>CM030321.1:909154969-909206584 GCA_002915635.3 Ambystoma mexicanum
GCCGTCCCATATCCCGGGGTGAGATTCAGTGAGTGGGAGGGGGTGGGGTGCAAGTGAGGCAGAGTTAGTAGGCAGAAGGCGCGCTGGGATGCCGTCCCAATATCGCGGGGTGAGATCACTGAGTGGAGGGTGGCGGTGGCGGTGGGGGTAGAGGCAGAAGGCGAGCTGGATGCCGTCCCATATTCCCTGGGTGACAATCACTGAGTGGGAGGGGTGGGTGCTAGGTGAGGCGGAGTGTAGTAGGTAGAAGGCGAGCTGGATGACGTCCATTATCCCGGGTGAGATCACTGAGTGGAGGTGGGGTGCAGGTGAGGGCGGAGGTAGTAAGCAGAAGGCGAGCTGGATGTCGTCCCATATCCTGGGTGAGATCAGTGAGTGGGAGGGGTGGGTTACAGGTGAGGAGGAGTAGTAGGCAGAAGGCTGCTGGACGCCATCCCATATCCTGGGGTTAGATCACTGAGTGGGAGAGGTGGGGTGCAGGTGAGGCAGAGGTAGTAGGCAGAGAGGCGCGCTGGATGATGTCCCGTATCCCGGGGTGAGTCACTGAGTGGGAGGGGGTGGGTGCAGGTGAGACGGAGGTATTAGGCAGAAGGCGCAGCTGGATGACGTCCCATATCCTGGGGTGAGATCACTGAGTGTGAGTGGTGGGGGTGCAGGTGAAGGCGCAGGTAAGTAGGCAGAAGGCGAGCTGGATGACGTCCCATATCCCAGGTGAGATCACTGAGTGGGAGTGGTGGGGTGCAGGTGAGGCGGAGGTAGTAGGCAGAAGGCGCGCTGGATGACGTCCCATATCCCGGGGTGAGATCACTGAGTGGGAGGGTGGGGTGCAGGTGAGGCGGAGGTAGTAAGGCAGAAGGCGCGCTGGATGACGTTCCATATCCTGGGGTGAGATCACTGAGTGTGAGTGGTGGGGTGCAGGTGAGGCGCAGGTAGTAGGCAGAAGGCGCACTGGACGACGTCCCATATCCCGGGGTTAGATCACTGAGTGGGAGAGGTGGGGTGCAGGTGAGGCAGAGGTAGTAGGCAGAAGGCGCGCTGGATGATGTCCCATATCCCGCGGGTGAGAAAACTGAGTGGGAGGGGTGGGGTGCAGGTGAGACGGAGGTAGTAGGCAGAAGGCGCGCTGGATGACGTCCCATATCCTGGGGTGAGATCACTGAGTGTGAGTGGTGGGGTGCAGGTGAGGTGCAGGTAGTAGCAGAAGGCGAGCTGGATGACGTCCCATATCCCGGGGTGAGATCACTGAGTGGAGTGGTGGATGCAGGTGAGGCGGAGGTAGTAGGAGAAGGCGCGCTGGATGACGTCCATATGCCGGGGTGAGATCACTGAGTGGAGGGGCGGGGTGCAGGTGAGGCGGAGTAGTAGGCAGAAGGCACGCTGGAATGACGTCCCATATCCCGGGGTGAGATCACTGAGTGGAGAGGGTGGGCGCAGGTGAGGCAGAGGTAGTTAGGCAGAAGGCGAGCTGGATGATGTCCCATATCCCGGGGTGAGATCACTGAGTGGAGGGGTGGGGCGCAGGTGAGGAGGGGTAGTAGGCAGAAGGCGAGCTGGACGACATCCATATCCCGGGGTGAGATCACTGAGTGGGAGGGGTGGGTGCAGGTGAGCGGAGGTAGTAGGCAGAAGGTGCGCTGGACGACGTCCCATACCCCGGGGTGAGATCACTGAGTGGGAGGGGTGGGGTGCAGGTGAGCGCAGAGGTAGTAGCAGAAGGCCGCACTGGACGACGTCCCATATCCGGGGTGAGATCACTGCATGGGAGGGGTGGGGTGCAGGTGAGGCGGAGGTAGTAGGCAGAAGGCGAGCTGGTGATGTCCAATATCCCGGGGTGAGATCAATGAGTGGGAGGGGTGTGGTGCAGGTGAGGCGGAGTAGTAGCAGAAGCATGCTGGATGACGTCCCATATCCCGGGGTGAGATCACTGAGTGGGAGGGGTGGGGTGCAGGTGAGCGGAGGTAGTAGGCAGAAGGCGAGCTGGATGACGTCCCATATCCCGGGTTGAGATGACTGAGTGGGAGGGGTGGGGTGCAGGTGAGGCGGAGCTAGTAGGCAGAAGGCGTGCTGGATGACGTCCCATATGACGGGGTGAGGTCAATGAGGGGGGCTGGAGGTGATGCAGAGGTAGTAGGCAGAAGGCGCGCTGGATGACGTCCCATATCCCTGGGTGAGATCAGTGAGCGGGAGGGGTGGGATGGAGGTGAGAACGGAGGTAGTAGGCAGAATGCGAGCTGGATTCCGTCCCATATCCCGGGCTGAGATCACTGAGTGGGAGGGGTGGGGTGCAGGTGAGGAGGAGGTAGTAGGCAGAAGGCGAGCTGGACGACATCCCATATCCTGGGGTTAGATCACTGAGTGGGAGAGGTGGGGTGCAGGTGAGGCAGAGGTAGTAGGCAGAAGGCGCGCTGGATGATGTCCCATATCCCGCGGGTGAGATCACTGAGTGGGAGGGGTGGGGTGCAGGTGAGACGGAGGTAGTAGGCAGAAGGCGCGCTGGATGACGTCCCATATCCTGGGGTGAGATCACTGAGTGTGAGTGGTGGGGTGCAGGTGAGGCGCAGGTAGTAGGCAGAAGGCGAGCTGGATGACGTCCCATATCCCGGGGTGAGATCACTGAGTGGGAGTGGTGGGGTGCAGGTGAGGCGGAGGTAGTAGGCAGAAGGCGAGCTGGATGACGTCCCATATCCCGGGGTGAGATCACTGAGTGGGAGGGGCGGGGTGCAGGTGAGGCGGAGGTAGTAGGCAGAAGGCACGCTGGATGACGTCCGATATCCCGGGGTGAGATCACTGAGTGGGAGGGGTGGGGCGCAGGTGAGGCGGAGGTAGTAGGCAGAAGGCGAGCTGGATGATGTCCCATATCCCGGGGTGAGATCACTGAGTGGGAGGGGTGGGGCGCAGGTGAGGAGGAGGTAGTAGGCAGAAGGCGAGCTGGACGACATCCCATATCCCGGGGTGAGATCACTGAGTGGAAGGGGTGGGATGCAGGTGAGGCGGAGGTAGTAGGCAGAAGGTGCGCTGGACGACGTCCCATACCCCGGGGTGAGATCACTGAGTGGGAGGGGTGGGGTGCAGGTGAGGCGGAGGTAGTAGGCAGAAGGCGCGCTGGACGACGTCCCATATCCCGGGGTGAGATCACTGAGTGGGAGGGGTGGGGTGCAGGTGAGGCGGAGGTAGTAGGCAGAAGGCGAGCTGGATGATGTCCAATATCCCGGGGTGAGATCAATGAGTGGGAGGGGTGTGGTGCAGGTGAGGCGGAGGTAGTAGGCAGAAGGCACGCTGGATGACGTCCCATATCCCGGGGTGAGATCACTGAGTGGGAGGGGTGGGGTGCAGGTGAGGCGGAGGTAGTAGGCAGAAGGCGAGCTGGATGACGTCCCATATCCCGGGTTGAGATGACTGAGTGGGAGGGGTGGGGTGCAGGTGAGGCGGAGGTAGTAGGCAGAAGGCGTGCTGGATGACGTCCCATATGACGGGGTGAGGTCAATGAGGGGGGCTGGAGGTGATGCAGAGGTAGTAGGCAGAAGGCGCGCTGGATGACGTCCCATATCCCTGGGTGAGATCAGTGAGCGGGAGGGGTGGGATGGAGGTGAGAACGGAGGTAGTAGGCAGAATGCGAGCTGGATTCCGTCCCATATCCCGGGCTGAGATCACTGAGTGGGAGGGGTAGGGTGGAGATGAGGTGGAGGTAGTAGGGAGAAGGTGAGCTGGATGCTGTCCCATATCCCGGGGTGAGATCAATGAGTGGGAGGGGTGGGTAGAGGTGAGGCGGAGGTAGTAGGCAGAAGGCGCGCTGGATGATGCCCCATATCCTGGGGTGAGATCACTGAGTGGGAGGGGTCGGGGTGCAGGTGAGACGGAGGTAGTAGGCAGAAGGCGAGCTGGATGCCGTTCCCTATCCCGGGGTGAGATTACTGAGTGGGAGGGGTGGGGTGCAGGTGAGGCGGAGGTAGTAGGCAGAAGGCGAGCTGGATGACGTCCCATATGCCGGGGTGAGATCACTGAGTGGGAGGGGTTGGGTGGATGTGAGGCAGAGGTAGTAGGCAGAAGGCGAGCTGGATGATGTCTCATATCTGGGAGTGAGATCAATGAGTGGGGGGGGTGGGTGGAGGTGAGGCGGAGGTAGTAGGCAGAAGGCGAGCTGGATGATATCCCATATCCCGAGGTGAGATCAATGAGCGGGAGGGGTGGGGTGGAGGTGAGGTGGAGGCAGTAGGCAGAAGGTTAGCTGGATGCCGTCCCATATACCGGGGTGAGATCACTGAGTGGGAGGGGTGGGGTGCGGGTGAGGCGGAGGTAGTAGGCAGAAGGCGAGCTGTATGCCGTCCCATATCCCAGGGTGAGATCAGTGAGTGGGAGGGGTGGGCAGAGGTGAGGCAGAGGTAGTAGGGAGAAGGCGAGCTGGATGGGGGTGAGATCAGTGAGTGGGAGGGGTGGGGTGCAGGTGAGGCGGAAGTAGTAGGCAGAAGGAGCGCTGGATGCCGTCCCATATCCCGGGGTGAGATCAGTGAGTGGGAGTGGTGGGGTGCAGGTGAGGCGGAGGTAATAGGCAGATGGCAAGCTGGATGCCGTCCACATCCCAGGGTGAGATCAATGAGTGGGAGGGGTGGGGTGGAGGTGAGGCGGAGGTAGTAGGCAGAAGGCGAGCTGGATGACGTCGCATATCCCGGGGTGAGATCACTGAGTGGGAGGGGGGTGGAGGTGAGGTGGAGGCAGTAGGCAGAAGGCGAGCTGTATGCCGTCCCATATCCCGGGGTGAGATCAGTGAGTGGGAGGGGTGGGTAGAGGTGAGGCAGAGGTAGTAGGCAGAAGGCGAGCTGGATGGGGGTGAGATCACTGAGTGGGAGGGTTGGGGTGCAGGTGAGGCGCAGGTAGTAGGCAGAAGGCGAGCTGGATGCCGTCCCATATCCCGGGGTGAGATCACTGAGTGGGAGGGGTGGGGCGCAGGTGAGGAGGCGGTAGTAGGCAGAAGGCGAGCTGGACGACATCCCATATCCCGGGGTGAGATCAATGAGTGGGAGGGGTGGGGTGGAGGTGAGGCGGAGGTAGTAGGCAGAAGGCGAGCTGGATGACGTTGCATATCCCGGGGTAAGATCACTGAGTGGGAGGGGTGGGGTGCAGGTGAGGCAGAGGTAGTAGGCGGAAGGCGCGCTGGATGAATGAGTATGAAGTACTGGGCCAGCGGGTAGAAAAAGTGGACGATTAGAGAGAGACGTCATAGGGTACGAGTACTGGGGGAAGAAGAGGAGAGGAGCCCAGTGTAGTGGCAGCGTGTAAGCTTTTAGGGAAATACAGGGATAGAGAAGGATACAGGAGGACAGATGTTGCTGGTATCTCATTATTAAACCAGGATATAGTGATGGACTGGCAATGATATGCGCTCTGGAAGCCATTAAAATGTTGAGGCCAAAATTCTCAGAGATAGTTTAGATGCGGCTTCAAATCCCAGGCATATAATCTGGGAACGCCAAATCAACTGGCACAAGTGAGGCTGCCAAGGATAGGTTTTGTAAAAAGGTGGCGCGTGGGACCACACCCCAGGAGACATGCAATAGAGGAAAAAGAAGCAGAGTCCTACCTTCGCAACCCCTACATGAAGACGAGACCAATGATGCCAACTGGGTGGGGAATGCAGTGCTGATGAGCCCAAGGGACGAGGCGCTCTGCATATACATTGAGCACTGCTTTGCTTCTGCCTCCAGAACCCCTATTAAGGTGGGGTAACATCTTCTTTGACAGATGTGGCACACCCTTGTGCACCCAAGATTCTATGCCAAGATGGAAAAGGATGAGTAGACCAGACCAAATGGCGTACATTATTGTCATGGTGTCAAACTGGATATTAAATTATGCCTCCTAGTGTAAACGATTGTATGTATATTGGCCTATGCCAAGTCGCATAAAACTGTACGTGAATAACTCTCTACGGCAAGGTCTTGACCTTAGAAAATTGATGTAAGTCGCCATCTTGAATCAAACCGCCATTTTAGGTTCTCTTGCTGTTTAAAAGTCACCCTGAACATCAAAATGGTGGACGATGCCATTCCGAACAGAACCTGGTCGGCATGACCTCCGTACAGCTAATGTATAACTTGCCTGCAGGCCACTTGTTAGGGCTGTGAACTGAGACCTTGTCCTTCTGTTGACCTGCATGTAAATGGATTACCTATATCAACGGAACTGATCTATGCACATACTAATGAATAAATTAGAGTTCACCTGGCAGAGACCCTAGACCTGTTACACATTCATGGAATGGTTAACCCGTGAAGGGGTTGGACTACAGGCTGGAGAAATGTATAAAAGCCTGAATGTCCCAATGTACAGTCTCTCACTGAATACATCGAACCCCGTTGAAGTTCGTTGTGTTGCACTGAGGGCCGATAGCTATCTGACCTGTCATTTGACTTTGTTATTGCTTGACCTTAAAATAAAGTACTTTGTATGTTCCTTTGTAACCAGTGTTTGGTGTGTTTCCTTTGGGTTCCCCGGCCTCATATTATTTTTCTCTTTTCACAGTTGGCGCCCGAATAGGGACCCTCAAGATTGATGCCGGAACATTGAAGGTTGACACATACTATCGGACCGGGATCGGACGGTGTGATATTACGGGCCCGACTGAATGAGACGCGACACCTCTACAGCGCTGCACGATCCGATCCTTGGACGATAGCCGTGCGGTCTGAGACGGCATCTTGACGAGGGTCCACTTTTGAGGCGGGCAGATTTGCTGAAATCACCAAACACAAGGTAAAATTCGTTAGGTAAGTTCTTTGATAAACCGTACGGTCCTCCTTAGGTTTGGTCAGGTGAGTCATGACCCGACTCTTAATTTAACCCTGACAATTTAAATTTGGCGCATTGTATCTGCAGACACAATTATTGACCAGGTAACACTAAGTTTATGAGAAATGCCTGGGAAATTCTCTAGCTGCTTTAGGGCATTTTTCCTCAGCGATCGACAATCTTTGGAATTTAGCCACCCAGCACCACAGGAGGGGTCGCCGGCGTTTACTATGTATTGTAAACATGGCATTGGAAGTGTAGTATTAAATGATATTTGGCACAGACAAACCAGACATGCCTCCGAACTTCAGTGGCCAATCAATGGTAGTTTTGAGATCCCTCGTATTGAATACTTAGAGTCGGTCTTGTTAAAGAAAAAGGCCAGACCTGCGGCATTTGATGTTCTACAGAATTGGAAAAAAGAAGCGTTGCAGCAGCTTAAGACTAGGGAAAACATGTGCGCCGTCATAAAACGAACGCTGAAAAGGCGTTGTTATATGATCAGGACAAACAGTCAGAGGCCCTCATTAGGACCCTGGCGGTAAGGGGTTTACGCCAGCGTTAGCTGCGCCGACCCCTTACCGCCAACTACGAGTTCCCAAAGCGCCATGGTCACTTTTACGCCCGCTTTTTGCGGGCGTAAAAATCCATGGCGCTATGGGACCTTGGTGTTAATTACGCCACCGTAATGTACGGTGGCGTAATTAACGCCTTCCCCACTCCCATTGAGCCCTATGGGGCCGAAATGGGAATGGGGAAGGGTAAATGGGTCAATGGGGACTTACCGCCCTGCCAACCTCGGAATGGGGCGGTAAGTCCGCCATCCGCCATGGCGTAAACGGACTTTACGCCATGGCGGAAAAGTCCGTCGATGGCGGAAAAAATCCGCCAGGGTCGTAATGAGGGCCAGAGTCAGTTAAGAATATGAATAGGGCTTTCTCACTAGCTATTCAGAAAATCTATCCTTCTAAAGACCTTCATGTTTCTGACAAGTTTCTCGACAAATTGTTAAATGAGCGAAGGCCTGGTGCCTCTGCACCACCTCTGTATGATCCTCTTCCTGTTGCTTTGCGTCTTCCTGCTGTTATTCCTGCTCTCCCTGCTCAACCTGTTGTTCCTATTATTACGGCTGTTGTTCCTCCGCCTGCCCTACTACATCTTCCCATTGCACCAGTAATAACACCTCCATTGAATCTGCCTGCACCTCCACTCCCGAGTGGTTCTGTACCGACTATAGTTGATCGGGGTGCAGGGTCGAAGGTTGTTACTCGTAATACTGTCCCTACAGATAAAAAGCGGGATTTGTTTGCATGGGCTAAGCATTGTATGGAGAGAGATGATCGAGCTAAGGTTTTTGCCACACTGTCTAATATGGATAATTTTCCTGAGAAAAATGTTTTTATTGAAGGTTTAGGGATTCATTTGTGTGTAATGTGGTGTAAATTAAATAATGTGGATCTCCCACAAGGGCTGAGGGATCTGAATACTTTAGCACTATCCAGAGATACTGTGGAGAAAGTACATGAGCATGTCGAGAGGTTTTTTGAGTATAGGAGAGATTTGGAGAAGTTACGGAATGAGGATGATGAAGAAGAGAGTATGTATATACAGAAATGATTTCTTCTGTGTCGTAAATGGGCATCTGAGGAAGCACAAATTTGTACAAGAGATGCGATTAGATGGATTTCGAATTTATCGATAATTCCGGTTGAGGTATATGACACATATAGTCAATATACGCTAGAAATGCAGAGGAAGGTGATTCAGGTAATGGTAGAGTACCTGCAGGATGAATGTGGGAGGAAGAAGGTTAGTTGTCCCACAGAGTTACTAGGTATTTATAAGAGAGCTTTTTCGCTTGACACTTCTTCGACTGCCTTAGCACTCGACTTAGCTCTGTTGCTTAGTAAGCGTTCAGAGTTGCCTATATCTCAGTTGCCTATGAGAGAGGTGCCTCTGACATTTGTCCCAAAAGTCGAGATTGCCGCTAATGCTGCAGCAGGTATAGCTGCTGTGGACATTCCTGCACATTATGTATCACGGTTTGTTCACGTCCCATTTTCGCGACAAGAAGTGAATACTATTAGGCAATCTATTCCTGACATTAGGAAAAATCCAACAGGATTCTATAAAGAGATAGAGTCCGTCTTGCAGTCCTCAGTGTTCACCCTAGGCGATATTGACTTGTTATTCCCTGTAGATTTGTGGAAGCAGGTTAGAACAATAGATGATGCACCTGGGTTGGGAGATACGTGGGCTAATATAACTAGGCTTGACGGGGAAAGGCCAGCTGGTGAGAGACCGCCTCAGGAATACTCACTTTGCCTGACAGAATCATTGCGAAATTAAAAAGTATAATTCACGAAAAAAGAATTATTTGGGACAAGCTTACGGCCTGTGTCCAAGGAAAATCTGAGGGTGCCACCTAGTTCTTTAATCGGTTTGAACACGTATTCTCGGACTTCAGTGGACAGTATTTAGGCACAGAATCTGGGAAAAGGTTATTTGTGGACAAATTTGTGTGTGGATTGCTGCCTGACATCCAGTCACAGATTAAGTCTTCCGAGAGTGCTTGGCAGGCGAAAACCCAATCAGAAGTACTGCACATGGCTCAGTACTACGAGAACCGTGTCAATAATGAAAAAGATAGAGTAGAAAAGAGAAAAGGAGACTTAAAGACTAAAGTATTGTTACAACAATTTGTTAGAGGCCCCAGAGGGGGTGGTTCGCAGATTAGAGGTCAGTATGTTCCACAAGGGAATGTGCCCTTGGGTCCTGTGAACATTAACCAGTGTGCCTATTGTCGCCAGGAGGGTCATTGACGTGCACAATTCCCCCTCCTTCGACAGAGGTCGAATAACACATTTGGGAGTATGGGTAGATGACCCAGAGGTCGCCCCGGGTTGGGGGGCCCTGGTAGAGGTCAGTTTTCACAGGATCCTCAGCAACCTTTTTCACAGGACAATCAGACTTTGAGTGTGAATACTAGAAACATATTCGATCACCCTTCTGCTGCTTACCTCTCTGAGGAGCTTCCTTCTTATGATATTTTGTTTCGTTAGGATTGCCCGAAGCAGGGTTTGGAACCTACACCTATTCCCGTTAGTCAGAAAGGTCCCTACGTTGAAATGGTAGTGGGAAATAGGAAACATCAGTTCTTGATAGACACTGGGGCACCAAAGTGCTCCATTGATCATTCTCGGGTTCCAAACATCTCACTGTCAGGGCAAACCAATGTCTCCGTAGGGTTTTCTGGCACACCAGTCATTTGTCCAGTTTCTTCGCCGGTACCTATTTCTTTGGGTCCCTTTACGGACCATTGTCCCTTTCTTTTGACTTCAAATTGCGGAGAGAATTTGTTGGGGTTGAATCTGTTGAAGGAATTAAATGCGGTAATTTATTGTTCACCTGATGGAGTGCGTTTGACGATTTCACCACAGCAGTTTTCTGTTTCACAATTCTTGACTAGACCTTTGCCACCAGAATTTAGTAATGTCCCGGAGTATTTGTGGGCGGCTGACGACAATGATGTTAGTGTTCTACAGATTGAGCCTGTTAGAATAGTCTTGAAACATGGTATTAAGCTGCCACGTATTCCGCAGTATAAAATCTCGGTTGAAGGTGAGCGAGCTTTGAAGAGCATTGTTTCCGATTTTGTGCATCGCGGTGTGATTGAAGAAATTTCAGGAAGTTTTGTGTAATAGTCCGATTCTACCCGTGTACAAAAAGGCGATAATGCTATTCCGTTTCGTTTTATAATTGATTTTCGTGCCATCAATAGAGTTGTCGCGCCACAATTTCCAATTGTGCCTGATGTGACGACGATATTAACTATGATTCCAGCTACGGCTACTTACTTCAGTGTTGTGGACATGAAGAATGCTTTCTTCAGTATTCCTATACACAAAGACAGTAGATATTTGTTCGCGTTCACCTTAGGGGGACGCTCGTTCACATTTACTAGTGCACCTTAAGGGTACACCGAGAGTCCTAGCATTTACAGTAGGGCCTTTAAAGAACAGCTTGATACTCTTGAATTACCCCCTACTTGTACGCTGCTTCAGTACGTTGACGACTTGCTTTTAGCAGCAGATTCTGAGAGCTCTTGCAAAAGAGGGCACGGTATTGTTGCTCATCCATCTACCTAAGCATGGTCACAAAGCTTTGCTTAAAAAGTTTCAATATTGTTGCCAGGAGGTCGCCTATTTAGGCTACCTCCTGTCAAAGGAGGGAAGAAGATTGACACCTGAAAGAATAAAACACATTTCTGGCATGTCTGTCCCAAGTACACAGAAGGAAGTCAGAGCCTTAATAGGTATGGCCTCTGACTGTAGGTTATGGATCCCAAACTTTTCACTAGTGATAAAACCGATGTTGGCTTTGACAAAGAAGGGCATTTCTTCGCCATTGCCATGGAAATCGGAACATCAACAATCATTTGAGCTTCTCAAGACTGCATTATGCTCTGCACCGGTTTTGGGTACACCAAATTTAGAAAAGGCCTTTGTGTTGTTTGTGCATGAATGTGATGGATGTGCTTTGGCTGTATTAACGCAGGAACATGGAGGGAAGAATAGGCTGTGCGGTTACTACTCTTCCGCCCTTGATCCTGTCGCATGCGCTTTGCCAAGATGTTTGCGAGCTGTCGCTGCTGCTGCCGCGTCTGTAAAACAGAGTGAGGGAATGGTCCTAGGCCATGATCTAACCCTGATGGTGCCTCACTCTGTAGATGTTCTATTGAACAAAACCCAAACGCAACACCTCACTTCCGCACGATTGACGAGATATGAGTTAATTTTATTTGCTCCCCACATACAAATTAGGAGGTGTTGTGTTCTTAATCCGGCTGAACTCCTACCTTTCCCGCAAAATACTGTTTGCGGTGATGATGAGTCACATGACTGCCTATATACTACTGAACAAGAAACAAAGGGCAGAATTGATCTTAAGGACACTCCTTTGGATAATGCACAAGGGGAGCTATTTTGTGATGGCTCCTGTTTCAAACTTCCGGATGGTACATCCACAGCTTCTTATGCGTTAATACATTGAGCACGGTTGTAGAGACCAAGCGAATTACACATAACTCTGCGCAGGCCGCAGAGATTAAAGCATTAACCCGAGCTTGTGAGCTTTCCGAAGGGCTAACAGTGAATATATATACTGACAGTCAGTATGCCTTTGGGGTGGCTCACAACTTTGGGAGACTTTTGTCAGAGAGAGGGTTTCTAACTTCACATGGGACCAAGATTTAGCATGGCCCCATGATAGTACAATTGCTCTCGGCGCTCGCGCTCCCTAGTCAGTTAGCGATCATGAAATGTGCAGCGCATCGCAAGATCACAGACAATGTAGGAAAAGGGAATGCTTTCGCTGATCAGATAGCCAGACAAACTGCACAGATCTTCGCACAGAAATGTATGCTCTAAGAGAAACTAGGGATGTCTATGTAATGGACGAGGATATTGGGTCTGTGCGGGATATCCAAGCTGATGCCACAATGGAAGAATCTAAGAAATGGGCTGAAGGCTTGGGGAAATTAGATGATGACGGGTGTTGGGTGGACACAGTTGAAGGGAAATGGTTACTTCCTAATGCCTACATAGTCATGATGGTTACTATGGCACACGGTCCCACACATGTGTGTGCTCAACAGATTACGAAAATGTTAGAGAAAGTCTGGGTAAATGATAAGATTTCGAAAATTGCTCAGCATTATGTCCAAAATTGCATGATTTGCCTACAGCACAATGGGGGGAAGGGGACGGTAACTCCAAGGGTAAGCTTTGGGCCTCCTTCTGTTCCGTTTGAGGTGATACATTTTGATTTTATTGAGATGGAGCGGTGCAATAGTTTAAAATATGTCCTTGTGGTCATTTGCGCCTTCAGTAAATGGGTTGAGGCTTTCCCCGTCAAAGACGCTACAGCCATGACCACTGCAAAAATTATGATAAAAGAGTACTTCCCGCGATTTGGGTTGCCAAGAGTCATCTGGTCAGACAATGTTCCACATTTTGTTGCTGCTGTAATTGTACAGATATGTACGGCACTACATATTGATAAGCGATTTCATTCGGCTAGACATCCTCAAAGTGCCGGGTTGGTGGAGAGACATAACGGTATCCTAAAGAACAAACTCGCTAAGACGTGTGCCGGTACCAAACTAAAAAAGCCGGACGCCTTACCGATCGTGTTATTAGCCATGAGCACTACCCCTCAAACTAAGACTGGGCTCTCTCCATTTGAGGTGGTGATGGGGAGACCTGCCAATATTTGGGGTCTTCCGAAACCTAAAGCACTGAGAAATGTTGAGAATGTATTGCTTTCAGACTACTGTAACCAGTTGACTAAAAATCTGTATTTCATTTATCATCAGGTACGATCAGCTTTACCTGTACGTTTTGAAGGCCCAGGACACAACATTCGGCCTGGAAGTTGGGTCCTGGTGAGAGCATACGAACGGTCCTCTTGCCTCGCGCCTCGCTGGCGGGGACCATTCCAGGTTTTGTTGGTCACCCAAACGGCAGTGCGGGTGGCTGGAAAGAAGAACTGGATACACGCGACGCATGTCAAGAAACTTCCTCACCCGACGCCGCACGTTACAGAAGAAACAGAACCCCTCGCTAACGCTGCAATCGAGGATCCTGAAGCAGCAAATAGCACTGTGAGTGAATCGGAGAATCTCTCTGAGCCCGTGGGGCTTGGGGAACCATCCATTTTGTCTCCACACTCTTTGGAAAAGTCATTTCCGGAAACCATTGCTTCGAATTCTGCAACTTCCGTTGCCTCTGATACGTTGCTTCCCTCAGGGAGTGACGTTACCTTATTTCTGGATCAAACAGTACCGGGAACCACCAGATATAATCTTCGACGGAGAAAATAGACCTACAGCATGGTTCGACTGTGCATTTGAAAAAAGGAAAGAATCGTCCAGGGCTTGCCTTTTTGCCTAAATTTGAGAAAGGGGGTTCTGACAGCTAGGGTTGGGGAAGGACTAATAAGCCGCGCAACCGTGGGGTCGCCAGCAACGAACATTGGGGTTTCTATCCGAAGACTACAATGCCTGCCACCGCTACTGCCCGTATTGGACTTGTAAATAAGGGGGTGACCAACTTGAACAATGAACAATGTGCCTGGGCCTCAAAAATGTATTGCTGTGTTTTGATGTTAATAATTGGGACTTTTATAGTAACTGCTTTAGGATTCTGGTACGTCGAGGAGATTTATCCTCTAGAGCCTTTTTTGCCAACTAAAATTGCACCTACTATTTTTACTCCTTTTGTACACCTGCATACTCTGTCACCTAGGGACTCTCAGCATAGACGGAAGTATCACAATAATATTATGATGTTAATCATGAATTCAACACATGCCATTTTTAACAAAAGCAATTGTTGGGTCTGTTCACATTTACCGCAACATGGGGATAAGGGGCTAGGTTGGTATATTCATCCCTTACCTTTGATGACTGCTTGTTATGCCTCTCTTAGAGCACTGTTCTTTGGCCGATGGAATGATAGCATCTCGGGGAACTTCGATGGAACAAATTTGAATGATTTTGAGAAACGTGTTCTGACTCCCCTGGGATGCTCGCTTTTCGCAAATAGGAGCAAACTCAACGTTGCTTCAATTAAGCCTTCTGACAGACTATCTCGTCCTTTCCAATCTTTAGTTTCCTTTAAAATGGCTCCGATGGGCAATAAGGATGCCGTGCCTCCTTCTTACTCTGTTAACCATAGCCCCGATTCAGTTTCTTTCTGCATACAGAGGAATGGTACCCGGTCAATGGGAGATTTTAAAGGCTGTGCCAACGTTGCAAATTTGACTGGAGAAGACAGACCTTTGTATGTGGGCAAACCTGTCTATTTCATATGCGGTAATGTAGCATTTCCATGGTTACCCAGGGATTGGCAGGGAACCTGTTATTTAGGGATCCTGTTACCTGGGGTATTCATAGCAAGTACTTTAGAAGTTTCAAAGGCTCGTCCACGATGGGACGAGAATGGTGATACCCCCGCACAAGTGATGGGAGATATAGCGAAATAAGTTGTGCCATTTTGGGGGCAGATAGCAAATTCCGAAGACATCAGGAGACTAGCGAGAGTACTGGAGAGAACCATCAACCGGACCACAGATATACTCTATAACATGACATTAGAGCAGAAAGCGATAAGATTAGTAGCACTTCAGAACCGGATGGCATTAGATGTCATTCTGGCTGAACGTGGTGGAGTATGTAAATTAGTGGGATCCGCTTGCTGTGTTTTCGCAGCAGACTCCTCCCCAACCATTTTCAAAGCAATTCAGAATCTGCACGTCCTTAGCTCAGAAGTGCATGTTCCCGAGGGGAACTGGAATCTTAGTACTTGGTTTTGGGATTTCTTGTGATCTTGGGGTTGGAAGGTACTTTCAGTCTTGTTGATCATTTTGGGAGTTCTGCTATTCCTTTGTTGTTGTATCCAATGTCTGCCTAGTATATGTTCGATGCTAGGGGGATGTTGTGCTCAGGCGATAGGTACGATAGGACACAAAGTATATGCCTTGGATAAAACTTCCAAAGAGTATGTGTTAAAAGAGATTTTAGTGAAGGAGATCAGAAGTAGTCTTAGCACTTGGCATAGGCCAAAAGGAGGGTTTGTCAAACTGGATATTAAATTATGCCTCCTAGTGTAAACGATTGTATATATATTGGCCTACGCCAAGTTGCATAAAACTGTACGCGAATAACTCTCTACGGCAAGGTCTTGACCTTAGAAAAATTGATGTAAGTCGCCATCTTGAATCAAACCGCCATTTTAGGTTCTCTTGCTGTTTAAAAGTCACCCTGAACATCAAAATGGTAGACGATGCCATTCCGAACAGAACCTGGTCGGCATGACCTCCGTACAGCTAATGTATAACTTGCCTGCAGGCCACTTGTTAGGGTCGTGAACTGAGACCTTGTCCTTCTGTTGACCTGCATGTAAATGGATTACCTATATCAATGGAACTGATCTATGCACATACTAATGAATAAATTAGAGTTGACCTGGCAGAGACCCTAGACGTGTTACACATTCATGGAATGGTTAACCCGTGAAGGGGTTGGACAACAGGCTGGAGAAATGTATAAAAGCCTGAATGTCCCAATGTACAGTCTCTTACTGAATACATCGAACCCTGTTGAAGTTCGTTGTGTTGCACTGTGGGCTGATAGCTATCTGACCTGTCATTTGACTTTGTTATTGCTTGACCTCAAAATAAAGTACTTTGTATGTTCCTTTGTAACCAGTGTTTGGTGTGTTTCCTTTGGGTTCCCCGGCCTCATAATATTTTTCTCTTTTCACAATGGAGTCAGAACTGTTAGACAGGCAATTGATTGGGAGTGCTGTTCACCAGCACTCGGGACTCATCTGATTGTTTACTTACTCCACATCGGGGGTTCATCTGCACCCCGCTTTGTTGTTTGTGTTGGTTGTAGTATTGCTTTACGACAGATGTTATTGCATCTGACAGGGCCTTGGTGCATTTCCTTGGATTTTGGGTAGAAGAACAGTGGACAATCTTGGATGTAGGGTCTCAGAGTGGCAAGATAATGGACAGATGGCAAGCTCCATTCAATATCTTGGGGACTGTGCCCTTTCTTCTTGTCCATGACTTTATATCCTAATTCTGCTGTCATGCCTACAAGAATAATTAGGTTGGTGCTCCGAAAGGATGGGCATTTTCCTTTAGAGGGATGCTATATTGATTGAAGGTCTCACGGAATTTAATGCTGCATGGGGTGTGGATCATGGGAGTTTGAAGGGGTGATGTGCCATATGCAAGCGGCAGACTCACCAAATGGGACCCATCCAAGGGCTCACCTTCTTTAGAAAGATGCGGACGTGCAGCTGCTCCACCACCTTGGGCAGCAGTGATTGATGCATGGCATTCATTACCTTCGCCTGCCCTCCTAGGTTGTCCTGTGCTTTATGCTTTGTCTTGTGTGTCTTTGCTGCGGCCTGATGCCTGCGGGTTTTTGACACGTAATAAATAAATAAATAAAGGATGCAGCCCGGTTGATGGTAGTACATGGGTGAGGCAATGACTTGATGTTACGGTGGTTTGGCAGGTGCATGGTGGTGTAGCACGATTCTTTCCTGCACCAACAGTGTCGTGGTCACACATGGTCACATAGAGACTTGGCCGGTCAGACCATTTAATGAAGCGCGTGGAACCAACACAGAAGATGACTCAGTTGGCCTCCAGTCACGTTGTCTGAGTAGTGTGGCACATGGTCGTATCAGAGGGTAGCTTATGCAATACGAGGATGGGGTACGCTTGTCAAGGTTGGGCCAGGACAAATGTCACTTGTGAACTGATTAGTTGCAAAATAGGAACTTTCCTGCAAGCAGGAAGAGAATCTGGGCATCACGAAGCCAACTCGACGCTGTCGAGCACCAAGAACAACTACAGCAAGAGGTACATTGTGGTTCTGTCCCCCTGGTCCTGCCCAGAAGGCCCATAGAGACATTTTAAGACCTTTTCTCCCATTTTACTGAAGCCAAGAAAACTTTAAAAAAGGATTGTGGTTATTAACCATACCTACTACCCTCGTGTCAGTATCAAGAGTGCATCCCTTTTCCTTTTTAAAAACTGTCTGTTCTCTGCATTCCTTTACAGGGTGGGTTGTATTTAGTAGAGTCATTAGATTGTCTGTTGTGATAATAATTAAGTAGATATTTGTATTCAACCTTGACTGGACACTTCTTTTATCTTTGGGTAAAAATAGTTTTTTCGCTGTGTTGCAACTAACCAACAATCCACGACCTTTAAAGGAGATGAGCCTGCCATTCCATCCACGTTACCAACATTGGACAACAAAGTTTATAATTTGAATTGTATGGTTGTTTAATCCATTCTGTTTGGATCCATTCCAATGTATTAGAGGTGTGGGGCTGATTGATTTTTTAGAAACCGATATTCACCCCTGGAGCACTGGTACCCTGGAATTTGATTATTCTACATTGGTGGCAGATGGTCGGATCTAGTTGGGGGCCTTGCGCACAGCTTAGTCACCCAACGAGCGAGTGTTACTGTGGCAGTCAATGTTTAGACACTTCCTGGTAGTCTGAAGGGGAAATCATCACTTGTTGTGTGCCACAGGGGGCCTGTCTTTCCCCCCTATTATTTAACATTTACATCCTCCCACTGTGTAAAGACCTGGAGTCGTTAGGCCTATTTTTCTGTAATTATGATCAGTGGGGATCACGTAAAAGACCAACTGATACTGGACTTAGTGTACCCGACCATTAAGTGCTGGATGTCAACCAGCTGGCTTTGCCTGAACACGACAAAGACCAAACTTATGTTTTTCGGCACCCGGCAAGTCAGAGATAGTTTGGGTCACGTGTATGCCAGCTTTGAAATCGATGGTAGTGCACAAGGTTAAGACCCTAGGCACTTACTTGGAAGATAGCCTGGACAGCGACCCCCATGTAGCGGTGTCATTTAAAGTACCAACTACCATCTCAAAGTGCTATGGCAAGTGGCCCCATTGGTCTCCGTAGAAAACGGTGTCAAACTAGTCCGAGCGGTAATCCTCCCCCGCGTAGATTACTGCAACGCCTTGTTGGGAGGTGCCAATAGGACTGATGTTCAAGGACTACAAAAGATTCAAAATGCCGCCATCCACATAATTTTTCAGATGAAGCGTTATGAACCGACATCAGCCGCAAGTAAGAAACTGCATTGGTTACCGGTCACGGCGCAGATTCAGTTTAAATTGCTGTCAGTCTGCCACAAGTGCGTTTTGGGAAATGCTCCAGCTTACTTGAAAGACAGAGAGAACGTTTATCAACCTACAAGAAATCTGCGATCATCCGAGGATTGTCTGTTGGAAGTACACCGCGTTAAGCAAGCTCGTGGTTATGGTCATGCCTTTCATGTACAGGGAGCACGGGCCTAGAATGCCCTACCTGCACAGTTACGCAAAATGGAAAATCACTTGGCTTTCAGAAAGCAGTTGAAAACTGCCCTATTTGCGTCCAACGAATAACTGTCGCTGCCATCCTTCCGGCCCTCTCATCCTGGTTCTTTGGCGCCCGGATGCCCCAGGCTTTGGCGCGGTACAAATACAATAACATTACATAACATAACGTAAATGTTCTGTACAAACCAAGAACAAATACAAAAATTAAAACATTTAAAATAATAAATATAGTAATACATATTTGCCTTTATTTTTGTCTTTTTGTCTTTTTTGTGTTGTGCATTTGGTTAAAATATTACAACCGTTAGCACAAATACAATAAAAATAAGTAGCAAATTATGATCAAGATTATGATACGATGTAAACAGTTCTCATAACAACACAGTCAATACATGATACATGTAGAAAGAAACAAACAAAGAAAGAAAGAAACAAAGAAAGAAACAAAGAAAGAAACATAGAAAAAAGAAAAAGGAAACAGCTATCCTCTTTCCTTATTCTAATAGGAAACTAAGTCAGAGGAACAGATAGAACTACCCTGCATCATCTGCAATACCTCCTCTCATATGCGGCTTTCTGCACTAGTAATCACTGATGAGGCAGCCCCTGTCAGTGTGCTCCAAAATTGCTCACCCTGAACGTTCCATATTTGCGATACAAAAGTACGGTATCCCTTTTGGTATTGCTCGTTTAAATTAGGGCACTGTGTAAGTACATGTCCAGCTGTATTGACCGCTGCGCTGCATTTATTTATTTATTTATTTATTCGCATTTGTTAAGCGCGCAACAGCCCGGAGGCATCGTGGCGCTGGTTACAGACAGTTCACCTAGTTACAGTTATGGTGAACAATTGCATTCATTTATACAGGCATGAAGATATAGCAGAACATACAGCTGGTTAGATGAAGAGGTAGGTTTTGATTTTTTTTTCGGAAGGTAAGGAGAGCTGCTCTGATGTCTCTGGGTAGGGCTTTCTATAGCTTAGTGGCTATGTAAGGGAAACCCAACCCGCCCACTTTTGACCTGTTGATGTGGTGAGTGTGAAGTTGGTTAGTGTAGTGTGTCCTGATAGGTCTAGTTTGAGACAGTTTGGTTATAGTCTGAGCAAGATATGAGGGCACTGTGAAGGTGAGGCATTTGTGGGTGAGGGTGAGGATTTAGAAACTGGTGCGTTCTTTAAATGGGAGCCAGTGAGTTGCCTGTCTGGCATTGGAGATGTGTTCCCTTTTGGGAAGGCTTAATTCTGCCCTGGGCGCATTGTTTTGCGTGATTTGGAGTTTGTTTAGATTTTTTGCTGATATACCTGCTAGGAGGGCATTGCAATAGTCCAGTTTGGCACCAATAGCTGCTCTGGCTATTGTTAGACAGTTGGGCTTGGATAGGTATGGTTTTACTGCATTTATGAGTTTAGTGGTGTGTGCTGAGGCTGTGGTGATGGCGCTAACCTGCCTGAACATGGATAGTGTGGAGTCTATGTAGACGTCTAGGGTCTTTACTGATGTGGATACAGGGAGGATAGTGTTATCAATGGTGAAATTAGAGTACAATTTGTCTAGTTTGGCTAGTGTCGTTTTTTGACCTAGTATGATGATTTCGGTTTGCTCCCCATTGAGGCAGAGGCCGTTGGCTGCCATCCAGGCCTGGATGGTGGTGTATATTGAATGGAGTGCTTCGGCGTCTCTGGAGCAGGAGCCGGTGAGAGGTAGGAGTATCTGGGTATCGTCACCGTAGTTGGTATACGCGATACCTAGGGCGTCAAGCTTGTCGAAGAGAGGCTTCGTGAACAAGTTGTATAGAGTGGGTGCAGTGTAGGAGCCCTGCGGGACTCCGCAGTGGATGGTGGTGGGGGCAGCGTTGGCTATGTCTGAGAATACCATCATTGCCCTGCCTTCTAGGAAGGAGGTGACCCAACACGCTGCTTCTTTGGAGAAGTTGGCTGAATGGGTAAGGTGTGAGGTGAGTGTCTTGTGATCTACCAGATCGAATGCAGCTGAGAGATCTAGGAGTAGCAGGAGGGCTGGCTTGCCTTTATCCATGATTTGGGTATGCTACATAACCTCTTATCATAGGGGGCCTTAATCCAGGCCCCAGTATATTCATAGGTCAGTAATATGTTGAAGCGCAGATAGCTGACAAATCTCCTTAGATCTCTACTACAAGTTTTGATCACGTAGTCACAAGGTTTATTGATCGAAAATCCCTGCCTACTATATTCCGCATCCCTTTTTTCCCCCACTAAGGTGAGCGATAGTAGGCACTCCATCCAAAACGTTGTGTCGTAGATCTCAATTGCCTTTATTTGCCCTCTCTATGTTTTGAATGGTATTGATAGTGAAGGACAGATTCCAAAAATCAATTAGTAAGAGTGGGATCGACAACATGAAGTGAGTGTGAGCACCCTCTTTTGTGAGCGTCAATTCCATTTACTAGCATCATTTGCTACATGGCACTCAAAAGTTCTCATTCGAGTTGCCACGCTGGCTCTCAGCTAAGACTACTACGTGTGTTATGTGTGCAGCCGTATAAAAGGATTTACTAAAACCCAAGAAGACGGATCCATGTCTTTATATCAAAATATTATATAGAGAATAATTATATATCGAAACTTTTATAACGAAAATGTGTATAGTGAATGCACTTTTTTGGGGGTGGGGAAGTTCCCCCAAAACCCCCATTTCCGATCCCAAAAACCCCACCCCAACTGTTTCACAAACACAAAACTATTTAACCCTTTAACCGACCCCTAAATGCATTCACTATAAAACATTTCCATATAAAAGTTTCGATATATGTTCTCTTCAATATAACATTTTCGACATAAACACTGCATACCCAAGAAGACCACCCAACACCACCTCTTACTTGACATAACTCATGGTTATCCATGCAAATAATCAAAGTAGATTTGTCAGGCATGACCTCCCTGGTATATGCCCAGAACCCCTCCCTGCATAAGTAATGGCCTTCTTATCTTGGAGGTAAGGCTGCCTGGCCTACTGTTGGTGCCCTTGTCCCTGCTCCAGCTTTGGTGAAACAGAACTCAATCTACAAAGTGTTATTTTAATCATGTTTATAAAACAACAGGTATATCCCCTTGTATTGCCATTTCATGTTTCTTTTTACAATAATTTGTTAGATGCAGTTGCAATGTATTTACTTCTCCGTGCGGAAATAGGCAGGCTTATTTATTTATTTATTCATTTATAAAGTGCACTAAACCCGCGGGCATTAAGGCGCTGAAAAACCTTCATCTCAAGTAATGTAACATTTAAATGTTGAAAGTATAATATACCATCTAATAAAAATGTTCTAATTAATAGGGGTTAGGTGATGCAGAGGGGAATACAATGTAGGCATAAAGCACATGTATAATGTTATGTTAAGTTGTTACTCTTTATGTTGTGCACTTCACCAATACAGTGATCTTAAAGCACCAATGCCTGTCCATAGAAAAGCAAATTTTGCTACTGCCCCAGACGGCAGTCAGACCGCACAGTCTGAAGGAGTGAAAATGGTCAAGCAGGGCATGTAAAGGGAAGACTGGCAATAGTCAAGAAAACATACACGCACATACTTAACTGGCAACCGGACCCCACTTTCATAATGCTCCATGCAAACAAGTATAGTGCACTCATATACCTTTAATGGGACTACTGACTTCACACAGCAGGTGCCCTGCAGCGACAACAGGGCAAGTTCAAAGGTCTGATATGCATTCTGATCATGGCTACTGGAACCTAAAGATCCAACAGACAGGGGTGGCTTTTTAACTGTAGCACCTCTGTTTCAAAATATCACAAATGTGTGTCCCCAGAGATATGGAGACAGTTGCTAAAAACTAAATATAAGCCATGTCTGATTTTGACATGGTGACTACTGGCATTATGTTATGTTATGTTATGTTATTTGGCATTTATATAGCGCTCTATATATCATTGGTATGACCTCAATGCACTGTTAGGTTGAACACCCTCTGGGACCGCAGTCCAGGTCAGTTGAGAGAGTAGAGTGTCGAAGGGTGCTTGGGTGCACCATTTAAGTGTGCAGCTGATGTACTTGGTAGCTGCATCCTAGCATTAGGTGTGGTGGTATTGATATTGGTTCAATGTGTGCAGTCTGACGGGTGGACACCAAGACTGGGTTCTGGCTGCATTAGGCCTGTGAAACGCTTATGTGTGCAGTTAGGCTGATTTGTCGTGGGGTATAGCCGAGTTTTATTAGAATGATGAGGTGTTCATAGGATAGTGTTCAAATGTGAGCAGCTAGGCTGAAATATTCAAGGGGTATAGCTGCACCCTAGTTGTGTGATGGTGTAGAGTAGAGAGTAAGCATAGTGATATGAAATGATAGTTCATCTATACAGCACCCATACACAATGCGCTTCAAAGCGCCCTACGACATGGGAGGGAACAAGGAAACACAAAAACCATGCCTACAGGCTAATATTCCCTCGTCAATCTAAATGTGGAACTTGTAGACATTTACAGTCTTGTCTGCATGTGATGCAGGTTAGTGTTTATAGTTTTATCAGGTGAGGCTGTCTCTTACATTCATGGTTCTATCTGGTTGGATTACACAATTATACAGCCCCAAGCAATTGATGTCATTGTATTGTCGGCTTGGTGGACAGTACCTCATTCATGACAGGGCCTGCTGTGTATCCTGCTAACGGGGCTG
Organism: Ambystoma mexicanum; assembly: GCA_002915635.3. Classification (NCBI taxonomy): domain Eukaryota; kingdom Metazoa; phylum Chordata; class Amphibia; order Caudata; family Ambystomatidae; genus Ambystoma; species Ambystoma mexicanum. The sequence continues at coordinate 909,178,383 of CM030321.1, forward strand.
AATTACCCACAACACCTATGTAGGTTCCCACCCAGGAAGCCCTCTTTGACACATTCTCTAGGAAACAGGAACAATCCTCGGGGGTTGATCTGGGAACCGTTATTCATAGGCTGTCCTGTCATGACAATGGCCACATCTCACAAGGGAGCTGATTCCTGGAGTCCTTTTGATGTAGGTAAACAGAGGAAAGTGGAGGAGTTAGAGTAGTCCAGGATAGAGCTTCATTCCTCAGAGGAGGACCATCATATTGGATTTTGCTAGGGCTCCCAAATTCTCTTCCCTACTCCCCACTTCCTACAGACAAGACTCCTTGAATATGACAACTGAAGGAAAAGGACGCTTGTCCACAGTAGCCCATATTAGACTCTTAACAACATCCTTTCTGTAGTCCAATCCTCTGTGGCATTTTGCCTATGTAAGGGGGAAGAACCCTTAGTAGATTAATCAATGGACTATCCATTAAGAAGATTAATCTGTAACCTGATGGGGAGTACAGTCTACACCAATGTCCTCGGCCATAGAGGTGATGACTAGGATCTCCAAAGAAGAGCAAAGATTTTATGCCTAACCATCCCAAGAGAATATTTGATGGACCCCTGCAGGAGCTCAACAGTGGCCTTCCTGGCATGTAGGTGCAGACCCAGGTACTCCCCTTGCTCCTAGCACCCTGTGTTGTTTCCCCCAGAAACAAGAAAGGCCTGAAACATCACCAAAGAGTGTCTTCTGTCTCGAGACACTGCAAGCTGGCTTAATCATGCTCTCCTCACTTCGAGCCGCTACAAGACCTCCAGTGCTGCCTTTTGGAGTCGAGGTGCTTAGATCTGCTTTTCCTGCTGTTCAAGACATCTCAATGACAACTTGACCTGTAGAAGATAATCACCCGTCTAGACTTGAGTAATGGCTTGACTACATGGAAGTAACTGGCTTGCCGCATCTTGGCCACTGACTTGATCCAACAGAAGCATTGCCTTGACCGGACTCTAAAGTTGACTTGATCTGCTAGAATTCATCGACTCGATCCGTGTCGAATGTCAGCTCGACCAGTAGAAGTGTCGGCTTGACTCGACACAACCTCCAAGTCGACCTGTTCAAAGCCATCCACTCGTTCCGTCTTGAACGCAGACTCTCATCTCGAAATGGTCTCAAGGCTGACTCACCTCTGAGAAAGCAAAACATGTCTTGACACTTCCTCAGCTGCAGCAAAGCACCTAGGATTACAGCTTGACAGAATGAGGCACAGAATACAAGAAACTAAAGGTATTTGGAATGGTCCTGCCCCAAAGGCATGCATTAAATGGGTCTTGTGACTACTAAGTCCCCCTTCTATAACTTTTCAAAAACATATTCAATAACTTTGACAATGGCTGATGAAATATTCACCCCAGTCAACACACCCAGCATGGCCCTTTACTATGAAATTTGCATCCTCTGTATTTATTGTTGCATGGGTTTGTTTCTACTGTTTTTTTAGTTATGCACATTTTTGATAGTTTAATTAAATTTCCTATTTTTATAAACTTTGACTGGACATTCTTTTATTTTGATATATGTGTACTATTGTTTGGACTGCTTCTGTCCCAGCTCACACCTCTCCTGAAGATATAGGGCCTCATTACGACCCTGGCGGAGTGGGTTTACGCCAGCGGTATTCGCGGCGGACCCGTCCGCCCTACTACGAGTTCCCGTAGCGCCATGGAGCGTTTTCCGCCTGGTTTTTCCGGGCGGAGAAATCCATGGCGCTACGGGACCTTGTTGTTAATTACGCCACCGTATTTTACGGTGGCGTAATTAACGCCTTCCCCACTCCCATTATACCCTATGGGGCAAAAATGGGAATGGGGAAGGGTAAAATTGGGAATGGGGATTTACCGCCCCGCCAAGGTCGGAATGGGGCGGTAAATCCGCCAACCCCCATGGCGCTATCGGCAGCTTTCCGCCGTGCTCCATGGTGCATTTAGCACCACGATTTCCGCCAGGGTCGTAATGAGGGCCATAGCCTGCCCTGGGCCTTGTGGGGTACATTTACCCACCCAGCAGAATTCCCCTTTATCACCAATCTGCACTTCAGCAGTTACCAGCAGAATGGTGCGCTGGCTCCTTTGAGTGCCATCCCCTTGCATCAAAACTGCGTTTGCAGCTACAAAAATGATGACTGTGCTGTCTTTTCCAAGCACCTATTTGGCAAGATGGAACAGGGAACACACCGAGAAAGGCTGCCAGTGTGTTTCCTTATGTGCACCACAGAAGAGAATTCAAAAGCAGCGCTGCTTGGCTGCTCGCTCAAAATTTCCAAATGAAAAAGGAAATATTTTGCATTAAAATGATGTCGCCTGATGCCTTTTTTCATCTGTTCCAACCATGCACAGTCCTAATCCAGTGAGACCCATCTATGCCCAGCCATATTCAGGTTGTGCTCCAGCAAAAGAAAGCATTTCTCACTGAATGAAAGGCTGTGTCAGGCAAAATCTGTGAAATCACAAGCAACTTTACTCCCAGCCGTACAAGAAAAAGGCCCCACTTTGCAACAAAATATCATAGCTGAACTTTTCAAAAGAAGCCCTATTCCCCTGTGCCTATCTAGTATCAGTGGGCATTTGCCTTCAACATTTTGCTGCATAAGAGAAACTGACTAGAGCTGCAAACAATGTTTAGAATCTAGATGGAAGCTAAAACCTCATTGGGAGGTGACAGAAAAAAGGAAAATTCACCACGTGTAAAAAGGGTTGCTTTTGCAAAGAAGAAACATTTCTGTTTTAAAAGTCTAATGTTGAATAAGGCCCTGTCCTTGCCTAGAAATGTAAGGGGGGGGTTGTTTGAAAACACATATGGGATGTTTTATTTCAACAGACTTGCTTCTGATTCCGAAAAAAATAAATAAGTAAAGAAATAAGTGCATTTACTGTGGAAGCCACAGAACAGGTTTTCCTGCTTGGCTTCAAAGGACATTTTCTTGCTGGGAACAAGAGTTGCCTTCCCCCCAAAGGGGGCAGACCCTTTGAATCTATGAATGGACCAAGAGGAAGCATCTCACACGCTCGTCAGACTTTGGGTCTGGGCTTGAGCCTGGTACAATAGATTCCAGGACACTTAGGTGTGAAATTGCAAGTAACACCTCCCATCAAGTTCAACTGGGGGCTTCAAAGCCAACTCCAGAGCAACCTTGGAAATGATGCCCTTAATTGGGAGACAATGCTGGCCATCTGGCTCAAAAGACTATTTTAATTAATAAACATTAAGACTGTTATTTCTGCTATTGGACAACGCAGTAATGCGAAAGTTTGACAGTTTAAATGCAATTTTTGTGGCTTTAAATTAAGACGTGGTAGCCTTCACTAGCATGTTGGGGACGGAAATGACGGAACATTGTATATTCTGAGGAAAGTGTATATGGTGCACTTTAAAATTCAATACTAACATGCCTTATGACAATATGTACACATGTATAAAGTTATAGAATTATAAGTGAAATATTTCCCACCAAAAAGTGTGAAAGATTATTAGAAGGATGAAACAATGTCATACAACCCTGGGAGTTGGACTGCCATTCTCTGTGTAGAATATGTCATTTGCCTATGTGATTTGCAAAAGTGACACAACTGTTAAACTGTGTGATTTATGGCCTGACCGGTTTTTGGCAAAAATGACTGGGGGATGGCTGCGTTTCCAGACATTTCATATTCATTCATCCTGCAGATTCCAGATGCACTGCCAGGCCAGAGCATAGCTGACCCTGTCCAGGCAAAACCACCCTTCAGAACTAAACCCCATACCAAAATCCCACTAACTCAGGGAGAAAGGGGGAAAGGCTGTGGTACCCTTTTTGGTGAGTATGCTGGGACCAGACCGGCTTTTTGCCCCAATACCTGCATGCTGCTTTGCCGTGACCAGACAGGCCCAGTTGTTTTCTGCTAGGAAAGCCCCGCCATGGTGCCGTGACTAGATCCCTTGAGTCCAGAAACCCGGTTGGCTGTCCCAAATCCCAAACTCCTGCACTGATTATGAGTATCTCCCCATCCCATAACAACACATTGCCTACCCTATCTTGATACCTTGTCTTGGTTCCTTCTTCTAAGTAATCCCATCCATACCCTGATAACTAACTAGTTTAAGATTGTCTGAATCCTCTGCGTATCCTGTTTTTTAATTTCATGCATTGGCGCCATTCTTTCCCATCCCTTTAGTCCATTGCATAAGTCCTTAGTCAAATTTAGAGTAAATTGATTCATTTCTACATAGAGAGACACGCGGCGTGAAGGGGGGTTAAGACACTGCTTAACCTGTTTCATGGGCAGCAGTATCTTCTTGATAATCTAGTTACAAGGATATAGTTGTAGTAGCACTTGTCCTGGATTTCCAAACAGATTTTTTCTGTTTAGTGCTTTTATTTTCAAAAAACTGAAATTCCTTCCACATTGAAAATCTCACCCAGTTATTCAGCTAGAGTCCCTCATTCACTTTCTTATTATCCCTGCGATGTGCATCTATCATCCAGCCTAAAAACCGCATTCCGATTCTGTCTATTTCAACTGTTTGTTTCTAAACCGTTTTTACATTTAAAACTGTAAAAGAGAAAATGCAACTTTCCAACATGTGATTAATTCCGAGTATTATTTATGTTATAGCAAAGGTTTTCAAATCTGATGCTGCCTCCCATTTCGGATTTTAATTCTGTCTGCTGCCTAGTATCCCTGACTGCTTGCTGCTCCTTTCTATCCACTCAAAATTTCGAATTAATTCGGGTTTGAGGGAGCATTGCAGGGAGAAATCTTAAATCAGGTGCTATCTGCCCGAACAGTAAAATTGCTCCTATTCATCTATGCTTTGGATATGTTCTAGTGGAAGGTCAACCAAGTGTATTTCATTGGTTTACATTGTAATTATCACCCCATTGGTGATTGCTGCCCAATATTAAAATTGTGTGATTTTCTTTGAATTTATAATAAATAAATATTGTATTCCCACCAACCTGCCTGGTTCATGGTCCATTGTGACCTGGGGTATTTGTAAAAGGGGGTGTGAGACAAGTTGGGTGCCAGCTCAATCTGAATTCTAGGAAATAAAGAAAACGCATTCTAATTGAGGCTACAGCCTAGGCTAAGGGCAAGAGTCCTAGTCCGGTGTGTGACGTCCGATTAGAATCCTTAACAGCCTGCACCACCCAAAGAGGCGAAGAAGGAAGACCTGTCGGGCTGTGCCTGTTTCACCGTTATGAGTGGCATCACTGCTGGTTTGAAGTATTAAGGGGCTAAGCAGAAGTCCGATTCACTATTCATCCATATACATATATGCAGCGCAATAGTCATTTCTACACACTGGTAGCAGCAGTGCGATCTGGTACAGACTGTGCCAACTTTCCGTGTTAGGTGGATGAAGGCCAGCTCTCTTTCCGGCTCCCCTCAGCCTCCTCTTCCCCTTCTCTCATACCAGACTGTCTGGCTGCAATTCAGGAATGCTGTGCCGCTAATAATCTCTGCCTTAATGCCAGCAAGACAGAGATCCTCCTCATCGGAACACCAGCTCCCTCCTATCTCTCTCTCTCTCTGGCCACCCACTCTGGGCCCTCTTCCTGCTCATACCTGTGAGGCAAAGAACCTTGCGGTCATCTTTGACTCCACCCTCTCCTTCTTTCCACACATCTCTGATGTCTCTAAGAAGTCAAACTATCAGCTGCACCTCCTCAGAGGTATTCTTTCTTTCCTCACTTTCCTCTAGAAGCTCACTGTCTCCAGAGCTCCGGTCCTCTCCTGGCTGGACTATTGCAAGAGCCTCTTTCTAAATCTGCCTGTCTCTACTCTTTGACCCTTACAACTCATCCAGAACAGGACTGCGAGACTTGTCCTTGGCCTCAAGCCCAGGGATCGTATCTCTCCAGCTCTGAAATCTCTTCACTGTCTCCATGTAGTGGCAAGGATCAAGTTCAAGACCCTTTGCATCGTCCATAAGGCTTTCTGGGGCCTGGCACTGCACTGTCTCCATCTCTCGCTTCATAAACATCTCCCTTCTCGAGCTCTCCACTCACCCACTTTCAACACTCTGAGGGTCAAACGCTTTTTCAAGCAAAGATTTGATGGAAGATCTCTCTCTTTGGCGGGGGCCTCCCTCTGGAACGGCCTCCCAGCCTCTCTCAAACTTGAGCTGGACCACCTCCGGTTCTGGAACCGACTCAAGACCTTCCTTTTCGCTTCTGCTTTCTCTTTTCCTCTCCCCTGCTGATGTCCTGACTGCTCCACTCACTGGTCACTGGTCACCTGGCTACCCTATGAACTTGGGCCCAGGCTCCTGCATATCCAGTTGCCCTTGCACTGCCTTCGGGCTCCCCCAACACTTATGGTCTGTATCTGAAACCCTACAGTCCCTTCTCTCTGCACTTATGAGCCACTCGCTGGCTGCACGTATTGAGTTCCCTGCACTTCTCCCCCCCCCACCCCCTCGGCACTACTCCCCTTTCACATATCTGCACTTGTGCGGTTTGAATGACACAAGGTCTAGTAAGATTATTGTTTTGTCCTCCCTCTGTTTCCCCCGCCTTGTCTTGTCGCACCTAGAAACACTTGTGTTCAGGCACCTTATAAATGCCATATAATCATATTATAGTCAGCTAAAATAAAAGACTTTAAGCAAAGTTAACAGTGCTACGTTTTATTTTTAATTTTTGCACATTGGAACTCAACATGGATTCAGTGATGGGCTTGAAGCCCAGTGCCCTCGAGAACAATGTCAGAAAAGAGGACTCCGCCATGGCAGAAGGGTTATCAAACATGAAATGCTGAAAAGACACCAGGCTTTTGAGGATGCAAGGGTGGGAGAGGAGGCCCGGGAGGCTAATTGTGACTTGAGCCCGTAAGCTAAGTACCCATTCCCGTTGGGGGAATAGTAGTGGATGGGGACAGCTGGGGATGACTGCTAGTTTAGCAGTAGTGTGGGGCTGGGTTATAGTTTTACTCACTGTTTATCCTTGTACTCTCGCAAAGCAATGGTCATTTCTACAGTATCTGTAGAAAACACCGAAAATAAGAACTGAATAGTAGATATGTTCGAATTTCGGCTGTATGAAGATTTCGAGAACCATTTGGTTTAATTTAATTAATCGCATCTGGGGTTGCGGAGGTGTCCCCCGCGACCCACATAATAATGTTTTTTTTTCAAAAGAAAAAAAGGAACCCTACAGCGCCAGTTTCCATGCACGCAAGTGAAGCGTCACAGAGGGATGGCGGATGCAGCGGCACACAGCTCAGTGTGCTGCCCGAAGGTAAGCAACGGGGTGGGGGGAACGGGATGTCCGAAATGTCCATGGGAGAGAAAACCAAAACTTATTTTTCTTCAAATAACTTTCGTTTTTTTCTCCTTCGAACATTTCGGATTCGATCAATTCATAGATATTCCATTTCTACACACAGTGATTGTCATCCTTGGGATGAGTATATTGTTTTTGGTCTTTTGACCAGAAGAAGATGTAATCGGAGAAGGGAAGAGAGCCTCCCTTATTGGCCAGAAGACATTTTGTGGAGGCTACTATGATGGCCAGCCCTTTGTTGTACTCTGTAGCTCCTTATTTTGGGCTATTAGGTGGCACTTGCGCCACCTATATGCCGGAACTATTTAATTAGAGTACAGATAGGGAGAAATGACCTAGATGAGGTACACAAAGTTTGAAGCTGTTGTTTGGTTATCTGCCAACCCATTGACTGCCCATGGCCATGTTAATCCTTATTGTCTTATTGCCATTCCCATCCAGTTGCAGCCACTCCCTCCAAGCGCCTCCTCATGACAACTCTATGAGTTTGCTTTAATCAAGCCTCACCATCAAACTTTGCACTTGAAGAGCCTGACATTTTTTTTCTCAGCGCAGTGTGATGAGAGTTAATGACTTACATTGAGTTGTTAACCCGCTGCTGGTGTAATAAAAATATCTTAACCAGGTCTGCCCTCAGGCACTTGATTTATAAGCACTATGCGTGTCCTTCCCTGAAGTCTTGTTAAAAACATGCATTGGCAAAGCCAACAGTTTTGGCTTGTGTATATGTATTAGGCATTTGCCAGTCAATGCTATTAGATGCCCAGCTACTCACATTTTTTTTCAACTGCTACCATCAATGGCCAGTTAATACCAGTACGGCCTTTCCCATGCCTACACAAAAGCACAGACTGTTGGCATTGCCAATTCTTGTTTTATTATGTGACCGCTGTTTGAAAAAGTCTCTGAGACTTTGAACATGTATGCACGTTGCCAACCGAAAATAATATGAACAACTGGATTTTGTTTTGTCTATCTATGTATACAATGCGTGGAATTCTGCACTATGTATCTTAAACGCTGTAAATAAATAATATTTGTTTTATTACTGTCTAGTTGTGACATCATTTCCTATAAGTAATCTATCTATCTATCTATCTATCTATCTATCTATCTATCTATCTATCTATCTATCTATCTATCTAATTCTTCTATTGCGCCACTCTCCCAAAGGCCTCAGGGCGTTCATGGACAGACAACAACAAGCAATTAAAAGTTCAGCAGAGAGTTAACCAGAAAAAGAGGAAGGCATGCAGTTTAACCTATCGATGTATCAAAAATTACTGTCATAAGATGTTTCTTAAACTGAACAGTCGATACGCAGCCTCTGAGATCCAGGGAAAGGGTATTCCAAAGAGCTGGTGCCCAAGCATCAAAGCTTGTACCACCAGCTTTTCTAAAAGGACTCGAGGTTGAAAAAATCTGACATTGTCATTAGAATGTAGAGTTCGACTGAACGGGGTCTCCTTGACTCTAAAGAATAGATCTTCAGGGGCTTCACCTATTAGACACTTAAACACCATCAGAGAGCCCTTAAACTGGATTCTCTGATCAACCGGAAGCCAGTGCAGCTTCCTGAGAGCCTCCGACACCTTCGATCTACGGCCAAGGCCACAGACAGCTCACACTGCTCCATTTTGTTTCACCTGCAGCTTCTTTACATTCGTTTGAGAGGTGCCAACTAGTAAGCAATTGCAGTGATCTAGTTTCGTGTTTACGATAGCAGCAGCGATTAATGCTCTATTTACCTCTGAGAGATAAGGGTGAATGTGCCATAGGGGGTGAACGTAACAGGCGCAGGAGGGCTGAGGGTGAGATACCTGTTTCTTAAGGGATCAATGAGGTTCAAAAAACACCTAGGACCTCACCATGAGTTGGGCTGTAGTCCTTTAATGCGGCGGTAACAGTATTTAAGGTCTGGCCCTATAATGAGTTGGGCACTGGATGGGCTTTTTTACATCCAGCTTTTTTCTGGAGGTGAAAATCCCATTTAGCACCATGTTTTCGGTGGTATTACCATATAAGCCTGCGTTATTAGGGCCAAAAATGCCCCATTGGATTCAATGGACCCAATGGGGAATGGGGATTTACCATTAACGCCCAACCCATGATCCGGAGGTAATACCACCGGACTGGTGGGCGCTAACGCTATTACAGCCGGGCAGTATTACAGCCGGGATACCGCCCAACTCGTGATGAGGCCCTGCGTTTTAACAGATTCTGAAACTTGGATAACATTACAGGCAATTAAGAAACTTTTGTATTGTTGATCGATTTTTTTCAGCTTTTGTTGGCTTTTGTTTGGTAATAAGAACACGATTTCACAAGCCCCACTGTAATTCGCTTTTGCAGTTTGGTTGTGATGGAGGTTGAAAGGTCGTTTTTGGTCCTGCTCTTGGTTGCCACATGTAGCGAATAATTGCCATGATGGTTCATGGTGGTAAAAAGATTCTATCACAAACCTTTAGAATATTTGTTGTGCATTATTATTGATTTCATTGTGCATAATTGTAAATTAGGTTGTGATGTCATAATGCCTAGTCCAAGAGCAAGCCCGGGGAGTGAAAGGCAGCTCTCGAAAGAGAAGTCCAGTTTTCATTAAAACAATTAAAATATTCTTTTTCTGAATTGATTTATCAACCATTTTCCAGTTTCTAGCTGGTTGGGAATCGTTTATAGTAGTTGTTTGTTAGTGCACCACAACGGTTTTGTGCAGCAGAACAGCAAGAAATCGACATGTTACCATATGTGGTACACAGGGGCGTTGCTAGGGGGGGCAGAGGGGGCTATAGCCCCTGATCTTTTGGTTGTAGCCCCGGATAGAATCTCAGGAGCTACAGCCAAAAGATTAGCTAGCCCCCAGTCCCAACAGTTCCGACATCAGCTTAGCCCCGGGTCTTTTCCAGACCTACCAACACCCCTGGCGGTACAAATCCCGCTTTTAAATGCATTTATGGGAAACTGTTTACTATATTTCACTGCAGCACATTCAACTGTGAGTATTATTTGATCTTTTCCCAAAAGTAGAGCGTCCACCTGTATTCTACAAACAAACAACTGGAATGTATTTTGAACAAGATCTAGCAAGAGGCCAAGTATTAACGAGGATGATCGTCTCACCGTGTATTATAAGGAATAAAATACCTCCTACTGTATGTTAAAAGTATATTGAAAGTCACTGAGGAGTTCTGTCAAGTACGACTTTTTCGTTTTCTCCTATTCCTTCTTTTTCCATATCCGTTGCTTTCTTTTCTTCGTAGCCTTCCTTTATCACCTTCTACTCTCCTCTCGGTCACTCGCACAATACCACTATTTCTGTCTCCTGCTTGCTCCCTCTCTCTGTCTCCATCTCTCTCTCTCATTCCCACTCTATCGCTCTATCCCTCCCTCTCACTCTCCCTCACTCTGTGTTTCTTGCTCCCTTCCTCTCTTCTGCTCTCTTGTTCTCCCTCTTGCATTCTCTCTCTTCCTCTCTCGCTCCCTCTTTCTGGCTCTTGCTTGCTCCCTCCGATTGTCTCCATCTCTCTCTCTCTTTCCCACTCTTGTGCTCGCTCCATCCCTCACTCCCTCTCCCCCTCACTCTGTTTCTTGCTGCCTGCCTCTCTCCTGCTCCCTCTTTCTCTTGCTCCCTCTCTCTGTCTCACTCTCGCTCACTGTCTCTTTGTCTTTTGCTCGCTCCCGCTATCTCTCTCTCTATGTCTCCTTCTCCCTCTGCCACTGTCTTCCTCTCCCTTACTCCTTTCCCTCACTCAATTTCTCTTGCTCTCTCTTTTTCTCGCTCACTCCCTCTCTCTCTCTCTGTCTCTTGTTCGCTCCCTCTAGTGTTTTAAATGGGTGAGTCCTACCCGGCCATCAGTATCTCCACTTCTTATTTTTTTGCATTTGAGTACCTGCACTTCTCAAAGCCTGAAAGAGAGTACCGCTACTCAACTATCTGACGAGATGAAAATTGAAGCATTTCACTCAATCACAATGAGTGACTACGCTCCTGCAGACTTTGCTGGGGAAAGGCTCACCCTCTCCCCTCCTCCTCTCAGATTTACCCAAAAAGACCGAATTTAAATGACTGAATGGGAGATTTGGTTGAATTTCAGCCGTACGAAAATTTTGAAAGCCTGAAAATGTTGACAAAATCCCCCGTTTAGTGGTATTCTTGTGAACAAGAGCTGCAGGGGCTGCAAGGGTGTCCCCCAATGCCTTCTTCACTATAATGTCCCTGAGGGTAGCATGGGAGTCCCCCACAGCCGTGTCCGGAAAGTTAGAAAACAAAATAAAAGAAAGGGACCCTGCAGAGTCGGTTCCCGATCATGGAAGTGAATAGGAACAGGAGTTGCAGCGACACAGTGAGTCGGGCACACATCGAAGTGTGTCGTCGCAAGGTAAGTAAGGGGGGGGGGTTGGGAGTGAGTAATGTATTTTTTGGGTCATTTTACCGTAACAACTATAACGTATTTTCAGCCAAAACGGCAATGTTTTTTTTCAGCTGCGATTTTTTCTCTTACGGTAAAACAACCTAAGTCCCTCCTCTCTCCACGACCCACAGGGTCCATAGTGTCTCCTTTAGGGCCCACCCTCAAGAACAAAAGGAGAGACAGACTTGCGCTATTGTGCTCTCAGCACACTAGGCGCAGAACTCTGTGTCGCTAAGTGGGCTCTGCTTCACCTGCTGCCCATGGGGTCTCTAGAGAGTTGGCTTATGAAGCGTGGGTTGATTTGGAAAGCCCGAGCAATGACTTTTAAAACATGTTTCTTTGTTATTAGTAGTGCCTTTTCCAATATATAAATGTTTAAGTAATTTGAGTTGTGATGGCAGGTTTTAGACTGAAAACCTGCACACAGCTGCATTTACCTACCAAATTCCCTATTATTACACAATTAAAGCGAGCAATAACAAAACTTGTAAAGATTAGTTTACAGCTATGATATCTGCTAGTTTGACAGGCGAAAACTAAAGTCTCAATTCATGTGGATATTCAAATCTTAACACATTGCATAACAAACAGAATCCCAGATACACTGCAAAACCAAAGGGTGTCCTCCTTGGTTAATAATTTCATCTCACTGTGCATTTCCTGCAGAAATGGGTAGTTCTCGAAGCCTGCCCAATACTGGTGTCACAACAGGTGAAAATCAGTCTGCAAATGATGAGAATCTTTGAGGGATGGTTGCATTAGGAGGAAAGAATGACATGTGAAGGTAATGACTAAAGAGTAAACCATTAGGCTGAGATGTTGCTTAGAAACACTTAGAAGCACAGCATGCTCATAAGACCAGACTCCAGAGGGAGTTAAAGAGGGCGTGAGAACATAACTGTGGTGTGATTGTAGGGAGTGAGACATATAGAAACTGAAACACACCTCGAATGAGACACACCTAGAAACTGAGCCAACTGGACAATTAGGAAAATAGAGTTGTAGAAGTACACCCAGTGTGACATTTATTGAAATGGGTCAATGAGCCTCCAGCGTGAGAGCGATGTTAAGACCCTGCCAGGCTGAGCCCCAGCCCACTTAAAGCCAAGGGTGGTGAGTACCTGCGCTTCTTTTTTCCATTGTATGTACTGGCTCCCTCTCTGTCTCACCGTTCAACTCGCTCCCTCGCTCGCTCTGTCATGCTCGCTCCCTCCTCCTCTCTGTCTCTCTTTTTCTATCTCACTCACTCACACTCTCTTTCTTTATAGCCGAAAACAGACTGAGAGCGTGATAGAATTAGAAAGCAGACAGAGGCGCGAATTGAGAGATTAAGGAAAGAAGGGAGTAGAAATGAGTGAAAAGGGGGCGGGGTAGGAATGAAAGAAGAAGAAAGGATGTACCGGTGGTACAGCGGCCACGAGATTGCAGGCTGGGGAGTAGCGAACCAACGCGAAGGAAAGGGTGCGGGGTCTAGGAAGCAGGGACAGACAGGGAGGGGGTGGAGCCATCTCTTGTGACACAGATGGGCTCTCAGAGGAGTGGCAGAGGGCATTCAGAGGAGCGGCAGGGATCGTGTCTTCACAGCTGCCCTCTTTGTTCGGATGCTAATGGGGACAAATTGATTAAGCCGTCCCGGGTGTTGTCTCAATGCTCCCCCTACCGCCCCTCGCAGCAGGGACGGCCTGCCACCCACTGACGGTCATTTATCAACCCTTAATCACTGTTAACACGGGATCATTTGTCGCCTCGCGCCTGGCCCCAGTGGTGTTAGAAATGACACTACTAATGAGGCGGAACCGCGAACCTGAAATGTCTTCACTTAAATCCACGGCCGCGCCCCCATCGATGAGTCTGCAGGAAGAGACTGCGGCGCGAAGAGCCCTCCCCCGCCCCCCCCCCCCGCGCAGGGCAGAGAACGGATAAACCACCCCATACACATTCCGGGGTGGGCAGTGCTGCCTACAAAGAGAGGCGGTGACAAAGAGGGCCTCATGCACCCTGCAGGGGTAGAAACTAGGCCACGCAGCCTACACGGAGAAGCAGTGACAAAGAGGACTACATGCACCCTGCAGGGACAGAAACGAGGCCATGCAGCCTACACAGAGAGGCAGTGACAAAGAAGGCCTCATGCACCCTGTAGAGGAAGACACATTAGTAACCAGGCCATGCTGCCTACACAGAGAGGCGGTGACAAAGAGGACCACATGCACCCTGCAGGGGTAGACACCTTGGTAACAGGCCACGCAGCCTACACAGAGAGGCCGTGACACAGAGGCCCTCATGAACACTGCAGGGGAAGACACCGTAGTAACCAGGCCATGCAGCCTACACGGAGAGGCAGTGACAAAGAGGGCCTCGTGCACCCTGCAGGGGGTAGAAACTAGACCATGCAGCCTACACGGAGAGGCAGTGACACAGAGGCCCTCGTGCACACTGCCGGGTTGACAACTTAGTAACCAGGCCATGCAGCCTACACGGAGAGGCAGTGACAAAGAGGGCCTCATGCACCCTGCAGTGGTAGAAACTAGGCCATGCAGCCTACACGCAGAGGCAGTGAAACAGAGGCCCTCTTGCACCCTGCAGGGGTAGAAACGAGGCCATGCAGCCAACAGGGAGAGGCAGTGACACAAGGGCCCTCATGCACCCTGCAGGGGAAGACAAGTTAGTAACCAGGCCATGCAACTTATACGAAAAGGCAGTGACACAGAGACGCTCATGAATCCTGGTGGGGCAGACACCTTACTAACCAGGTCACGCCGCTAACACGGAGAGGCAAGGGCACAGCAATCCTCATATGCACCCTGCAGCGGCAGGTCAAACAGCCTATACAGAGAGACAGCATCACAGAGACCTTCATGCACCCTGCAGGGAAAGACACCTTAGTAACCAGGCCATGCATCCTACACGGGGAGGCAGTGACAAAGAGGGCCTCATGCACTTTGCAGGGGGTAGAAACTAGGCCATGCAGCCTACACGGAGAGGCAGTGACAAAGAGGGCCTCATGCACCTTGCAGGGGGTAGAAACTAGGCCATGCAGCCTACACAGAGAGGCAGTGACACAGAGGCCCTCATGCACCCTGCAGGGGAAGACTCCTTAGTAACCAAGCCGTACAGCCTACACAGAGAGGCAGTGACAAAGAGGGCCTCATGCACCCTGCAGGGGTAGAAACTAGGCCATGCAGCCTACACGGAGAGGCAGTGACACAGAGGTCCTCATGAACCCTGTAGGGGTAGAAATTAGGTTATGTGGCCTACACAGATAGGCAGTGATACAGAAGCCCTCATGCAGCCTTCACAGGAAGACACCTTACTAACCTGGACATGCAGTCTACACGACGAGCAGTGACACAGAGACTCATGACTCCTGCAGGAGGCAGACACCTTGCTAACCTGGACATGCAGCCTATACAGCGAGGCAGTGACACAGACACCCTCATGCACCCTGCACTGGAAGACACCTTACTAACCTGAAGTGAGTAATTCGACCATCCGCACAGGGAGAGTGCACTCGCCTGGGCTTTTTCAAGGAATGATGGGAGACCAACCTCTGAGGACTGTGTGAGGCCATTCCACACAGAGTCCATCTGCTGCCCACACAAAACGCATAGTCACATGGAGGACACAGACTACAGGCGCCGTCTTCCCTTGTCATATTCAGCTGGAATGTGACAGCACCTGGGTTCATCAAAGCATCTCAAGGAGGGAGAAGGCACACCTTCCTCCAGCATGGACAGCCTAATTTAAATATCAAAGGCCCCATGGATATGCTTATCTTTGTCCTCCGGCTGGGGGCAGCGCATACTAATCAGAGAGAATTGAAGCAATCCTGAAGGGGCTTGGTTGCCGGAATAGACAACAGGAAAGGCGGGGTTAACACTCCTTTGGTATGCAATGTGTCAACTTGAAGCTAGTTTCCACCCATCTGTATGAAAGGCAGTGAAATGCATGTCTGGGTCCACTATTTACTGTAGGCAAACCCCTGCAGAGCTGACCCCTTTCAGAGGGGAGAAGTATGTGGTTTGGTGGAGACATGAAGTCTGCTTCCAGGACAAACTTCAAGGGAACCCTGCGCTTTAATCAAGAGTCACAGAGGGCTCAGTTAACCAGAGAGATGCGTTGATCTACAATAGACAGGAAGATGGGTGGGACTTAGGTGTCTGTTGTCACCTCCTTATCTTTCCTGTTGCAGAGCACTCTGGTCCTGACCTTATACATGACAGAAGATTGTTGGTGGGGACCCAGGTTTGGTTCATTAAGGTGGGCTTAGCCTTCACCAATCATTGGTGCCCATTTAGCTTTAAAATAGGGCTGAACCCCTCACTTAGCAGATCATCTAAAGACTTCGAAAGGAGTAAGCAGGAAGACTCATTTGGACCCAAACTGAAGGTAGAGTCTGCCTTACACCTTCTGCCAGTGAAGGAATGTCTTTTCACCAAAATGCCAGGGGTAGCGGAAGTAACATCACATGACCCTTGACCTCTGATGTCATTCGAACACACCCCAAAGTGACATCATGGGAAGAGATGGAACAATACCTTTCACCCCTCGACAAAACAGGAAGTGGTCTCACATAGCATTGTTTCTAAGTACACTACGAAAAATATGGTTACGATATCACTGTAGAGTAATATACATTTCATACAAGAATGAATCACCATATGTATATTCAATATAAGTGCCTATAGGCCCATATTACCAAATCACTGTGAATGCAAGCAGACATCCAAGGCCAAACGATAATGATGTGTTATTATATAGCACTTATGCTTAAGCGCTTCATATAGAACAAATATATATACAATATCACCCAACCTGTGTTGATACTCATTTATCAACCCAAGCAGGATGAAAGGCCAAGTTGACCTTGCTGAGACTCAAACCTGCAACCTGCAGATCACACACACATTGCAGCAGCTAGCGTTCAACCCACTGAGCTATCTTATTGGCTACAGCTATCAGAAAACCAGCCACTCAGGAAACAAAGAGCCACATGCTGCTAGCCACAGCCCATGAACCTCAATTATTTAGGGGTAGCTAGGGAGACCTCAGGGGTCCTATATGTTGGAGGCGGGAGAATATGCCATGATTGACACCTGAAGTTGTGACAATTCCACAGCAGATATTTGTAAGACGGTAGCCACTCAGTAAACCCTATCAAATGTATCCCCAAAGACACTACAATCTGAGGGAGGAACTCAATGAAGGGATATGAAAAGGAGCGAAGGGAGAAACTAGTGACGTCACAAGAGACGAGTGTGACGCCCCAAAAATTTTGGCTGAAGAAGAATGCATGGATCTTACAGAAACTGATGACGAAGTTAAGAATCGAGTAAACTTTCATGTGCGAGAGGAAAGATTGCACGCATGCGAAGTGCTGCAGAAAATGAACCGTTCAATAATTGTACAGATGCTGAAACGCAAGTATACTAAGTCATTAAAGAAGCAGGCCATGCATAGTTAATGGACTGCAGGCGAATCCGGCATTGTAAAGGAGCTGGACATAAGTTTCATGAATTTAGTAAACCCGGACCCATGGAGAGGAAAGGCAGAGAATTGTGTCGCAGCAAGAATAAGCTGAGATCGTGGAAGTGCCTGGCGAGGCTGTCTGGCCTAGTATCAAAACTGAAGAAGCCAAGGTCGGTTATCTATTCTTGAAGGCAGTGAATGTGCAAAGGATGAATCATCTCTTGCTAAGGTGCAAAGAAAGAACACCAAGAGGGCCAGGTTTGATTCATCTAAGACATTTAAATGCTGCAAAATGAACTAAATCGTGGTCTCCTGTCACGTGAGCCAAAGATGAAAATAGAGTTCGGCTTGGAGTCGATAGTGAGAGCCTGCACTCCCATAAATTTCCACAGGCAAGGATGCTCTGCAAGGCCAAGTTCAAAGACAATCTTCATGGCAGAAGGCATGGGTGATGGGAGATGTTGGGCTAATTGGGGGGGAGGTAAAGTCAAGTCCACCTCCTGGCACCTGGCTCTGAGCTTGCATGCAGCTAATTGAACTGAATGTTCCAGACATGGCACGAACGTACCAACCAATTGTAGAGGGCCATATAACGAAGAGCCTTAAAGTGTGAAGACCAATGATAAACCGTATACTTAATAGTGTTAAAGATTACATGTTTTTAGAGGTAGGCATAAATTGCCCACCTGACAGTGGGCAACCAGTCACAATCCTAACCCCTATAGAAAGTATATTTAGATGTCTCCCTTACCCAATCCCATCCCTTGATAGGTTTTTTATTATTTGCCATGTAGTATGACATCACTGATGATGTATGTTTTGCATATAAGGATGTTTTAATGAGAAAATCTTCCAGAGCTGAGTGAATGTCCATTGATGTCTGTTGTAACCTCCCTGTCTTAGATAATTGTTAATAAAACAGCAAACTTTGCCATCTTCCTGAGTTGGTTCCATTATTTGGACTCAGAGTTATTCTGCAACCCCATCCATAGTATGCACGTTACTAAAGAACCATAGAATCACATGGTAGCGGTGCAGATGTTTGAAAAACATCAAAACTAGTTTGTCTCCAGTGTTTCGGACGATCGGCCATCCTCCGCCATTAGCCGGAAGATCGCAGGGTTTCCTGGGGAGAGCGGCTGATAGAAATACACTTGCAAGAAGAATTGAGACGGTGGGCAGGATCCCCTTTGACGAAATGCCCACCCGTTTTCCACAGGCGCTGTGCAGACGGAAGGCAAAGTGTTCGGACTGAAGGAGGAGTCGATACCAAAGGCCTCAAGTCGATTAACAAATGGTCAGTAGACTATGGGGAATGGCAAATGAACAGGATGGGATTGTGATCATTTTTTAAGTAACAGGAAATATTGTGAGGAGAAAAGGTAGCGCCTAGGAGTCCTGACTCAAGGGAGTTTCAGAAGGAGACATTTCAAACCCCAACATATACCACGTAATCAGGATTACGTAAGGTGATATTTCAAACCCTGTGTAGGATATAGAATAAGGGCGAGAGAAATAAGGTGATCACAGTGTTTATAAATGTGTAATTTCGACTAGTCTAAATGTTGTTTGTTGAGTAAAAATATCAAAGAGCGATAGAAGTTGTGAAAAAGTTGAAAATGTTGAGGAGCAATAGTGATTGAGTTTAGCAAAGTCATTGGCGCAATCAAGAAATAGATATAGCCAATCAAGAAATTTGAGGCTTGAGCAGCGATTGATGGTGCATGCTCATATTTATTTTTTTTTTAAATGTTGAAAAGTGGTGATTGAAGCAAAGGTGTAAAAGTTATTTAACAAGTCTGGTAAGTATTGACAGTCAAGTGAGACTTCTCATTATGGGAGACACTCCTCTTATGCACTTATGCAAAACATTACCAAAGCACATGCCCAAGCTCAAACAGTATAGTGCGGAATAGGTGAACGGCATGGCAGATAACATTTTCATGCCGTGGCCACAAGGGTATCATTTTCAAAAGTGGTATTGCAACACATGACCACATACTTGCGCGCTGCGTACAGGGGAAAGAAATTAGAGAAAGGATTAGTGATTTTAGAGCTCTAGAAAATATACCAGGAAGAAAGGGAAGACCCTCCACCTGAGGAGTGGATTCTCAGTCAGCGAAAGGAGGAAGGTGTTGAGCCCTCAGCTCCCCTTACCTCACCCAAAGCAAAAGGTGCTAGTACAGAAGAAATAGGTTTATATCCTTTAAAAGAGTTGAAAGCAGCGACGGGTTATAGTAATCCAATACATGAACCCCCAGCTTACAGTAGTGATGATAACCCAGAGGACAATAAGAGAAAAGAAGGGATCTAACAGATCATACAAGAAAAACAAGAGAGGAGTGAGCACTCAAATATGTCCACTGAAATAGACAGTGAGATTAAGCGATAGAAAGGAGAGAATGATAAAGGTGACGAGATAGCACTTGTGCAGAACGAATGGGTGGGAGGACAGATATTATTTAAAATAGATGGGAAAACTATCGAGGAAGTTAGGCAAAGAGAAGATAAGGACGAACAAGAAAGAAAGGACAAGGAACAAGAGAAGAGATTGAAAGAAGATGAGCAGAAAAGGAAGAGCAGGGTGTGACGAGAAGAGATATATCAAGAGGAGCAAGAAAGAAAAGAAGAACATGCAGAAGAATAAAAAAAGTATGACAATAGACAGAGTGGGATAGAAGATCGGGACAGAAGGGAAAGAAAGAGAAAAGAGGAGGAAGCGCAAAGATTAAGTGACAAATGATTACAGGGGCAAAGGGAAGAAGAGAAAGAAGGGAAGGAATGTGAGAAAACAAAGAGAAATAGACAAAGAAATGTAACGAAAAAGGAGACAACAAGGTCTTGATACTAGTCTCACTCACAAGGAGCCAATAGGGCCAAGTTCAGAAATACGATGGGATAGAACAGAAGAGTTCCTTCTGAAAAGGAAGCAACTCCAGAAGCATCTAGAGTAGTATTGGAAGAAGAGAGGTTTGATGCGGAAAGCATCAGAGAAAGGATGGATAAATTCTATCAACAGTTGAGTCGAAAAAGCGAGTATGAAACTCGAGGGAACGATGATCGATCCCCAGTGTTTCAATTACGAAGCGAAGAAGAAAATCTGTTTAGTCATCGACATAGAGCATTGTCTTTAAGTAGACTGAATCTGAATAAAGGTGAAGGGGATGATAGTCACACTAATTGGGGACAAGGCATGTCAGATGAGGAAAGAGAGTCTGGTTTTGGGGTAGAAGGAGGGAGCGTGTGTGCCCCTGAAGGAAGCCTGCAAATGGAAAAAAAAGTGAGATGGTTGGATCTGGAACAACCTAAAGATAGGATGTCAGATTCTATAATGTATCCTAAGTGTCCCTGAGGATGATCGCACAGTGAGAAGGGAGAGTCACTGCCATATGTGAGCAGGATAAGGTTGTTACCCATGAGGAGACAGGCAGGGACGATCATCCCTGCCATTGATAGACTAATGATGGGATATGACTCTCGGAGGGGGTACACTAAGTTTCCCTTATTGCAAAAACAGGGAGCAAGACCACAGTATATCCCTTGACCGCAGTTGGACAAGGATAATTTAAGGTGCAAACTCCCGAGTTTGACTTCGGTACTGGGAAATGTATATACGAATTTGGAAAAATGACGAAACATGGAGGAAACTGGAGGAAACACATTGGCGATAGGGGACATAGAAGGTCTCCTGGCACCTATTCTTGGGGAGATGATTGATGACATATGGAGAAGAGTGGGATATTCAAGTGTGACAGCACTGAACACAGCGCATGATGAAGCACCGTTTAATGATTGCAGAGCAGATGTGTGTAGGGCTCTCAGGGTACAGTACCCAAATACATCAGATATGGGTGAAATTATAAAACGTAAGATGAAGATCCGATTGTTTACATTCAGGATATTCAGGAGAAATGGCAGCTTGAAACTCGTGAGCCATGGGAAAAGACAGTGGCATTATTTGACCACATTTTATGTCAGGGCTTGCCTGAACCAGTACAGAGGCAGATGAAAAAACATGTAGTGATGGAAGGGTAGCTACAGGTGATAATAGTACATCATTGTCGGTTATTACAAGAGAAAAATAAGAAGAAAGATGAGAATAGAAAAATTGAGGGAGCCAAGTTAGTTCAGAAAAAATTGTCAAAATTTGCCATAGAAGGGCCGGTATTGATGCGGAGAAGGATTGGGAATGCAGGAAGCAATGGGAGCATCGAAGGTGTGTAATCTACGCCTGATGGATCAAGGAGGATATGGTTTTGTGCCACAAGGCAGAGGTACAAGCTATAGAGGAAGAGGAGGTGGATTCCAAAATAATCAAGGTGGATTTCAAGGTACGCAGAATGAGAACCAGAGTATGGAAGGAGGATATAACCAAGGAGGGCTTGTCAGACGGGCATCCCCAGTAAGTTGGACTTGTGGGATGACAGGGCACATTGCACGCGTATGTGGGAGCCAAGGCAAGGTACAAAACAGACAATTTTTAGGAGGGGGGACAGCTTATCCTCCACCATATAGCACACAGACTAGAGATGGCTTTGCCCAGGATCACACATTGTTTCAGACACAAGCACTGTAAGTGCAGAAGGTGCAACAGCAAGAACAAGTGCAAATGGATACACTGCAGGGGCAGTCGCAACAAACCCCTATGCAGACACACCAGTATGCAAACACAGGACAAGTACTAACACCCAGAATAGGAGGTGTCACTGTGGTAGGAGGGAATCCTTTCACAGGGACGGGAATGAGCCTGTATTCACAATAGGACAGCTCACATGGTGACTTGATATGTTCAGTACTATCTGTGACACCAGACCCCCAAGAGGAACCAATGGTCAATGTGACAATAGAAGGAAAATCTTTTTCTTTTCTTGTAGAGACTGGAGCAACTCGTTCATGTATACGAGAGGGAAAATATCCGATGTCGGGATTTCCCATGAATGCTCAAGGGTTCTCTGGAGCTATGAGTCGAGTTCCTTTTACCAATGAATTACCAGTCTTTATAAGATAATGTCATATGTCTGTTCTTTTGTTATACTCACGACAGACACCAGTTAACATTTTGGGAAGAGATTCAATGACAAAACTAAATATGACAATTTCATTTACTGATCAAGGAATAGTGTGCTCCACTCCAGGAATACACTATTTAAATGTGGGAGAATGGATATTGGCGTTCAAAGGGCAAGTGACTCTGCAAGGTGTTCCAGTAGATCCAGAAATCTTTCTATATCGAGTGAGCATTTTACTGACATGGCTACCTGGCACGGTGGGAAAAAATGTGAGGATACCTGATGAGTTTTTGTTTAGACCACGAATACCCATGGACGAAGAGGGGGGACAGATTATCCCTATAGAATGAGAAGCATCCATAGTACGAAAGGAAATGGCAATTCTTGAAGGAGTAGATGATGAGGGTAGACCATGAAGAACAGTAATAGCTCTCGAGGAAGGGTACAGATTGACTGACATAATTGATGATGACATGTTCAGGGAAGACAAAACACAAAACAGACGATGAAGTGTGGTTCTTTATGAGCATCACATACTGGATAAGTATAGAAAAGAGGGAAGTCCCACAGCGAATGTGGATAATGCGGCAACATCCAGCATTTTTTCAGGAAAACCTGGAGAAGATGCTGAGCGACCTTTGGACCACAGGCCCTTATGATGTAGGTTTATTAAAGGGAATAGGGGAGGTTAAAATAAAGCTTAAGCCAGGAGCAATTTTACCTCGAGCAAAGCAGTACCCCGTGCTCGAGAAGCTAATGAGGGTATATTTCAGACCATTTCAGCACTGATGAAACAAGGGATTCTTTGCCTTCAGAATCATTGTGTGATACTGCAGTCTTTCCTATTAAAAGATCTAAAGAAGGATCGTGGAGATGTATACAAGATATGAGAAAAATTAACCAGGTTGTAGATGCAGAGTTTCTTTTCGTTCCTAATCCAGCGACGATACTGTGCAGTATCCCGGTGGAAGCTCAATATTTCACGTTGATCGATTTGAAGAATGTGTTTTTCTCGATCCTGTTACACAAGGACTCACAATACTTGATGTCATTTATATTTTTCCATACCCGACTGAAACATACTCGGTACTGTGAGTCCCCATCGATCTTTAATAGAGTTTTACAGATGGTTTAGGCAATATTGATCTCAAGAGTGTGGTGATACGGTACGTAGATGACATTTTAATTTGCAGCACCACAGAAGATGAGTACAGACAAGATTCTGTTCAGTTGATGACTATTCTAGCAGACAAAGGATATTAGGTAGACAAGGAGAAGTTGCAATATTGTCAAAAAGAGGTATTATATATAGGTCATTTGATTTCACATGAAGGAAAGAAAGTGACACCTGAAAGAGCCGAGGCGGTTATGAAAACCTCAAAACCAAATACAGTGATACTACAGTTTTTGGGGTTATGCAACTATGTTAGAGTCTGGTTGTTTGATTACAGTATGTACACAAGATTACTTCTGCAAGCTATAAAGAAAGCACAAGTGGAGAAAATAAAAATGGAATGGACTGAAGAAATGGAGGAAGGATTTGAGGAGCAGAAAAAAGCAATTTGCACAGCCCCTGTTTTAGGAGTTCCAAATTATGCTAAGGAATTTTATTTCTTTTTGCACACAAATGGGACAGTCATGACAGCAATGCTTATGCAGTGAACCACATTGGGGCACAAACCATTATTATATTACAGTGGGATTTTAGACCCAGTTATGAGAGAACACTTCCCTTACGAACAATCATTGGCTGCTGCCGCATTTGCGATTGAGAAGTCTACAAGTATTGTCATGGGCTGCTCCATGACACTCTTAGTGGAGCATGCTCTATTTGCTATTTTAAAGAAACCCAAAGGCGCATTGACATCCCACAGAGCTTCAGCTTATGAAGTATAGATTTCTAACCCAACAATTAGCATTGTAAAATGTAAAATAGTGTATCTTTCTACATTTAAAGCTGAGCCAATAGAAGAAGGTGATCATGTCCATGACTGTGCTAATTATGTTGAATTTTATGATGATATACCCCATGTGAAGAAAAATGCCTTAGCAGGAGCAGAGTTTCTTTTTATCGATGATTCTTCAAAAATTGATCAGACTAGTTGGGTAAGGCATTCAGGTGTCACAGTAGTAAGGCATAGATTAAATGGAGAATTTGAAGTTGTAGTGAGTGCAAGTCTATCGTCTCACTTTTCAGCGCAAGCGGCAGAATTGGTAGCTCTCATTGTCATGCTCGAGAAACATGAAGGACAGGAAGTGACGGTCTACCGTGAGTCTGCCTACGTGACATCAACCGTACATGCAGGGTTAGCACGTTGGAAAAGGAGGGGCTACCTCCGTGCAGATGCCACTCCAGTGCAGCACACATCCTTATTGGATAGACGTATTAAGGCACTACAACTCCCAGTGGCCATAGTGGTCATTAAATGTGCAGCGCATACTAAGCAAACAGATTTTATCGCTTGCAGGAACAAAGCCACAGACAGAGAAGCCAAAAGAGTTGCATATTCCCCAGACATTTTGAGTCTTGATACTGAGGATATTAAAGAAAAGGTAGTCACAACCATGTTAGCGCAAGAAGGGTTTAACATTTTTTCAATTACCCAACTAATGGAGTTTCAAGAGAGTGCACCACAGGAAGAGCAGGGATTGTGGAAACGAAGGGAGTGTTTTTTATCCCCACTGAAGCATTGTGGCAACAAGAAAGCACTGGAAAGCCGGTGATGCCAGTACCATTATTAAAGGTCACGCTTGAACAGCTGCATTACCCCACGCATGTAACTAGGGAGAGACTTTCTGCTACGATTGCAGAAGACTGGTTTATTCCTAATTTGTTGGAGCATGTTGCACTATTTATGGTAAACTGCATCGTGTGTCAAAAGTTTACTGCTGGGCATACACTGAGAACAATTAGATGGGTAATACTGTTGAACGGGAAATCATATCATGCCTCCTATACTGTATGAATATATGTATATTGGCCTATGCCAAGCCACTTGCGAAGAAATCCGCGTTGCAAGGTCTTGACCTTAATTCTGTGTTAGCTGCCATTTTAGGTCCATCCGCCATTTTAGATTCTCCTTCTAAAGTCACCCTGTGTTCCAAGATGGTGGACAGTGTCATTCCGAATGTAACATGGCCGTCTTGACCTCTGTGTGCAAACTAATGTGTAACTTGCCTGCAGGCCACATGTTGGGTTCATGAACTAAGGCCTTGTCCTTCGCTGACCTGTGTATGGAGGATTACCTTCACCAACGAAGCTAATCCGCGAGCACATGTTGAACACAATGTATTCAAATACTGAAATACGAACACTTGTTTAAATGCATTGAATAAGAATGTATGTAAATGATCAACGATAAATCCAAAGACACACTGCTGCCATTGTCACTTGTTTGAGAATGTATTGATCGTAAACCCTAAATTTATAGATGTGTGAACTTGGCATGAACCCTAGATCCATAATGTATTAACTTGTATTATCTCATAGGTGGGCTGAACATCATGTTTTGGACTGCATAAAAGGCACAACTATTCTAATGTACAGCCCCACTCACTGAGCACACCGAACCGAGCTGGAGTTTGTTGTGTTGTACTGAGGGCCTGATAGCTATCTGTTACTTCGTCCTTTGAAACTGTTCAGTATAAAATAAAGATCTTTGTATTGTTCTTTGTAACCCACATTTGGTGTATTTCCTTTTGGGGTACTCACCCTCGATATCTTCTTTTTGCTTTCACAGATGGCGACCGAATATGGACCCTCAAGATTGATGCCGAATTGTTGAAGGTTGACACCTGCTATCGGACCGGGATCGGACGGTGTGACAAAGAAAAAAAGGAGCCCCTTTCTGAAAGAGACGCGACACCTCAGCAGCGCTGCACGACCTGATCCCTGGACGGTGAGCTCGTGGTCTGAGTCGGCATCTTGTCGAGGGTCCACATATCGAGGCGGGCAGATTTGCCGAAATCACCAAACACGAGGTAGTATTTATTAGAAGACCTTAGAAATCCAATCGGACCTCCTTAGGATTGATCAGGTGAGTCGTGACCCGATTCTTAAGTATCCTGATAATTTGTTTTGCTGCATTGTATCTGCAAATACAATTATTGACCAGGTAACACCAATATTTTGATGTGCCTGGGAAATTGTCTACCTGCTTCAGGGCGTTATTCCGCAGCGATAGGCAATCTTTGGAATTTAAGCGTCCGGCACCACAGGAGGTGTCACCGGCTTGTACATTGTACTGTAAGCATGGCATTGGTAGTATAGTGTTTAATGATATTTGGCACAGACATAATAGACATGTTCCCGAACTTCAGTGGCCAATCAATGGTAGTTTAGAAATCCCTCGTATTGAGTATTTAGAGTTGATTTTATTAAAGAAAAAGGCTAGACCTGCAGCATTCGATGTTTTACAGAATTGGAAAAAAGAAGCTTTACAGCACCTTAAGAGTAGGGAAAAACATGCGCGCCATCATAAAACGAGCGCTGAAAAAGCGTTGTTATATGACCAAGGTAAACAGCTAGGAATATGGATAGGGCTTTCTCACTTGGCATCCAGAAAATCTATCCTTCTAAAGACTTTGACGTTTCTGATGAGCTTATTGATAAATTGTTGAATGAACGAAGGCCTGGTGCCACTGCGCCACCGCCGTATGTTCCTCTTCCTGCTGCTTTGCCTCTTCCTGCTGTTATTCCTGCTGTCCCTGCTCCTCCTGTTGTTCCTCTTCCTCCAGTCATTGTTCCTCCTTTTGTTGCTGTTCCTCCACCTGCTCCTCCACCTCTTCCTATTGCATCAGTGATAGTACCTCCATTGAATTTGCCTGCTCTCCCTCTTCCAAGTGGTCTTGCACCACTTGTAGTAGATCAGGGAGCAGGATCGAGGGTTGTCACTCGCAATACTGTACCTCCAGAGAAGGAACATGAGTTGATTGCATGGGCTAAGCATTGTATGGAGAGGGATGATCGAGCTAATGTTTTTGCCACACTTTCTAATATGGACAATTTTCCTGAGAAAAATGTTTTTATTGAAGGATTAAGAATCCATTTGAGTGTAATGTGGGACAGATTAAACAAATTAGATCTCCCACAAAGGTTAAGGGATCTGAATACTTTAGCGCTATCTAGAGACACTGTGGAGAAAGTACAAGAGCATGTTGAGAGGGTGTTTGAGTATAGAACGGAGTTGGAAAGGCTACAGGATGAGGACGAGGATGAAGATAGGATGTATGTACAGAAACGGTTCTTCCCTTGTCGTAAATCGATATCTGAGGAAATACGAATTTGCACAAAGGACACGATTAAATGGATTACAGATATATCGAAAACTCCAGCTGAAGTATATGACACCTATAGTCAGTATACGCCAGAAAAGTGATGCAGAGGAAAGTGATACAGGTAATGGTAGAGTACCTGCAGGGTGAATGTGTAAAGAGAAAGATTAGTTGTCCCACAGAGTTATTGGGTATTTATAAGAGAGCTTTTTCACTTGACACTTTCTTCGGCTGCTTTAGCGCTCGATTTGGCTCTGTTGCTTAGTAAGCGCTCAGAGTTGCCTACTTCTCAGTTGCCTATGAGAGAGGTTCCTCCGACATGTGTCCCAAAGGTTGAGATCCCGGCTAATGCTGCAGCAGGTACACCTGCTGTGGATATTCCTGCACATTATGTATCGCAGTTTGTTCACGTCCCGTTTTCAAGACAGGAGGTGAACACCATTAGACAATCTATTCCCGACATTAGGAAAAATCCGACAGGATTCTATAAAGAAATAGAGTCTGTCTTGCAATCCTCAGTATTCACCTTGAGTGGTATTGATTTGTTATTTCCTGTATCCTGCCCGTAGATTTGTGGAAACAGGTTAGGACTATAGATGATGTAGCAGGGTTAGGAGATACATGGGCTAACATAATTAGACTCAATGGAGAAAGGCCAGCTGGCGAAAGACCGCCTCAGGTGATACTAACTTTACCTGACAGAATCGTTGCAAAATTGAAACTATAATTCCTGAGAAGAGAATTATT
>CM030321.1:909206604-909452867 GCA_002915635.3 Ambystoma mexicanum
AAGGTTGAGATCCCGGCTAATGCTGCAGCAGGTACACCTGCTGTGGATATTCCTGCCACATTATGTATCGCAGTTTGGTTCACGTCCGTATTTCAAGACAGGAGGTGAACACCATTAGACAATCTATTCCCGACATTAGGAAAAATCCGACAGGGTTCTATAAAGAAATAGGGTCTGTCCTGCAATCCTCAGTATTCACCTTAAGTGGTATTGATTTGTTATTTCCTGTACTCCTGCCCGTAGATTTATGGAAACAGGTTAGGACTATAGATGATGTAGCAGGGTTAGGAGATACATGGGCAAACATAATTAGACTCAATGGAGAAAGGCCAGCTGGCGAAAGACCGCCTCAGGTGATACTAACTTTACCTGACAGAATCGTTGCAAAATTGAAAACTATAATTTCTGAGAAGAGAATTATTTGGGACAAGCTTACGGCCTGTATCCAAGGGAAATCTGAGGGTGCTACCGAGTTCGTTAATCCGTTCGAACAGGTATTCTCGGATTTCAGTGGACAGGACTTGGGGACGGAGTCTGGGAAAAGGTTATTCATGGACACATTTGTGCGTGGATTGTTGCCTGACATCCAGTCGCAAATTATGTGTTCCAAGAGCGCTTGGCAGGCGAAGTCTCAATCAGAAGTACTGCACATGGCTCAGTACTACGAGAATCGTGTCAATAATGAAAAGGAAAGAGTCGAAAAGAGAAAAGGAGATCTGAAGACTAAAGTATTATCACAGCAAATTGCTAGAGGCCCTAGAGGGGGTAATCTGCAAATTAGAAGTCAGTATGTTCCACAAGGAAATGTGCCCTTGGGTCCTGTAAACATTGACCAGTGTGCCTATTGTAAGCAAGAGGGTCATTGGCGTGAACAATGCCCGGTCCTTCGACAAAGATCAAATAACACATTTGGGAATATGGGTAGACGATCCAGAGGTTGACCAGGTGTAGGGGGCCCTCGTAGAGGTCAGTTTGCACAGGATCCACAGCAACCTTTTTCGCAGGATAATCAGGTACCAAGTGTGGATACTAGAAACATATTTGATCATCCTTCTGCCGCTTACCTCTCTGAAGAGCTTCCTTTTGACAATATTTTGTTTCACTCGGATTGCCCAAAGCAGGGTTTGGCACCTACGCCTATTCCCGTTAATCAGAAAGATCCCTATGTTGAAATGTTAGTGGGAAATAGGAAACATCTATTCTTGATGGATACAGGGGCACAGAAGTGTTCCATTGACCATTCTCGGGTTCCAAACATTCCACTCTCAGGGCAAACCAATGTTTCTGTAGGGTTTTCTGGCACACCAGTTGTTTGTCCGGTTTCTTCGCCGGTACCTATTTCTTTGGGTCCCTTTACGGACCACTGTCCATTCCTTTTGACTTCAAACGGTGGAGAGAATTTGCTGGGGTTGAATCTGTTGAAAGAATTAAATGCGGTAATTCATTGTTCTTCGGATGGAGTGCGTTTGACGATTTCACCACAGCAACTTTCTGTCTCTCAGTTCTTGACCAGACCTTTACTGCCGGAATTTAGTTCTGTTCCAGAGTGTTTATGGGCAATTGACAACAATGATGTTGGCATTTTTCAGATCGAACCTGTTAAGATAGTCTTGAAACATGGAGTAAAGCTGCCATGTATTCCACAATACAAGATTTCAGTTGAGGGTGAGCAAGCTTTGAAATGCATTGTCTCCGATTTTGTGCATCGAGGGGTGATTGAGGAAATTGCAGGTAGTTTGTGCAACAGTCCGATTTTGCCTGTGTACAAAAAAGGCGATAATGCAATTCCTTTCCGTTTTATAATTGATCTACGCGCCATCAAAAAGATCGTCACTCCGCAATTTCCAATTGTGCCTGATGTGACGACGATTTTGACTATGATCCCGGCTTCAGCTACTTACTTCAGTGTTGTGGATCTGAAGAATGCTTTCTTTAGTATTCCTATACATAAGGACAGTAGATACCTGTTCGCGTTCACCTTAGGGGGACGTTCGTTCACCTTTACCCGTGCACCGCAAGGGTACACGGAAAGACCTTGCATCTATACTAGGGCTTTGAAAGAACAGCTTGACACTCTTGAATTGCCCTCTACTTGTACACTGCTTCAGTATGTTGATGACTTGCTTTTAGCTGCTGACTCAGAGAGCGCTTGTAAGGAGGGCACTGTGTTATTTCTCGTTCACCTGGCTAAACATGGTCACAAAGCTTCACTTAAAAAGTTTCAATATTGTTGTCAGGAGGTCGCCTATTTAGGCTATCTACTGTCAAAGGAGGGAAGAAGACTGACACCTGAACGGATAAAACTCATTTCTAGCATGTCTGTTCCAAATACACAGAAGGAAGTTAGAGCCTTGATAGGAATGTCTTCCTATTGTAGGTTATGGATCCCCAACTTTTCACTAGTGATTAAGCCGATGTTGGCTTTGACGAAGAAGGGCATTTCTTCACCATTGCCGTGGCACATGGAGCACCAGCAAGCATTTGATCTGCTCAAGACTGCATTGTGCTCGGCACCAGTTTTGGGCACACCAAATTACGAAAGGCCTTTGTATTGTTTGTGCATGAATGTGATGGATGTGCTTTGGCTGTATTAAAGCAGGAACATGGAGGGAAGAATAGGCCATGCGGTTACTTTTCTTCCGCCCTTGATCCTGTAGCATGCGTTTTGCCAAGATGTTTGCGGGCTGTCGCTGCTGCTGCTGCGTCTCTGAAACAGAGTGAGAGAATGGTCCTAGGCCATGATCTAACCCTGATGGTGCCTCACTCTGTAGAACTCAAACGCAACACCTCACTTCCGCACGGTTGACGAGATATGAATTGATCTTGTTTGCTCCCCACATACAAATTAAGAGGTGTTGTGTTCTTAATCCGGCTGAACTCTTACCTTTCCCGCAAGTTACTGCCTGCAGTGATGAAGAGTCACATGACTGCTTGTACACTACCGAACAAGAGACAAAGGGTAGAATTGATCTAAAAGATACTCCTTTGGACAATCCACAAGAGGAGCTGTTTTGCGATGGCTCCTGTTTCAAACTCCCGGATGGTACATCCACAGCTGCTTATGCAATCACCACATTGAGCACGGTCGTGGAAACCAAGAGAATCACGCATAACTCCCCGCAGGCTGCAGAGATTATAGCATTGACCCGAGCTTGTGAACTTTCCGTAGGGCTTGCTGTAAATATATACACTGACAGTCAGTACGCCTTTGGGGTGGTTCCCAACTTTGGGAGACTTTGGTCAGAAAGAGGGTTCTTAACCTCA
Source organism: Ambystoma mexicanum (assembly GCA_002915635.3). Classification (NCBI taxonomy): domain Eukaryota; kingdom Metazoa; phylum Chordata; class Amphibia; order Caudata; family Ambystomatidae; genus Ambystoma; species Ambystoma mexicanum. The sequence continues at coordinate 909,209,869 of CM030321.1, forward strand.
CATGGTACAAAGATCCAGCATGGCTCCCTAATAGTACAACTGCTCTCAGCGCTTGCACTCCCTACTTAGTTAGCTGTCAGAAAATGTGCAGCACATCAAAAGATTGTAGATGATATAGGGAAAGGGAACGCTTTCGCTGATCAGATAGCTAAGCAAACTGCCACCGATCTCTCTATAGAGGTGTACATTTCAAGGGAGATTGTAAATGCCTATGCTATGGATGAGGGTGTTGACTCTGTAAGAGATATCCAAGCCGATGCCACATTAGAAGAGTCCAAAAAATGGGCTGAGGGCTTGGGGAAACTCGATGATGATGGGTGTTGGGTGGACATAGTTGAGGGGAAATGGTTACTTCCTGATGCATACATCATGATGATGGTTGTCATGGCTCATGGCCCTACACATATATGTGCCTGGAAACTTACAAAAATGTTGGAGAAAGTTTGGGCAAATGACAAAATCTCTAAAATAGCCGAGCAATATGTCCAAAACTGTATGATTTGTTTACAGCATAATGTGGGTAAGGGAACATCAACACCCAGGGGAAGTTTCTGTCCACCTTCTGTTCCCTTCGAAGTCATCCACTTTGATTTTATTGAAATGGAACAATGTAATAACTCGAAATATGTGTTTGTTGTCATCTGTGCTTTTAGTAAGTGGGTTGAAGCTTTCCCTGTTAAAGACGCTACAGCCATGACTACTGCAAAAACTATGTTAAAAGAATATTACCCTAGGTTTGGGCTGCCAAGAGTCATCTGGTCAGACAATGGTTCACATTTTGTCGCTGCTGTAATCCTGCAGATATGTGCGGCACTACAGATCGACAAATGGCTCCATTCAGTCAGACACGCTCAGAGTGCCGGACTAGTAGAAAGACACAACGGCATCATCGAGAACAAGCTTGCTAAGGCGTGCGCCGGCACCAGACTAAAATGGCTGGATGCCTTACCGATCGTGTTGCTAGCTATGTGTACAACCCCTCAAACTAAAACTGACTCTCTCCATTTGATGTGGTAATGGGGAGACCTGCCAATATCTGGAACTTTCCAAAATGTCGCTCTTTAAGAAATGTTGAAAATGTACTTCTTTCAGATTACTCTAGCCAGTTGACTAAAAACAAGTATTTGATTTATCACCAGGTGCAAGAGGCTTTACCTGTACGTTACGAGGGCCCAGGTCATAGCATTCAGCCCGGAGACTGGGTGTTGATGAAGGCATTTGAGAGATCTTCTTGCCTTGCACCCTGGTGGCGGGCCCTTTCCAGAACCTGCTGGTCACGCAGACTGCGGTGCGGGTCGCAGGCAGGAAAAACTGGATCCACGCGACGCATGTCAAGAGGATCCCACACCCGATGCCATACGATACAGAAGAAACAGAACCCCTCATCAGTACTGCAAACAACGATCCCGAAGCAGTAAACAATGTTGATAGTGTATCAGAGATTCTCTCTGAGCCCGTGAGGCCTCGGGAAACAGCCATTTTGTCTCCACACTCTCCAAAGGTTTTGCTTCCGGAAACTGTTGTTCTGGATCTTGCACTTCACTTGCTCTTGATACGTCGCTTCCAACGGGAAGTAACGACACAGTGTTCTTGGATCAATCAGTACCAGGGACAACAAGGTACAATCTGCATCCAAGGAAATAGACTTACGGCACGGTTCGGCTGTGCATTCAGAGAAAAAGGAAAAAGATCATCAAGGGCTTGCTTTTGGCCCAAGTAATTGTTTGAAAAAGGGGATTCTGTGGGCTAGGGTTGTGGAAGGACTAAGAAGTCGCTCGGCCAGGAGGTCGCCAGCTAAAAACACTGGGGTTTTTCGTTTTGAAGACTGCAATGCCTGCGACCGCTACCACTCGCACAGGACTGATAAATGGACATGTGACCAGCTGTGACGATGTACAAACTGTTTAGGCTCCGAAAACGTACTGTTGTCTTTTTGTAATGTTAATAGGTTTTATAATAGTCAGCGTTACAGGCTTCTGGTATCTGGAGGAAGCACATCCGTTAGAAAAATTGTTACAGACTGAAAATGTACCTACTGTTTCTACTCCTTTGGTGCATCTGCATAATCTATCTCCTAGGGACCCTCAGCATAGACAGAGATATTACAATAATACATTATTACTCATCATGAATGCTACACATGCTATCCTTAATAAATCTAACTGTTTGGTCTGCTCGCATTTACCGCAACATGGAGATAAGGGGCTAGGTTGGTATATTTATCCTTTACCTTTGACAACTGCTTGTTATGCCTCTCTTAGAGCACTGTTCTTTGGCCGATGGAATGATAGCATCTCGGGGAATTTTGACGGTACTAATTTGAATAGTTTTGAGAAACGTGTTCTTACTCCCCTGGGATGCTCGCTTTTCGCGAATAGGAGCACGCTTAACGTTGCTTCTATTAGGCCTTCTGATAGACTATCTCGTCCTTTCCAATCTTTGATCTCTTTCAAGATGGCTCCGATAGGCAATAAGGATGCCATGCCTCCTTCTTACGCAGTTAACCATAGCCCCGATTCAGTTTCTTTCTGCATACAGAGGAATGGTACTCAGTCAATGGGAGATTTTAAATGTTGCGCCAACATTGTGAATTTGACTGAGGAAGACAGACCTTTGTATGTAGGCAAACCTGTCTACTTTGTCTGCGGTAATGTAGCATTTCCATGGTTACCCAGGGATTGGCAGGGAACTTGTTATTTAGGGATCCTGTTACCCGGGGTATTTATAGCCAGTACTGTAGAGGTTTCAAAGTCTCGTCCACGGCGGGACGAGAATGGTGACACTCCAGCACAGGTTCTGGGGGATGTAGCGAAATCCTTTGTGCCATTCTGGGGACAAATAGCAAACTCCGAAGACATCAGAAGACTAGCGAGAGTACTGGAGAGAACCATCAACCGGACCACGGACATACTCTATAATATGACATTGGAACAGAAAGCAATAAGATTAGTAGCACTTCAGAACCGGATGGCATTAGATGTCATTCTAACTAAACGTGGTGGAGTGTGTAAATTGGTGGGGTCCGCTTGTTGTGTTTTCGTGCCAGATTCCTCCCCGACTATCTTCAAGGCAATACAGAATCTGCACATCCTTAGTTCAGAAGTGCATGTTCCCGAGGGAAACTGGGATCTTAGCACTTGGTTCTGGGACTTCTTGCGATCTTGGGGTTGGAAGGTACTTTCGGTCTTGCTGATCATTTTGGGAATTCTGTTATTTCTTTGTTGCTGTATACAGTGTCTACCTAGTATATGTTCGATGCTAGGGGGATGTTGCGCACAGGCGATAGGTACAATAGGACACAATGTATATGCCCCAGATAAGAAATCCGAAGAATATGTGTTGAAAGAAATCCTGATAACTGATCTAATGGCAATAGATATTTCTGACAGCGATTCAGGGTGTATGGATGTTGAGATGTGGAGTTGTTCGTAAAGTGGCTAGAAGTAGTTTAGAGCTTGGCATAGGCCAAAAGGAGGGTTTGTCAAACGGGAAATCATATCGTGCCTCCTATACTGTATGAATATATGTATATTGGCCTATGCCAAGCCACTTGCGAAGAAATCCGTGTTGCAAGGTTTTGACCTTAATTCTGTGTTAGCTGCCATTTTAGGTCCATCTGCCATTTTATATTCTCCTTCTAAAGTCACCCTGTGTTCCAAGATGGTGAACAGTGTCATTGCGAATGTAACATGGCCGTCTTGACCTCTCTGTACAAACTAATATGTAACTTGCCTGCAGGCCACATGTTGGGGTCATGAACTAAGGCCTTGTCCTTTGCTGACCTGTGTATAGAGGATTACCTGCACCAACAAAGTTAATCAGCGAGCACATGTTGAACACAATGTATTCAAATACTGAAATACGAACACTTGCTTAAATGCATTGAATAAGAATGTATGTAAAGGATCAACGATAAATCCAAAGACACACTGCTGCCATTGTCACTTGTTTGAGAATGTATTGATGGTAAACCCTAAATGTATAGATGTGTGAACTTGGTATGAACCCTAGATCCGTAATGTATTAACTTGTATTAACTCGTAGGTGGGCTGAACATCATGTTTTTGACTGCATAAAAGGCGCGACTATTCTAATGTACAGCCCCACTCACTGAGCACACCGAACCGAGCTGGAGTTTGTTGTGTTGTACTGAGGGCCTGATAGCTATCTGTTACGTTGTCCTTTGAAACTGTTCAGTATAAAATAGAGATCTTTGTATTGTTCTTTGTAACCCTTGTTTGATGTATTTCCTTTTGGGGTACTCAGCCTCGTTATCTTCTTTTTGCTTTCACAATACCTTGACCGAATGGCTTGGTTCAGCATTTACATACCAACTCTGTCGATATGCTGCAAGTATGTAATGGATATAGGTATCCATTAGTAGAGGTGTGTCCCTTCTCTAGGTGGATCAAGGCAGGTCCGTGTACACACCCTGATGCCACTTGCACAGCAAAGTTTTTAGTGCACAATGTTTTCCCAAGGAGGGGTGTGTGTGAAGTCCTGAGATCCGATAATGGTCCACATTTTGTTAATGAGCTATTCGAACAGATAGGGCTTCTATTGAGTATCAAGCATGTGTTTTCTTTTGCTTATCACCCACAAGTGAACGGAATATGTGAGAGACTCAACAGCCTCCTTAAAGAAAGGATTGCCTAGATTAAATGGACTTTTAAGAAGGGATGGCTAAATTGCCTGCCCCTACCATTATATTCCCTTCGGAATCAGCCAGGATCGGACCACCACCTCACCCCCCACAAACTAGTGACAAGGCGGCATATGAGAACACCCCTTACACCTCTGTCTAGGAGTAGAAGTGATGCCCAGAGTGTAGCTAAAACATTAGGTGATGAAATGCACGACTATTTGACATGTATGACTTCTAGCATTTCTCTCATTTCAGATCGACTCAACTGCAAGGGGGGTTGGTCTCAGAACACAGAAGAAGACAATTCAACAACCAAACCAATTGAACTACTATCAGCACCTAAGTTATATGTTGGGGACCTAGTTCTCATCCAGTATTTTACTAGAAGGTGGAATGAGCCACGGTTTAATGGTCCCTTTTGTGTTGAGAATTTAACCCCTTCTGCTGTAAAGGTCCAAGAGAGATGAGCTTGGCTTCCCCTAGGTGATGTAAAGGCCCACAAAGGTGAAACCTGCCCTCCCACCGTTGCTGATCCAGAAGCAAGACAAAAAGAACAATTTCAGCATGTTCAGACTTGATCGATGACAAAGAAGAAGGACGATAAAGAAGCCGGCAGTTAATAAAGATTTTGTATTGGACTAGAATTCAGTGGACACTCCTTATAGATAGTTAAGCAGAGAGTGCAAGGACTTGCAGAGAATTCTAGGAATTTTGAAATTAACTTTTAGAGATACATTAAAGCATCAGAGTTATACCTAAATGTCATTTCTTGATTAGAAATTGGAAACGAGATCAGTATCTAGATTCATTTCTTGGAGAATACTGGTTCTAAGCAGTTAAACTTATGGTACTTACCGATAGTGATGTTCACCGTCTTGTGCTTGATATCTTTGTGAGTAAACTTCAAGCTTACCCTGCTCGTGTGAGAAGAGACTTTGATGTTCACACTTTCTTACAGTATCCTGAAAATGGCCCAGTGATAAGAAGGCTTCTTATTGCAATGATTGAGCAGATTTCGCAGTCAGAAGTATAAATGCATTTTGATGATTGTATTAAAAATTATTAAAGAAGAAAATGGCATGGTTCTAGGCGAAGAAAAAGTGCAACGAGGAGTAGGATGACACAAGAGATAGATGCCTACATTCTTATGCATAATAAATTCTTGCACGATTACTTTCTTGGTCTTTCTGTTCCTCATCTTTCACAGTCTCTATCATGTCAGTACTTCCGCTGCAGGAGAGGTCCTTATGGGTCTCCCTACTATGAAAACTACTTTTGATTTACTTCATGATTATTACACTACTTTTGAGAGACACAAGAGAGATGCAGAGGAAGATAATGAGGGGATAAATACCTATCTAGATAACAGAGCACACTTGGGGAATAACATGTGGTATCAGCACATGAGAAAAGTAGGGGAGAGAACATCTAAGGAGAGTTGCTATGTCTGCTCTCTCATACCCTATGCCATGAATACAATGTGAATGTTCATTGCCAGAGAAGTCCCAGAACATGATGCTAGGTGCCTCAGTCATCTTGCAGCATGTATGACCAGATTACAATTTCAAGGAAGTTGGGCCACTTTACGATGGAGATCGAAATGGTCATTTCATACCAGGACGACTATATCAAGACCACACAGATGGAAAAGGAACTCAGATGGAAAAGCAATATGCTTGTATATCCTGCAGCAGGACAGGATGAGGTAGTCATTAAAGAGATGAAAAAAATTAACTGCCCTGATGTGACAGAAAAGGCTCGATCACCTGAATGTTGGGAGTGAACTCAAGTCCTAGTCTATGGACGAGTGAAGTCCAAGAAAGGATGGGAAGAAGGATTCATGCCCTATGCAGCTCATCTACTGAAGCCAGAATATGTACAGGAGGTGCAAAGGGTGAACAATGGATGTTTGAAATAATGGGCTAAACATGCCAAGCTACTGACATGGGTAGAAGATGAATCAGGCATATTGGTTGTATTCCCAGTGGCAAATGCGACATTGTGTTTCCGAAGACATGGAAAGAGTCATGTGGGAGACAACAAGAACTGCAGAACTACAGTTGACCTTTCCAGGGTGGGAAAAGGGAAAGCCGTCCTCATGGATCGATATTTGGCTTGTGGGTCTAGGGCCTACATGACGCTGCCCAAGGATTGGGGTGGAGTATGTTCCTTGGTGCTTATCCATAATCCAGCATTAGTGATTCCTCAGAGCGAACATTGGAGAATTTCCAAAAGCAGATGCCCATTTGAGCAAAAGAAGATCGCTTGAGTTTCTCAATCAGATCAGAAGGGAGAATCACTTCTCAGCCAAATCAATTGAAGCATATGACTCCATTCTTTATGAACAAAAGTTGTTCAGCAAGACTGCCTCAATATTTATGACTATTTTCATGCCTGGGATCCAGACGGTGGCCAACGCTAAATGGCTGCAGATTGCAAGGTGGGAGCTCCTGCAGACAAGCAATACCACCATAAAGCAATTCAATCCTATCAAGGAGGAGCTGAGGGCCACACGATTAATGACCCTGTAGAACAGATATGTCCTTGACATGATCACAGCGATGGAAGGAGGAGTTTGCGCAAACATCGGGCCTTCATGTTGCACTTTCATACCTTCTCATGATGATGAGAATGGGACCTTGACAGAGGCCATAACTTTGTTAACAAACCTGCAAAATAAAATGGAAGATTAGACAGAGGACATTGCAGGTGACAGTTGGTTTGACTCCATATTCTCCTGTATTCCGCAATGGTTAGCAAACATATTTAAGATTCTTGCAGCAATATTGCTGATGGTGATGTTTGGATTCTGCGTGATCAGGATAGTGATTGCCCAATGCAATAAAAAAGCAAAGAAGGCAGTAGGAATGAAGATCATGATCGATGTTGAATCTGGGTTTGGACCCAAGGAATTGACGGATAAAGATGTCCGAAAACTTATAGAGGCCAGCATCATAGCATGTGAAGGAACGAAGTTCCTGTACCCAAAGAATTATAAGAAGTATGTGGGACGATGGGTCTATTGGAATCCGAATGGACAGTGCAACTACATGACTTGGAGTGTAGATGAACATGCAAAATCAGTTGGCACCCTGAGGAGGGCGATGAAGATCTGGACTCCGAAGAAGCACTTCTTTGAGAGAAAATACCAGGATGTGGAAACAATTAATGAGGTGGTCGAGAACTTGACCAGAGGGGGGAATGTAGAGGAGCAGCTACATGCGTCTGCAGGAAATCCTGCCCCCCTACCTCGTACATGTTGGAGGTCGGAGATCGTGCCATGTTTCACCCCAGCAGTTGTGTCAATACCGCAGTGGATATTTGAAAGACAGTACCCACTGAGGAAACCCAATCGAAAATATCCCCGAAGAGACGACAATCTGAGGGAGGAACTCCCTAAAGGGATATGAAAACGAGAAAAGAGAGAAGCTAGTGACGTCACAAGAGACAAGCGTGGTGCCCCTAAAATATTGGCTGAAGAAGAATGCATGGATCTTACAGAAACTGGTGACAAAGTTAAGAATCGAGTGAACTTTCATGTGCGAGAGGAAAGATTGCATGTGTGCAAAAAGCTCCAGAAAATCAACCGTTCAATAATTGTTCAGATTCTGAAACGCAAGTAGACTAAGTCATCATAGAAGCTGGCCATATGTAGTGAACAGACTGCAGGAGAAGCCACCATTGTATAGGAGCTGGACATCGGTGTCATGAATTTAGTAAGCCCAGACCCATGGATAGGAAAGGCCGAGAATTGTGTCGCAGTAAGGATAAGCTGAGATCGTGGAAGCACCTGGCGAGGCTGTCTGGTCTGTTATCAAAACTGAAGCAGCCACGGTCGGTTATCTATTCTTGAAAGCATTGAATGTGCAAAGGATGAAACATCTCTTGCTAAGATGCAAAGAAAGAACACCAAGAGTGCCAAGTTTTATTGATTTAAGACATTTAAATGCTGCAAAAAGGACTAAATCATGGTCTCCTGTCACGTGAGCCAAAGATGAAAATAGAGTTTGGCTTGGAGTCCTAGAACGATAGTGAGAGATTGCACTCCCATCTAGTCCCACAGACAAGGATACTTTGCAAGGCCAAGTTCAAAGACAATCTTCATGGCAGAAGGTATGAGTGAAGAGAGATGTTGGGCTAATTGGGTGGGAAGGTAGAGTCAAGTCTACCTCCTGGCACCTGGCTCTGAGCTTACGTGCTGCTAAGTGAACTGAATGTTCAGACATGGCACGAGCATGCCAACCAATTGTAGAGGGCGTTATAACGAAGAGCCTTATACTGTGAAGACAATTGATAAACTGTGTACTTAATAGTGTTAAAGATGACATCGTTTTAGAGGTGGGCATGCGTTGTCCACCTGACAGTGGGCAAGCAATCACAATCCTTACCCTTACAGAAAGTATATTTAGATGTCTGCCTTGACCAATCCCATCCCTTGATAGGTTTTCTATTGTTTGCCACATAGTATGACGTCCCTGCTCATGTAGGTTTTGCATATAAGGATGTTTTTATGAGAAAATCGCTGTGAGCTGAGCGAACACCTGTTGATGTCCGTTGTAACCTCCCGCTTTAGATAATTGTTAATAAAACAGAAAACCTTGCCAACTTCCTGAGTTGGTTTGTTTATTTGGACTCAGAGTTTTTCTGCAACCCATCCATTGCAGGTTCAACAGCGTGCTCTGCTAGCTTCTGCCAGCAAGCTTTGTAGGTGGGAAGTGCCGGAGAGTATCTGAACTAAGCACATGACTGTGCCTCCAAACACTCTCCTGAGCTTTGGGCTGTCTGCCTTGAAAGGACACAACAGTTTGGCCCCTTGGTACTGGAACCGCAAAATCTTCTACAGTAAGACTGATTACTTTACCAACTAACCCTCCTGTCATTATCCAGAGTGTATCCCTTTCCTTTGTGAAGTAGTCTGTCCTCTGTGTTCCTATACAGGGTGGTCGTATTTATAGTGTACTAGAACTGTCTGTTGTAGTCATAATAAAGTAGATATTTGTATACAACCTTGGATGGACAACGCTTTCATCATTGGGTAATAATTGTATTTTAGCTGTGTTGCAACCAACCAACTATCCACGAGCTTGCAGAGATATGCCTGCCATTGCATCCACATTACCAAAAATTGGACAAGAGGGTCTTATAATTCACTTGAATTCCAATCTGTTTGGATCCCTTCTGGTGGACTAGAGGTGTGGGGTTGATTGATGGTTTAGAAACCGATATTCATTCCTGGACCAGTGGTGCCCCAGAAGTTGATTCGTCCAAGCTGCCCCTAACCCTTCTCGTCCGTGGAGAAAACCCAGGACAAAACCGAATTAGGGCCCATGTCCAGGAACCTCGGAGGGACATACATCCTTTGGGAACGCAAAGACAGAACTGGAGTCTGTGAGAGGAAGAAACAGGCGCCAAACATCGTCAGGATCTGAGAAGGATCTCTGCCCACCCGGCTTCTCTGATCCCTGGAATTAGTGGATCGCTGTGAATGCATCCACCCTGAGTGCTGAATCCTTCAGGGGAAAATCTGAAGAGCTAGCTGGAGCGTCCCTTCTACCCCGTGCCACCACCTTCTGGGTGCCCATTTAAACCCTAGTTATTAATAAATGTGTGATTTACTTTATAAATAGCCAGATGTTCATTTGATGTGAATTCTTTGTGTGATTTTCTGTGTAACGATGGTAGTTACAAATACCACACACCCCCTAGAGCATAGCTTTGGCTCTACAGATGTTTTGGACTACAACTCCTAGTCCACATCGTCAACGGTGAGGAGTCATGGGAGATGTAGTCCAAAATATGTGAAGAGCCACAGCCTGCAGACACCTGCCCCAGTGAATTATGCCTTGAGATGCTCGGTTACACTACACCTAAAGAAACACCCTGCTCTGTAAGGTGGCAATGCCCTGTTGAATGTAGATGCAGCCGTGTCTCTGGTGACACTATGCTGCAGAAAGTATAGGCAGATCTGATACAGTAGACTGTGCCATACAGTATACACAGGAAGATCAGTCCCATGTGGCTTAGTTATGTAGAATGTGAGGGCCCCACTTGTAGTGGTGACACAGCCCTGTAGCATGAATGCAGAGGCATCACTGCAATAGGTGTAGTGCGACTCCACTGCTGCGTACAGAGCGACATATGTTAAGCTGCAACTGACATGCACTGTCGAAAGGCAGCTGTCGCAAATGACACGTGCCCTGCAGCATGTCAAGGCAGCTCTGTCGCAAATGGCGCTGTCCTGCAGCAAACATGGCTCTTTCTCAGGTTACATTACCATCTAGCATGCAGATGCAGCTCTGTCGCAAACAGTGATGGCCAGCAGCAAACATGGCTCTTTCTCAGGGAACATAGCCATCTAGCATGCAGATGCAGCTCTGTCACAAATGGCATTGTCCTCACGCATGTAGAGGCCGCTCTATCACAAATGGTACTTGCCTGCAGGAAACATAGCTCTTTCTCAGGGTGCCCTGCCATCTAGCATGCAGATGCAACTTTGTCACAAATGGCACTGTTCTGACGCATGTAGAGGCCCATCTGTCGAAAATGGCCCTTGCCTGCAGCAAACATGGCTCTTTCTCAGGTTGCCCTGCCAGTTAGCATGCAGATGCAACTCTGTCACAAATGGCACTGAACCGAAGCTTGCAGAGGCAGCTCTGTCACAAGTGGCACTGTACTGTAGTCAGCATAGCTCTTTCTCAGGGTACCTTGTCATTTAGCATGCAGAAATTGCGCTATCCTGCAGAAACCATAAATCTTTCTCAGGGTGCCCTGCCATCTAGCATGAAGATGCAGCTCTGTCACAAATGGTACTGTCTTGCAGCAACCATAAATCTTTCTCAGTGGACCCTGCCATCTAGCTTGCAGTTGAAGCTCTGTCACAAATGGCACTGTCCCGCAGCATCCATATATCTTTCTCAGGGTGCCCTGCCATCTAACATGCAGATGCAGCTCTGTCACAAATGGCGCTCTCCTGCAGCAACCATAAATCTTTCTCAGGGTGCCCTGCCATCTAACATGCAGCTGCAGCTCTGTTACAAATGGCACTGTCCCACAGCAATCATATATCTTTCTCAGGGTGCCCTGCCATCTAGCATGCAGATGCAGCTCTGTCACTAATGGAAATGTTCTGCCGTATGCAGATGCAGCAGGGTCACAAATGGCACAGTCCTGCAGCAAACATGGCTCTTTCTCAGGGTGCCCTGTCATTTAGCATGCAGACGCAGCTCTGTCGCAAATGGTGCTGTCCCAGAGCAAACATGGCTCTTTCTCACGGTGCCCTGTCATCTAGCATGCAGGTGCAGCTCTCTCACAAATGGCGCTGTCCTGCAGCAACTATATATCTTTCTCAGCGTTCCCTGCCATTTAGCATGCAGATGCTGCTCTGTCACAAATGGCACTGTCCTGCAGCAATCCTATATCTTTCTCAGAGTGCCCTGCCATCTAGCATGCAGATGCGGCTCTGTCACAAATGGCACTGTGCTGCAGCAACCATATATCTTTCTCAGGCTGCATTGCCATCTAGCATGCAGATGCATCTCTGTCACAAATGACACTGTCCTGCAGCAAACATGGCTCTTTCTCAGGGTGCCCTGCCATTTAGCATTCAGATGCAGCTCTGTCACAAATGGCACTGTCCTGGCGCTTGTAGAGTCTGCTCTGTTGCAAATGGCACTTTCATGCAGCAAAGACAGCTCTTTTGCAGGGTGCCATGTCATCTGCCATGCAGATGCAGCTCTGTTACAAATGGCAATGTCCTACAGCAAACATGGCTCTTTCTCAGGGTGCCCTGCCATCTAGCATGCAGATGCAGCTCTTGCACAAATGGTACTGTCCTGCAGCAAACATGGCTCTTTCTCAGGTTGCACTGCCATCTAGCATGCAGATGCAGCTCTGTCACAAATGGCACTGAACTGCAGCTTGCAGAGGCAGCTCTTTCACAAATGGCACTGTCCCGGAGCAACCATATATCTTTCTCAGGATGCCCTGCCATCTCGCATGCAGATGCAGCTCTGTCACAAATGGCGCTGTCTTGCAGCAACCATATATCTTGCTCAGAGAGCCCTGCCATCTAGCCTGCAGATGCATCTCTGTCACAAATGGCACTGTTCTTCGCATGCAGATGCAGCTCAGTCACAAATGGCACTGTCCTGCAGCAACATGGCTCTTTCTCAGGGTGCCCTGCCATCTAGCATGCAGATGCAGCTCTGTCGCAAATGGTGCTGTCCCACAGCAAACATGGCTCTTTCTCAGGGTGCTCTGTCATGTAGCATGCAGATGCAGCTCTCTCACAAATGCCACTGTCATGCAGCAACTATATATCTTTCTCACCCTTCCCTGCCATCTAGCATGCAGATGCAACTCTGTCGCAAATGGCACTTTTCCTGCAGCAAACATGGCTTTTTCTTAGGGTGCCCTGCCATCTAGCATACAGATGCAGTTCTGTCGCAAATGGCGCTGTCCCGCAGCAAACATGGCTCTTTCTCGGTGTGCATTGCTAACTAGCATGCAGATGCAGCTCTGTCACAAATGGCACTGTCCTGCAGCAAACATGGCTCTTTCTCAGGATGCCCTACCATCTAGCATGCAGAGGCAGCTCAGTCACAAATAGCACTGTCCTGCGGCAATCCTATATCTTTCTCAGGGTGCCCTGCCATCTAACATGCAGGTGCAGCTCTGTCACAAATGGTGCAGTCCGGCAGCAACCATAAATCTTTCTCAGGGGGCCCTGCCATCTAGCATACAGATGCAGCTCTGTCACAAATGGCAGTGTCCCGCAGCAACCATATATCTTTCTCAGGGTGCCCTGCCATCTAGCATGCAGATGCAACTCTGTCACAAATGGCACCGAACTGCAGCTTGCAGAGGCAGCTCTGTCACAAATGGCACTGTACTGTAGACAGCATAGCTCTTTCTCAGGGTACCTTGTCATTTAGCATGCAGAAATTGCGCTATCCTGCAGCAACCATAAATCTTTCTCAGGGTGCCCTGCCATCTAGCATGAAGATGCAGCTCTGTCACAAATGGCACTGTCTTGCAGCAACCATAAATCTTTCTCAGTGGGCCCTGCCATCTAGCATGCAGATGAAGCTCTGTCACAAATGGCACTGTCCCGCAGCAACCATATATATCTTTCTCCATGATGCCCTGCCATCTAACATGCAGATGCAGCTCTGTTACAAATGGCGCTATCCTGCCGCAACCATAAATCTTTCTCAGGGTGCCCTGCCATCTAGCATGCAGATGCAGCTCTGTTACAAATGGCACTGTCCCACAGCAATCATATATCTTTCTCTTGGTGCCCTGCCATCTAGCATGCAGATGCAGCTCTGTCACTAATGGAACTGTTCTGCCACATGCAGATGCAGCTGGGTCACAAATGGCACAGTCCTGCAGCAAACATGGCTCTTTCTCAGGGTGCCCTGTCATTTAGCATGCAGACGCAGCTCTGTCACAAATGTTGCTGTCCCAGAGCAAACATGGCTCTTTCTCAGGGTGCCCTGTCATCTAGCATGCAGGTGCAGCTCTCTCACAAACGGCACTGTCCTGCAGCAACTATATATCTTTCTCAGCGTTCCCTGCCATCTAGCATGCAGACGCAGTTCTGTCACAAATGGCACTGTGCTGCAGCAACCATATATCTTTCTCAGGCTGCATTGCCATCTAGCATGCAGATGCATCTCTCTCACAAATGACACTGTCCTGCAGCAAACATGGCTCTTTCTCAGGGTGCCCTGCCATCTAGCATGCAGATGCAGCTCTGTCGCAAATGGTGCTGTCCCACAGCAAACATGGCTCTTTCTCAGGGTGCTCTGTCATGTAGCATGCAGATGCAGCTCTCTCACAAATGCCACTGTCATGCAGCAACTATATATCTTTCTCACCCTTCCCTGCCATCTAGCATGCAGATGCAACTCTGTCGCAAATGGCACTTTTCCTGCAGCAAACATGGCTTTTTCTTAGGGTGCCCTGCCATCTAGCATACAGATGCAGTTCTGTCGCAAATGGCGCTGTCCCGCAGCAAACATGGCTCTTTCTCGGTGTGCATTGCTAACTAGCATGCAGATGCAGCTCTGTCACAAATGGCACTGTCCTGCAGCAAACATGGCTCTTTCTCAGGATGCCCTACCATCTAGCATGCAGATGCATATCAGTCACAAATAGCACTGTCCTGCAGCAATCCTATATCTTTCTCAGGGTGCCCTGCCATCTACCATGCAGATGCAGTTCTGTCGCAAATGGCGCCGTCCCGCAGCAAACATGGCTTTTTCTTAGGGTGCCCTGCCATCTAGCATACAGATGCAGTTCTGTCGCAAATGGCGCTGTCCCGCAGCAAACATGGCTCTTTCTCGGTGTGCATTGCTAACTAGCATGCAGATGCAGCTCTGTCACAAATGGCACTGTCCTGCAGCAAACATGGCTCTTTCTCAGGATGCCCTACCATCTAGCATGCAGAGGCAGCTCAGTCACAAATAGCACTGTCCTGCGGCAATCCTATATCTTTCTCAGGGTGCCCTGCCATCTAACATGCAGGTGCAGCTCTGTCACAAATGGTGCAGTCCGGCAGCAACCATAAATCTTTCTCAGGGGGCCCTGCCATCTAGCATACAGATGCAGCTCTGTCACAAATGGCAGTGTCCCGCAGCAACCATATATCTTTCTCAGGGTGCCCTGCCATCTAGCATGCAGATGCAACTCTGTCACAAATGGCACCGAACTGCAGCTTGCAGAGGCAGCTCTGTCACAAATGGCACTGTACTGTAGACAGCATAGCTCTTTCTCAGGGTACCTTGTCATTTAGCATGCAGAAATTGCGCTATCCTGCAGCAACCATAAATCTTTCTCAGGGTGCCCTGCCATCTAGCATGAAGATGCAGCTCTGTCACAAATGGCACTGTCTTGCAGCAACCATAAATCTTTCTCAGTGGGCCCTGCCATCTAGCATGCAGATGAAGCTCTGTCACAAATGGCACTGTCCCGCAGCAACCATATATCTTTCTCATGGTGCCCTGCCATCTAACATGCAGATGCAGCTCTGTTACAAATGGCGCTATCCTGCCGCAACCATAAATCTTTCTCAGGGTGCCCTGCCATCTAGCATGCAGATGCAGCTCTGTTACAAATGGCACTGTCCCACAGCAATCATATATCTTTCTCAGGGTGCCCTGCCATCTAGCATGCAGATGCAGCTCTGTCACTAATGGAACTGTTCTGCCACATGCAGATGCAGCTGGGTCACAAATGGCACAGTCCTGCAGCAAACATGGCTCTTTCTCAGGGTGCCCTGTCATTTAGCATGCAGACGCAGCTCTGTCACAAATGTTGCTGTCCCAGAGCAAACCTGGCTCTTTCTCAGGGTGCCCTGTCATCTAGCATGCAGGTGCAGCTCTCTCACAAATGGCACTGTCCTGCAGCAACTATATATCTTTCTCAGCGTTCCCTGCCATCTAGCATGCAGACGCAGTTCTGTCACAAATGGCACTGTGCTGCAGCAACCATATATCTTTCTCAGGCTGCATTGCCATCTAGCATGCAGATGCATCTCTCTCACAAATGACACTGTCCTGCAGCAAACATGGCTCTTTCTCAGGGTGCCCTGCCATTTAGCATGCAGATGCAGCTCTGTCACAAATGGCACTGTCCTGGCGCTTGTAGAGGCTGCTCTGTTGCAAATGGCACTTTCATGCAGCAAAGGTAGCTCTTTCGGAGGGTGCCATGTCATCTGCCATGCAGATGCAGCTCTGTTACAAATGGCAATGTCCTACAGCAAACATGGCTCTTTCTCAGGGTGCCCTGCCATCTAGCATGCAGATGCAGCTCTTGCACAAATGGTACTGTCCTGCAGCAAACATGGCTCTTTCTCAGGTTGCACTGCCATCTAGCATGCAGATGCAGCCCTGTCACAAATGGCACTGAACTGCAGCTTGCAGAGGCAGCTCTGTCACAAATGGCACTGTCCTGTAGACAGCATAGCTCTTTCTCAGGGTGCCTTGTCATTTAACATGCAGATGCAACTCTGACACAAATGGCACTGTCACGCCGCATGTAGAGGCAGCTCTGTCACAATTGGCACTGTCCTGCAACAAACGTAGCTCTTTCTCAGGGTGTTCTTCCATCTAGCATGCAGCTCTGTCACAAATGGCACTGTCCTGCAGTTAACATGGCTCCTTCTCAGGGTAAGTAATGAAACAAACAGGGATAGCTTGGGAAAGCTGAAGGACACGGTCTAGCCGTGGTCGTCCTGTTAACCGTTAACAAGGAAACATGTAGTAGCACAATAAACAACGCTTTTCAAGGAAGGTAGTTATTCAGAAGACATGTCAAACATGGAAAAAGTGAAAAGAAGGTAAAGCATATGCTAACGTTCTAATGCAACAAAAGAGGGCTACCCGACTCGGCGTATCTCACCCTAGAGAAGAACACCCTGTCCCTGGCAGGGGTGCCTGTCCCTGGGTGGCGCGTGATGAATCGCCTATCTAACAGATATAGAGGAGAGAACTATCCCTCAACCTTCTATACTAGTGGCACTGTCTGAAGGCAGACAAAAATAGTCCAATGAGCAAAAAATAAATATTCTAAAAATGGTGTTCTCCAGAGTGGTATAGCAGTGGTCCACAGAGCTATGGATTAGATTCTGTGACTGCTGTGGTTAAGGGTACAACCTGAGGAGCAGGTCAACTGTTTGTATTCCATCCAAAATGTTCACTTTTAATACAGCCCGTAGGTCACTATGGTTGGGGTGCAAAACAGTACAGCTCCTCTATATCTGTTAGATAGGCGATACATCACGCGCCACCCAGGGACAGGCACCCCTGCCAGGGACAGGGTGTTCTTCTCTAGGGTGAGATATGCCGAGTCGGGTGGCCCTCCTTCTCAGGGTACCCTGCTATCTAGCATGCAGATGCAGCCCTGTCGCAAATGGCACTGTCCTGCAGCAAACATAGCTCTTTCTCAGGGTGTCCTGCCATCTAGCAAGCAGATGGTATTGGTATGGTATTGTTTATTTGTAAAGTGCCTACACACAAAGCAAGTGTTTCAAAGCGCTCAAGGGGGGAAGGAACAAGGGGAAAAAACAATAGTCATTCAGAGCTCTTGTATTTCTGAACGATACAAGTCTGCACAGGCAGAGTGGGTGCATGGAACAAGTGCATATAATACAATTAATGGAGTAGATAACAGCAAATAGGTCTGATGACAATTCTGCAGTTTTTCCAAGTGCATTGAGGCGCCATCATGCAAGGAGGGGAGACAAGGGAAAAACAGATAGACGATCTTCATGGCATGGTGCATTCAGATTGTGCAAGTGCGCAGACAGGTGCAGGAGAGAGGGGCGGGGGGACAAGTACAGGAGTGTGAGGGAGGGGACCAAGTGCACCCAGTCAGTCAGAAGCTGGGTAAGTGCAGAGATCTGCCACTCTCAAGCAAGGGTCATTGACCAAGTGCAGTAACGAATAGGCAAGTGTAAGTCCCGGAGGCAAGTGAGAGGGGACTGGCGAGGGTGCCAGGGACCTGTGAGACTTTGAGGTACACTAGACGGCCAGTCAGCAGGCTGCACGGAAAAGAAGGAAGAGAGCGAGAGAGGGATATAGCAGAGAGAAAGGTTAGTAGGGTAGAGGGAGAGAGAAGAAAGAGGAGAAGAGAAAACTCTTAAGTTGTTTCCATAACTGAAGGAGATCCAGCTCAAGATGGAGGGTGGCAGGGAGGCTATTCCAGAGTGAGGCACCTGCTGAGGATAAAGATCTCCCTCCAAATCTCTGCTTGGAGAACCGGCTCACTCGCAGAAAGTTGGAGGTAGATGAGAGGAGGGCTCGAGAGGGACCACATTTAGGTAAGCATCGTTGTAGATAGGTGGGTGCCAGGCCCCAGAAAGCCTTGTGGACGATGCAAAGGGTCTTGAACTTGTTCCGTGCAGCCACCAGGAGCTAGTGGAGGAATTTCAGAGCCGGAGAGATGTGGTCCCTGGGCTTGAGGCCAAGGATAAGTCTTGCGGTTCTGTTCTGGGTGAGTTGCAGAGGGCGCAGAGCACAAGCAGGGAGGTTGGGAAAGAGGCTGTTGCAGCAGTCCAGCCTTGAAAGAACCAGGGCTCTGGAGACAGAGAGCCGCTGGGGGAAGGTGAGACAAGGAAGACTACCTCTGAGGAGGTGCAGCTGGTAGCTGTACTTTTTAAAGATGTCTGAAATGTGAGTGGAGAAGAAGAGAGTGGAGTCGAAGATGACCAACGTTTTCTTTTCCTCGCAAGTGGGTGCGGGCGCAAGGCGAAGGGGGGAGCAGGCCAGAGTGAGAGTGGGAAAGCGGGAGCAGGAGTCCCAGTGCGAACGATCTCAGTCTTACTGGTGTTCAGGCAGAGGTCGTTTGCAGCACACCATGACTGAATTGCAGACAGTCAGATATGAGAGAGGTAGAGGAGGTGGATGAGGGTAGCATGAGTTGCGTGTCATCCGCATAACACTGGAAGTTAGAGATGAAGGTGGCAATCACACATGCAAGTGCAGCCATGTAGACATTGAAGAACCAGGGGGATAGGCTAGAACCCTGGGGAATGCCACATATTGAAAGAGTGATAGTAGAGAGAAAGGACCCAAGTCACAAATGATGCAGCTCTGTCACAAATGGCACTGTTCTGCAGAAAACAGAGCTCTTTCTCAAGGTGCCCTGCCATCAAGAATCTCTGTCGCAGTTGGCACTGCCCTGCAGCAAACACGGGCAGCCCTTTTACAAGGGCGAAGGAGGTGCAGCATGCAGAGGCTGTTATGGTAGGTGGCCTTTCACCGTTTGCAGCAAGCCCTCTGTCGCAGGACCAATGCTCTGCGACGTGAAGCCCCCTGTTTCACAGATGGCACTGCCGTGAAGCCTGCCTTATCTCCCTTCAGCATGCGTACGTGTCCCTCTTACAGGTGAACTACACCACAGTGTGCAGAGGCAAGTCTGCAACAGCGGGCCTCCCTTTGCAGCAAGCAGGCCAGCTCTGTCTGAAAGTGCAGTCCCGTGCAGCAAGCATACCGGTTCTGTTTAAGTGGCCCTTCTCTGCAGCAGGCTTGGGCAGCAGTGTGACTGGTGTTGGTGCTCAGGAATGCTGTGCTGCAGTGTGGAGATGAGTGCCTGCTGCATAAACAGTGAGATGTCACAAGCCCAGCTAGTTACTTGCGCGCAGGCGGCTCTGGTCCAGAGAGCGCTGCACTGCCCTGCCACATGCACAGCGGGGAACCATTCTGCAATGTGCAGCTCGGTCATCCGGTGGTGTTCTCTGTGCAATCCCAGGGCAGCTCTGTCACGGGGGGCACTGCCCTGCCACATGCACAGAGATGGAACATTTCTGCAATATGCAGCTCTGTCACCTGGCAGTGTTCCCTGTGCAATGCCAGGGCAGCTCTCTCACAGGGGGTAGTGCCCTGCCCTGACACATGCTCAGAGCTGGAACCATTCTGCAATATGCAGCTCTGTCACCTGGCAGTGTTCCCTGTGCAATGCCAGGGCAGCTCTCTCACAGGGGGCACTGCCCTGCCCTGACACATGCTCAGAGCTGGAACCATTCTGCAATATGCAGCTCTGTCACCTGGCATTGTTCCCTGTGCAATGCCAGGGCAGCTCTCTCACAGGGGGTACTGCCCTGCCCTGACACATGCTCGGAGCTGGAACCATTCTGCAATATGCAGCTCTGTCACCTGGCAGTGTTCCCTGTGCAATGCCAGGGAAGCTCTCTCACAGGGGGTACTGCCCTGCCCTGACACATGCTCGGAGCTGGAACCATTCTGCAATATGCAGCTCTGTCACCTGGCAGTGTTCCCTGTGCAATGCCAGGGCAGCTCTCTCACAGGGGGTACTGCCCTGCCCTGACACATGCTCAGAGCTGGAACCATTCTGCAATATGCAGCTCTGTCATCTGTTGGCATCACAGCATGAACGTGTTTCTTCCACAAGTGTACTCCCGTGCAGCACACACGGGCAGACCTGTCACAGGGGCCACGGGGCAAGCACAGCCAGCGCAGTCATAAGTGCACAGAGACTGTCCTCCGGCATGCACCGGAAGCACTGTCTGAGGTGGCACTTCCGGGCAGCACGTGGACAGGTTTATCGCAGGGCAACTATCCCGCAACCTTCACACAGAGCTCAGCCACAGGGCACATTACCCTGCGGTATGTTGGCAGCTCTGTCACAGCGGGGCGCTAGTGTGCAGCTTGCCCACGCAGCACTGTCACAGTTGCCACCTCCACGCAGCATGTAGAGACAGGTCTGTCACAGGGCGACTGCCCTTCGGCTTTCATAGCCGTCTATGCCAGATTTGTCAGTGGATACATGGCCTACAACAGTCACTGACAGCATTGGCACGGGGCACACAGCCCTGCAGCAGGCGCATGGTTTTTGAGGTAACAGCTGCACGCGCAACACCCCCGCCCTGACGCTCCTGGGCGCTTCCCTTCCCCTCCTCCCAGGAGGCCCACTTGACACCACTGAATTAGCCCAAATTGGTTCATGCTCCCGCAGGACACTCACGCGCACAAGTGGTCATTATTCTGCGCCTTAATTGAAACATCTCACTCAATAAAGCTAATCTCGGGCCCATAATGCCCCACGGGCCTGGGGGAGCCATCCATCCTGCTCCCAGGAGGTGGGGCTAATTAAATTCGCAGAAATGCAAGCAGATGTCCTGCACGTCTCGACAACGAGGCGAACAAAGCACAGTGACTTACTGCCCGGCCATCTGACAGCCCCCTGACAAGATAACCAGCTCCTGGGTTATGGGGCTGACCTTTCACCCCAGCAGACCTTGGCTTCAAAAAGAGCATGGCCACCACTGTGTCCTCAGACACATCTCAGTCAAACTTCATATTCCCCCTCCACCCCCGTGTACTCAGCATCAGTCAGTGGGATTGAATGCTGAGTCGCATTTGTATAGCGCCTCCTTCCACATGGTATGGCGTCGAAGCGCTTTGTTAGGTAGGCAAAGGAGCAGTATAATAGAACACGCAGAAGTGGTAGGGAGGATCAAAGTCCAGTAGATAGTTGGGATAAGAGATGGACTTGGCATATGTATAGCAGGCCAGGAGTGAGGTGCATGGGAAGAGCTTTCAGTAAGGTCTCGGTTTGGGAATATGCGGTCAGTAATGCAGCGCTTTGGCAGAGTGGAGTGTGGACCTCAAAACCACAATGTAGGTAGGGCAGGATTGTGACGCATCGGCAGGGCTGTGAGGAATTCGACTATCCGCACAGGGAGAATGCGCTCGTCTGGTCTTTTTTGATTCTTTGCTAAATGAAAATGAATGACGGGGGACTGACCTCAGAGAAATGAGTGTGGCCATTCCCCACCCATTTCATCTGCTTCCCGCACCAAACACTTGTACCCTGGGAAGACACAGCCTACAGGCGTCATCTTTCCCTGTCATATTCACTTGGACTGTGACAGCACTGTGTACATCAAGGCAGGGCAGGCCTTAGTGCCAGCAGTGCCCTGGGTGAATTGGTGCCCCCCCTCGTTGCGCACCCCTGGTCAACAGGGGAAGGGGCAGGCGCAGCAGTTTTTTTTTCTTCTATCTCTCCCGGCTCTGGCGCCTGCCGGCTTATCACTAGAATAGGGCGCTATTCCAATGAAAACCGCCTCGCTCCTGTGTCTGAGTGGGGAGTTATTAAGCAGGTGCATTTAATAACAAAAATGCACCTGCCGTGCCTTTTACCACTACGCCAGCTCGGGGGAGCCCTTGAAAGAGTCCCCTGAGCTGGCGTGGTGGGGGGCAATGGCGCCCTGGGGGGCATGGCGCCCCGAGCAGTCGCCCGGCCCGCCCAGCCCTAAGGCCGGCCCTGCATCAAGGCATTCCAAGTAGGGGAAAGGCATACCTTCCTCCAGCCATGAGCAGCTGAATTAAAAATTAAAATAACAAAGGCTCCATGGATCTGCATTCCTTTGTTCTTCGGCTGGTGACAGTGCATGCTATTGAGAGATAATTGAGGCATGCTTACCCAGTGGGCTTGGATGCCAGAGAGACAACAGGAAGGCGGGACTAACACCCCTTTGGTGTGCAATGTGTCAACTTGAAGCTAGTTCCCACCCCTCCGTATGAAAGGCAGTGAAATGCATGTCTGGGTCCACCATTTACCGTAGGCAAACCCCTGCAGAGCTGACCCCTTTGAGTATGTGGCTTGCGGGAGACATGAAGTCTGATCCCAGCACATACTTAAAGGTAAAACCTGTGCTTTAATCAAGAGTCACAGAGGGCTCAGTAAACCAGAGAGACACTTTGATCTACAACAGACAGGGAGATGGGTGGGACTTAGGTATATGTTGTCAACCCTTGTCTGTCCTGTTGCAGAGCACTCTGGTCCTGGTCTCACGCATAACAGAATATTGTTGGTGGGGACCCAGGATTGGTTCATTGAGGTGGGCTTAGCCTGCACAAATCACTGGGGCCCATTTGTCTTTAAAAGAGGGCTGAGCCCCTTACTAAGGGCTGGAGACTTCGCAAGGAGTAAGAAGAAGGACTCATTCTACCTTACATCTTTTGCCAGTGAAGGAAGGCCAGGAGTTCCAAGAGGGACACAAGATCCCTCCCCTAAACATCTCCCAGGGAACAGAGGGAGATACCAGACTCAGAGGACCCATCCAGCAGCTCCAGAACTGGTACCCAGCCAGCGCACAGCGTGCCCTGCTAGGTTCTTACAGCAAGCTTCCTAGGTGGGAAGTGCCGGAGAGTCTCTGGACAAAGGACAAGGCCGTTGCTTGCTAACACCCTCCTGAGCTTTGGGCCATCCGCCTTGAAAGGACACGAGCCCTGCGAAGAAGCTAGGAGGAGTGCCACACAAGCATCATCCAGCATCCATCTTTCTAAGGACAATTTCGAGACAGTCGAGCCCTCAAACTGCATCCAGCTGCACTGCTGACTGTTGTCACGCCACAGTCACCAGAGCCATCTGAGATGCCTTGACCAGCATTCTAGATCTGTCAACCAGCACAGAGACAGTGATTCTTGGTCCGAGCCGCCGCAGCCTGCAGACGTCCGTCCAGACTCGCTTGCCGAACTGCCTGCCGCCTTGTACCCACAGCTGTCCCCCACCAATAACTCCGCCTCAAGGGCTGCAAAGCGCCCTGGAACTGCTTCGACACTGTCGAGCAGCAATAACTTTTTCAGCAACAGGTACATTGTGGTTCTGCCCCCCTGGTCCTCCTCCGAAGGCTCCTAGAGACAGTTACGACCTTTGCCCCTATGGTGCTGAAACCTAATAACTTTGAACAGTAAGACTGATTGCTTTACCAACTACCCTCCAGTCAGTATCCAGAGTGCATCCCTTTCCTTCATGAAACTGCCTGTTCTCTGTGTTCCTTTACAGGGTGGGTTTTAATTGTAGTGTGCTAGAACTGTCTGTTGTAGTAATAATATAGTAGATATATTTATACAACCTTGTCTGGACAGTCGCTTTTATCATTGGGTAATAATTGTATTTTCGCTGTGTTGCTGCTAACCAACGATCCATGAAGATAATGTATGGATCCTAGAGGACAAATGACAAAGTAAAGAATTGATTGAACTATTAAAGTGGAAAAGAAGAAGATTACACGTTAACAAAGTGCTGCAAAAAAAAGGAATGTACAGACGCTGAAACGCAGGATAGGACAAGTCATTGTACAGGATAGCTATGAGTAGTGAATAGACTTTAGGACGGTGAAGCCGCCATTGTATAGAAACTGGACATTGGTATCATGAAATAAAGAAGCCAAACACCATGAAAGGGGTATGAAAAGCTGTTTCTCACTAGAATAACAGGCTGCTGAAGCTGCGTGGTGAGGCTGTCTGGCCTGAAGTCAAGATCCTAGAAGCCGAGGTCAGCTATCTTCTCTGAGGAGAACGTGTGTGCGGAGGATGAATCCTCTCACGTTAAGGTGCAAGAAAGAACACAGAAGATGCCACGTCTTAATTCATTTAGAGCATTTAAAATCTTGCAGAATTAACAGAATCGTGGTCTCTTGTCACGCGAGTCAAGGATGAAAATAGAGTTTGAACTTGGAGTACCAGAGAAAATAGTGAGTGCCCTCACTCTTGTGTATTCCCAGGACGAGAATACTCTGCAAGACCAAGTACAAAGACAATTTCATGGGAGAAGGCATGGGTGATGAGAGATGCTGGGCTGATTGGGTGATGAGGTAAAGTGAAGTCCACTTCCTGGCACCTGGGTCTTGGCTTATGTGCTGCTAAATGAACTGAATGTTCCAGACACAGCACAAGCATGCCAAACCAATTGTATGAGTCCATATAACGAAGGACCTTATAGCTTAAGAAACCAATGAAACACTGTGTAACTGATTTGTCTTAAAATGACACGTATGAAGAGGTAGGCCTAAATTGTCCACGTGATTTGGCACAGCCAATAACAAACCTAGCTCCTATAAGATTGGATATCTAGATGTGTCCCTTAACCAATCCCAATCCTTGATACGTTTTCACTATTGCCACGTAGCATGACGTCACTCTGACACATAATGAAGTATATAAATTGTATTTTTGTGGAAATCACTGAGAGACTGAGCCTCCATCCATTGATGTCTGTTGTAACCTAACTGTTTTAGATAATTGGTAATAAAACAGTATCTTGCCATCTTCTTGAGTTTGTCCGGTTATTTGGACTCCGAATTTTTCTAGTGTAATCCCATCCAGTAACAGATGCACGTTGCAAGGGCCATAAGCTCATGTGGTAGCGGTGCTTTAGAGTTTGACTTTAGAGTTTCTGATGATCGGACATCCTCCGGCCATTAGCTGGAAGATCCTGGAGTTTCCTGTGGAGAGCGGCCGATAGAAATAAACTTGCAAGAAGAACTGAGAAGGTGGGCAGGTCCCTCTTTGAAGGAATCCCTGTTCCACCGGCACTCCGCAGACAGAAGGTGAAGTGGTCGGATTGGAGGACGAGTCGATACCAAAGGTTTCGAGTTGATTAAATAGATGTAAGTAGACTAAGGGAAGTGGCAATATAAAGGGGCGTGATTGTGATATTTTTGGGTAAACAGGACATTTTGTATGGATAAAGAAATGCCTAAGTAATCCTATTTCAAGGGAGATAGAAGTCGACATCTCAAATTACAGTCGGAATATTAAAAGAGAGAATACGCTTTTGTATTTGTATTTGTATTTGTTTTATTTATATAGCGCACCATGCCCCAGGGCATCCGGGCGCGTCACTTAGTTACAGGCATAAAAAAGAACAGTGAAGTGTACAGTACAGACAGTGCATTAGGAGAGAATATGCAAGTTATACAGTAAATACAGTATATGTACAAATGTACAGTATAGGTTATAAAATGACTCAGGGGCCAAGGAGCACGGTCAAGGCAGGTCTTCGGCAGACAACCAGGTTTTGACTTTGCGCTTGAAAGCTGGGAAGGCAGGTTCAGCTCTAAGGGGATTGGGTGGTGTGTTCCATAGTTTCGAAGCTAGGACCGGGAAGCTACGACCACCAGATCTCTGGAGGTTGAAGCGCGGGATAGCAAGGCAGTTCGTTTGGGCACTTCTGAGTGGTCTCATGGACGTGTGTAGTTTAAATCTACTGGCTAGGTAGCTAGGTGCTTGGTTGGTGAGGCTTTTGTGTGTGAGCGCCAGTGCTTTAAGAGAGACTCTTTGGGAGACTGAGAGCCAGCGAAGACCCCGTCTAGTGTCAGAGATGTGGAGGTTCCTGGGTAAGTTAAGAGCCGCTCTGATGTCATTATTTTGGATGATTTGTAACTTTTTAATGTTACATTGGTTGGTGCCCAGGTAGAGTGCATTGCAGTAATCAATTTTAGAAAGGACCAAGGTCCTAGCTAGTGTAGTGCAGTTGGCTGGAGATAGGACGGGGCGGCATGCTGTGATAAGCTTGCATGTGTCAGAGGCAGCCGATGAAACTGCATTAGTTTGCCTAGCTAGTGAGAGAGTGGAATTGATGTAGATTCGAAGCGTTTCTGGATCTTTAGCCACTTTGATGGTCTTACCATCAATGGTGAAAGATTTAAACGATGCGTCTAGTTTACTGAGTCTTTGATAGGAGCCAAGGATGAGAACCTCAGTGTTTTCATCATTCAAGCACAATTCATGCTGGGCCATCCAGGCCTGGATGACTTGGTAAATGGCGTTGATGGCTAGCGAGTCGGCTTTGTGGTCACCTGTGATAGGGATGAGTATCTGGGTGTCATTGGCATAGTTGATATAGGTGACACCCAGATAATCCAAAATGTCGACAAGGGATTTTGTAAATACATTATAGAGTGTCGGGGACACGCATGATCCTTGAGGAACTCCACACGTGACTGGTGAAGGATCAGCGGTGGCGATGGGGGAGAAGACCCTCATGGATCTATTAGCAAGAAGGAAGTGATCCAGGCTGTAGCTTGGTCAGGACCGTGTAAGTGACGTCTTAAACTCCATACGGGCTACTATAAGTGGAGGCGAGCAATGTATACCTCTTACTATATAAATGATTATAGGGAAAAGGGAAGCTGATCACAAGAGTTATTAATGCATATTGTGTTATTACTTTGAGTATTATTTGAGGTATGAAGTTTCGAGAGGTAATGAGCTGTGAAAGTTGGAAGTGATGTTGTTTTGAGTTAAGTGTAGTAAACGATTAGCACCAATCGGAAGACAGATAGGTTGTTGAAACAAAAGAGGATTGAGCAGCGATTGATAGTGCTTGCTCATATTTATTGTTTTTGAGAATAAAAGCATTGAGCAATAAGCTTTGAGATAGGTAGAGATTTATTAACTATCTGGTAAGTATCTACTGTTAATTGCGACTTCATTATGGAAGACACTCCTCTTATGCACCTTTGTAAAACATTAACACGACATGCGCCCAAGCTCAAACAGTGCAGTGCAGAATGGGTAAAGGGCACAGATGATACAATGTTCATGCCATGGCTGCAAGGGGGATCATTGTGAAAGGCAGTATTACAACACATGACCACATATGTGCCTGCTGCGTACACAGCGAATACATTAGAGAAAAGACTGGCAGTTTTAGAACTTTGGAAAATGTACTAAGATGAGAAAGAGGACACATTATCAGAGGAGTGGATGCTTAATCAGCATAAAGAGAAGGGCATTGAGCCCTCGACTCCTCTTACTCCAACCGAGATTAAGAGCGTAGATGCAGTGGAGACAGGATTTTATCCTTTAAAGGAATTAAAAGCAGCTGCAGGGTATCGTAACCCAACGTATGAACCCCCCGCTTATAGCAGTGATGACAGTCCAGAAGAGAGTAAAAAGAATAAAGATGCCAGTAATTTCACATGAGATAAAGAGGGAAGAGGCGAGAGATCGAATGTATCAGCAGATTAAGACAGAGAAGTTAAGAGATGGAAAGGAGAAAAGGATAGGGCTGACGAGATAGTGCTTGTACAGAACAAATGGATGGGAGGACAGATATTTCTCAAGTTAGATGGGAAAAGCATTGTGGAGGTTAGGCAAAGGGAAGACAAGGAGGAGCAAGAAAAGAAGGATAGGAATGAGAAAAGTGGTTGAGGGGGGATGAGCAAGGAAAAAAAGCAGGCAATGACTGGAACAGATTTATAGAGAAGAACAATTAAAAGACAACAAAATCCGGGTGGAGGAACAAAGGAAGTATGACAGAAGAAAGAAAGAAATAGAAGAAAGGGATAGGAGAGAAAGAAAGAGAGAGGAAGAAGAGGCACTCTGAGTGATTGAAAATAGATTACAGAGAAGAAGAAGAACGAAGGGAAGAAATAAGAAGGAAAGCACGAAAGCAAGAAGAAGAGAGGGCGAGGAGAGACGCAAGAGAGTGAAGGGAGGTGGAAAAAGGAATATAACAGAATTGAGGCAGCGAGGTTTTGATGCCAGTCTCGTTCTTAAGGAACGAGTAAGACCAAGAGATGAAATACAGGGACGATGGAACATGATAAGCTAAGTTCTCCCAATAAGAGAAAAGAGTCAATAAATACTTAAAGTAGCACAGAAAGAGGAAAGATATGATGAAGAAGGTATTGGAGAGCGAATTGACAAAATATATCAGCAAATGGGGCAGAACAGCGGGTGTGGGACTCCAAAGAGCGGCAAATGATCCCTGTTACCTAAACCACGGGAGGAGGAAAACATGTTTAGTAATGAAGGGGTCTAGCAATGTCAGACGAGGAAAGAGAGTCAGGTAAGTAAATAGAAGGGGTGGGCATGTGTCCCACTGGGAAGTCAACATTTGGATAAGGAGGTAAGATGGTCAGATCCGGAACACAATAAGAAGACAACACCAGATCCGACACCATATTCTGCACTTTCCCAAAGATGATCATGTAGTGTGGGGAAAGAATCCCCACCCTATGTGAATAGGTTAAGGTTGTTACCAGCACAAAGACGAATAGGGACGATTACGCCCACATTGGGTAAATGAATAATGGGAGCCACTTATGGGATGGGGTCTCACAGTTCCCCTTGGTAGAGAAGGGGGGGCAAGACCGCAATATATTCCATGGCCCCAGATGGTTAAGGATAACTTAAAATGTAAGTTACCTAGTTTGACTTTGAGGGCGGAAATGGATATACGAATTAGAAGAAATGACAGGGGGAAATATGCTGGCCATAGGAGACATAAAAGGTCTACTGGAAGCTATTCTTGGGGAGAGAGAGCTGATGACATTTGGAGACAAGCAGGATATGTGAGTGTGACAGCATAAAACACAGTGCATGATGGAGCAGCATTTAATAATTGCAGGGCAGATGTTTGGAGGGCTCTCAGTATCCTGATATGTCCGAAATGGGGGCAAATTATGACACGTAAAATGAAAGAAGATGAAGACGCTTTTGTTTATATTCAGGATATTCAGGAGAGATGGCAGTTTGAGACGTGTGAACCGTGGGAAAAAACAGTGGTGCTATTCTATCATATTTTGTGTCAGGGATTGCCAGAACAGGTACAGAGACAAATGAAAAAACAAGTAGGAATGGAAGCAAAGCTGTGGTCTGAGATACAATTAACTATTGTGCATCATTGTCAGTTATTACAAGAGAAGAACAGAAAGAAAGATGAGAACAGGAAGTGGCAGTATTGACAAGTGGAGAAGGAGCAGCGTTTTGGCTGCTTGGGAATGGGTTTTGTATCCGAAGCAGTCTATTGAAATAATCAATCCCCTTCCAACACCTGAGAGACAGCGCAGTGCAATCTTGCACTGGCCTGATATCAGCAGGGTTCAGGTTCATGTCTCCAGTTGGAATGAAGTTAAAACAACAACAAAAAAATAATTTTAGAAAGGTTGTTGTCCTGGAACGGTATTCTGGATTGCATAAAGTAAGGGAACGATTATGGGTTGCCCCGAAAAGTAAGGTAACGTCGTACCCTTTAGTTCCCGCCCACTTTGACCTCTGATCAGGGCCCTTTTCAAAATGATGTTTGGGGGCCCATTGCCTACAGCTGGGAAAACCAGCCTGAGGCACCTGCGAGGTGCCTATATTATAATGGAGAGATAATGGAATGGAGGAGAGGGCGTTAGGCTGTATACTAAGCAGGGACATGTTTATTGGCTTCTGCTCAGAACAAAGGGAGACAGTCAGAGGGGAGCAGAATCACTACATGTACATTAAGCCCCTACTAAACTCTCTTTGTCAGCAAGATATGAATGTAGTTGTAAATGGTGCACAAAGGCAACAAGGTGATAAGAATGCCACTGGATGGTGCAAGACCCGAGGTAGGTGGTGGCATGAGGCCGCCAGCAAAGACAGCTTGTAATGTGTGCGCTATAAAACACATATTTAGTGTATTGAATGAAAGAAGCATTTTGCATTGTGATAAGATTGCCAACATGGGGGCAGCAGCTGAGGGCCCCCCACCCCTGAGGCTCATGGCTCATTTCAAGTGAAAAAGTTGAAAGGCCCTGGTGCTGTCCCTGGCCCCAACTATGGATGACTGCTGAGACATGCTGGTGGGAGGGGTGTAAAGGTCTGATGGTGTTAGTGTTTGCAGGAGAAGGGGTAGTAGCTGGTGTTCAAAAACAGTGTGTGAATGGTTAGGCTGCTGGATACATTACGAGCCCAAGGAGGGAAACGTAACAATACCAAGTGTAGCATGACTACCCTGCCTTCTAACTATTTTTTTAAATAACATATATTTCAATAAAATTACGAGCCAATGAAATACATTTAATCGAACTTTGAACACACAAGTAAACACATGATTTATTTTTAAAATGAATAAAAAAGAAGAATTTAAGATAATAGTTAATTATTAATAACACTAATATTAATACATTATTTTTTTTTCTCACCTTGTTGTGTTATTCAGTTGTGCGCAGTGGGACGGCTTTATGTTTTCCTGCATTATTAATGTATGCCAACTTTCATTATCTCTGATTTTTCTGGTTCCCCGTGCAATGTTCTTTCCTTTTGTTTTTCTTTTTTATTCTTCTGGCTTTTTCTGTCCTCTGTTATATATTTTGTCATCCCTTCATTATTATGTACCATCTCATTAATTATTGGAAAGCGCTTTGAAGCAAAGTGCTATATAAATTAAATAAATAATCGTCATGCTAGGGAGGTGTGGAGGTTGGACAGGTATAAGAGGTTAACAAAGAAATAAGCAACATAAACCTCGTTGCAGTGTGAGTTAAGAGGGGCTGGTTGGCAGGGTCAACCCCTTTCCCATCTGATCTGTTTTACACTCCTTTCAACGCAGCCATTTTCATGCTTTGTTTCACTGTCTGGCAGGACAGCAATGAGTGAAACGCACTATCCTCACAGAAGTGTATAAACACATCTGTTTTTAGTTTCGTGTTAGGCCCAGTTTTCCAAGACAATCATTTATTTACTTTTGCGCCTTTTCTTTTTTTTATTAAGGACCCCGGAATCGAACTTGCTTAATTTCGTCCTGTTCCCAAGGGAAGCGCGGCCCCAGGAATCGAACTTGTTTAATTTTGTTTTGTTTCCAAGCTGTGCGCTTTTCCCATGAACTGTACTCTCGAGACCTAGAAAAGCCCTACCACCATTGATTCCTAACTGGATGCCATTCCAGCATGACCGTGTACACGGAACCTCGACAGGCATTTGCGATGAAACGCCGCCCCCTGCTGTTCAAAACTGAACTTGCACACGGTTGTCTACGTCTGTGAAGCACACATTTTTTTAAAAGCTTGACATTTCCTGGCATACATGTTTTAGTTCTGTTTCTGTGTTTGGCGTCAACTCACCACCGTGGCCAGGAGTGATATGTGGCGTACAGTAAGATTAATCGCACTACCCCCAAAACAGGAAGTAGCAATTCCTAGTACCCTCGCAATCCTGTCGCCTTCTTCTCCAAACATAACTTAACGGACTCTAACGTCGACTTTTCTCTCCTGTCCGTTCGCAAGGCAGGTATAGTGTGTAGTAAGAAGCCCAAGCAAGAACGCTGATTGCATTTTCCGTATGGTATCCCTAGTTACACAGGGCAGATTCAACGATTTGCAAGGATCTGTGCGGAAAAATACGCCTGATCCTTCCAATTTGCAAATGCGTTAATAGCACATAATTGACATCACAGGAAATGACGTCACATCGGCTCATAGACTTTGGTTCCCAAGGCCACCATTTGAAGTTACATTACAAGAAGATGTCACGAGAAAGACAAAGGCAAAAGACCCGCCCATTGCAGGGATGTCGTTTTGCGCGGGCAAGGGGGCGGCCAGTGGCTGGAGTGGCCGGTGGAGCTCAGCGGACGCCAGAACAAACTGGTTCTGTCAGCAGTGGGCAGGTTGGCTTCACAGATTCGGGCCAAGCAGTAGGGCAGTGCGGCAGTCCAAGGGTCCCTCATAAAGGGAGGCCATAGTGTTAGGAAAGCATGGTTTTCTTCCTCGCCCATGGGTATTTCGCGCCATCGTGCTCCTGCTGCCTGGACCTATGCCCTGTCGACCGCCTGCATCGTTGTGGTTCTCTGCCTCGCATTTGGAGATTTTGCGCCGTCGTGCTCCTGCAGCCTGGACCCACGCCATGTCGACCGCCTGCATCGTTGTGGTTCTCTGCCTCGCCCTTGGAGAATTTGCGCTGCCGTGCTCCTGCTGCTTGGAACTGTGCCGTCTCGACTGCCTGCATCGTCGTGGTTCTCTGCCGTGCCCTTCAAGATTTTGCGCCCATGTGCTCCTGCTGCCTGGACCTGTGCTGTCTCTACCACCTGCATCGTTGTGGTTCTCTCACTTGCCCTTGGAGATTTCGCGCCGCTGTGCTCCTGCTGCCTGGACCCACGCCGTGTCGACCGCCTGCATCATCGTGGTTCTCTGCCTCGCCCTTGGAGATTTTGCGCCGCCTTGCTCCTGCTGCCTGGACTCACGACGTGTCGACCACCTGGATCATCGTGGTTCTCTGCCTCGCCCTTGGAGATTTTGCGCTGCCGTGCTCCTGCTGCTTGGAACTGTGCCGTCTCGACCACCTGCATCGTCGTGGTTCTCTGCCTCGCCCTTGGAGATTTTGCGCCGCCGTGCTCCTGCTGCTTGGAACTGTGCCGTCTCGACCGCCTGCATCGTCGTGGTTCTCTGCCTCGCCCTTGGAGATTTTGCGCCGCCGTGCACCTGCTGCTTGGACCTGTGCCGCCTCGATCGCCTGCATTGTCGTGGTTCTCTGCCTCACACTTGGAGATTTTGTGCCGCCGTGCTTCTGCTGCTTGGACCTGTGCCATCTCGACTGCCTGCATCGTCGTGGTTCTCTGCCTTGCCCTTCGAGATTTTGCGCCCATGTGCTCCTGCTGCCTGGACCTGTGCTGTCTCGACCACCTGCATTGTCGTGCTTCTCTGACTTGCCCTTGGAGATTTTGCGCAGCTGTGCTCCTGCTGCCTGGACTCACGCCGTGTCGACCACCTGCATCATCGTGGTTCTCTGCCCCGCCCTTGGAGATTTTGCGCTGCCGTGTTCCTGCTGCCTGGACCCACGCCGCCTCGACTGCCTGTATCGTCGTGGTTCTCTGCCTCGTCCTTGGAGATTTTGCGCCGCCTTGCTCCTGCTGCCTGGACCCACGCCGCCTCGACCGCCTGTATCGTCGTGGTTCTCTGCCTCGCCCTTGGAGATTTTGCGCTGCCGTGCTCCTGCTGCCTGGACCTGTGCTGTCTCGACCGCCTGCATCGTCGTGGTTCTCTGCCTCGCCCTTGGAGATTTTGCGCCGCCTTGCTCCTGCTGCCTGGACCCATGCCGCCTCGACCGCCTGTATCGTCGTGGTTCTCTGCCTCGCCCTTGGAGATTTTGCGCTGCCGTGCTCCTGCTGCCTGGACCTGTGCTGTCTCGACCGCCTGCATCGTCGTGGTTCTCTGCCTCGCCCTTGGAGATTTTGCGCCGCCTTGCTCCTGCTGCCTGGACCCACGCCGCCTCGACCGCCTGCATCGTCGTAGTTCTCTGCCTCGCCCTTGGAGATTTTGCGCCGCCTTGCTCCTGCTGCCTGGAACCGCGCCGCCTCGACCGCCTGTATCGTCGTGGTTCTCTGCCTCGTCCTTGGAGATTTTGAGCCGCCTTGCTCCTGCTGCCTGGACCCACGCCGCCTCGACCGCCTGTATCGTCGTGGTTCTCTGCCTCGCCCTTGGAGATTTTGCGCCGCGTGCACCTGCTGCCTGCTCCCGCGTCTTCTCGACCGCCTGCTTCGTCATTCCTTTTGGATTGCTGCTTATCTTCCCCGAAGACCATCGGCTGCCTGGGGGAAGTCCAGTGGGGCGACCTCAGACAGTTACGGTGGAAAGGAGAACACAGGGGGTTCGGGTGACCCCAGTGGCAGCTTTACAGGACAGCGGGGGCCGGCTGTTCAAGGCCAGGCTCTGCTGGGGTCCTCTGCGGGATCTGGGGCCACATTAAGTCAAGCAGTATTAGGCCCGACGGGAGCATCCGGATCGGGTGGGAACCCGCTTGGGGCGACCAGTGGCCCTGGTGATGATGGGTTGTGGGGTGCAGAAGTGGGGCTCCATCAGGTTCAGAGGACATTTCATCTCGGGACAGGAAGTCAGTGGCCGCCACAGCCCTGGCTCGGGCAGCTGCGTCAGCTACGCTCACGTGGCATGTGTCACAGGACAGGAAAGGAAACATTTGGAAGGACAAGTAAATCGACATTTTTTCCCTGCTGGACTACAGGAGTGTAGAGGAGTGTAAGGATCCGGAGGGGGGAGGGAAAGGAAAGGAAATTCTTTGTGGAAAAATCTGTGGCCAATTGGTTTTGCGATATTTTCTGCCATATTGCTTGAAAAGTTTCCAGAGTTTCACCCAAAGTTGCTCTCTTATAATCACTTGGTGCTGACCATGTACCACGACTGTGTGTTTGGGGCTTGGCTCGTGCATGATGAAAGGTTCAGAAGTGCTAAGGCAGGGAATGCACAAATGGCCTGGGGTACTAGGGCGATGGACTTGTGGGCTAGCAGCACAGTGGCATGCATGGCATCGAGCAAGGGGCTGGGAATGGGGAGACCGGCACAGTCCATTCAGAACAGCCCAGGCTCACGGCACAAGAAAGGTGCATGCTGGGCGTGTAATAAAACTGCAAGCACAAGACCTGTCTGCAAGCGCGTCTGGACTTTCTGCGGGATGTTGCGACACAGGGAATTCAAGAGCGTGAAGCACAAAAAGAGCATATATAGTGGCAGGACCCTCGGGGAGCCTCTGACCGGCCTCCCCTAGCCCATGCGGTATCATGCAATGCGGCGATGGGCAAATGGGTATCATCGAGATGGGAATTGTTGGTTGAAGGGTTTCCACGGGGTTTCCAGATTCCGGTCTAGGGGTTTATAGTCCCAGAGAATCAGAGGTCAGCCAGAAGTCAAATGGGAACGTTACTGAGCAAAGTAGAAAAGGAGCTGAAGTTGGGTAGAGTGGCAGGACCCTTCTAGTCCCAATCCCTACGGAATTATGTGTGCTCCCCATTGGACATTGTTTCCAAGAAAGAGCTGGGGAAGTTCTGGTTGATCCACAATGTATCGTTCCCAAGGTGGGCATCAGTAAATGATGCGATTGATGATGACTTGTGATCTGTGAGGTACGCTTCTTTTGATGGGGCACTGGCACAATTGCGGCGGTTGGGTAGAGGTGCACTGTTGGCAAAATCCCTCTGATCCTCCGGCTACAACTCTCTGCTTGTCAAGAGCTTCCCTAAGCAGAGAGAGGGCAGCCTTTCCATTTCCTCAGCTGGCTCCCTCCTCTGGAACAGCCTCCCCCTTTCTCTCTGTCTTGAGCCGGATGTCCTCAAGTTCCGGAAACATCTTGAGACTTTCCTCTTCTCCTTCTTCGCTCTCTCCCTCCCGTGCTAAATCCCACAGTCACTGTGATTGATGGACTGGGCCCTTATGTGTCCTGGCCATCTGTCCAATCGCCCACAGCATCCGCCCTCCCGCTGCACTTGCCTTTGGGCTCCAATGGGCTCCAATGGCCTGTGTTGTCTCACTGGCCTGAACTCATTATATTAGCTGGTGAACCCAGCTTCCAGCAAGGGGTCGCTGCCTGGCACATACCTGTTGCCTTGAAACTGGCTCTCCAGTACTTCAACCCTCTGTGGAACCGCTAGCACTTACGCCTTCCCAGTCCCTTCTCTCTCTCTGCACGAATGTTCAAAAGGCCTAGTAGGATCGCCTTTGTATTTTACTAATCATTGGGCCTCATTATGAGTGTGGCGGAAAGGCAACAACGGCGCCGGTAGTGCTACCATCGCCGTTGTTACCTCTCCACCACACTACGAGTTCTGCTCGCCGGTGACGGACTGCACGCCTGGTCTGACCAGGCGTGCATACCGGCACCCGCGAGCAGAACTCATGATTGCACCAGCACCGTTATAAACGGTGGCTGTGCAACCATGCTCCCCACCCCCATTCTGCCCTATGAGGCAGAAGGGGGAGCGGGAGGCCGGCCATAACGGCACCCGCGAATGGGCAATTACCGGGTCTACCAAACTCGGCATGACCCGGTTACTGCCCATTCGCCGGTGCCAGAAAAAAACAACTCCGGCGGCAGCCGTGCCCTTAATAAGGGCACGGCTACCGCCAGAGTTATAGTGAGGGCCATTGTCATTATATTCTATTATTTTGCTGTTTCCTTGTTCCCCTTCTCTTTACCCTGTGGGCACTTTGAAACACAACTTCATGGTGTATCAGCACCCTACAAATGCACACTAAATAAATAAATAAAATAATGAATCTGCTTTTGGACTACTCCCTGTGCACCCTGGGGATTACCATTTGTTGGGCTCTCAGGTGGGAGGGGACTTTTACTTTGACAAGTGTATGCCTATGGGATGCTCTATGTCTTACTCCTATTTTGAGGCCTTCAACACATCATGGAATGGGCAACAAA
The DNA here is from genome assembly GCA_002915635.3 of Ambystoma mexicanum. Taxonomy (NCBI): domain Eukaryota; kingdom Metazoa; phylum Chordata; class Amphibia; order Caudata; family Ambystomatidae; genus Ambystoma; species Ambystoma mexicanum. The sequence continues at coordinate 909,246,739 of CM030321.1, forward strand.
GAGGGAGTGCAAAGGATCACTAATTCTCCACTACTCAGATGATTTCCTGTTTATGGGCAGACAGGGCACGGAGCAGTGTGGTAATGTACTGCAGGCTTTTCAGAGGGTAGCGGAGGAGCTAGGGGTACCCCTCGCCGTGGAAAAATCAGAGGGTCCAACTACATCTCTTGGGTATTGAGATTGATTGCAGGCTGGGTGTGTGCCGCCTCCCAGAGGTCAACGTTTGCAATTTTAGGGGGGCAGTAGCCACCTGTCTAAGGGCCAAGAAGGCGAGATGAGTGCAGCTGCAGAGCCTGGTGGGTCAGCTTAGCTTCACCCTGCGGATAATACCTATGGGATGCCCTTCTCGTGAGCAATGGCCGGTGCCGTGTAAGGGTTGACTGAAACGTATCCTCACACAATGCTATCCACAGAGTTAAAGCAAGATCTGGAGATTTGGGACACTTTCCTGGATAGCTTGAATGGGGAGCGTGGGATTGGGAATCATCTTGGGTAGTGGTGCGGTCAGCGGTGGCTCCCCAGCTGGGCAGACAGCGGGCTGACCAGAAACATAAACTTCTTGGAGCTGTTCCCAATGGTGGTGGCATTGAACATTTGGGGAGTGGAATTAAGGGGCAGTGATGCGCTGTTTTGGTCATGTCGCATGTCCGTGGTCTGCTCCATTAATAGCCAAAGACCACCTTTCCCAATGCAGTGGGGGTTATTAAAGAGGTTGCTGTTATTGTGTCTGTGCGGAAGTGTGTGCTTTCCGGCTAAACACGTGCCTGGCATTCATAACACTGCGGCTGAGGCTTTGTCCCGTTTTAAACTGCAGGAGTTCCAGCGTTACTTAGCGATGACGGACCTGGTGATGATACTCTGGGGGCTTGGTGCCCGGACTTAGCCTCACTGATTGAGGGTTCCGTGTCAAGGAAGACTAAGAGGGCTTTTGAAAAGTCTTTCGTGGAGTTCAGGGAATTTTGTGGGGCGAGGGGCCGTCTTGACCTATTTCACAGCGATGCTATGAATTAAGTTCTTGGGGCACCTTCGAGCACAGGGGGTTTCCGTTGGGGCGGGAAGAACAAAGATGGCCACCAATGTGTTTTTGCAGTCTTGCAGGGAAGGGCAACCTCCTCAGCCACATTTGAGGTAAGGAAAGCACTGACAGGCTGGTGGAGAGCAGAGGACTCTCGGGAGGGACAACAGACGGCCCTTGGACCCGGATAAATTGACGTCTATCGTGAAGAGTTTAGGGGGGATTTGGAGGGACGAATGGGAAGTATCCTTGTTCAGGTCTGCCTTTGCCACTGCTTTCTTTTGCGCATTTAGGATAGGGGAATTGGTGGGTGCCTTCATGACAGATTTGACAGGAGGATTATCCAGGAAAGACCTCTCTTGTGAAGGTGACGCTTGGGAGCACCTATGGCTGAGATGGTCTAAGACTGATCAGGAGGGTAAGGGCACCAGCGATACAGTAACGGTCCATTGCATGGCCGAGATGTGTCCAGTAAGGTTGCTAAGGTCCTGTATGGTTCACATGGGGGAGAGGGGTGGCCCCTTTTTCTGCATAAAGATGGCTATTGCCTTTCGAGGTTTCAGTTCAGGAGGATCTTTGAGAGGTCATTGGAGTATTTGGGGTTTGCCCCCCATTCCTTCTCGAATTGGGGCAGCTACTACTGTTGCAGGGTATGGGTGCGAGGAAAGGCCTATCAAGGCGATCGGGCGATGTAAGTCTCGCGCTTACATGGGTTACATTGGACCACACTTACTATGTTAGAGAATTTCATTTTCTGGGGAACAAAGGAAGGGGGGCAGGGTCATTCATTCAGTAGGCCTGTTTTGCGTGGGATCTCATGGTGGCTGTTTTCTTCAAGACGTGTCTAACATACTTTATTTTCTGTTGCCTGCGTAGGATTTACGGCGAGGCCAGTGGTTTGGGTTGTGGCTCACTCGTTCATAGGGTTGTTGTAGGGTGCAGCAGCCTTCGACATACACTGGGTTTGTTCTGGGGGCTTCCAGGAGTGCCAAGCGCACCCAGTGGTGGCAGCTCAACGTAAAAAGAGGGGGGTGCCGAACCCAGATCTGGTTATCTTGCACGTGGCGGGCAACGACTTGGCACAGTTAGGGAGATGGGCCCTGAAAAAATGCAAAGGGTCCTTTTTGCTTAGTTTGAACGTTTCTGCCCCGCTGGCTTTGCTCGCCTGGTCTTAAATCATTGTGAGGGTGCACTGGGGGAGACCAGAACCGGCACGCCCATTAAACATTTCAGCTTGCAAGTTGAACAAGGAACTGGCTCGGCTGGTGGCATGCCACGTCCGACTTCGGGTCGTGGAGAATGGCCGGTTGAGGCGTGAGGCGTCCTGGGACTTGTCACCAGGACGTGGTTCAACATTTTGGGCGTGATTAGATCATCTATGCATGGGGCGAGTGGCATGGACTAGTGGGTCTGCGCCCCTGTGGCAGGTGGGGGAGACTGAAATCCCCTTCCGGGGTACTCCAGAACTGGAATATTATTGAGGGGCGGGCACAGGATGCCCCCCATCATAATGGGTGAACAGCCTCTGGGGGGGTCCCTGCGGGGGAGGGGTTTGGGAACATGAGGCCAGGGGGGCAGTTTGGGCAGGTGACGAAGGGTCTACCTCCTGGTATCGCCCTCCCCCCGTGAGAAGGGCATGGTGGGGAGGGGACAGGAGTCATGATCCGGCTGGACCACCTGCCAGTGTAAAAATGTTGAATTGCGTTGACTTTATTATGGGGTGTTTTTTATGGGGAAAGTCACATTTTTGGTTTGATGATGTATTGATGTTTAATAAAAATGTGGCAAGAGTGGCATCCAGAATGTGTGTCAAGTGTGTTCACTCCTGCTCTGGCACTGCCCCCCTGCAGAGCCCACAAAGGCAAAAGACCCGTCCATTGCGGGGATGCTGGGTTGGGTGGGCCAGCAAGGGGGTTGCCGGGGGCTGGAGTGGCTGGTGGTGCCCAGTGGATGCCTGGTTCTGCCAGCAGGGTGCAGCCTGCAGGATGGCTTTACAGGCTCGGGCTCGTGGTGGGGCTCAGTGGAGCGAGGGTCCTGCTTGTAGGGAGGCCAGAGTGCCAGGTAAGCACAGTTGGGGATTTTGCGCCGCCGTGCTCCTGCTGCCGGGACCCGCCCCGTCTCGACCGCTTGCATCGTCGCGCCTTTTCCATCTCCCTCATCCTAAATTTCGGATTACAGGAGGGTTGGCAGGTGGGGAGGACCATGTGGCACTGATATCCCCTTCCAGGGGACTCCGGAGCTGGAATAGTATTGAGAGGAGGGCAGAGGACGCCCCCCATCATGATGGGTGAACAGCCACCGGGGGTCCGGCTGGGGGAGGGCTTGTGGGGGGGGGGGCAGGATCAGGGGGCAGTTTGGGCCAGTGATGAAGTGTCTGGCTCTGGGTATCCCCCTCCCCCTCTCTCCCCAAGAATGGCCTGGTGGGGTGGGTACAGGGGCCTGACCACCATGCGCTGCCCCGGGGGGCGGGTGTCATGGTCCTCCTTGGCCACCTGTCAGTGTAAAAATGTTGAATTGCTTTGGCGTTATTGTGGGGGTGTTTTTTTACTTGATTAGATTTTGATGTTTAATGAAAATGTGTCCAGAGTGGCATCCAAAATGTGTTTTAAGTGTGTTCCCTCCTACCGTGGCAGTGCCTCCCCCCTGCAGAGCCTACAAAAGACACATAACTTGTGATGTGCAAAATATGAATGTCCGCTGGTATTGCTGGTCCCTGGGCAAGCTTAGTTTGAAATGTGAATCACTTCTACAGACATTCTGTAAAATGATTTGCCAAGGATCACACACACTGGTTACGTACGCTGGGAATAGCAAAACAAAAGGGGTGATGGCTGGAAGGTTTAGAATGAATCTTAACCTCTGGCATTGCTCTGGGCAACCCTCCAGACCATCGTTCTTCGCCTGCCAAGCCATTACAAAAGGGGGAAAACCATATGCAAATCAGGCTTGGCCCCACCCCCATAGGGGTAGTCCAGGCCGAACTGCTAGGTCACATCCCTTCTGCACGAGACCACAAGCATCCCCAGACATGTTTCAGCCTTGTTGGGCGTCATCAGTGAGGAGTAGCTTGGGTCTCTAGGCCCAGCAGGCATGGGACCCACATCTGGGCATACCCGTCCCACTCGGGGTGACAATAACAAAACAAAAGGGGTGATGGCTGGAAGGTTTATAATGAATCTTAACCTCTGGCATTGCTCTGGGCAACCCTCCAGACCATCGTTCTTCGCCTGCCAAGCCATTACAGAAGGAGAAAAACAATATGCAAATGAGGCTTGGCACCACCCCCATAGGGGTAGTCCAGGCCGAACTGCTAGGTCACATCCCTTCTGCACGAGATCACAAGCATCCCCAGACATGTTTCAGCCTTGTTGGGCATCATCAGTGAGGAGTAGCTTGGGTCTCTAGGCCCAGCAGGCATGGGACCCACATCTGGGCATACCCGTCCCACTCGGGGTGACAATAACAAAACAAAAGGGGTGATGGCTGGAAGGTTTATAATGAATCTTAACCTCTGGCATTGCTCTGGGCAACCCTCCAGACCATCGTTCTTCGCCTGCCAAGCCATTACAGAAGGGGAAAAACCATATGCAAATCAGGCTTGGCCCCACCCCCATAGGGGTAGTCCAGGCTGAACTGCTAGGTCACATCCCTTCTGCACGAGACCACAAGCATCCCCAGACATGTTTCAGCCTTGTTGGGCGTCATCAGTGAGGAGTAGATTGGGTCTCTAGGCCCAGCAGGCACGGGACCCACATCTGGGCATACCCGTCCCACTAGGGGTGACAATAGCAAAACAAAACGGGTGATGGCTGGAAGGTTTAGAATGAATCTTAACCTCTGGCATTGCTCTGGGCAACCCTCCAGACCATCGTTCTTCGCCTGCCATGCCATTACAGAAGGGGAAAAACCATGTACGTACGCTGTGAAGACAGGATTTGAGAACGACCTAAAACTAAGGCACTTGACCACATATCTTCTCGGTTCTGGTTGGTAGAAATGTAAGCTAATATATACTCTATTTAACAGAGATCACTTGAAAATTGTATTAATCATAATACACCAATTTGACATATATATTCACCATTATACAACTGTAAAAAGAGCGTGCAGATTTATTTTGCTGATCTTGTGTGGTAGAAAAAGTAACGTGAGACTAAACGAGTTAATCTAGGCTTTGCAAGAGTACATGCAATACTTAGTAACACTTCACAATATACAGTGTGTCAAGGTCACTTGCTTGTAGCCATTGTATGAGAAAGGCCGGCTACTTGCTATTAATTATGCTGTTATGTTAATGTAAGGTTTCACAAAAAGCTGTCATTTTTTGCGTATGTAAAATAAACACCTATTATGAAAATAAGAGCAATAATGTTTAACTTGTTTTTGGGGTGAATCCGTTTTATTGTTTTGAAAGAAAGCAAATATTCGGAAGGGCAACTGGAGCTTTGTGTGGGCTTTTAAAGGCACATGCAAACATCTTTTCCGAGGAGAGGAATTCACTGGCGGGCTCATAGGTCAGCGCTCACCCTCCCGAACTTGTAAAACAAGATAGCTGCACCATGTGAGGACAGGAGGTGCAGGATTCACTTACTCCAACACGACTCAATAAAGAGGACTCAGTAAGTTGGCAAAGGGAAGTCCGTTTAGTGACAAGTACATCAAACAGAGAAACAAATGGAAATCAGCAGCATTGCGATCACCTGTCTCGCTCCGACTTCCTCGAACTTCAGTCGAACAGTCATTGTTATAGGCAAAACTCGTCATCACTGACGTCTAATTGTATAACAAATCATCATGCAATATAATTGGCTAGGAAAGGTAACTTAAGTATAGGTGTTATATCTGTATATGATAATAGGGCATACGGATTGGATAACTCTTATCGGGTGGGAATCTACGCCCATCCCTCTACATCACGCGTGATAGACGTCACTACAACTACAATGTCCAATTGGTTACAGTATCTATAGGACTCCAGATAACTTGGTCCATTGTGATTGGGCAGGTTACACCCCTAGACATAAATTCCCACTTTTAATTAGCAGCATGCAGAATGGACACCCAGGTGCCTGGTGTCCCAAGTTTCACCCTGCCTCCCTTCCATCAATCAGAGTTTTAGGGCAATGTGTCAATTAGTTGGCTAAGGATGGCTTTGAAACTGTAGTCTCTTATCGGGAAAAGTTATGGCATCCTCGGTTCCTGGATGACATCAGGCGGTGGTACTTCTTCGCACCTGGCTGGTCACATGTTAGTTCACCATGAATCTGCTTCAGTTTCCAGCTTTTAGTGCATTTAATTCTGTTTCAGCAGTGCCACCTGCATGGGCCCCCCTTATCTTGACCTTCATGAGGCAGGCTGGTATGGTCTGAAGTTTGAGTCTTGTTAGCTGACGCGCTCCTCCCCTTCTCTTGTTGACCTCGATGTCCTAGGCATGAGCTGCTCTTTGTTGACTTTCGATTCCGCTCCTTCTCTTGCCTTTGGCTGGGTTATGAAACTTGGCCTGTCAGGCCTCTGGTCGCCTGGGTACATTTCTGCTTTTACAAAATGGAGTCGCACGTGTATAATGTGCCTTATTGAGGTAGATATATAGTTGGCGCTTGCCGCTCTATCTTCTACTAAGCATTGCAAGCAGTATCGATTTCTTAGCATCTTGCGTTTCAAGCCTTTTTACACACGTTTAACAGGTCGGTTGCTTCCATCTTGTCACGTAGCACCGTTTCCTCACGTTTTAACATTGTCCCTTCTCTGTATTCATTACATTTATTTTCGTAGTTACTCGCACTGGCGTGCTTGTCTTCAATAGCCGCTTCTGTTCATTCACGAGTCTGTTCAGGCCCTTGTGTCATTTCCATTGGCCTTCCATCAAGGCTTTTCGGGTCTCTTCGTGGACCGTATGTAGGTACTCCTTATTTTGTATCAGCGGCTTGTGTGGCTGTCTGATAGGGTACCGTGCTGCCCAGGGTTGTCTGGTTATGGGTGCTTCAACCGGTATAGATCTTCGGATGTATACTGGGCAGAGTCCCAGTGCAGCTCTTTGTAGGTTCATTTGCTCTTCATACATCACATACCTTGGCGAGTACCCTCCTGGTACCTCGAAATGAGGGTAAGGGGTGCAGGCCATGTCTGGGACCTCCTCCACACTCCCCCCTCTGGTCAGTTCATCGATCACTTCTGCAACCTCCTTTGCATTCATTTCTTTTGATTCTTCAGTGTCATGCTCATCGTCCTCAGTGTTTGTACATAAAGGTGTGAATGTGTGAGCCTTTGGAGTCCATATTTTTATCACTCCCTTCAAACTCCCTGCTGTATTCACAGGTTCGTCTTTGTTCCACGTCATTAGCTGACATTGTCCATTTGGGCTGCAGTAGATCCATTTTCCTTCATCCCTTCTTTGTTTCTTAGGGTATGTGAACCTTGTTCCCTCTGGCGCAAATTTGCTGGCTTTCACAAAGTCTCTTATTTCTTCATCAGTCAGGTCTCTGGGCTTCCACCCTGACTCGACATCAACCATTATTTTCATCCCTATCACTTTCTTCGCAGTTTCCTGGCACTGTGTAATGCTTATCTTGATAACACAGAATCCTAGCAATACCATTGCTAGTAGAGCTCCCAGAAACTTAAATATATCTGCCATCCATTGTGGGACCCACAAGAATAGGTCTCCAAACCAGCTGTCATTGTCCACTTCATCACTTTCATTGATCATCTGGTTTTTCAGGCTTGTCAACATGCTTATGGCCTCTGTTCTTCCAGATTTGAGCCTCTTCTGCAGTCTTGCCTTGAACGTTCAATCTCGGGTTAACTTCCCATCTTATCCCTGGTCCTTTGATGCCAGGCTTCTCGTACCTGATCACATGATTTCTGGTGTGCGCTCGGTTTCTTGTTTTAATGTCCTGGACGTAGCCATCTTCATCTGGGTAATCCTTTTCGTTGGCCCATATCAACGAGGCGTCTTTTCCCATAAATTGTCCTCTGGTGTTACACATTGCTACATGTGGACCTCTCCATGGTAATGACGTGTGCACGTATGGGCTGGAGCTGAAACCTCCCTGCAGAAAGACGCTTCTCTGGGGCTGCAGATGCTGAATTAATTACACATCTGTGAACCTGAATGGGCGAAGCATGAAGAGCTTAAAAGCAAAGTTCAGGAAGAGTGATAATATACTTTTGTTACTCCTGATGAAGACGTCACTACACTAAAGTATACACGTCGAAACCGGTTGAGTTTGGACTAAGATGAGGTCGTGGTCAAAAAATTCTGGGACCCATCTCAATTACTTATGCCACTGATGTTACCTGTTGTGGCTCTGATTTCATACTCTTTTCTATAAATATTTCAGATGAATTAATTGTGATGAATTTCCTATAGATTTTACATTGTATATTGATTGGTGTTTAGTATGAGTGGTTTGTCTAATGGATGGATGAGGTTGTATGCTTGGATGAGTGAATACGATGTATTTTATTATATAGATGTGTTCTTTTTAATAAAAGTTGTTTCCTGCTATGTAAATTGTTTTCACAAGTGCAGATTTAATCACGATTTGGTTGATATATTAAATTAATATCAGGATTAATAAAATCCTTGATACCATACTTCTTGAATCGTTTCCTTTGGATGTCTTTCCGTTATCCAAATTTAAAGTAATACTCCCATCCAAAGTGTGGGGTCCCCTGTGTCTTTCAGAGAAACACACATTGCTACATGTGACATACAGTGTGCTGTAGGGACATCAATTTCTACAGCCACGAAGATCTTGGATTTTCCCATGCTGTATGGTAAGAGAGCACAGACGAAGCATTCTCCTTCCGACTGCCTTCGTCCTACTTCCTTCATGTGCTGGTACCATATGTTGTTTCCGAGATGGGCTGTGCTATCCAGGTAATCATTAAGTTCATTGTTATCTTCATGTGGGCTTCTCTTGATTCTCAGCGTTCTTCTGTAGTTTGCTATGAGTATGTCTCTAAATGCGTCTGTGCTGCCTTTCCTCTCTGAGTGTCTCAGTGGAGCAGGCTGCCTCGACTGCATCGCTGTGGTAGGAGAAGGGTTTGTGTTTCCTTTCCTTCCCTTTTGTATGTTATCATAGACATCTTCTAACCGCCATTGGGTCCCCAGCCTGCCAATGCGTGGTCGTGTTGTAGGCCTGAGGCTTATTTCTTGCGTTGGAGCAGGTGTGCTTGCTGTTATAGTCTCTATAGTCCTGCCTTTCAGCTCCTTGTGCAGTTTCTTTGCTCTGACTATGAAAGGGAACAAATAGTCTATCAGCATTTGTGTTTTCTCTGTGAATTCCTTTGTGGCTACTTCTGTTCTTTTGAGGGATTTTGCTATGCCCTCTCTCTCTCTAGTGGTTCACTTGGCTCCTCTTTGGTACTTCCACTGTTTTCTGGAACTGTTTGTTCGGTAGGCAGTCTCCCCTTCTCTGCTGCCTTCGTTGGAGGCCCTGTAGCCATTGACACCTGCCCTTGTCTGTGTGCATCCTGTGTGTGGGTGCATGCAGGGGTCAGTGCAGCGTTTTCATTCATTCCATGCTTACCCTGTCTTCAGCTTTTCTCTTCATTTGTTACCTCAAATGTGTCTAAATGATTGCTCAATACATTTAAATTTAGTTCGCTATTTTATCATCAGGTTTTCTTGGGACTGGGATGACTATATAGGGTCTGGGTGCTTTCGTAGGCCCCAGATGTTCATTATCTGGTGGGTGCACGGAGATTGGGGCACTTCGTGCACCAATAAAGAAAGCAGTTCTGATTGTTAACGACAGAAAAACAATAATAATAACTATACATATACACATAACGTTCGTAATGACAATTTGCAGCATTTTCTTCCAGGGAAGTGGGGGCGCCCTTCTGTTGGGGGTAAAACCAAGTTACTGTTCTGGGCCCCCATTTCGAATGAGTTCATAGTCAGTTATTTATTCCTTCTCTTGCTCTGGTCTCGTAGTTCGAGAGTTCTTTACTATTAAATGACGAGTGCTTCTCCAACTGTCCTCCCTCATGTGAGTGACGACAGTAGTCTCTGGGTACTCAGTACAGTTCCTGTGCTAGACTATGGAAAAGGGTTAGGCTAGCAATTTTGGTACATCACATTCGCTATGCATATCTATAATAGGTGAGGTCCCAATGCACACCTCAAATTTGCCTTGGTCCTGAGGACATGCTGGAACTTGCTCAATGCGAAAGAATGAAAAGATGGAACTGCTAAAAATCATACAAAAATAAAATGTTGTAAAAATAAAACCAAAAAATAAAAAATAAAAGTGAACATATGAAAAAATAGGAAAAAATGAGAAAAATGAAGAAAAATGAAAATAAGATGGTGAAGTGCTTGTGTCCGCTCCTTTCACTCTGTCTCTCGGCGACAAGTTGAAGAACAGTGTCTCTCTGCTCGATCTGCTCCACGGCGAAAGGATGACGAAAAGGAAAATAAGAAAAAAATAGAAGAAAAAATAAAAATAACTAGGATCAAGATGTCATAATCCTCGTTTTTGCTCTTCTCAATCTGTCCTCGGCGGAAAGTTTATTGGGATCTCTACTTCACAAGGCTCTCCTCAGCAGTTGATGAACATAATTACTTCTCAGTTGCGCTATGATGGCTCTCAGGAGCTTGTTTAATTGTGCGTTCTTTACTGGGTCTCTGAGGAATGCGGGTACGTCAACATTGTTTGGTCTACCCACTAGTTCTGGAAAGTTCTCAATGAGGTGAAAGAAGACATGGTATGCATATCTGCTGTCTTCTGGTGACAACAACATTCGTTCTAATTTTCTGGTCTATAGATCATAGGCCTTTTTTGTGACGTGAACAGTCTTTACACTTTCCTGCTGCGTGGATTGCGACCACGTAATTCAGTTTGTACCACACTCGGTTTAGGAATTCGTTGTTTCTTGGATCTCTGATAAAGGATAAGGTATCTGTGGTTCTCCCAACGAGTCCAGGGCATTCCTCTACGATGCGAAAGAAAAGCGTGTATGTCAGCTCATCAATGATCACTTGTGGTGTAAGCATCTGTACCCTTATCCCCGCACTCGGGCAGTACAATGAAGGCTTCCGTGATGACAGTCGGTAGTTGCCAGATTATTTTTTTGTTGGCCGGATCTTGAATAAAGTCCGTGACACTGGCTCCTCTCCCTATGACTGATGGGTATGATAGCACCACGAGTTGGAAATAGGTTAGCACATCCCACTTGAGACTTCTGCTGGAATGTACCATAAGTTCTGTGAACAAAGTCTCAATACTGATTGCTTCAGGATACTGTGTTACACTCTCAGGCAATGTCTTATTTGCAGTCTATCAGAGTCTTGATTCTTTGTACCACTTGGGCATGTCGTGCTTTCAAAAGTTCATTTTATCAATGTTGTTGTGGCTTTGGATGTGCTTCTCTTTACCCTGCAACTGGGATGTACAGAGTGTTCGTTATGTCCTTATTCCCCTTTGCTTGGGGAACCTGTCCAGTTTTATGCCACAACTTGCATCTGGGTTCTTTGTCTTGGTTTTCTGCTCATGCGTCCTTCTTCCTCGCCATGGATCTTGTCTGCACGTGCTGAGGTTCTTCCCCATTGTCTGTGGTTTCTTTGCAGTTGGATGCAGCAGGAAGGCTCTCTCATATATAGGGTTTAATCTCATTTAGGAAGATCCATGCCCTTCTGCCCTGGAGCTTGACGGCGGAGGGGGTGCAGTCCTCTACGATGAAAGGGCCATTAAATCTTGGCTCGTCGCACCTTTTCCTGGTAAAGTTCTTCACAAGCACGCTGTCACCAGGGAAGACGAGGGGCACATGTACACCTTGCTTGGTGGCTGCTTCAGAACTTCCTCCTGTGTTTCATGCTGCGCCGTCCCCTTTTCGCCGTCGCTGCAGCTGGCCTGTAATGACAGAGGCACTGGATGTCATACAGTTAAGGTACTTTTGCATCTCTCTTCCCAGAACCTCTCTAGTCGGCTGGGCATCTCGAGGGGTAGGAGGGGTCCTCATCCTTCTGCCTGTAACTATCTTGTGCTGTGTGAGATGATGGTCGGAGCCTAGTTGGTTCCGAAGTGCATACAATGCCAATGGTAGACAGTGCAGCCATCCCTTCTTTAATGTGAGCTTCAGCTTGGCTATCCTCTCCTTAAGCAAGCCGTTGATCCGTTCACATATCCCATTCCCCTCAGGATGATACGCCGACAAGAACTTGTGCTTTATACCAAGCAACAAGCTAATCTGTTCGAACACTGCATTAACAAAGTGATCCCCGTTATCTGATCTCATTACTTCGCACACCCCCCATCTAGGGAATACCTCCCTCACTAGGAACTTGGCAGCACAGGTAGCATCGGGGTGTGTACAGGGACCTATTTCTATCGATCTAGAGAATAGACACACCACCACAATTAAATACCTGTACCCGGTGCACACTTGAATCATGTTGATGTAGTCGATATGCAAGTGCTGGAATGGCCCATTCGGTCTGACGATGATCCCTCTCACTACTTTCAATGTGTGCCCATCAGTGAATTGCTTACAGATTATGCAGTTCACCATGAAAAATGCAACATGCTCTGCTAAATTCGGTGTGAACCAGTTTGCTGCGAGTGTTGCAGCAAGATTTTCTTTTGTCATATGGATGGGGTAGTGTAGTTGTTCTAATGCTACCTTTAGAAGGGTGACAGGCATTACTGGTTTACCAGTGCTGTCTTGCCTCCACAACCCGTCAGAGGGGTTTAAAGAACACCCTCGACGCTTCCACAAATTTTTCTCTTCCTGAGGTGATTCCCCTTGGAGCTCCATTAGCTGAGTCTGCCCCATATTGCTATAGGCTTCTGGTGTGGCTCGCGCTACCATCATTCGCTCATGGGTACGTGCCACCTCCAAGTCCATGATTGTTTCATTCTTGGATGCCATGCGCTTGGCTTCCGTGTCTGCTTCATGATTTCCATGTGACATGAAATCTGTCCCCTTGGTGTGGGCGGCACATTTTACGACCGCTATGCCCACTGGGAGCTGTAGTGCTTTTATCAGCCTGTCCAATAAGGCTGCATGTTGCACTGGCATGCCATCTGCTCGGGGGTAGCCCCTCCTTTTCCAGCGCGCTGGACCTGCATGTACTGTGGACATCACATAGGCTGAGTCACTGTACACAGTTACTTCCTGGTCTGCATGATTCTCAATGGCGAGTATCAGTGCCAGCAGTTCTGCAGCTTGTGCAGAATAGTGAGAGGGTATTCGCACACTGATGAGTACTCAAAACTCTCCATTCGCTAGGTGTTTTACCGCAGCCACGCCTGTATACCTTTGTCCATCCTCTTGGTTGATTCTCGAAGAACCGTCAATAAAGACAATCTCTCCACTTGCCAGGGCGTTTTCCTTTACCCTGGGGATCTCATCATAGAATTCCTCATAGTTCGCACAGTCGTGTATACGTTCTCCCTCTGTGACTGGCTCAGCTATGAACGTAGCAGGGTTTACAGTTTTACATCGCACTATTTTGATCGATGGGTTAGAGATAATCACCCCATAGGCGGATGCTCTCTGAAATGTCAGTGTGCCCTTTGGCTTCTCTAGTATGGCGAACAGCGAATGTTCAACATGCAATGTCATGGAGCACCCCATCACAATGGATGACGCCTTTTCGATAGCGAATGCAGCAGCAGCTAGATTTTGTTCGCATGGGAAGTGGCCCTTCATAACCGGGCCCAGACTCCCGATGTAATATGCTAGGGGCTTGTACCCCAGCGAGGTTCGCTGCTCGAGCACTGCCATCATAAAATTACCATCAGAGTGTGAGAACAGGTAGAATTCCTCTGCATAATTAGGAATCCCGCAAACTGGGGCCTTACAAATTGCCCCCTTAAGTTCTGCAAACCCTTTCTCCATTGCCTCAGTCCATTCAATTTCTCCTTTTGTTGCCTGGGCTTTCTTCAAAGCCTTAAGCAAGGGCTTGCTATACGAGCTGTAGTCGAAGACCCATGCTCTGACATAATTACATAGGCCTAAGAAGCTCTGCATTTGTTTTATCGTGCGCTGCCTTGCCGTGTTCATGATGGCTTCAGCCCTTTCTGGGGTTACCTTTTTCCCCTCATGAGAGATCAGTTGCCCTATGTACAACACCTCCTTTTGACAGTACTGCAATTTTTCCTTATCAACTTTGTATCCCTTCTCAGCCAGTATAGTCAATAGCTGGACAGTCGCACCTGCATTGCTCTTCAGTGGTGCTGCAGATCAGAATGTCATCTACATACTGCAAAACAACACTGTCCACCGCGATATTGCTTAGGTCCATTTGCAGGACGGGGACTTGCAATACCCCTGTGGCAACCTCATACTTTTCAGGCGCATTTGTCTGAAAGTGAATGACGTCAGGTCTTGAGAGTCATAGTGCAACGGGATTGAGAAAAACGCATTTTTCAAATCGATCACCATGAAATATTTTACCTCAGTGGGTATGTTACGCAGTATTGTGGATGGATTAGGAACTAGAGGGAACTCGGCTTCAACTATATCGTTTAATGCTCGTAAATCTTGGATTAAACGCCAAGACCCTCCCTTTGATTTTTTGACAGGGTAAATCACTGTATTGCAAGGTGATTCTGACGTTACTAGGATGCCCTGCTCCATCATGGCGGAAATTATCTTCGCAATCCCTTCATCCGCTTCTCTGGACATGGGATATTGTCACGCTCGTGGTAAAATTGCTCCTGGTTTCAGTTTAATTTTCACTTCACCTGTCCCCTTCAGGAGACCTACGTCATAGGGCCCTGTAGTCCATACTGCGGCAGGCATTTGGGCCATGTCGTCGTCAAAGTATTCTGGACGTACCAGCACAAACATCATTCTCTGTGGCACCTCCCGTTTGATCATTTTGACCCAAAATGTGAGACGTACTTCCACTCTTGTTTCCTCTAGGTCAGGGTGCTCTTCGAACAGATCGTCATTGGTGACATCCGTCACTCGATAGCCTTCTTCGATCGCGATAATCCCGCACCATTGTCTGCCTTTGTCTGCCTTCGTCATCATATCCTTCGACCAATACCACTTTCCCTCGCACTGCGGCAGATTGTATCATTAAGGGAAATACCTGTCCCTCCTCTTCGTGCATGGGTATTCTTGGTCTGAACAGAAACTCATCAGGGGTTCTCATAGTTTTGTCTGCGAGGCCTGGCAGTCCCGCCATAAGCACCCGCATACCATATGCAAAGACTTCTGGCTCTAACGGTACAGCTCTCATGGCTATACGTCCTGAGTATGCTCTGATCATTCCGCATATGTTTGAATAATGCATTCCTGGAGTGGAGCACACTATACCATTCTCAGTAAACAAGATGGTCATGTTGAATTTAGTCATCAGGTCTCGGCCCAGAATATTTACTGGGGTCTGACGTGAATATAATAGGGGTACATTCATTTCGCGTTCTCCCACTGAGACTGGGAGTGCGTCTGTAAAGGGAACTCTACTATGAGCTCCGGTAAAACTCTGAGAATCTATAGCCTCGCCGGACAAGGAAAATTTGCCCTCTCTTATGGACGAGCGCATTGCACCCGGGTCAACTAAGAAGGAATATTCTTTACCCCATATGGTGACATTCACCCTCGGTTCCTTGTTAGGGTCTGGTGTCACTGATAGGATAGAGCACATCAGAGTCCCCCGTGAGCTGTCCTATTTCATATATAAGTTCGGCCCACTGTATACTTGTAGATTTCCCCCAAGCCCAGGGTTGACTCCATTCCGGGGCTAGCACCCTGTGACATTTGTGGTGGTGCCTGCTGGGATTGTCCCTGTGGCAAGTTCCCCATATTCGGTGGTTGAACCACTTGCTGTGCACCTTGCTGATGCCTGCGGCTGCACTGTGTATTTCTGTGCACCACCCTGTTGTGGGACTGCAGGCTGATTCACCATGCCTGCCCCCATCCCTTGGCTGTTTTGCCACATGCCTTGGCTTCTGCACATACGCGCCACATGTCCTGACATTCCACACAGCCAAGACACTGGCGGTGGTCGGGCCATCTGTCCATCTGGCATAGCTGGACCGCCCATCTGCGCGTTCTGAAAGCCATTTTGATTATTCTGAAATACTCCCTGGTTACCTCGAAACCCTCCTTGATTACTCTGCCATCCTCTTCCTCCAAAACCCCTTCCTCTTGGGTAAAATCCTGTGTTACCCTGATTATTCTGCGAAGGGTTGGTCGCTTGTTGTGCGCTTGGTTCGGCTGGGCTGGTGAGCATGGCTCCCTCGAGAGCATACTTCAAGAGCTTCTTTTGCACCAGCTTCACCTCCTCGCCCTTACGAGTTGCCTCCTTTTTCCGATTCTCTTCTCACAACAACCTACAGTAATGTGCAATTGTCAACTGTATTTCGGCCCATGGTTTTGTTCTATTCCTACCAATTTTTTGAGCTGCTTCTGCACCGGTTCAGGCAATCCCAGGCATAATATGTGGTAGAATACAGGGATAGATTCCGTCCAAGACTCATGCGATTTGAGCACCCACGTGTCTTGAAAACTCTGGATATAAATCAACGGATCCTCTGACTCTTTCATTTTCTGAGTCATTATAGCCCCCATATCAGAAGTGTCTTGGTATAGCGTTCGCAGCGCTTTCCACACTGCTGCCCTACAGTTATTAAATGGTGCTCCGTCATGGCAGGTGTTAGTTAGGGTTACCCTAGGATAGCCTGACCGTTTCCATACATCATCTGCTCTTTCACCAAGCATGGCAATTAGGAGGCCCTTTATGTCCCCTATAGCTAAGGTGACACCCCCCGTCATTTTCTCTAACTCTGTATCCACTTTCCGACTCCTGATGTCAGCATTGGAAGCTTATTTTTAAGGTTTTCTCGGTCCATGTGTGGCCATGGAATATATGGTGGTCTTGCTCCCCCCTTTTCTAGCAACGGGAATTGGAATGCACAGTCCTCCTTCTCTTTCCCCATAGCTCTCCGGTCTATCGCTGGGGAGGCATTCCCGCCTTGCCGTCTACCTGTCAATGCCCTTAGTCTGTCTGTATAGGCTGTGCTGACGCACCTCTCTGACCGTGGGGTGTTCCTTCATGTCGGCCGGACTGTGCGGCATACTTCGGTGTCCTACTTGTGGACTCGCTAGCGTCTGACCATCATACCCCTCCGTCCCCTAGGAGCCGTTTTCGCACCGTCTCCCTTCTTCATGTGCCACATCCTCTGTTTCCCCACCAGAGTCAGATCCTGAATACTTGCAGGTTTAACAACTCCTTGCCTCTTCTTCGTTCTGCCCAATCTCCAGCCTGTCTAGGGACAGTTCCCTGCTCCTACTACTTCGGGTGACATCCTCAGTGTCATATAGCTGAGTGCTCTCTAAGCGCCCATCTTCCCTTCCCCCTTGGGAAATCTTTCCAGCCCCATCTCGTCATAGATTTTATCAATCGTTTACCCGATGCTTCTGGTGTCGAAGTCATCTTCAATATTTGTCCCGCTTGTACCTGGTACACATCGCTTGCAGGAAAGAATTCTTCTATGTCTTCCCATTCTACGCTTACGTTCTACCTCCTCGTCTATTTCCTTTCACTTCTTTGCTTCTTCTCTAGCCTTATCTACTTCCCTCATCTGTTCATTTCTACGTTCTTTTGCCCTTCTACTTTCCTCGTCTTCCCGCTTTTTTACTTTCCTTTCGTGCACTCTCCTTTCTTCCTCTAACCTTAACATGTTCTGCCTGTACTTTTCATAGGCTGCGTACTGTGTGCGACTGAGCGGTATTCCTTGCTCTTCGCAATATAGTTGTTCTCGCCTTACCCTATCTTTCTTTCTTGTCCTTTCATCCCTTACTTCCATCCCTTTCTCTCTCTCTCCTTTGCATCTCATCAGACCTCTCCCTTGGCCTCACATCATCACTTCCTTTTCCATCCAACTTCAGTAATATTTGACCTCCCATCCATTCGTGTTTCGCGAATGCTATCTCTTCACCTCTACCAGCATTTCCCTTACGGTTATTTCCCTTTTTCTCCTTATACGGAGGTGCACCACTCCGTGACCAATCTTTCCCTTAATCTTCGCATCTCTCTTTGTCCCTTGAGACCGTGGAGGCGATATTGTTTTCCTGTTCTTTTCCCTTATTATCATCACTACTGTACGTAGGCGACTCATATGCGGGGTTGCTATACCCGTGGCTGCCTTAAGTTCTCTTAGTGGGTAAAGACCTTCTGACTTGCTTCCTTCAATGACTGGCTCAGGCAGGGCTGGTGGCGCGGTAGGCGTCTCACCCCCCTCCGTAAATACATTTAGTATCCAGTCTGTTGGTGGTTTTTCCACCTTCGTTTCTTCAAACATCTTCCACAATTCTAGAACAGCAAGACGTTTCTCCAACTTCTTGCCTGTATATGTGGCGTGTAGGAAGGTCGTCATATGCTGTAAACCAGCCTTAGAGAGTGACCCGTTCTGGGGCCAAGGCATAAACATCTTATTGGCGGT
Source organism: Ambystoma mexicanum (assembly GCA_002915635.3). NCBI lineage: Eukaryota > Metazoa > Chordata > Amphibia > Caudata > Ambystomatidae > Ambystoma > Ambystoma mexicanum. The sequence continues at coordinate 909,265,165 of CM030321.1, forward strand.
ACCCTTGACCCACTCCGTGCTGTATTTTTTTAGTTTTGGTGCATGCTTGGGTAGCTGCTTGCACAAATGCGCAAGCGGGGTAACTTCCTCCATTTTTAATTTCGTCACTAACAGTATTTATACAGTTCTTTAACCTTCCAATAATATGAGCGAGCACCACATACGCAAGCTCCAATCCAATCTTTTCCCGCCAAAATCTATACCAACAATTTACTCAAAACCCATCAATTCAATGGCAATTCCCTTCTAGTTACAGAATCGCGTAAATCCAAAATACCTTTCAACCAATCATTAATACAATTATTTTACATTTGACATACAACAAGACACCTATGACAGACACTCGACAGACTAGACGAACACCAGCTGGACACACGTATACCTGCCTTCTAATCAATACCCCGACATGGGGTGTAAACAAACGCCTTTGATGCCGTCTTTAATCGTCCCCCCTCTGTGGGCTATGAGTTCACGTTTCTTCTGACCGCTGTTTTAAAGTGCAGGAATAAGGCAAATCCTTACGTTTTTATCTCAGGTGCCCCCCTGGTAATCTTTTCGTTTTATCTCAGGTGCCCCCCTGGTAATCCTTACGTTTTATCTCTCAGGTGTCCCCCTGGTAATCCTTACTTTTTATCTCTCAGGTGCCCCCATGGTAATCCTTACTTTTTATCTCAGGCGCCCCCCTGGTAATCCTTACATTTTATCTCAGGTGTACCCCCAGTATCCACTCTTTATTTCTTATGCTCGAGTCATTACCCCCTTATATATATACAGTCTTCTCTACTTCTAACTAATTTATTTTTTCTCTGCCGCCCTCCGTTACCTTTCCCTTACTTACTCTAGTGCCTAGAAGACATTTGCCAAAGTAACGAGTTTATTGTTTCACTCACCGATTGCATCTTTTCCGCTCTGGAACTTCGGGATCACCGGCCCTTCCTCTTCCAGCTTTTAAGGTTTTTGTCCGATTGGCTGCCCGTGGGAATGAGAGGGGTTATGCTTGGAAAGGCGGGTTCCTTCAGACCCACTGCAGATTTTTCAAATTTTACTCCTCAGTCTACTCAGCTGGAATGGCGAAAGGACTCATGATCTTGCCGAAGGCCCGGAGTTACTTCGTGCCGTCGGTCTAAGGTGTCTTATTATATAATCAATACTTAATGGCCGAAACCGTCCTCACGCTACCAAGTGTTTTTTCCGGAGGAGAGGAATTCACTGACGGGCCCATAGGTCAGCGCTCATCCTCTAGAACTTGTAAGACAAGATTGCTGCACCATGTGAGGACAGGGGGTGCAGGATTCACTTACTCCAACACGACTCAATAAAGAGGACTCAGTAAGTTGGCAAAGGGAAGTCCGTTTAGTGACAAGTACATCAAACAGAGAAACAAATGGAAATCAGCAGCATTGCGATCACCTGTCTCGCTCCGACTTCCTCGAACTTCAGTCGAACAGTCATTGTTGTAGGCAAAACTCGTCATCGCTGATGTCTAATTCTATAAAAAAATCATCATGCAATATAACTGGTTAGGAAAGGTAACTTAAGTATAGGTGTTGTATCTGTATATGATAATAGGGCATGCGGATTGGATAATTCTTATCAGGTGGGCGTCTACGCCCATCCCTCTACATCATGTGTGATAGACGTCACTACAACTACGACGTCCTATTGGTTGCAGTATCTTTAGGACTCCTGATAACTTGGTCCATTGTGATTGGACAGGTTACACCCCTAGACATAAATTTCCACTTTAATTAGCAGCATGCAGAATGGACACCCCAGTGCCTGGTGTCCCAAGTTTCACCCTGCCTCCCTTCCATCAATCAGCATTTTAGGGCGATGTGTCAATTAGTTGGCTAAGGATGGCCTTGAAACTGTAGTCTCTTATCAGGAAAAGTTATGGCATCCTCGGGTCCTGGATGACATCAGGCGGTGGTACTTCTTCGCGTCTGGCTGGTCACGTATTAGTTCACCATGAATCTGCTTCAGTTTCCAGCTTTTAGTGCATTTAATTCTGTTTCAGCCTCACCACCTGCATGGGCCCCCCTTATCTTGACCTTCATGAGGCAGGCTGGTATGCTCTGAAGTTTGTATCTTGTTAGCTGACGCTCTCCTCCCCTTCTCTGGTTGATCTCGATTTCCTAGGCATGAACCACTCTTTGTTGAATTTCGATTCCGCTCCTTCTCTTGCCTTTGGCTGTGTTACGAAACTTGGCCTGTCAGGCCTCTGGCCGCCTGGGTACATTTCTGCTTTTACAAAATGGAGTCGCACGTGTATAATGTGCCTTATTGAGGTAGATATATGGTTGGCGCTTGCCGCTCTATCTTCTACTAAGCATTGCAAGCAGTATCCATTTCTTAGCATCTTGCGTTTCAAGCCTATTTACACATGTTTAACAGGTCGGTTGCTTCCATCTTATCACGTGGCACCGTTTCCTCACATTTTAACATTGTCCCTTCTCTGTGTCCATTACATTTATTTTCATAGTTACTCGCACTGGTGTGCTTTTCTTCAATAGTCGCTTTTGTTCATTCACGAGTCTGTTCAGGCCTTTGTGTCATTTCCACTGGCCTTCCATTAAGGCTTTTGGGGTCTCTTCGTGGACCGTATGTAGGTACTCCTCATTTCGTATCAGCGGCTGGTATGGCTGTCTGATAGGGTACCGTGCTGCCCAGGGTTGTCTGGTTATGGGTGCTTCAACCGGTATGGATCTTCTGATGTATACTGGGCAGAGTCCCAGTGCAGCTCTTTGTAGGTTCATTTGCTCTTCATACGTCACATACCTTGGCGAGTACGCTCCTGGTACCTCAAAATGAGGGGAAGGGGTGCAGGCCATGTCTGGGACCTCCTCTACACATCACTGTTCTTTTCACCCACATATTGAAACTGATTAGGGTTTTGCCCTAGGCAATAGATACTCAACAATGAACCAGCTGCCCATTTAAATGCTCTGCCAATCACAAAGCAAGCAGTAGTATGCGTGATGCCCAAGTTGGAGAATCGTTTGAATTTGCCGGGAAGCAGTGTCCAGCGCATCTCTTTCGCGGGCATCCTGTGGTGGCGAGCTAAGCCCCAGTGCCAGGCTCTGTGCCACTGCAGAGGCCACTCATTGCTCGTGCCCACCCTGTATTTACACATAGCCTTCATATGTAGAGCTAATCTCTGCATGCCCTAATGCCACAGACCCGGTGGGGAGTTCTTCTTTCCTCCTTCCTGTCCAGTTACTCCTCGCATGAAGTGGAGTCTGGTTGCACAGGGTCACCCCCCTCCTCTCTGGGCCACCCTCTTCTAGTGAGAAAGGGCTGTGAGCTCACCTCCTCGCATCTGTACTAATTTGCACACATGCCCTTCATTGTTGCCATTTGTCATCTCAGTCTCTAGGGTCTTTCTACCCCCTTCCTGATTGGTGCACTTTTGGCTCCCGTTTACCCTATCAGTCTCTAAAGGTCTTTCTACCACCCCTTCCTGATTGGTGCAGTGACTGGTCACATTTTTTCTATCAGTATCTGGGGTCTTTCTTCCCCTTCCTGATTGGTGCAGTGTCTAGCTGCATTTGTTTTATCAGTCTCTGAGGTCTTTCTAACCCCCTTACTTAATTTGTACACCACCTGGTCCAATTGGTTATATCAGTGTCCATGGTCTTTCTACCCCCTTTCCTGATTGGTGTAGTGTCTGGTCCAATTTGTTCTGTCAGTCTCTGAGGTCTTTCTACCCCCTTCCTGATTGGTACAATGTCTGGTCCCATTTGTCCTATCACTCTCTGAGGTCTTTCTACCATCTTCCTGATTGGTGCAGTATCTGGTCCCATTGTCCTAATGTTTCCTCTTCCTTTTGTTCTTCTTCCTTCTGGTTGTTCTGTGCTTCCATTTTCTTGTGGTTCTTGAAGTGTGAAGTGTAGTGAGTGATTGTGCAATCTAGGGTTGTTGCTGTAATCATTGTTCCATCAACTGTTCTTTTAATCGGGAATGCTTGTGAATGTGGGGTATGATATTCATGTTTGGTGCTTCCTAACCAACTCTTGCTCTCCTCCTATGGTGTATTTTTATTTGTATTTATACTTGTATTCATGTGAAGAACAGGGATGTCAATTTAAAAAAGGAATCACTTACAATAACACATTTACAGATTGTGGAGGCATTCCCACGAGAGGTGCCTGTAGAGTAGCATTAAGATGAGAACAAATAGGGATCCAGTTTATGATAGTATAAAAATATTACGGCCTTATAGGCCTCTCTTCAGGCCATAACTTGGTGGCAGGTCATAATCCTGCGATAATGATCTCCCCTGAGGTCAATAAGCCTATTAGCACAAGGCGCTAGTAGCACTAGGTATTTTTGAGTTTTGATGGTGAAGTAAAACATGTTACTTTAAGTGTAAGTAAAGTAAATAGACAGTAAATTAAATGTGGTTTTAATTGGTAGTATTAAAATAACATGGTTGTCTTAATAAAATTGCAACATGGTTTAACTGGCACAGGTTTATCTTGGGTGTGCATTATTTGTCATGTAAAAGTAAATGGTTTCTCCATAAGAAAGTGAAAGCATTTCCCAAAGTATTAGCTTTCTCTATTAAATAGCATGTTGCAGCAAAGTAAAAGGTTCAGCCCGAGAGCTGTGTCTTATTGGAAAACATCTTGGCTGGAAATTTCATTGTTCTTTCCCTGTCTGTTTCTGAAGACAGAATGTTCAGAATGCAGTCAATACCAGTAGTTATTGACTGCACTCTGAAAATTCTGATTGGCTAAGAGGAGGTCAATAACGATCTTCATGCACTAAAAGGACATATACCAGGGACAAAATAAAAAGAAACAACATGTATATAAGAAAACAGTGTTAATTAAATATAAATAATTACATAATTAAGCATCACTGGAGGCAGTGGTGGGGTCAGGTAGGGAAGATGGGGCGAAGGCAGAGGGAGCTCTCCATTTAGCAAGTAAGTAAAGTTTAAGCTGAGCTTTGAACAGTTCCACACTAGGGCTGGCTTTAATTGTTATGGGCAGTGGGTTCTAATGGAGAGAGGCGAGCAGGGAGAAACAGCGGAAGTGAGCGGCGGCACAGGGAGGTTATGGGAAGGTAAGGTTGAGTGCAGAGGAGGATCACTGGTAATTAGATGGTGAGTAAACTTGGATGCAATCTGACAGGCACCGAGGACCAAGACCATTCATTGATAGCTCTGTAGACTAGGAGAACGAATTCTTAAGAGGATTCAATTCAACACTACAGCTAAGTCAATGCCTAGTCTGGGATACTGAATGGAAACCCTTATTGATATATCTTTATGTCCAGTTCATGCGTTCTGGATGACTACCCCTATATAACACCCCTCTCTTGGAATCCCCCTGACCCCACTGAGCCAAGAAGTAGTTCTGTTTTGAAAGTTAAAAGGTTTATTTGAGAATTTAAACAATATATATATATATATCACACTTTATAATAACTTAATAATTGAATATCACACTTGATCTGATATGATGAAGATTAACAACGGAGAATCTGTCACTAGCCCATTTCTTTATAATCACTAAGGAGTTGACATGAAATGGATAAGGTAGCACACTGGTAAATAGGGACAGAAGAATAATGTGGTAGAGAATGCTTTATAGGGTTCAAGGAAATGCAAGGTTGAATGAATGAAATGCAGTATAGAAGATAAACTGATATGGTTTCACAAAAGACAAGGTAATCACTTACCCTTTGTGGCAATTCACCCCCCCTATACAATGTAAGGAGATGGAAGGAAGAGCACACGGTTCAGGTATACAATCACAATGTAATACAGAGTTCCAGTTTCCAAGCAAGCTTAGAGGAGAATAGATATGAGTTTTACACAGGCTCAAAATGCTTTTAATATGGTGACAATGCAGTGAGAAATATGCTGAAAATGCTTTTAATTCCCTTCAGGAGGTTCAGGTTGAGGATTAGTTGGTTTAAATAAGTTCAGGCTTACTTTAGCAATGTTCTAGGAATGATTAGCAGGTTAAACGATTTTTTGGCAAATGAAAGCAAGGAAGCTGCTGTTTTCACACGTGGAGAAATTTGCAAATCGGGGCAAATTCGCGAGTGTGTTTTTTCGCGATTGCGGCAAAAGTATAGGGAATAGGAATGCGGTTCTAGGTTCGTTGAAAAGCCAAGATTCCCAGCTTTCAGAGGAAAGTTACTGCAAGTCTCTGACAAACGGTCACGGAGATATGAGCGATATGGTAAAGGTCATTTTTCAGATTTGAAATTTTAAAAGTTCAAAGTGACAAGTTACAGCTAGCAACTAGAAATGACAGGTGACAGCTTTGCAAATGACAGGTGACAGTTAGGAGACAGTTCTGGTTAGATTAAAATAGATTGAATTATATTATTTTAACTAAGAGATTGGTTCTGCACAGTTCTGCTAGGTACTCACAATATATTTAGAAATAGAATGGGCCTCGCCATGGATCTGGTCAGGTTTTCTTCACTCGCCACGGACGGTCTCTGCGCACAGCGTCGGGGTCAGCTCTACTCTGCTGGTCTGGTCTGGGTCTCTGGTTCTGATCAGGTCTGTGGGTCCGGATACAGCGGTCTCCGGTTCAGCTGGTCTCTCTCTGGATACAACACTGCTCTCTGGCAAATGGCAAGAGTTCTTGCAAAGAATTCAAACAGCTCGCCTGGCTGTGATAATGGCAATGATCTGAGGCCTGCTAAAGAGGGATTTAGCCTGTAGTTGACCTCTCTGCTACAAATTCTGAAGTAAAGTCTTGGTCTCTGAAGGTGGATAGATTGAAGTCTCTATGTTGGCTCTCTGGAGGTTGATGGAGGTAAAGTATGGATTTTCCCGGCAGAGCGTCCGCAGCTGATGGAATAGAATGTCCCTATCTGTCCTGACTGTCTGCTTTTATGTGTTTTGAAAGTGGGTGGAGAGGCTAGCTTTCTAGACCCTACCCCTCTCCACTTGTCATTGGCCACTTCATCCTCTTCCCCTTTATTGGGGGAATGAAAGGAAGTGTCATCATGATGAGGTCTGTTTATGATACAGAGAACCCACCCCTGTCAAATTACACACAATCTATATTTTGACCCAAAAGACATATTTGCACAGGTACACATTTGTTTAAAATTACATGCACCCATCACATATCACAGGAGGTATACCCTGTCCAAATCTGCTCTTCCTGAGAGCTTGCATTGAGAAATGGCAACATTTGCACTTTTTAACTGGTTTTGCAATATCGGACATTAACCCAAATTTACACACATGTGCGCAAGGAGTATGGACATTAATTGATGAAGTGTCAGATTTTTAACATGCATACATTTTAAGTAATACCCTCTTAACTGCTAGCTTGCCCCCAGATCATACCACCGGTTCTAAAAACCTCTTAAAATGTGGGCAGAAAAATCACAAGAATTATGGTATCATTTATAAAATTTTCACAAGTCCGCTCTATGAATGATCCATCTTTTTAGAGTTATGTTCTGGCCCCAAAGGGGTGTGGTTTCCCCCCAGCACAAGGTTGAATTTCTGGTTTTTCCAGTTCTGCCAAGCCAGCTTGCTCTCACATGCAGTGCTCCTCCCCTTTCCTTCCAGGAGGAAGCCACATTTACGACTCCCACCAATAAAACATTTGCCTGAGTCAGGACAGGGCTTTGTTCAATTTCCTGCAGAGCCCAGGTAATTCAATCAGAGAAGTGTCATATCCCTTTTGGTGGGAACAGCAAAAGGCAGCTAGGCCTGGGAACACAGCTGTTGTGCAAGTCTCATCTCCTGTCGGGGGTAGCTGGTGGGCAGAATTCAGTTCCTTAAGCCAGGTTTCAGATAAAATGTCACTTTTTGTTCCCCAGTTTAAGTCAAGACAATTTTTACATATGCAGCTAGAATGCTGATTCTAAGTTCAAAACTATGACATTTCAACAGTGACAAGCTATGTGACACTCAAAAATAGGTCACTCAGTTAATTTAAACATTTTCGATTTTTGGTAGTTTTAAATCCAGTTTCAGTTAGGCTGCTGCAGACCTGCAGAGCTCAGCCAGTCTTGTTATGAACATTCAAGTCACTTCAGAATATAACTTTACATTGTATCCACCTCTCAGTAAGTCTTTCTTTGGCCTGCTTTGGGTTCATTTATTTAGTTTTACACAAAGTCTGGTGGTTTTAAAACGCCGGCTTTCTGATAGTGGTGAGTACTGGTAATGCAACCATTTTGGGGATTTAAGAAAATGAATTCCCCGCAGTTCTAGGTTGCTTTTGCCAATCAGCCTCGCCATTCCCAATGGTTTCAGGCTACTGTGTGGGTGGCAAGTGAGGTAACCATTTTGGTGTGCGCACAAACTGCGTGGTTCTCCTGGATTCTGGCGCACTTGTGGGCTTTTTGGCCATCTTGGATTTTCTAAGCCCACAGCACCAAATGTTGCAGCATGATAGCTCAAACGTGGGTCAGGACACCCAACAAATCCCCCCACGTGACTGCCCTTTGAATTTGAGTCGATGGGGAGTCGGGTGCACAAGGGTTTTTGACCACGCACTGGTCTGTCCGCATAATCTTCTTCCAATTCTGCAAATGGCACAGTTCAGCATCTTTTCCTCCATCCGGTACTGATCGATCGGTTCTCCTCGCCGGTCCTGATGGGAATATTGGGCGGTACCCTGGGCCCTTGCGTCTCTGCTCCCGGTCTCCGGATCGTCCTCCCTGGCCAGTCTCAAGGTTTCTTTCTCCTAGGACGACAAAGGAAGAGCGGAAATACCTATTCATAGACATTTTTCCCCCACCATTGATATAGTGGGGTGGCATATAAATTTATAGTCAAAACATATGAACATGCACATTTCTTTTTGCATTCAAAAACGAAAACACCCACATTGAGAAACTCAGAATTTGATAGGCGATATGTAGGATATTTTAAGTTAGAACTGAATTAATCTGAGACAGTACCCTCTAGGATTCCAGAGGATTCCTCCAGTTGTTGCAGAGTGTGCCTGGGATGGCAACACTTCAACTGGTTAATGTGGACCCACTTGTCTTCCCCCTCTGCCAAACCGCCTTTGGGGATGCGGATCTTGTAGGCTACAGGGGAGATCTTGTCTATAATCTCAAAGGGTCCCTTCCATATAGGCAAGAATTTTCGCTGTTTTGCCTGGTTTCTTTGGAAGTTGTATAGATAGACCCGGTCCCCCACCTGATATTCCTTCCTGGAAGTTTTCAGGTCATAGTGGGTCTTCATGCTATCAGCTGATCTTTCTAGATTCCGCTGAGCATAAGCAAAAGCATGTTGAAGGTGTTTCCTTAAATTCTCCACATACTCATGAGTTGTGGAGGCATTTATCAGTGTCTGCTCTTGGGTCCTGTAGAGCAAATGCTGAGGAAGCACCATCTTGCGCCCAGTCATCAACTCAAATGGTGACATTTTGGTTGCAGATGAAGGGGTAGATCTGATGGCCATTAGGACCAGAGGTAATCAGATATCCCAACTTGGCCCAGAATCTGCTAAAAACGTCTTTAATATGGTCACAATGGTTCGGTTATATCTCTCTACTGCCCCAGAAGAAGCTGGCCGGTAAGCAATATGCAACTTCCTTTTGACCCCCAGTATCTCCCACATCTTTGTCATCACTTCACTGGTGAAGTGGCTACCTCTGTCTGACTCAATCCTTTGAGGTAGGCCGAAACGGGAAAAGATGTGGTTAATCATCAGGGCAGCTGCAGTTTCTGCCTTGCAATTTGGGGCTGGGAGACATTCCACCCACTTGGTAAACAAGCATGTAACGGTCAACATGTACTTGTTTCCTCTAGACGAGCGAATCACAGGGCCTACAAAGTCGATTTGCAAATCTGACCATGGCAGTGTCATCCCCCGCTTTTGGAGAGGCGCGCGGTGTGTGAGGGACGTCGGCTGAAATTGCGCACACACAAGACACCCCTTCAAGTATTGGTCAAGGTCCTGCCCCATGTGTGGCCAGTATGCAACCTCTCTTAAGATTTCCAGTGTTGTGTGAAACCCCCTATGACTGGCGGTGGCCGCATCATGGGCGTGACTTAACATCAGGCTTCGGAATGAGGTAGGAACCACCCACTGATCGTGGCCAGCTTTGGATTTCCTTACCAGCAAACCGTCTTGGATTCGGAACATTTTTGGACATTTCATCAACACTCTTAGGTCCTCTTTCCCAATATAATCGGTATCCGTCAGGGGAAAGTTCTCAGGGTCCTCAAGGTGTTGGTAAAACCTACCAATAATTGGATCCCCCTTCTGAGCGGTAATCAAATCAGCATCAGGGGTCTCCTTACTCCATTGTGCAATTGAAAGGTCGTTGTGAGCATTTGTCTGGGACCTAGTGATAGCAGTGACCTGGATTTCCCCCAACAGGGACTCAATCTCAATTAGATCCCCTTGGATGGCCCCGGTTTTGGCCAGCTGATCAGCTAAGTCATTTCCAGTTTTGTCTGGTCCCTCTACTTTGGAATGACCCTTGATCTTCTTCCAATAGATGGTCATTCCTTTCGAGGTGACCAGATCATCAATGTTTTGGATCAACTTTCCATGTTTCAAGGGTTTGTTGTTAGCACATAACATGCCTCTGGTTTTCCAATTAACCAGGTGCTCCACGAACCTGTTCCGTACATAATCCGAATCCGTGATTATGACCAGTTCGTGGAGTTGATGCTGGACAGCAGTGAGGATGGCCTGATGCACAGCCATCAATTCTGCCACCTGACTACTTCGGGGACCAAATTTGTATCCAGCGGAGGGTTCTGGGGACTCATTCACCCATGCATTCCCTCTGCCGGCCACCAGTTCTTTCTCCCCGTTGTTGTCAACATGGTAAGAGCATCCATCCACATAGACAGTGGGCATTCCCTCACACTTGTCCTCTTCAAAGACTTTGTATGGGGAATTAAGGTATGCCTCCGTGTTGTCCTTGATCTTTAGACTTTCGTCCTCGAGACAGTTTTCTCTGGCACAATCATGCAAGTCAGCCAGACCTTGCGCGAGGGGACTCTTCTTGTTTTGGCCATATCTGACCTCCACAGGAAAGCCTTGCATTGACAGAATCCAGGAAGTAATTCGGGAATTACTCACATTCCCCGCTCGGATTCTGTCACTTTGGAGATATTGCAGAGGCTGGTGTGGAGTCTCCACTATGATGTGTTCCCCCTGGATAAACGGGCGGTAATTCTTCAATGCCCACACCGTTGCCAGGAGTGCCTTCTCACAATCGTTGAATTTTTCCTCCACAGACGATAAAGTTTTGCTCGCATAGGAGATTACTTTATTGACCTTGTCATGCTTTTGGTATAATACCGCTGTCAAGCACGTATTAGAGAACCCCGTGTCCAGGAAGAACTCCTTGTTTCTGACAGGGTAAGCTAGGCAAGGCGCTTGTGAGAGGCTTCTCTTGAGTTGTTTTACCGCCTCGGCTTGTTCTGGACCCCATTCCCACTTGACCCCCCCCTTCAGGAGATGAATCAGGGGTCTGGTGGTCTCTGCGTAGCCCTCAATGAACTTTCTGCTGTAATTAGTCAGTCCAAGGAGGCTCCTTAGTTCCTGCAGAGTTGTGGGGTCTTTCAATTTTTGGAGGGCTTCCACTTTCTTTTCCTGGGGACAGAGACCCTGAGGAGTAATCTCATGCCCCAAGAAATTAACACGGGTTCGACACCACTGTGCTTTCTGAAAGGAAAGTTTTGCTCCGGCGGCCCTCAACTGGGTCAGAACATAACGGATCTCTGCTATGTGTTCCTCCAAAGATGAACTTTTGATGAGGACATCATCTACATAAGCCAGGTTACCCCTCGCACCCAGGTCGGGCATGGCCTTATGTAGGAAAATGTTAAACTCATTATCGGAGTTAAGGTATCCGAAGGGAGTCCGGGTTCATGTGTACTGCTGGCCCCCGAAGGTAAAAGCCAGCTTGTATTGGTCCTCCCTACTGACAGGCACAGTCCAGTATCCATTGGTCAGGTCTATTGCAGTGAATACCTGTGACCCCTGAATCTGGGCCAACCCTTGGTCAATGTAGGGAAGAGGCCATCGGGAAGTATGGACCCGTTTGTTGAGCTCCCTAAGGTCAGCGCAGAGTCTCCACTGGCCGTTTGGCTTTAATATTCCCAGCACCGGATTATTGAAGGTGCTGTGGACGGGACGGATTATTCCCCTGGACTCAAGGTTCTTAATTATTTCAGTAAGGGACTCCAATGATGCGAGAGGCAAGCTATATTGCTTCACAAACACAGGAGTCATGCCAGGGTCCGTGGGGATTGTTGTTGTGCGGATGTCGGTGCAACCACAGTCATATGAGTCTACCGCAAAGAGATCTTGGAAATCCAAGAAGACTTGTTTCAACTTTTGCTTCTGTTCCAGAGTCACACAGGCATCAGCTAGGTTGACTCTCTCTTCCACCATCTGCCTGAAGCCTGGAAAGACTTCTGGTTTGGCTATCTCAGCGGCCTCCTCCAGCTTGGTGGAGAAGTCCCTGATCAGAGTGCTGATTTGGACTGGAGGCCTCAGGTGGGAAAGGCAACCCTCATGGACCTGGAAAATCACCTCATCCCTCCTGAAGTCACAAGTCACATCTTCCTTACCATAGGGGCAGGAAGTGTACACCAGGAAGTTCCCCCCATGCCGGGTAAAAATCCTGTCTGGTGTTGTATTGTCATCACTGTCACTGTCAAAACAGTCCTTGGGGATTGGTCCTAACAGTTCATTTCCTAGATCAATGGAAAAATGTCGGTCATCAACCGCCATTCCAATAATGGTGCCTGCGGCTAGAGTAATACTCTTTAAGTCACTGTTATCCACCTCTATTAGAATGGTGTCATGTTCTATGTTGACTAATGGTGTTGGGTTTACCCCTAAACCTTGCTGTTGGAGAGAAGCATTTAGATGTATGTAAGCATCAGGGTTTTGCAAATATTGTCCTCTTTTAGCTTTCACTTCCAGGGAGAATTGTCGGGTTCTTTCTGGGATGGTGACCTCCTCTTTGATCTGAATTTCAACTGCATAAGGTAGCAATTGAGCTGACCTAAATGCTTTTTCTGGATCATCAAAGCCCATGGGATTATCCGCTAATCGGGACCAAGCTTTGAAGTTTATTAGGTCCAAACTAATGGCAAAGCGATTGAGAATGTCACTGCCTAAGTAAAAGGCGGCAGGGACGTCTCGCACGACCCAACAATTGTGGACTATGCTCTTGTTGCCAATGGAGATTTTGAGCATACACCTGCTTGGCAGGAGATGTTTGGAATTAGGTGCTTCCAGGTCCATTTCCCATTTGTCTATCAGTTTGAAGGTGGGAATGGCTGGATCTTTTGGGAGTTGGCGAAACATGGCTTCGCTGATGAAGCCTTACCGTTGTTCACACACACTCGAGCGAGAACAGAGTCCTTCCATCATTTAACTGAACAGGGATGAACAACTGCTCTCCAATTTGCTGAATATCAGCCAGGCTCTGAGCTGATTTCACATCTTTCTGGACTATAGGAGTGGGAGTTTCTGATTGTGATTAGTAAAGAATTTCAGGGTGTTTCCTTCCAGTGTGGAATACCACCTTAAACTGGAAGGAAGGTTGATTTTCAGAAATAGAGAGGACCCCCATCACCAGTCTGTTGTCCTACTGCTATTACTGTCACGTCTGGAATTTGGTTGTTCTGGAAGTGAAATTCTACTTGGTCAGATTTTTGTTCAACCATGTGGCAGGTGCCGTTTAAACTAACATGGTTGACACTCTGTTTTAATTTTATTGGTCGGCTAGTCTGGGTCCAGAGGACCTTGTTTACGCAATCTATTAAGGGTGACAACCTCCTCAGGAGGTCATTCCCCAGTAAACAAGGGGTGCCCTCTGGAGTCACTACTATGACCGGGTGTTTCACCTTGTGTCGCCTGATCTTAATGTCCAAGTATGCAGTCCCCTCAACGGGAATTTCCTTCCCGTCAAAGTTCTGCAGTTGTCCAGGAAGAGAGGTGAGAGGAATTTGGTAATTCTCTCCCCTTCCTGCATTCAGTTCGTCAAAGGCCCTTCTGGACAGAAGAGTAGCTTGAGATCCAGTGTCCACCAGTGCCAAAATTGTACCCTGCCCCTGTACTTGTACCGGGGCATAGTATCTTCCCTCCTTCTCCTCAAGGGGGCACAGATAATGCACATTTTTTGACAACTGGTGGGCTAACTTTCTGGTTTTGGACATCGCTAGCGAAGAGATTTGGGCAGAATTCTGTGGAGAGCCTTGGGAATCTGAAAGAAAAAATTGGCAACTGGAGATCAGAGCCATTGTGGGTTCCCCTGGCTCCGGTTCCGGGCCGCCCCCCCCTTTTTGGAGGCAGTCACCAGGATGGGTTTGAACCAGGGGATTTTCTTGCTGTTGGTTCTGGGTTGAGATGGTGGGCGGCGGTAGCTCAGTCTCCACATCTCCCCAGTCTGGATTTGCATCCCTAGGGACCCATTTTTCTTTGGGAGGTGTTCCCCCCTCTCTGAAGGAGAAGATCCTTTTCCCAGGATCCTCTGAGGATCCCTCTCCCTCAAATTGGAAGATCTGTACCTCCTCCTCAAACTGAGTCTGTTTGGGTCTTTTGTTTCTCCTACCCCCCCTCTGCTCCTTAGGAGGCAGACTTTCAGGGGCAAGAGATTTTGTTTCCGGTTCCTGGGTTTCCAGGGGCTGTTTACAAGGGAGGAAGGAAGCTTCCTCAAGGCTTTACACCCCCTTCCCTTTGTGCCTCCTCCCTGGGAACCGGTGAGTTATCGGGGTGCTGCCCCCGTCATTGTTCTGGAGCACCAGGTCCAGAGTTGGGTGCGTTCTGCGCCGGCATGCTGATCTGAGGGTTCTGCTGAGCCCTCAGTATGTGACCCCAGATCCCGCACCATGTTTTGAACCTGGCGCTCTAACTGGGAAACCCGCTCAGGCTGACATGGGGCCCTGTTTTCTCCCCTGGGCTGATCCCGGGAAGGGTAGCTATCCCTTCTTTGGTAGTACCCCTGGTTGGGAAGATTTGGATACCCCCTCCACCCTTGACCTCCCCTCTCCCAGATTCGGTTGTCTGGGCTCAGGGAATTGGGGAAAGAAGGGTGGAGGATTTTGGGGCTGGAAGTTGGGTGGATACCTGGGGAAGAAGTTCTGCCCAGGGTTTGGTGAGTTTCTGCCCTCCTGTGAGAAGTTGGGAGGGAAGTTCTCTGGGTTAGGTGCTTGGCTGGATCCCCCCCCTTGGGCTGGAGGAGTCCACACATAACCCAGGATGGGTCTGTTTCCCTTGTAACGGGGGCTTACATAATCAGGAGAGCGAGGGACCCCATTTGTGGGGCTGCCTCCCTGGCTCCCTGTCTGTGACTGGCCCGAGGACCTTCTGGGCCTAGCATTATTAGGTGCAGGTAGGTTTTTAGGCCCCCCCATCTCCAAATCTAAAACGGGGGTGACCTTTACCTCTGCCACCTTGGCAGCAGCAGGGGTGTTGTTGGCTTTGGGGTTTTTGGGGGCATTATTTTTATTTTCTATGGGCTTCTGCACCTCATAGATCCGGGTAGCCTGTTCAATGACCCAGTCTAAAGATCTTTTCTCATGAAAATCTCTCACGAGCTGGGTCATTATATATTTGGGCAAGGCATGGAAAAATGTATTGACAAATTCTCTGCTGTCTGTGCGCACCCTTCTGGTGGTCTGCGCAAAGGCACGTTTCAGTTCTTGCACGAATTCTTGTGGGGCCTGATCCTCCCCACATTGCAAATTGTAGGCTGCCTTGCGAGCCTCTTGGGGATTTCTGTGAACAGAAAAATGTTTTAATATGGCCGCCCTATAGGTGGACCACCTTGAATGATTTTGGTCCTCCAGCCCCGCAAAGAAACTGGAGTACTCTGGGGAGAATGTCCACTTTACATATTGGATACAGCTTTGGCTGTCCTTCAAATGAAAAGTCTCCATCATTTGCTCATAGAGCTCCAAGTGCTCCCAAACAGAGTACTTGGCGTTCTTATGATAAGGCGTGTGATGACGCTCCTGATTGCCTTAATCTGCTTTAAGGGGTCCTTAAGCAAGGCCCTTTTTGTCTTATTGGCCCTTTTGGGTCCGGGTAACCCTGGTCCATTCATCTTCTGACTCAGAGGCACTGCTCCCAGAGGTTCCCGTCTGTTCTTCCAGGTTTTCCGGATTCTGCGAGCCTGGGAATGGCTGGCAGAATGTGGGGACCTGGTCTCCTGTGTCCTGTACTGCTCAGAGGAGTCTTCAGATCCCTCCTTGCTGCCAGGATTCGTGGGTACCCCCCCCCCACTGACCTAACTGGGCAGAGGTTTTCAGGATGCCCTTAATGGCCTACTCACCTGGTTCCCATCAAATTGCACTGTGCTTGGGTGCCCATACCCGGGATGCCCGCCCCTCCATTCCTGGGTGGTACTGGCCTATGAGCCCCATGCTTCTGGCTGGATAGTAATCTGCCATCCCTGTGGCCCTGTGCTCATGTGCGCCAGGGGACATGGGGGTGGCAGAGTCCAGGGACTGAGAGAGATAAAGGCCTCTGGTACTAGGGCTCCTGGGGTTATGCTCAGGAGTTTCTCTTTCCCAGCGAACCTCATCTCTATCCGCCCCTGCTCCCTGTTGCAATGCAAGAGCCTGCGCCTTCAGTTCCTCAGTTAAGGCCTTACTAGACTCTATCAGTCTCTCCTGCATCGCTACCTGTTGTTGGAGTCTATCATTGTGCTGGCAGAGTGCCTCATTCTCTCTCTGCGTTTCCTGATTGGTCCTGGAGCACTGGGCCAGTCTTTGCTGCAGGAGGGTTACCTCCTGAGCTGTGTCCCTATTGGCCTGCTCCTGTCTTGCCAGAGCATCCTCCACCCTCCTGGTGTGCTCTAGCAAGTCCTGGTGTTCTTTTTGGAGGTCACCCAGTCCCTGGTGGGCCAGGTGATTTTCTTCCATTCTTCTTCTTAAGTGGCAGACTTCCTGGCCTAAGGTGTCCCTTTCCTGACCAAGAGCTTGAATTTGTGACGCCAGGACGTCCCTTTGCCTTTGGAAGGCACCAGCTTTCTGGCGCTCCTGATCAAACTCTGCCTGGGTATCCAGGTCTTTCAGGATCAGTTTATTGCTCTCCTCTTTCTCTCTGTCTAGTTGGATTTGCAGGGTGGCTACCTGCTCTGTGCATGCCCTGTTGAAATTGATCTGTTGCTCCAGCTTTTTCTGGCTCTGCAGTAGGGAGTCCAAACTGTCTTGGTGTTCCTTCTGCAAAGCCAGAATTCTGGTATCCTGGTCAGCCTTTTCCTGTTGCAGGATATCCATATCCTTCTTTATTTTAATGATGTGCTGTCTACTCTCATTTTCAGACTCCTGGCTTCCCTGCAGCCTCTGCTCAGAAGAGACCAGGTCAGATTGGACCTTCTCTAACGCCATCTGTCGCTTATTCGCCAGATCTTGGCTTTCAGTACATTTATCCTGCATGTCTCCCATATATAGGTACAGGTATGCCCCTATCCTAACCATCTTGTCTTGTTCATCCTTAGCTTTAGGAGCCATGTATAGTTCACTCAGGGACACATGTAAGGGACCCTGATCTCTCCATATATCTGACCCTGTTTCAGTGATCTGGGGTGCGATTGCCTGCAACCAGACCATCTGGTCCTGATGAGTCCACTCACCTCTCACAAATAGCTTATGTAAGAAGTGCTCTCTGGCTATTTTCATATCTACCAAGGTCGTCATTCTGGAATTTGAGTTCCTTCCTGACTTACAGAAGTTTGTATTTTATTTTTGCAAAACAGACCTTTTCCTTAGAGCATTCCTTTGAGGAGTGCTTTACAGCGTAACACAGCGTGGTGATCCGACCGGATATGTGTATCTGGTCAGCTGGCACACTGTATTAATCTGCACAAGTGATAGATCTAACCCAAACGTCCGGCTCGAGCCCCCAATTTGTAAGAGGATTCAATTCAACACTACAGCTAAGTCAATGCCTAGTCTGGGATACTGAATGGAAACCCTTATTGATATATCTTTATGTCCAGTTCATGCGTTCTGGATGACTACCCCTATATAACACCCCTCTCTTGGAATCCCCCTGACCCCACTGAGCCAAGAAGTAGTTCTGTTTTGCAAGTTAAAAGGTTTATTTGAGAATTTAAACAATATATATATATATCACACTTTATAATAACTTAATAATTGAATATCACACTTAATCTGATATGATGAAGATTAACAACGGAGAATCTGGCACTAGCCCACTTCTTTATAATCACTAAGGAGTTGACATGAAATGGATAAGGTAGCACACTGGTAAATAGGGACAGAATAATAATGTGGTAGAGAATGCTTTATAGGGTTCAAGGAAATGCAAGGTTGAATGAATGAAATGCAGTATAGAAGATAAACTGATATGGTTTCACAAAAGACAAGGTAATCACTTTCCCTTTGTGGCAATTCACCCCCCCTATACAATGTAAGGAGATGGAAGGAAGAGCACACGGTTCAGGTATACAATCACAATGTAATACAGAGTTCCAGGTTCCCAGCAAGCTTAGAGGAGAATAGATATGAGTTTTACACAGGCTCAAAATGCTTTTCATATGGTGACAATGCAGTGAGAAATATGCTGAAAATGCTTTTAATTCCCTTCAGGAGGTTCAGGTTGAGGATTAGTTGGTTTAAATAAGTTCAGGCTTACTTTAGCAATGTTCTAGGAATGATTAGCAGGTTAAACGAATTTTTGGCAAATGAAAGCAAGGAAGCTGCTGTTTTCACACGTGGAGAAATTTGCAAATCGCGGCAAATTCGTGAGTGCATTTTTCGCGATTGCGGAAAAAGTATGGGGAATAGGAATGCGGTTCTAGGTTCGTTGAAAAGCCAATATTCCCAGCCTTCGGAGGAAAGTTACTGCAAGTCTCTAAGACAAACGGTCACGGAGATATGAGCGATATGGTAAAGGTCGTTTTTCAGATTTGAAATTTTAAAAGTTCAAAGTGACAAGTTACAGCTAGCAACTAGAAATGACAGGTGACAGCTTTGCAAATGACAGGTGACAGTTAGGAGACAGTTCTGGTTAGATTAAAATAGATTGAATTATATTATTTTAACTAAGAGATTGGTTCTGCACAGTTCTGCTAGGTACTCACAATATATTTAGAAATAGAATGGGCCTCGCCACGGATCTGGTCAGGTTTTCTTCACTCGCCACGGATGGTCTCTGCGCACAGCGTCGGGGTCAGCTCTACTCTGCTGGTCTGGTCTGGGTCTCTGGTTCTGATCAGGTCTGTGGGTCCGGATACAGCGGTCTCCGGTTCAGCTGGTCTCTCTCTGGATACAACACTGCTCTCTGGCAAATGGCAAGAGTACTTGCAAAGAATTCAAACAGCTCGCCCTGCTGTGATAATGGCAATGATCTGAGGCCTGCTAAAGAGGGATTTAGCTTGTAGTTGACCTCTCTGCTACAAATTCTGAAGTAAAGTCTTGGTCTCTGAAGGTGGATAGATTGAAGTCTCTATGTTGGCTCTCTGGAGGTTGATGGAGGTAAAGTATGGATTTTCCCAGCAGAGCGTCCCGCAGCTGATGGAATAGAATGTCCCTATCTGTCCTGACTGTCTGCTTTTATGTGTTTTGAAAGTGGGTGGAGAGGCTAGCTTTCTAGACCCTACCCCTCTCCACTTGTCATTGGCCACTTCATCCTCTTCCCCTTGATTGGGGGAATGAAATGAAGTGTCATCATGATGAGGTCTGTTTATGATACAGAGAACCCACCCCTGTCAAATTACACACAATCTATATTTTGACCCAAAAGACATATTTGCACAGGTACACATTTGTTTAAAATTACATGCACCCATCACATATCACAGGAGGTATACCCTGTCCAAATCTGCTCTTCCTGAGAGCTTGCATTGAGAAATGGCAACATTTGCACTTTTTAACTGGTTTTGCAATATCGGACATTAACCCAAATTTACACACATGTGCGCAAGGAGTATGGACATTAATTGATGAAGTGTCAGATTTTTAACATGCATACATTTTAAGTAATACCCTCTTAACTGCTAGCTTGCCCCAGATCATACCACCGGTTCTAAAAACCTCTTAAAATGTGGGCAGAAAAATCACAAGAATTATGGTATCATTTATAAAATTTTCACAAGTCCGCTCTATGAATGATCCATCTTTTTAGAGTTATGTTCTGGCCCCAAAGGGGTGTGGTTTCCCCCCAGCACAAGGTTGAATTTCTGGTTTTTCCAGTTCTGCCAAGCCAGCTTGCTCTCACATGCAGTGCTCCTCCCCTTTCCTTCCAGGAGGAAGCCACATTTACGACTCCCACCAATAAAACATTTGCCTGAGTCAGGACAGGGCTTTGTTCAATTTCCTGCAGAGCCCAGGTAATTCAATCAGAGAAGTGTCATATCCCCTTTTGGTGGAACAGCAAAGGCAGCTAGGCCTGGGAACACAGCTGTTGTGCAAGCCTCATCTCCTGTCGGGGGTAGCTGGTGGGCAGAATTCAGTTCCTTAAGCCAGGTTTCAGATAAAATGTCACTTTTTGTTCCCCAGTTTAAGTCAAGACAATTTTTACATATGCAGCTAGAATGCTGATTCTAAGTTCAAAACTATGACATTTCAACAGTGACAAGCTATGTGACACTCAAAAGTAGGTCACTCAGTTAATTTAAACATTTTCGATTTTTGGTAGTTTTAAATCCAGTTTCAGTTAGGTTGCTGCAGACCTGCAGAACTCAGCCAGTCTTGTTATGAACATTCAAGTCACTTCAGAATATAACTTTACATTGTATCCACCTCTCAGTAAGTCTTTCTTTGGCCTGCTTTGGTTCATTTATTCAGTTTTACACAAAGTCTGGTGGTTTTAAAACGCCGGCTTTCTGATAGTGGTGAGTACTGGTAATGCAACCATTTTGGGGATTTAAGAAAATGAATTCCCCACAGTTCTAGGTTGCTTTTGGCAATCAGCCTCGCCATTCCCAATGGTTTCAGGCTACTGTGTGGGTGACAAGTGAGGTAACCATTTTAGTGTGCGCACAAACTGCGTGGTTCTCCTGGATTCTGGCGCACTTGTGGGCTTTTTGGCCATCTTGGATTTTCTAAGCCCACAGCACCAAATGTTGCAGCATGATAGCTCAAACGTGGGTCAGGACACCCAACAAATTTAAAAATAGAGCAGTAGCGCATTGAGAACCAACCAGCATGTTGTCGGTAGGCGGAATTGGTGGAGGATCTGGGCAGGCTGTAGTGAGTGCGCGTAACAAAGTTGAGGACTTTGTCAAGAGGAAAGCATAGAATGGAAGGACAAGGAGTAGGCTTGAGCAGGAGTCCAGTTTGCTGACCACGAGAATGGAGATCAGAGTTTTTGTATAGTGGTTAGTAAGAAAGGACGCATTTTATGAATGTTGAGGAGGTTAATATGAGCAGCAGAGGCAGTGGTAGTGACAAATTGTTGCAGTCGTAGCTCATTATCAAAGAGGGCACCAAGATTGCAAGCCTTGGAAGAGGAAGCAAGAAGGTCAGGTGGGAAGGGCATAGGAGAGGGGAGGCCAAGGATGGCATTGGAAGCCAGGAAAAAGATGGGTTATTTTTGAAGAGTTCATCATGAGGCAGTGGAGAACCATCCATTGACGAATTGCAGTGAGAAAGTTTGTAATCTGTCCTGAGATGGCTTGGGTGATAGAAGGAACGGGGAAAAATATTTGAATGACATCATTAAAAAGGTGATAGTGAAAACTGAAGTATGAGATAAGTCTTCTAAGGTCAGAGGTATAGAGGGTGAAGAGCAGAGGTCCAAAGACTGATCCTTGGGGGACGCCAACAGGAAGAGCGGTGGGAGTCAGAGGTTTGCGAGTATCAAGAGATTTTAAAAGATCGACCTTTCAGGTAGGAGGTGATGCAGGTAAGAGCAAATTTGTGAAACCCAAGGTCCTGGAGAGTGAGGCGGAAAGAGGAGTGGTTGGGAGCGTCAAAAGCAGCAGAAAGCTCCAAAAGTATGATTATAGAAGGTTGTTTGGATGTTGAGCATTTGAGGGAAAGTTGGAGAGATGCAGTCTCCGTGAAGTGTTTCCTGCGGTAGCCAGATTGAAGTGGATCTCCACAGCCTTTATACTCAAGCTACTTAGTGAACAGTCAACAGAGGGTTTCTTCAGTAGGGGTCAGATGGTTGCAGATTTGAAGGAGGCAGGGAAGAGTCCAGAGGAAGGAAAGAGGTTAAAAAGCTCAGAAAGATAAGGGCAAGTGATTAAGATTAAGTCTTTGACCATTTGTTGACCAAAAGGGTCAATTGGAGCGCAAGTTGGGTTGGCACTGTGACGGATGGGTGATAGCTCAATAGGAGAGGTAGGGGAAAATTAGTTCAGTATAGAAAAGGTAGAGGGGAAGAGGTGGTAGAAAGAAGGAGGGTTAGGACGTGGGAGAGTGGAGGGCTGTGAGAGTGTCATGGATTTTAGAGAATTTAGAATAAAAGTGGTGAGCGAAGTTATTAGCAGATAGGGAGGCTTGGGAGGTGTAAGAACAAATTGGAGGGTAGATGAAAATTTGCAGGGATGATTGCGAAAGGAGGATAATAGGTTCATGAAGTAGGAAGATTTGGCAGAGTCCAGAGCAGAGGCTAGACCAGCAAGGGAATGTTTGTAGTCTAGAAGTAGGGAAGATGTTAGTAATTTGCACCAGAGTCATAGGTCACAGTGCATGCTTGTTTTGAGGGTCTGAATTTCAGTGATGATCAAGGCTGAGGACGGGGACGGGAAGGTGTGAGTGTGCGAGCAGGATGGTATTGGTCAAATGGAGTCATACGTGCATAGTGAAAGTCAGAGAAAGCGCAGCCAACAGAAGAGGCATGAATAGGGGAAAGAGGCAGGAGAAAGATCCTCACATCATCAAGGTAAGAGCAGGAAAGTCCTGCCTGAATTTCCTCTTCGTCGTTTAAGAGGGGGGCTGAGGAATAGAAGATGGAGGGACCACAATGTTTAAGTGAACAATGAAGTCATCAGCGGGAGAGGTGTCAATGGAGAGGTCGAAGGAGGAGAGTGAATTAGAGAGAAAGACAAGGTTAAGAGAGTTCCCATCAGAGTGAGGCGGCTGGTTGTCCCGGGAGTTGAGGTAGTGGTCAGATAAGAGGAATTTAAGTTCAAGGCAAGTAGCTGCAGAGGACGTGGGGTTTTTAAAGTCCCACAGCATGGCAACAGGGTTGCCAGTAGGAAGTGACTCAAGGAAAAGGGTCAGATAAGGGAAGAAGGAAGTGAGAGGACCATGGGGTCGGTAGAGAGCCAGAACAGTGAAAGGAGCGGGAGGGGGATTTGAATAGTGGCACATTCAAAAGACGAAGAGTTGATGTCAGAGGAGGTTAGAGGGGCAGTGTGTAGGGTCTTATTGACAAGGAAGCCCACTCCGTCTCCCCTCTGAACAGGCCTGGGATAGTGGGAAAAGGCAGCAGAGTCAGTGGTTAGAGCGGCTAGTGTAGCAGAGTCATGAGGGGTGAGCGAGGTTTCTGTGACAGCAAGAACAGAACGTTGAGGGTCATAAGATAAAAAATGGTCAGTGATGTAGGAAGACTTGTAGAGGGGTTGTGCATTTCAGAAGCCAAGCAAAGGAGTGATTGGAGGTAGGGTAGAGGAAAGGGTGTTTTGTGGTAGGTGATGGGATAGATGTGGTTGGAGATCACAGGAGTGTCTTACTTGAGGAGTGTGAGTGCAGGGGGGAAGGAGGAAGATGGAGAGGCCGGAGAGGTATGCAGAAGTTACACCAAGTCGAGGCTGAAGGCTATGAGAGAAGGGAAGAGGAAGAATAAGAAGGAGGAAGGGAGCACAATCAAGATGCATGATGGAGGGCACAGAGGGCCAGATTCTGCGACAACCCATTGGCCACACTCTCCGTGGCTGTCTTCTTGATAGTGCTCATGCGTCACTTGACTGTCCCATTCATTTGAGGTCATAGCAGTGGGATCTTTTTGTGTGTTACCAGCATGTGACTGCAGAGGTTTGCACAGGTATTTACGTTAAAAGGTGGGACATTGTGGGTTTACGTGTCATGCAAATCTCCCATGCCGGAAATGTGTTACCTAGTAATGGATGGACTGCTCTGTCGCCTTCGACTTATTTAACATAACAAAGGGAAAGTATTTGTTATAACAGCATACAATTTCTCGACCTCTTGGTTTCAAGAAACCTGCTGACACATCTGTCCATGTGTTCTTGGGTTGCTTTGATGCCTGCAGTTGTTACTGTTTGTCGGGTTTGTTAGTTCATTGAAATAGATGGCAGCCCCATCACCTTCCATGCAGTGCATTGTTGGAAACCATACAGTGTCTCTAGTTTGTTTCTTTTTTGCCACTATTCCTTGCGGTACTTTGTGTAATGTGCCTATTGTCTTCTGGCCCAGTCATTTGGGGATCCCTACCCTGAATCCTCTCATTATTACTCTTTCAGTACTTACAGACAGTGCATTGTGTGTGTTCCTGTGCACTTCCAGTTCATCTTTGTAAGCCGCTTTCTGCTGTGCTCTTCCTCGCGTGGCATGCCTCTGCTTCTGCTCTGCTGTGAGCGTGTAGGCCAGTGGTAGGCAACCAGCGGCCCGCCAGATGTTTTGGCCTACGATGCCGTGAACCCTCACCATTGGCTATACTGCCTAAGGCTGTTGAGATTTGTTGTCCAAAACATCTGGAAGGACGCAGGTTTCCCACCACTGTTGGAGGCCTTCTGCTGCGGCTTTCCTTGCGTTCTTCGTGATTTCTGGCAGCGTCACAGGCACTGTGCTTGCTCCTCGCGTTGTATTCTTCTCCTCTCTTATGTATGATGTAGAAGTGATATTCCAGCAGCGCTAGTACCCATCCCTCTACCCATGTAGGAATATTTGACTTCATCCTGTCATACTCGTCAGCAGTGCATGGCGATGAATCCATACATGAACAGGTTGTGGTTTGATTTAATTTGACTTATATTGAGCTTTGCACCAAAGCGCTCGACAAAACGATAAGCGGTACAATGACAGAAAATGCAAAATCAGAGTGAAAAGTCAAGTCAGGAAGATAGAAGGTGGTCTTTGAGGTGAGTTTTGAACAGAGATAGGGAGGATATAGAACGAATTGAAAGTGTAAGAGTATTCTAGAATTTCAGAGTGGGCAAAGAGAAAGATCGGAAACGAGAGGGAGCGCATGAAGGGTGGAGGACAAATAGAAGGAATTGAGATCCCGAGCAAAGAAAACGGGTAGGAGAGCAGAAAGGGACAAGAGATACAAGATAAGGAGGGGCAAGGTGGTTCAGGCATTTAAAAACAATGCTCCTTTCTAATTCTCTCCCCTGTTCGTGTTGTGTAGTATGGTGCGGAGCCATACCGGCTGGTGTACTCTGTCACGTCTGTGCATAGTGAGGGTCCAAGTTGACCATATGTTCATCCGTCGTTGCTCCTTCTTTATCTTTTGGAGTATTTCCTCGCACTCTGGTGACAATCGGAGTTGGCTGTCTGCTATTGTGAGCTCCCTTCATGGCATGTTTACCTAAGCATAGTCTTTTATGTACCCTGACCGGAAGCAGGTAATTCCCATAAAACACCTCTGCATTCCCGCTTCGTTCCATGGATCCGGTTGCATGCCTTTGTCAGAGAACATGTGTCCAAGGAGTTTCCGGTCTTTCTTGTGGAACTCACATTATTCTACATTCAGCTTCAGGTGTGCCCCCATTGATGCTTTCCCTATGCCATCCACGGGCCTACCATGCTCCTCTTGTGACTTTTCGATTGCTTGAATGTCATTGCTAGAGTTGGAACACTTCTCAACCTATCATATTGCTTTTCATTTCACTATTTCGAAGTCGGCAACACCCCAAAGCTCAGTCGTTTGTATAGGTACAGCCATAAGTGTGTTGGGAATGTTGTGATGATCTCAACTGTGGGATTAGTTCCTTCTGATGGTGTCCCTTGTTGTGCTCCATTTTCGAGAAGATCTGTGATCCAAAGAGGTGACTTATCATGTATCATCAATCCTTAGTTGTGTCTGTGGTTTTTTTTTGTGGTCGTGTTTGCCTTATTGTTGCCAACAGAAATTCTAATTTGCCTTTACCCATTATTTATGACACTGCTACCCAGGGTGTGTGTCGCTCTGCTGCTGCCGCCAGTTTTCTTTTACGAGCATTCATAGGTCTTCTTACACATGTGGTTGTAAGTTGATTGGCTTGCGCCTCATTACGAGTTGGGCAGTGTGGGTTAAATATAGCATTATTACTGTATACCGCTGCATTACCGCACCACCCAACTATGAGTTGGGTGGAAAGTTGGAGGATTTACCTTCAGCTATAAGCTGAAAGTGAATCCACCCACTTTCCACCCAATTTCAGCAGAATTACTGCCACGGTAGCCAAGCAACCAGCCAGTACAGCAGACAGGCAGGTCAGGTAGGTCAGCAGGGGAGAGATAGAGAGAAAGCAGAGAAGAGAGAGGAAAGTTTTGAGCTGCTTACGGATCTTCAGGTGGTCCGTCTCAAGTTTGTGAGGGGCAGGGAGGCCATTCAGAGACAGGCACCTGCAGATGAGAGATATCTACCCCCCACTCTCTGCCTGAAGAAGTGTCTAACCCTTAGAGAGTTGGGGTAGCTGAGCGAAGGGCTCGAGAAGGAAGGTATTTTAGAAGAGAGCATTGGATGTAGTGCAGGGTCTGGTCCCAGAAAGCCTTGTGGACGATGCAAATTAGTCTTGAACTTGATCCTTGCAGCCACCGGGAGCAAGTGGAGAGATTTCAGGGCTGGAGAGATGCGGTCCCTGGGCTTGAGGCCAAGGACAAGTCTTGCAGTCCTGTTCTGGATTATTTGCAGAGGGCGAAGAGTAGAGGAAGGCAGATTGAGAAAGAGGATGTTGCAGAAGTCCAGCCAAGAGAGAACCAGGGCTCTGGAGACAGTGAACTTCTGGGGGAAAGTGAGAAAGGTTCCATTGATTTGTAAGGTGTCATCAGGGTTAATTGTCCCTTGTTTAGGCTACCCATACAAATACTCCTAGGTTCACCAGTGTTCGAGGATGCTTTTCTACCAGCTTTTCATAGACTGTGCCATACTTGATGTATTGATTACTCAGCTCCAGCTCTTTGGAGCAAATTACCTCCTGACTTGAGAGGTACTAGATCGTTGGATCAATTCAAACACCTGCTAAAAACACATATTTTTGCCTCTTAGATTATGGTTGTCAATCTCTGCCCCATTAATCTTGGTTGTATGTTTGTCCTGTCTTCATTAATCATGTTCTTGTGTTTTTGTGCACCCCTATGCTCACAAATAAATAAATAAACATGTTCCTTTAATATTCTCCAGTGATACGGTCAGTGCCTCCAGTGGTGTCTTCTTTCCATGTCACCATCATGTAGACTTATTGTCCATCAGGGCTGTGGTATTCAAGTGCCTTTTGGCTGCCTTGCATGCACTTCTGTGTTGCTGGTGTCTTTCTTCCCTGTTTTCTGTTGTTTTTGCTCCTGTGGTTTGTTGCTTCTTGATCTGCAAACCCTGGCCAGTGGCCGGACGCTTGCTTGCGGTGTGGGAAAGCGTATCAGCATCTGCTGCATGATCTCCCACTCGTTGTTTTTTGGTTGGTTTTTCTTTCTCTTCTCGCTCTCTGCCTTTGTTCTCTTCCTCGGGTGATTGATGTTAGAAGTGCTTGTTCACATGGCTTCAGGCGTCCACATTCCCTTTCCAGCCTTGCTTGTGTCCTGACCAGGCTAGATATTTGTTTTGTTAGTGCAACTAGCTCTTCTGGGAGCCTCACACTCGTTGAGGTGGATGGGCACCCTCGATTATAGGAGACCTTATTGCCTTTTCATTTGAGGATGTGTGGAAGTCACACAGTGCCACTAGCGTGCACAGCTTTGTGGCAAAACGTGTCTGCTCACTCCCCGGAGGCTTGAAATGCAGGGTTCATGGTCACAGCTCCACTGCAGGTCGCCTACGTGTTGAGGAAGTCTTTGAGGTCTGCATGTAGGTCTTTGTTTTGTGTGCTGTGAAGGTGTTGAAAAGGTCCTCTACTTTTGTCTCCCACTAGTATTAAACAGAATGATATGTTCTACTGGTGTATTTTCTTGAAGTGCTTTATTAGCAATTGGTTCCTAATCCTGATTCAATGAGCCACCAACAAAAAAGAACCTGGCCGGATCCCTCAACCCAACTTAATCTTTCCTTCGTAATGCCCTGTCAGGAACGTTCGTTCTCTCCCCAGGCATGTCACCGCCGCAGCCTGCGGCATCCTACCTGGTCAATGTATCCACCTTGGTATCTACAGCATAAGGATGCCGGTGGCCCAAGAATCACGCAGTAGAAGCACATACGGATGCGTCTTAATGCGCTGCATATGTCCGTGGCCTGCCTGCCTTCTGCCTTGCTTGCTTGTCTTGTTCTTTCCCTCGACCACTCACTCTGCCTCCTTTTCTCTGCCTTGTTTTACCCTGCCTTGGCCTCTGATAGTGGTCTCGCTGGTCAGTCTGACCTACTTCTGCCTCCCTCCTGTCTTTAATGACCTTAGCTGCCTGACCCTGGATCTGACGCTCTACGAGATCTCCTTTCCATTTTCGCCTGAGGGTGCCCATTCCATCGTTCCGTGGCCAGCATTACCAACCAGCTCCTCGCTCTGTTCCTGGGCCACGTAAAATCCAAGGAGCTGTCCCGTGGCATAGGGAATCGGCCCGGGGGCACCTTTTCCATCCACCCTGCAAGGTGGGGGTTCAGGGGTTGATCCTTACGCCGTACATACATCATGGTGAAGCTCTGGATTGCCTACAGTAGTTGAAGAGCGACTCTACATGACTACGAACGCAGTAGCGATGAGACCAGGTACGTGACATTGTCCTCAGAGCTAACACGTGGCACCATGGAACTCTGGGATGCAGAATCCATTGGTAGCAAAACGTCTTTCGTCCCTGATCACGTTGACTCGCACAGCCTCTAGCTTTCGGTCATGGTAATTACCAAGATACCAAGACTTGGGTCCCTCTACATGACTCAACCACACTTGCTGAACTACATACTGGTGCTGCAGCATTTTGCAAAACTCCATGACCTGATCGGCATGGTGGAGGTGTTTGCCTGATGATCGGCATCCTCTTCCCCCCTCCTACAAATTCGCCACAACTATTCAACTCCTTTCTCCCTCACTTCTCACCCCCCAACACAGGTACGGGCACCTGTCCCACTGATGTATTCTTCTCTGACCTTGGCTCTCTTCTCGACTTGCTTCCTCCCCACAGACCCTCTTACCATTCTCGGATATTCTGTCCTGACTGAAATCTCTTCCACTGACCAACTTGAATTTAGATCTCTTCTGCCCGATTCCCTGGCCTCTATCCATAAGCAACCATTCTACTCTGATGGAAACACCCTGGAGCTCACCTCAACTACTCCGCATCCCCACTACCCTATCCCTCAACTCCTCCCCATCCAATCACTCTCTACTATATTGTATTATTGCAATTCCACTCACAACCTCATTTCAATGATCTCCCACAATGCACACGAACATTGAAACGTGACCCAGTGCACCTTACCTAGCTGAAGTTCTGATCCCAACTCCTTCCTCTCTCTCCACCAAGCAAGCTTCTCTCTCTCTCTCTCTCTCTCTCTCTCTCTCTCTTTTTTTGTCTCTCTCTCTGTCTCCTCTCTCTCTCTCTCTTTCTCCAACTGGGATATTGCTCTGCCTTACCAGGCGAGCCTCTGAGCATTCTCACACTAGCCCACCCATCTTGTGCCTCTACTGACCACTTTGCCCCTGAAACCACTAAGACTCAGGCTAGCCTCACCTGCTCCAGCCTGGCACCATTAAGCTAACCCTTGAGTCAGCAATCTTCCCTGACTATTGCGAAATTCCTACAGTTCTTCTCAACATCCAAAAGCCCCAGG
Organism: Ambystoma mexicanum; assembly: GCA_002915635.3. Classification (NCBI taxonomy): domain Eukaryota; kingdom Metazoa; phylum Chordata; class Amphibia; order Caudata; family Ambystomatidae; genus Ambystoma; species Ambystoma mexicanum. The sequence goes on from CM030321.1 coordinate 909,294,926, forward strand.
TGAACTCAAATAATCCTGGAAACCACCGGCCCATCTCCCTTCTTCCTCACTACTCCGCGTTCTTGGGCATATTCGGATCACTGCCTACGTTGAAGGCAACAACCTCTTGATCCGCTTTTATTCTGGCTCCCAGAATGCCACTGATTCATAACTCTACATTTCTCATCACTGCTCATCACACTAACTTCTGCTCTAATCTTGCCCTTCTCAACCTCTTGGCTGCCCTTGACGGGTGGACCAACCCTCTTCCCTCCCAACCCTGTCTTATCCTGCACTTGCCTGGATTTCTTCTGACCTGTCCAATCGCTCCTTCACCATCTCTTGGAGCTGCGATATCTGAGAACACACTTTGTCTATGAAGTCCCCAATTTAATTAATCACCTTTTTTCCACTAGATAACCTGGGCCACGAAGAATGTGAAATGTGCGCGGAGTTGGCAGCAGAGTTGAGTAGCTGCAGTCTGTGGCAGTCTACCCTGTCAACCTCTACAGAGACCCGAGTCTCTCTTCAGTTGCAGTTTCCAGTGTGTGTGGGAGGTCCATAAAACCCCACTCTAACCACGGAGCGGCCGCGGAGTTGGCAGCAGAGTTGAGTAGCTGCAGTCTGTGGCAGTCTGTGGGCAGGACGAGCAGCCCCCCCAACTATGGTACTGAAACCTCCGTCAGACCAGGAGGAAGACCGGCGCTCGACGCGGAGTGCCAGCGTATCCCATAACAGATCAGAGCCAATCAGGGGCACTTCGACCCGACTAACCCCAGGCATCGAGGTTGCCCGCCTCTGATTCTATCCCTCACCAATGAGCCCAAGGGTGTTAGTACCTCAGGAGCAATCAGGGGCTATCACCAGCAGAAACATCGATCGTCCGAGCGGGGTCTCCTACCCCCTTTGTCCAGTCCACATCTGCTCCAGAAATCTCGGCCTTGGCCGATTCTACCAAGTCGGTTACCCCGACGGAGATCGAAGCTACATCGAGCGGCATATTGACCACTGCAAAGGACGTGCCTCCACATCCGGGGCAACCCTTTGCGGTGCAAACTCCCGGCTCGCCCCCAGTGCAGCCTGCCGAAGGATTGACTGCGAGGGACTCGCCTGCCGGTCTGAGTTGCTCCGCCGGGGCTGCGCACGAGCTGCGCCAGGACCACGTCATGGAACCCACGAACCGACCTCCACTCACCGTTTCTTCGCCGCCATCAATGGGTGCTCGTGATTCGCTGTCTGAATCAACGGAGGCCCTGGCCCCGGACTTCACCGTCGCGCCAGTGGTGCTGGACGGCGGCTTTATTCCTCGCCTTCGAAAATGCAACTCTGCCTCCAAGTGAAGGCGGAGCCAAGTGGCACCCAGAAGAAATCAAGCTGGCAACGTCGGAAGGGCAAAGGCCATGCGCTCCGATCTCGGAATCTAGTGTCCAAATAGACGACTCCATTGTAGAATTGGACATTACGGAGTCTTCCATCTCGCCTTCTGCGACTCCCCCTCCAAAGAAAAAAAACTATAAATCAAGATCTGGACATAAGGCGGCACACTCAGCAGTGTTAAAAAAACCAAAAACCATCCAGCAAAACGCCCAAAACAAAAAAAAAAAAAAATCATCTGCCCTGAAGACTTTGTCTAAAACAGTGATAAGCAATTCCCTGAAGGAATACTTTGTGAGCCAAGGGAAAAGAAAATACGACGTCCTAAATGAACTCACGGACGCAGAGATACTAGAAGTCACCATTGAGCACCCAACAGCTCCAATTCAAAGCATGCCTGCCTTAACTGACTTCAGTAATTACAACAAAGCAAAATGTCCGCCTAAATTTCTGTGTGCAGGAGGGGCAAATCAGTCGCCCTTGCGCCCGATAACTTCACCAGCCCCCGAAAATCCATCATCTCCTATTAATTCTACGGACCACACAATCTGTAAAGCCCTGGGGCTTGTCACCCCTAACTTTCTTATACAGAACCCTTTGCCATTGCCTACTCCAACTGCATCGTTGCTGCCGCAATTTCTCTCGCCTAATATGGCACAAGCAGAGAGCGCGAGGGAACTTCTATCTCTAACAGGACACCCCTCCGCGTCCTTAAATCAGGGAAACGCAAAGGGAAACCAGTCCAGCTCCCCCAAATGCTTCTCCCAACAACAAGTGAATTTATCTCCAATCGCTAAGGACTCAAGTTGGAGAGAAAGGAAAAAGAGTTGGGAGCAAACCCCCCCCTCTTGACACCACCCCTAGCGACACCAAGAAGAAAAAGTAAACCAGGGGAGCGGGAACAGGATGAAACTCAGAAAGAATCACCGCCTAAGCGCCTAGACATAGCAACTCTAATGTCGGCAATTACCATCGCCCTTGCCCCGTTTGGCAAACTATACGAGGCAATAAGTGACTCACTCAAAGATCAAACAACCTTGCTTGCAATGACTCATACGAAACTGATCTACCTGGAAGTTTATATTGCAGCAAAAGAAAAACTGGACTCCGAAAATTTCAATAAAATTCTGCTCACGTCCACTAGATGGACCCCCATATCGAAGCAGTCAAGCCAGAGACCCATTGAGATCAAAGATATTCCATAGATCATGGTTCCCAAACAGAAACCGCCTTCCCATTTGGGCAACAGTTGACATCCAACCAACGACTGGCGGCCAACAAGTTGTCTTCTGTCAACTCTCCTGTTCTCCAGAACAAACAAAAAAAGAGCCTGTCCTTCCCAGCTCTCCCAGTCTTAACTAACTTACCTCTGATGGAAACTGGGTTACGCGGGCCCACTACCTCGCACCTACAATCAAAAGGGCAACCTGCTACGCTGCACGAATCCCAGAACCACAGGAAAACTGTGGATGGCATGTCAACGTCTCTAAAGAAGGTGGAGACAGCAAAGGTGTCGGTACAGTCTGACAAAACCACAGAGTACCGTGAACGTAAGGATTCAAATCCCCAGTCGCTTCAAACGGGCCCTTCAGTCAGGCCTAAAACGAAAGTCCACAAGGATAACGAACTTCCGAGACCAGTACCATCTGGTGTTTCTCAGGAGGAAACCTCGAACCAGGCAAACCAAAGGAAGTCCCCAATCACAACGGAGGACTTTATGAGAGATGATAACCTTATGAACCTAACCATTCACTTATCGCCGACGAGCGTAGTCGAACCACAGAACGGGCACTTTGGAAAGCAAAAAACGCCAACTAAAAGCAACAAGCCCGTCTCTCCTCTCCCGAGAAAACATAGACGACAGAGTGGCCCTCGCAAGGAAGAGTCCCAAGCTAACACCCCCAGAAACCCGAGAGGCCGACAAGAAACAAGAAACCGTCTATCTCCAACAAAATACTGCCAAAAAGAAGCGGAATCAATGGATAACGACTACCACAAGAAAAGAAGCAGTCCAAGAAGAAGTTACAGCCCAAAAAAACAAAATAGTCCCAACAGACTAAAATTTTCCTCACAAGTCCACAGACCTCAGCAAAACTTCCCTCCGTCCATCATTTTCAAGATTGAACAGACCCCACAAAACTCAGAAGCAATAACACTGAACAGAGGAACGGTCTTAAAAATTCTGAAACACTCTAAAAACTTAAAACACTTGACAACGGCAGACCTAACGCTAGTGGAACCTTACCACAAAGGACACAGCGCTAAGGCCTTCCTCCACGTCAAAATCCACCCGGTGAGGAGGGGTTCAAGAGACGACTCCAGAGACCTCTGCAAATGCGGGTACACCATCACAGAATGGACAAGTACAGCAGAAAAGGAAACCAATCCCGCGCTGAATTCGTGGTCCACTCAAAATCAATCCGCAATAGAAACCAACTGGAGCACCCGCAATCACGTCAAACCTACAAGCCAACGGACGGCCTCCTCACTTGACTTCGGCAAAGAGGGCTCAGATCCAAAAAGAAAAGCAAACCAAAATCCTCGGCGACAGAAAGAGAAGAAAGAAACACAAGCCCAGTTCCACAAGGTTTATCTAAAACATCAAGAAATGACATGAACGTCATCTCAAATGAAGAGATGAGCGTGAGGTCACCCCCACAATCCTCAAACACTTCGTCATCATTTGCTCCCATAAAACAACTGCTAGCATGGTTGCCCAAAGCGCCGAAGTCCTCAATGAAAAAATAGCAATCAACACCAGTGAGTCTGCTAAACAGAAAAACGATCCAATTTCCAATTTCAGCAGCTTCACAACACACAACGACTCAAGATCGCTCTGATATTACAATGATGTCCTGGAACACAAGAGGATTCAACCACCTTACAAGACCAGGTGAAGTCAACCTTGCGGAATACGACATTATAACGCTACAAGAAACATGGCTCCTTGACAAACCAGGAATCGATGGCTTTTCTGTCATGGTTGCGCCTGCCAGCAAGGGTCGTCTGCGACGTCCGTCCTCCGGTCTTTTGGTAGCAGTCCGGAATGGAGTTGGTCTTACAATCAAGAAACGACTGGCCGCTACCCAAAACCACCTAGCAGTGCTTGTTGAATGGGCTCCCTCTTCTGAAGCAAAGACCGAGAAACACATAAACAGAAATAAAAAACAAAAGGAGACCCAATGGCTGGCCATAATCACTACATACTGGAACCCGCAGTCTATCACGGATGAGAAATTTCTTAATATCATCGAAACAGAGATCGATGGAATTCTAGCAGCCCAAGAAGAGGCGCAAATTATAATAAGTGGAGACCTAAACGTGATGTGCCCAAAAAAGGGACAAAAAACTATCCGCCTGAGAGAAAAAATCAAGGCCGAGTCCCGAGGGGAGAAATGGCAGACACTAATGAATACCAGAAACCTTCATAACATCGAGGAGGCCCTCCTCTTAGCAAACCTTATCCCGTCTTGGGAAAGAGGCGTGCAAAAGGGGACTATAGACTACATTTTTACATCAGAGGGCATGTTAACCCGGATAGCTTCATTTGAAATATTGCGGACCGCTGCTAGAGACCATAACATCCTGAAAGTCAGCTGGCCGTCGGAGCATAGCACAAGAGTATTCCTGTCTGAAGCCCCGGAACCTACAGCCCAAGGAAACCGACTCAGACTTACGAGTGAAAGGATCAGAGAACTGACGAGAAACTACGAAAGGCAACAGTGCAGAGAATCTGGGCCTTTAAATTATTTAGCAGACTACCAACCTCTGCTAATTCCATACTACTCAAAAACACAAAAAAAAGCAGGGCTTTCAGCCAACCCGCTGCACGAGTACAACTTAGAGCTAGTACTCAAAAGGCGAGAACTCCGGAAATTGAAGAGACAAGCGGCAAATTTAAAAACAAGTGACGCAGTGAAAACCAACTTGCTAGAGCAAAAAAGCTACAAATCCAGGCTAAGATTCCACCGATCAGCCTTATACCAACAAGACGCCGAAGAAATGCTAAAGAAATTGGCAGATTAAAACTCGGGAGCCTTTTGGCAATTGATAAATAAAGAACAACAACCACATGCCCTCTTCAACATCAAACTGTGTCGCAGAGGTTGCCTGGACAACACATTTCTCCTCAATTTTCAAACCCCCCGAGGCGAAAGCTCTCAATACAGTCCCGCCATTGGATAATACTGTTTGGGAGGACTTCTCCGACATTGAAGACATCATGTCAGCTATAAAAAGGCTAAAATCATCAAGAGCTCCGGGACCCGACGGAATTACCAACATCGACTTGAAAAATCACCCGTCAGAATGGGCCTCCTTCATTAGTCAAGTCTTTAAGAACTGTACCCTGTCCAGATCAATTCCAGCCTCTTGGTCCACCTCAGTTTTCGCCCCCATATACAAGAAAGGAGACAGGTCGGCTCCTGTAAACTACCGCCCGATTGCTTTGCTGGACACCATCAGAAAGATCTATGGCTCGTTTCTACAAAGGAGCTTCCAAACTTGGGATAAATCGGCTGAATGCAATGACCCTTTCCAAGCGGGCTTCATGAAAAATTGCGGAACTCAAGTCAACATTCTGATCCTCAGCATTTTGAAGAGCAAACTCATGGAAGGTTCTGGGAAGGTCTTCTTAGCCTTCATAGATCTTACCCAGGCTTTTGGCCAAGTCGACAGAGAGATGCTATGGTCCAAATTGTCCGCCTGGAAATGCCCGACATCACTACTGGAACCCATCAAAGCTCTTCACACAGAAACCTCCATGAGAGTTAAACTGAACCACCAAGTCTTACTCTCTGAAGTTATACCAACATTCCGAGGGGTCAAGCAAGGATGCCCCCTGGCCCCGGCCTTGTTCATCTCTTTTCTGGGGGACTACAAAGAAAGTGCAAATCGAATAAGATCTTTCCCACCAAAAATCGGCCAAACACCATTAGCTCGACTTCTTTACGCCGATGACATTATCCTCCTTGACCAGACAGAAATAGGACTCCAAAGACAACTAGATAATCTGGCCTCCTATATACCCGCAAATAATCTGGAGATTAACAAGGAAAAGACGAAAATCTTGATAATGGAAAAACCACCTGGGAAGAAGTAAAAAAATAAATCGAGTTGGCATATCGAAAAAGCAGCCTTGGAGGTCATCAAAAACTTCAAATACCTCAGTGTGATGATTGATAGCTCCAAATCAGAAGTTGCAATGCAGAAACACCTGTGGGGAAAAAACACGAAAGCTAACTACACAGGCGCGGATCATCGACAGGAAGTACGGGCGGTTTTCTCTGTTACCGGTCCTGAAATTCTACAAAGGAAAGGTGGTCCCCTGCCTGGTCTACGGAGGTGAAGCCCTGCCCACTCTTCCTACGGCGATATGGGGAAAATTGGAGGGGTACTTCTGGCGGAGGGTCCTCCAATTTCCGAACTCGACATCGATCGCAGGCATCAGACGAGAACTAGGCCTCCGATCCCTGAAAGCGGCTAAAGAGGCTGGAGAAATGTCACTCTTCAGGAAAATTCTTATGCCTGAATCGCCCCAGCTTTACAACCTGATAAATACAGAAATGAACAACGACACCTGCAAGATGCTGACCATATGGGCATCCAAACAAAGAACTACCCTAGATAACATTGCATGCACAGAAGAGACACTGATCGGAAATCCAACCAAAGTAAAAAAGAAAATGGACCAGGAAGACTGGATTGAAACCCAAACAACTGCGAAAAAAACAAACTTCTAAAACACCTGTCCTCTCAACCAAAACAATTGGATGCCACGCCCGAAATAATCAAAAGATCTCCGGACAGAGCTCTACGTTCAACCCTCCTCAGGGCTAGGCTGAACTTACTGCCAACCAACGAAGTCCGGGCCATAAGGGGCCTTTCTGCTACAAACCATTGTCGGCTGTGCAAAATTCAATCTGAAAGGAGTCAGTGAAACATCTCCTCTTATACTGCCCAATGACCATCAAATGGAGAAGAGCTTTTCTCTGCCCTCTACTGGAACCTTTCTCTCAGTATGACGAAGAAGTGTGGTGGTCTCGCTTAATGAGTGGGTCAAGGACTTCGTGGTCCATAGCCACGGCAAAAATACTAAAAGCCGCCTTGGACGAATGCGCAAAAAAAGGAGACAGAACTCCTAACAGCAAACCCGACCGCCTAAAGTAATGGTGGCGACATGATAAACTGAAACTAAAAGAACACAGAATTGAAGAGAAATGAAATGAAGTAAACCACCTTCCAAATTCATAAAACTGATAAAAGCAAAAAAAACAAAACAAAGATACAAATGTCAGAAACAACCAACAATCATCAATAATCGACTCTCTGCACACACTTCAGGTGTGGCCACTCAGAACATGGACACAATTCACGGAATAAGAAATTATGTATAATTTATTTTAACAACAATTTAAAAAGAAATTAGAGAAATTAAAAGGAAACCTCAATGGCTCTCCTATACATGTTGATTGATGGTACACCAACCATAGAATCCTAACCGATGAATTAGTAGAACAAACGTGCTAACTAATGCAAACACGTTTACTCAAGTCACAAACAATATGACAATTCCAAACATGTTGTGGTACAAGAAATGATGGTGATATATTATGACATGATATTGCTTTAAATAAGGAAGTGTGAAAAGCATCATTGAAAAAGTCCAACATTCAACCAAATGGTCCTTTGTCTGAGGCTACATGTTGCGGGCAGAAGCCCTTCTTCAGGAGAGAATCCTAAGCTCAAAAAAGTAAACTACTGATGCCAAAATATTTATACAAAATGATGTGGAAAACAATGACGAACAATAACCAAAGAAAGGAAGCTGGGAACAATGAGCCTCATTATAAGTTTGGTGGTATCCCGCTGGTAAATCCGGTGGGATACCACCAAACGGAAGTACAGTTACCAACACTAGGTCAGGCAGAAACACTGTAGATTCTGAGAACCAGTAAGGGTAATTACTCCCCATACCATTGAGTCCTATTGGACTCCATGGGGGGAGTTGCTGGTATTACCATCACTGATAATACCAGTTCCGGTAATACAAGCAGTTTTTGATGAGGTGTGCCGGAATAACATGCCAGTAAACTGAATTACCGGCATGTTAATACTGCAATGAGGCCTAATACCTTTTAATGTGATGATTCTTGAATGTGAACCTCAAAATATGGATAAAATTGCATGCATGTCACTAAGCATACGAACACCTGCTAACAGAGAAATTATAGATTACTGGTTTAATTCTCTACAAGTGTAACAAATAAAACAAGCATTGGTAATGCCAACAGTTTGGGCTTTTGTGTAGGCATGGGAAAGGCACTTGCCAGGTACTGACGTAGTGGTATTATCTGGCTATTGGTGGTAGCAGGTGTAAAATGGGGCAAGTACAAGGGCATCTAATAGCAGTGCCTGGCAAATGCCTAATAGATATACACACGACAAAACTACTGGCTTTGCCAATGCCTGTTTTTGACAGGACTTCAGTGAAGGTCACGCAGAGTGCTTATAAATCGCAGGGAGGCTGGGGTTGGCTGCAGCCACCGCAGGGAGGCGGGGAGTGGCTGCAGCCACCGCCGGGGGATGGGTGATGGTTGCAGCCACCGTAGCCCATCACAGTCCGCTTATTTGCCTCTCTCCCTTCTCAGCCATCCTCACTTTGGTTTTATCTCTGCCTCTTGGGCCATCACAGAGCCAATCCACTGTCCAGGGTCAATGCAGCGGTGATAGCCCATAGTCTCCCCGTGAGGACAGGCTCATGATACATCGCAGTCCTGAACGCAAGCACGGTAAAGTACAGGCATATTTTAAGAAGACAACACTAATCACATTTAAATAATGTATATTGAGCGTGTGGCTTTTTTTTCTCCATACAGTAGCCCAATTCGAGACGGGCGCAATTTGGGCAGAGGGTTAGACGTATTTGTTGGTAATACGCTACATTTCTCTATTGGCAGTTCATCTCTAATGGTCCAGAGTGTCTGGTCCACCTGCTGCCTGCACCTGACCACAAATAAAATCCACGTCCGAAAACTCGGAGCGTATTCACTGTTATGCTGTTGTTTCACCCTATTCCGGTAGGTGGCAGCAATGTCCTTTTTTTCTTTATTTTCGCAGCCTTGGTCAAGTTGATTTTCATTTACAGAATTAATATTTATGGGCGCCTGCTACTGTTCTCCGTTTCTATCGTTAGCATTTTTATTGGTAAGTTGCCTGAGGAACGTGTTTTTAAAATGCCGGAGAAGTGGTCCAAAGGAAAGAACCGTCTTTTAGCGCTTCGGTACTACTTTTCCTAGAAGCAAGTTGACAGCCAGTGGCAGAGGAAGTCTTCACATTTTAGAGAGGTTGAAAGGACCACTTACAAGTCGGTTACGAGCGATAACACAGCTATGGCCGAATGAAGATGTGTTCGTGGGGGCCATTTCAGCATGATGATTGGGGACGCCCCTTGCTTAGAGCGGCAAACAGTCTGAGGCACCTGCGGGGGGGGGGGGCATACATTACAATGGAGAGAAATAAATACAGCCTGGGGGTTAATAGCTGCCAATTATCAGGAGACAGCAATCCAGCAGGGAGCTGAAACACTAAACTTTCACTGAAAATCTATGAATCCTTCTTTGCCAGCGAGGGGCTCGTGTTGTGTAAAAAGGTGCCCAGAGAGCCGAGGGAGGAGAAGCCCATAAGGGCTCGAGGAAATGCAGCCTTTAGGAAGTGCATTTCCATGTCATAGGACTGCTGAATGCCAACCCAAGTGGCCACTTGTGACGCATAGAATTCCCCTACAGGCCGCCTTCTCAGAATGGCGGCCTGTCGGGGAAGGGGAGTGGCGCACACGCTTACTGCGCATGAGGGGACGGAAGAGGAAGTAGGTAAGTCCCTTTGAGCCAAGTCACAAATTCCACCCTACCACCTAGTGGCTATCGCTGGAAGCTCACCTCCAGTTCTGAGCCACAACAGCAAGGTATTGTGGGTATGCAAATGAGCTCAAATACAAACCTTTTTCTCCAGGAAATTGTCTTTTTCTAGGAGGTCAGTGCTATAGTATACATAGCTTAATCAACCCAAGACAGACCTTTGCAAGGCTGCCAGGACAACTACATACCTGGTTTCACCCTTATTAGGGATCATCAGTGCAGTTTATTCCTGACAGACTTTAATATTTCCCTTCTTAAAACTCAATATTGTAATGCTGATCACAAATAAGTGTTGTTACTGACCTCAAATGACGTCACCCAATAAGCTGGAATATGTATAATATAAGACAAGTTTACTCACCTGCTTCATCGCTCTTGTTGAGCTGAATTCCTATCCTTGTGTATATATATATATATATATATATACATATTTATACTATCATTTTAAGTGTGTGCGTGTTTACTTGGATACCTGTATTTACTGATTTCATTGTACAGCTCTACAGCTCACATTATCCTTCTTAAGATAAGTCTGGCTGCTCAGTCACTCTACCAACTTGTGTAGTACAGGCCTATAGTAAAAGGTGGGTTACCTAATGCCAAGAGATAAGTCTTGTAAAGTCCCACACCAGTTGGACTCTACAAATTCTTACCTAACACTCACATATGCATTCTCCCCACCATGACCATGTTTGGCATCATATGACAAAGTGTTTCCTCATATGTCAAGGGTGGGATCCCCAAAAAATGTGCAGTGGGAGGGTGGAGGAGAAAGAGCATCCTTGTGGGTGCCTGCCTTTACCAGGAGTCTCTCTGCACGCTTGCTATTTAAGCCATGACATTTTGACATAAAACTGACCATATACCACAGGGCTTTGGCTGATCAGCTATTTATGCCAATGTGTTCAACTTCACAGGCTCAGTCTGCCATGCATGCATACTTCCAGGGCTGGCCTTAGGCCAGGCTACACTGACGGCCGCCCAGGGTGCAGGGACGTCATTTGGGGGTTGCCAGAGGTTGCAAGTGCGACCTCTGAGGTCTCCCTTGCGACCTCTGTGGTCTCCCTTGCGACCTCTAAAAAAAAAAAAAAAAAGAAAAGAAATCTTTTTTTTTGTGCAATACTAGCTCCTGGGCATGGGCTGTGGCCAGCACCATGTGGCTCTTTAATTCTGGAGTGGCTAGCTTTCTTGTTCAGGCCCCTTAAAAAAGAAGAAAAATAAGAACAAGAGGGCCACAAGTCTAACACTTTCAGCACTGAACCTAAATAAGAAAGACTAGGAATGCCAAAAAATGTGTCTTTCTGGAATACTATACAATAATTGCTAGACGATTAAAGGTTTATTTCAGGCACACTTAATGGGGTGAGTCACTGATTTAGTCTGTTCTAACGCCTCAACTCAGCCTTTCATCCTTCTGAGGTCGATAAATGGGTACCAACACAGGTTGGGTGATATTGGGTGTATATTTCTTCTATGTAAAGCGCTTAAGCTTAAGTGCTATATAATAACACCTCATTATCATTTGGTCATGGACGTCTGCTTGCAATCACAGTAATTTGGTAATATGGGCCTATACAGACTGATCTTAACAATACATATGGCGATCCATTCAGGTACGAAATGTACATCACATTATAGTTATATCGTAACCATATTGTTCGTAGTGTACAATGCTATGTGATTTGACTTCCTGTTTTGTCAATGGGTGAAAGGTTGTGTTCCATCACTTCCCACGATATCACTTTGGAGTGGGGTCAAATGACATCACTTCCTGTGATGTCATCAGGGGTCAAGGGTCGTGTGATGTCACTTCCACTACCCCTGGCATTTTGGTGAAATGCCGTCCCTGCCAGGGCGACATTAGCCCCCGCGGTGCCAGCTCGGGGGAGTCTTTCAAGAGCTCCGCCGAGTTGGCGTGGTGGGAGGAGGGGCAGCAGGCACCCTATTGAAATTAAATGCACCCGCTCTTGTACTGGTGCCGGTCATTCCAGTGCGGGAGCGGTCGCGCACTTAATAACAATACAGAGTGGGTAGTTACAAAAAATTGGCACACTCCCTGCCCTTGTCCAGCATTGACTACGGGTGCAGGGGGCTCTACATTTTTGTTTCCCTGCCTGGGGTGCTGCCGCTGCTAAGGTCAACCCTGCATAATTCACATGCACAGCTGTAATCTCCTGTGCATATATACTCCCTCAAATTCCCATGTACATGCTCACAGGCTGGATGTGGTGTCATATGCCCAGGTTAACCTTCACATGCCTATGAATTTCATTGCCTAGTTACGAACAGAGTCATATGGCACCATCCTCACTGCCCTCAGATTGCTGCCATACTGTCCTCATTGTGGTTCTAGGTACAGTAAAGACAGCAGTAGTGCAAGCTCGCCTCAGACTCACTGGACAGGTACAGTACAGTCACCAGCCTATACATGTACAGCTGGCAGTGCAATGTCACCTCACTAAATTAATATGTCCCGCACAAGCTGCATTAGTGCCAGGTACGCAGACACATAACAGGGAAAGCACAGCCAGTGTCACTGCAAGCTTCACTCCCACAGAATAATAATTATAACAACATTGTACACTCCCATCCCACATAACAGGCACGGCACAGTCAGAAACAGTGCACGCTTAATTCCCAGAAGCCTGGAACCCTTATGTGTGCTATTCGTCCCCTTTCCCTTCCAATAGAGTTATTGTGGAAGAGGAGTGCATCAGACGCTCCATCGTGGAATGATAATCCTCTATCAAAAAAGAATGTATATGGTTATTCTTTGTTATTCTAGGTTTGGCAAAAATGCTTGGCTCGCTAAGGCAAGTGCAATGTTCTTATTATGACTACAGAAGACACTGACATTTCCTGAATTGATCATTAGTAATGAACACAGGACATTGTTTTAAAATACCCATTTGAGTAATGCTAGTACGACAAGAAACATTTTCTTTTTTAATAGCTTCTTTTGCCTGCAATACTCACAATTGTGCCTCTCATAATGACATTGCTTCTTAGAAAGGGCCACTCTCAGATGATATACCAAAGATATATTTCTTCTGTGAGATATAAGGCAATGTTTAGTTGTGTGTGCTGGCCACTTATTGTTTGGTAGTGCTGCTCAACCTGCTTGTTTGATACAGTGTGTACAAACATAATAGTTAACAAAACACAGAAAATAGCAAGCATACTTGTAGGGCCTGCAGCTTGATCCTCTGGTCCATTACAATCTCTGTCAGAAACCCAGCCCCACCCCCCACAGAACCTATCCATGTCCCCTTCTCCTCCCCACATATGGGCAATGTGCCCTCACAGTGATGGCAACATTCCTGCAGGACACATGCTCTAATAATATATGTGGCCAAATACCTTGTGGCATTCAAACATATTACCTCTGTGCTACACACTGATCCCTCAATCCTACATGCTATATCTTCACTTAGAATGCTAAGGCTTAGAGCATGGGGGTTCTAACCAGGAAAAAAGGTAAAGGGAATAACATGGCTTCACGCTCACAGTATCCAGTGTACTGGCCCTAATGTAAAGGGAATGCTGCGGCTTCACGTTCACAGTACATAGTGTACTGTAACTGGCATACATGGAGTACTAAGGACTTATCATCACAGTACCCAGTACATGGGCGATGGTGAATGCTGGTGAACGTGGAAAACCAGATCTCGTCACACCCAGAATACAAGGGTACTGGCAAGTTCAAACGTACACTTCACAGTATATTGATCCTAGTGCACACGAACACTAAGGGCTCAAATGCACACTACCCATTGCATTGGGTCTGGTGTGTGTGGAACAGTAGAGCTTCACACTAACACTGGTCAGGAGTTTGGCAATGGTGCACATGAATTTGCAGGTTTTCTGCTCACCGGACCCGGTGCAGAATACAGACCTGTGTACTTGCGCAGGTGTGGAATGGATGCTGTGTGTGTATTGGATTTATAAAGCAGAAAGATAGCTAGAAATGCAGCATTTTGCATGAGGGACTAATCTGGGGATTACCAGAAGGGTGAAGAGGTAGTAGAAGGGCTGAGATGAGGGGCTGCAGAGGCGGAGCAGCGGGTGAGTTGAGTATAGCACTCGGCTATTGGCATGACGTTCTCTGAAGAGTAGGGCTTTGTGGAGTGTAAGATGGACGGGGCCAGCCTTATCTGCATTGCTAACTTGTTCCCGAGATGCTGTTCATAGTAGGTTTCAATTTTTTCTGTCTTGCAGTGCTTTGTTTCCAGTCTGGTGATGCCATGGCTCCTGGTGGTGTGTTGGCCTCTTGAGATACCATGGCTCCTGGTGGTGTGTTGGTCTCCTGGGATTGTGAGTTTCTTGGCAATGTACAGAGGTGTTTTGGCTGTGACTTAGGTCTTGCAGTGCTTTGTTTCCAGTCTGGTGATGTCATGGCTCCTGGTGGTGTGTTGGTCTCCTGAGATTGTGAGTTTCTTGGCAAGGTAGAGAGGTGGTTTGACTGTCACTGCTTTGTCTGTCTTGCAGTGCTTTGTTTCCAGTCTGGTGATGTCATGGCTCCTGGTGGTGTGTTGGTCTCCTGAGATTGTGAGTTTCTTGGCAAGGTAGAGAGGTGGTTTGACTGTCACTGCTTTGTATGTCTTGCAGGGCTTTGTTTCCAGTATGGTGATGTCATGGCTCCTGGTGGTGTGTTGGTCTCCTGGGATTGTGAGTTTCTTGGCAATGTACAGAGGTGTTTTGGCTGTGACTTAGGTCTTGCAGTGCTTTGTTTCTAGTCTGCTGATGTCATGGCTCCTGGTGGTGTCTTGGGATCCTGAGAATGTGTGTTTCTTGGCAAGGTAGAGAGGTATTTTGCCTGTGACTGCTTTGTAGGTCTTGCAGTGCTTTGTTTCCAGTCTGGTGATGTCATGGTCTCTTGTGAGTCCGAGTTTCCTGGCAAGGTAGACAGGTGTTTTGGCTGTGACTTAGGTCTTGCAGTGATTTGTTTCCAGTCTGGTGATGTCATGGCTCCTGGTGGTGTGTTGGTCTCCAGAGATTGTGGGTTTCTTGGCAATGTAGAGAGGTGTTTTGGCTGTGACCGCTTTGTAGGTCTTGCAGTGCTTTGTTTCTACTCTGGTGATGCCATGGCTCCTGGTGGTGTCTTGGTCTCTTGGGATTGTGAGTTTCTTGTCACGGTAGAGAGGTGTTTTGGCTGTGACTTAGGTCTTGCAGTGCTTTGTTTCCAGTCTGCTGATGCCATGGCTCCTGGTGGTGTGTTGGCCTCCTGAGATTGTGAGTTTCTTGGCAAGGTAGAGAGGTGTTTTGGCTGTGACTTAGTCTTGCAGTGCTTTGTTTCTAATCTGGTGATGTCACAGCTCCTGGTGGTGTGTTGGCCTCCTGAGATTGTGAGTTTCTTGGCAAGGTAGAAAGGTGTTTTGGCTGTGACTGCTGTATAGGTCTTGTAGTGCTTTGTTTCCAATCTGGTGATGTCATGGCTCCTGGTGGTGTCTTGGTCTCTTGGGATTGTGAGTTTCTTGGCAAGGTAGAGAGGTGTTTTGGCTGTGACTGCTTTGTACGTCTTGCAGTGCTTTGTTTCCAGTCTGGTGATGCCATGGCTCCTGGTGGTGTGTTGGCCTCCTGAGATTGTGAGTTTCTTGGCGAGGTAGAGAGATGTTTTGGCTGTCACTGCTTTGTAGGTCTTGCAGGGCTTTGTTTCCAGTCTGGTGATGTCATGGCTCCTGGTGGTGTGTTTGTCTCCTGGGATTGTGAGTTTCTTGGCAATGTAGAGAGGTGTTTTGGCTGTGACGTTGGTCTTGCAGTGCTTTGTTTCCAGTCTGCTGATGTCATGGCTCCTGGTGGTGTGTTGGCCTCCTGAGATTGTGGGTTTCTTGGCAAGGTAGAGAGGTGTTTTGGCTGTGACCGCTTTGTAGGTCTTGCAGACTGTCTTGAACATAGCACATGTTTGAAGGAGGCAGTTCGCACATTCCCCTAAGGACGGGGATGATGTGGGCGAGTTTTCCTAGTCCTGTGATGACGGATGCTGCAGTGTGCTGGATGGCTTTCAGAGGGACCAACATGGCATTTGGGGTCCTGCGAGCAGTTGGTTGCCATCATCTATGTGGGATATAATTCTGGACTTGAGAACGCTCAGCGGGGTTTCCTAGGAGATTCTTGGGTTGACCTTCAGGTAGGTGTCATGGAAGAGGGAGAGGCAGTGCTTGTGTTGATGGACGTCATTGTTAGGGAAACCTGCGTTTCATCTGTGTTTTGGGCTACCTTGATGTTGGTGTTGGCAAGGAGTTCTCCTGGAGGTTCCTTGTAGAGAATGGAGATCACAGAAGACAGGATGGAGCCTTGTGGAAGTCTGGAAGTTCCGGGGCAGCTATGGGATCTGTTGAGACCCATCCTTACGAGTTGATCTCTGCTTGAAAGGTAGGAGGCAAACCATTGCAGGACTGTTGCATTGAAGCCCATGCATGTGGCAAGGATGCTGTGGAGGGCCACATAGTTAATGGTTTCATATGAGGCACAGAGGTCCAGTAGGGCTAGGAAGCAGAGGTCCCCTTTGTGCAGGACATGTTAAGTGTCATTGATAGCTTGGATGGTGGTCTCTAGATCATCACCATCACAATGCCCAGGCGATTCACTCATGTGTACATGGGATACTAGCACTTCACACGCGCAGAGCATAGTGCACTGTGCACAGTGCATTGAAACGATTGGGTATAGTAAACACTTGAACTTTAAACTCATAGTTCCCAATGCACTCACACTAGTGTACATGGAATACTGGAGCTTCACACTCACAGTGTCCAGTGTATTCACACTGGTGCACATGAATATTAGAGATTTACACTCATTGTATCCAGTGTAGTGCCACTGTAACGGTAATAATAAAGCTTCACACTCACAATGCTTCGTGTATTTTCACTGTTGCACATGGAACACTAGAGCTTCACACTCACATTGTCCAGTGCATTTACACTGGTGCATATTAGAGTTTTACACTTATTGTACCCACTGTAGTGCCACTGTAACAGTAATAATGAAGCTTCACACTCACAATGATTAGTGCGTTTGCACTGTTGCACGTGGAACACTGGGGCTTCGCACGCACAGTGCCCAGGGTATTCCACTGGTGCACATGAATATTAGAATTTTACACTCATTGTGTCCAGTGTAGTGCCACTGCAATGGTAATAATGACACTTCACACTCACAATGCTTAGTGTATTTGCACTGCTGCACATGGAATGTTGAAGTTTCGCACTCAGTGTCCAGTGTATTCTCACTGGTGCAAATGAATATTAGAGTTTCACAATCATTGTATGCAGGATTGTACCACTCATTCGGTAATAATGAAGCTTCAAACTCACAATACTTAGTGTATTTGCACTGCTGCACATGGAATATTGAAGTTTCACACTCAGTGTCCAGTGTATTCTCACTGGTGCACATGTATATTAGTGTGTTGCACTCATTGTATCCAGTGTAGTGACACTGTAATGGTAATAATGAAGCTTCGCACTCACAATGCCTAGTGTTTTTGCACTGGTGCACATAAAATACTGTAGCTTCACACTCACTGTTTTCAATGTTTTCACGCTGGTGCATGTGAATACTACAGCTGTGCACTCACCGATCCAGTATAGTACTGCAGTAGCAGTAATACTGGTGCTTCACACTCAGAATGTCTGGTGCTTTTGCACTGGTGCGTGTGGATTGACAGGGATTCACACTCAGTACCTAGTGCATTGGAACGTTCACGTGTGGATTATCAAGATATCACAATACATGAGATATTTCACTTGCGTGCCCCCAGAGAGTACCGCTGCTTCACAAACCAGAGTGGTGGCACTAGGTTACACGAATACTCAGGATGTCCGCAGTGAATTGCCCAGTGTATGGATGCTAGGTGCACAGAATGTTTCACACGCGCGGTGGCCAGAGTATTGGCATCCGTGCAGGTGGAATATTGGTGTTTGGCAATCATTCCCCGTGAGCATGCTGGTGATATTTGCCAGGTAGTGCCACACGACTCATAAACTGCCCTACCTTGGTTATCAGATGGCGTGTTCCTCAGAAGTGCTAATCACTGCCTGACAATGCTCCCCCTTTCATCAACAGTTCCCTCTTATCAGAACCTGGGGGTCCAATGACCATGAGTTTACTGCAGATTCTATCACTGCCCACAGTGGCAATGGCTCGTGCTCCAGCCGCACCCTTCCATGATGGTTGGGCCTGCAGCGGAGGAAAGAAAACGCCACTTCAAGGCAGTTGGATCAAGTTCCTACCACTAGTGCTTTAGGAAGGAGAAACCTTCGAGGGGGGCTCTAGTTAGGGTGTTTGGCCACAACCCCTATGTGCGAGGGGTGCTCTAGTTAGGAGGCGTGGCCTAAGTACTTGTGGGATACCCCACCGTACCCGTACTTAGGCCACACACCCTAACTAGAAACCCCACACTCTCCTAGCAGGCACCCAAGCAGGAGAGTTGGGGCGCACTGGTATCATATCTTATCTTTGGTGAGGCCGGGCACATCAAAGTTGTTATAGCAGTCTGCCCCAGCCCTCATTTTGTTTCTTAATGAGAGGAGTCAACCCACATCAGGCACTCCTTCCATTCAGGATGCACATGTTTAAAGGGAACCTGCGGAGATCCCTCTCCTTTTTTCTAATAAGAAGCTCCGACCCTCGTAGACAGCCCTTTAACCACGTGGCTCCTTGAGTGAAAGGGCTGACTGCTGGGGATTAGCTCCTCTCTCTATTCCCAGATATGCTGACCCATTTGGGCAGCCCATTTATCCAAAGAGCTAATCCTAAGCACTGACACTGGCAGGCATCAGTTTAACCCTCGGGCACCTTGAGTCAAAGGGCTGCCTGCTGGGGGTTGGCTCGTAACTCTAAGAAACAAAAGGAGCGCTCCTTCTGTTTTTAAGAGAGAGGAGCTGATCCCCAGCAGTCAGCCTAATATGCACACATTACTAAAACCATACACAGCATATGCACTATCCTCCACTGTGTACACATTCCAACCATACCCTAAATCCCCAGAGCATGCACATTCCAAAATACACTAATGCAAGAAAACACATAATTCCAGCAGCAATAGTCTCCCAAATTAGCATAACCACACACAGCATATGCAAGGAAATACATAATTTAGCCAAGGAAACACATAATAATTATTAACAAAAAAGTATATGATGTAAAACAAGAGAAAGTAAAGGAGCACATTACTGGGAAACATAGCGTGGGCCTTCAAGAATATTGACAAAAAATAAATGATTACCCTCATCTGTCAAATTTACTCCATGCTTCCGAAAAATAGTGTCAATATTACTTTTAATGTTCTTGTGAAAAATAAAATGCAGTCCATGTCAACTGAAAATGTACGTATACACCTATTTACAGTTGTGCAGGCACGATTCATTTTCCTATAATTTGCACTTCCCCAAATCTACACTTTATGCGCTGGCAAACACGAAAACATAATTTTGGTTGCTGGGAATAATCCTGCTGCACGTAGCAGATCACTTTTAAAATGTCTGGTCCTCCTTCATAGCCAAAGCTGTTAATCCCAGCGTGGATTAAAATAAAATCAGACAGCTTCACAACACTGTCAAAGTAAAGAAGAAGTTGATTCATAATGTCTTGCCATTTGCGCCCTCTAAAAGCAAGCCATTCCACCTTCACATCACCAAAGGATGAAAGAGTGAAGCCTCACTGCATATAATGTTCCAGCCAATGGATCCACGAGTCTCCAACAATAAACCATGTTTTCACCTACATTTTAAAATAACAGTTTAAATTACCACACACCTGTAAAAAATCCATATAAAAACGCTTATGTATTTAAAAAAAAAAAATTGTTTTAGTTGCAGCCCAACTTTTCAAATCATTATTACAAAATACATCAAATCAGACTTCCATATATTACATCGAAAATCATTCATAAAATTAAACCTTCTTAGTAAGGGTACAGTTTCTTTGAATCAATGAACTTTAAAATTTGATCACAACAGATCAGTACTTATTTAACACAATAACATAAAATCACATACCATCATAAACAAGGGGAACCAGACAGACAGATCAGCGACTCTAAGGTATTACACTTATACATAGGTACCAGCACCGCTAATCTGTTCTCTACCATTGGTCCCAGCACATAATGCCATTTACATTTCCTTCACTCGCGGTAATATTATTCGTAAAAATTGAACTAGCGCTTTCTGTACCCTCACACGCGTATTTGAAAACAGCATTTGCCCTTATGTAATACAATAACAATGAGGTGCTTAAAAATATACATACAGGCATTTCAAACATAAACTACAATAATGTGTCTTACATACTAAGCAACATACATGGACGCGTGCCTAATGTTACATACGCACACGTCCAGCTACAAACATTATTTGTATGTACACTGTACTAATGGTACACCTATACTTAGCATCACATGACTTTAATAATGTAGCAATGTGACAAATATGCATGCATGCGTAATGCCAAGTACACTCACATTGCGGAGGTTCACAAATATGAATGTGCAAAACTCTCACAACTCAACATTACCAAATATACATAATACATACTGATCACTTTTGCTTACAAACTTTCAATTTTAAGAAAAATATACTGTAAAATGTGTCAATAAAAACACAACTTTTTCTGGAACAAACAGCACGTGCAAATAACCAACTGCGCATGTGTAATGTACATCAACCAATAAACATACAGCAACAATCCGCCATACTTACATTACTACAAATGCACGTGCCATTTTGCCAAATGTGCAACTTTTTCAACAACATCTATTAAAAATATAAATCACTTCAATTGAAGACAGCAACCAGTGTGGGTGCAAAGTAAGTGCCCTTTACAAACATATAAACTTTCAAAATAATGTTAAACTTATCATTTTATAATGTAAAACTTTAATGTAAATAATGTACAACTATTTCATTGCCCCCAATCTAAACCGGAAACGCTAGACAACCTGGGGGACAATTTATATTATTTTGTCATAATAACTGGGGAAATGAAATGTTGCCTTATCAAAAAAGAAGGCTTATATTGAATCTCATCCCTCACTTTGGCTTGTAACAATCAAGAAACAGTCCTAAAAAATGTACCCCCATTACGATGATATTGTCTGTTGTGTGGTATGCTTTACAGAAGCTGTGGAATGTTGTGGTGGTTATGTCATGGAAGGGTTCTGTAAAGGAATGTGTAGGCATCATGCGGGCAGTTGGAGAGAGACACTGATCATGGTGGTTGGGGGTCTTTATTATTGTATGTAACTTGGAAATAAATGGTTAACAAGTTACCATCACATGTGTGAAACCTCATCTTTACAGTATCAACTTATTATACAGCCTTTAATCACCATAACTAAAAAATGCCAGGGTATGCTAAAAACACTAACACAATACATAAACATCAGACAGCATGATTGCACATAGTGTATAGAACACATGTATAAAATCAACTAAAAAATGCATTATTGTACCAAACCTATAATTCTGTCCAAAATATTATTCTTGGACCTAGAGTGTAGCAAAACCTTTCAACACTCCTTTCGTTGCCCTATATGTACATGTTTCTGTCCATATGGCATCTCATTGCCGGACATTTCTGAGGGGCCATAATTCTCTATAAACGTGCAGCAACTTCACACTTCATTAAAACTTAATTGTGTGCTCATGAAGAATACTTCTTCCAAGATTATGCCAGGAGCTACCTATGTGGACGGAGAAACATCCTTAGTCTGAGTCATGTCTGTACAACGGCCTTCAAGTCCCAAACATTTACAAATAAATGTATCTCATCTACCTGGGACAGATGCCCATGAATACCAGCAACCATGGATGTTGTGACCCCACCACTATTCATCAGTGTGGCGCTCCAAGCTGGCCATCATTTACATGCAGCATGCCGTAACGTAGTGACATCATTGCGTGGACCGCACAATGACATCACACAGCATTCAATGTACGAACATACAGTGAACCCATGATCACACTGGGGTTTGCCGTGGAGGTTCCTCTTAGGATTACTCCTGGACCTCCATTAGTGTGCTTAATGCTCCCTATTATTCCATTCACAAAGGTGCAAAATCCTCAACAGTCACCCAAGTGTGCAGGTATAAATAATGGTCGGAAAATAAAATAATACACACCATATACATGATGAAACATGTACCCCAGTCCATATGTCCAACTCCTTGTTTATTGTGACACGCCAGACAAACATCATAAGTACAAATGCTATTAACCACGGCGCCCATCTTATCTTGCACAGTGCTCAGAATCATTATGCCTCTTACCACATTCTCAAAGGTCACTTACATCATCAACATCATAGGTGAACCAAGACTTGACCCTTCGGTACAGAAGCTGTGTGCAGTTCCAACCTTATGTTACGTTGTAGCACTCCACATTTTCGTTGAGCCCCACAATGTGAGTTCTAGTCCAAAATATTAGTTGCTGCTCCAAATTCAATAATTTTCTGTTGATCTCTTCTTGGGAATTCCCCATTGACTTTTCTTTATTTCCCATTTAAACTGTAAAATTAATGTGCATTTTTCATATAGTGCTTAACCAAGGGAGCCTGTTTAATATTGTTTTTGATACAGCTTCTGTGCTCAAGGAGCTATATCTTCCACTAGCTGCTTGTCTTCCCAATGTAATATCGGTCACATGAACAAGTAATGTGATATCTAAACATGTTCTGTGTTACAATGTGTGTGTTCACTGATCATCCATACCTGTTCTAGGCCCATATTGACAGTTAGAATTTTGATTGTGAAGGGACACATTACTCAGTTACCACACAGGTAATGCCCAATCACAGGGAGTAGTCCCCATAAGATGCTCTGGGTCTGTCTGACAGCTCTTCTTCCAATATCATTAATGACGATGATAATTGTAATGTAAGTACTTTTCTTGAATGCCACCAGAGGGTCAGGCAGAGATTTTGAAAATAATTGTCTCCAGTTCTTTGTAACAATTACCTCAAGCTTATATGATAAATTACTTAACGTGCTGACAAATACTAATGTGTCATCCTTTTTCTCTCTGGGCTTATGTTCCAACAGAGACACTCTATTGTTGTTATAGGCTTGTTTTACTGACTTAGTCACCAGTCCCCTGGGATAACCCGGGCCTCTAACTTCGACATCCACTTATTGGCTTCCACGTCATAGTATTCTGTAGTACTGCTGTTATGTTTAAGCTTCAAGAATTGGCCAAATGGCATATTATCCTTAACATGTCTGGCATGATTACTTCCATAATGGAGTAGAGCATTTATATCTGTCTCTTTGGTGTATGGTTTAAACCACAGTGCCCGCTGGAAGTGATATATTGCAATGTGCAAATAATGTACTTCCTTATTGCTCATGGTAGCCGTAAAAGTGAGATATCTGTTCTGAGCATGTAACCACGCTACAAACTCCTTAGCTATGACTATTTCATTGCAGCATATTTCAAAATGTCAACAATCCCTTTTTTTGATCCTTCAATTGAGCTAGGTTAGTAAATCCGTTTGAACAAATTCAGATTTATTAGTGAATGCACCTAGTCTTTAAATGTAAACATTGTCAATAATAAAACCAACACTTATACTAGTATATAGTCAATATCTCATCCACAAAATTACAATACTAATATGGGAATTAGCATTCTTTAAATAGTACTTAATGGTAAGCAGTAACATCTAAAGTTATTAATACAAATGTAGCCACTTGTGTTTCATAAATATGACTACATAGAAAAAGTAGCACTATGCACAACATGTTAATAGAAATATAGGCACTAATGTACTATAATTATGAATACTTAGAACATATGAATACAAATGTAATCAGTAGCATGTAATGCCATCCATACCAATATAGGCACTTGTGTATTGATGATAGCACAATATACAAAATGTTAGTACAAATGTAGGCACAACCATAAGATTAATAGTACTATGTAGAAAATGTAAATAAAAATGTAGGCACTACCATACTATAAGTATTAATACATATAAAATATTAATACAAATGTAAGGAGAAGCATGTAATGCCGTGAATACTAATGTAAGCACTTGCATACTGATAACAGCACAACATACAAAATGTTTATGCAAATGTAGGCACTAGCATCATAATAATAGCGCTATATAGAAAATGTGAATTCGAATAGACATTACTGTACTATAAATGTTACTGGTTAGTGAATATTAATACAAATGTAAGTATAGGCATGTAATGTCCTCAATATGACAGTTGGCAGTAGCTTACTGATAACAGCACGGTATAATAAAAGGCTATGTTATTAATTTAAATACAAAGGTAGCTGTAAGTGTAGTACACAAAATCTAAATACAAATATACATACTAATGTACTATAAGTATTAATACATAGAAAATATGAATACAAATGTAAACAGTAGCATTTAATGCCATCCACACTAATGTATGTTAATACAAATGTAGGAAGTAGCGTAGGATTAATAGGGCTATGTAGAAAATGTAAATACAAATGTAGGCACTACTGTACTATTCATTTTATTAGATATACAATAATAATACAAATGTTGGCAGTAGCATGTAATGTTATCAATATGAATGTTGCGAGTTGTGTACTGATGATAGCATCATATAAAAAAGGCCAACAGGAAGGTAGCCAATAACGTAGTATAAATAGCATTATATATGATAAATCAATGTATGCAGCTAGTTACTAGCGTAGCATTAATAGCACTATACCTAGCATGTAAATACCACTCTGGGCACTACCATACTGTGCATACCAATATACAGAAAAAGTTAATATGAATGTAAGCAGTAGCATTAAATGTCCTCACAATAAAAACATACAGGTGTACAAAGTAAATTATATTGTAACATGTCTTCCTTTATATAGGTGAAACATGAACATTAAAAGAAGATGAAAAAGATACATACAATGTTTTTAATGATACAAAAAAATTTAATTAAAGTAACAATACACGGGTAGCTACTAGCCTATTGTTTACATTACTATACCTAATATGTAAAAAAAACACTAGGAACTAGCACCCTATCCATACCAAGATGTATAAAATGGCAATATTAATGTAAGCAGTAGCATTAAATGTCCTCAAAATGAAAACATACAAGTGTATACAGTAAATAGTACAACGGTTTAAATTGTAGCAGGTCTTCTTAATTATAGGTGCAACATCAACTTTAAAAGAAGATGACAAAGGTAAATACTAATTTAGGCACTAGCTTACTATAAATGGTAACAAAAGATGTTAATACAAATGGCTGAAGAGAGGTTAATATGCATAAAGTACCTAGCATAATATTAATAGTTCAATATACGAAATGTCAATACTAATGTAGGCACTGGTGTAGCATACATACCACTAGCACAACATTTAATATTTTAACATGTCTTCTTGTGTACAAGTGAAACATCAACATTAAGGGGCCGATTGATGGAACAAACGTGCGCCGAAAATCTTCGCGCAAGCAGGCGCAAGCGGAAAAAAACAGGCGCACGCGCACGCTTGCGATTCATGGAAGTCCCTGCGCGTGTACACCCCGGGATGTGCGCCAAACCCGTTCATGGCGCACAAGTCACTGCAACATCCCGAAAGGCGTGCGCGACACGCACATTGAAAGCGCACAACCTCGGCGCATACACCAGAAAGTGGGCAGGACACGGGTCGTAACGCGCGGAATGGGGAACAACGCGCGAAAATAAGGGCGTAACTGGAGATGTACTGCAGGGAAGCAGACGGAACGCCCACACGCACTCGAACCACACATATTCATGGAAACGAATAGGCCAAAACCACGCACAGCCAAAGACACGCACAAGCCGAAACACGTCCGCCACACGAAGGCAGGCGGTAGCGTCCCTGCGCATTACAAAAGTGGCAACATACAGCAATTGGGCCTGTGCGAGCGGGCTATGTGTATTTCAGGGTCACGCGATCGGGCCTGGGGGAGCGGGCTACGTGTATTTCAGGGGTTCGCGTGAAGTTTTTCACGCGATCGGGCCTGGGGGAGCGCACTACGTGTATTTCAGAGGTTCGCGTGAAGTTTCTCACGCAATCAGGCCTGGGGGAGCGGGCTACGTGTATTTCAGGGGTTCGCGTGAAGTTTCTCACGCGATCGGGCCTGGGGGAGCGTGCTACGTGTATTTCAGGGGTTCGCGTGAAGTTTTTCACGCGATCGGGCCTGGGGGAGCGGGCTACGGGTATTTCAGGGGTTCGCGTGAAGTTTTACACGCGATCGGGCCTGGGGGAGCGGGCTACGTGTATTTCAGGGGTTCGCGTGAAGTTTCTCACGCGATCGGGCCTGGGGGAGCGGGCTACGTGTATTTCAGGGGTTCGCGTGAAGTTTCACATGCGATCGGGCCTGGGGGAGCGGGCTACGTGTATTTCAGGGGTTAGCGTGAAGTTTCTCACGCGATCGGGCCTGGGGGAGCGGGCTACGTGTATTTCAGGGGTTTGTGTATTTCAGGGGTTCGCGTGAAGTTTTTCACGCGATCGGGCCTGGGGGGGCGCGGGGTACCACTCACCGTCTGCCTTGCGTGTAGAAGAACGCGTAGCCAACACCCGCTGTGAAGTAATAGCGTGTGAACCCCAACGGATGGAAAACACACGCACCACACGAAAAGCACGTACAGAGCAGTTCAAAGGCCTGCCAGGGCAACGCCCATGCGCGAAACATCACAGACGCGCTTACGCTGTAAGGGCCTTTGGTCCAATGAAATTGCATATGCGTGCTGACGCGCTTACGCGCTAAGGGCCTTTCCTCGAATATCACGCTAACGTGCAGGATTTTCACGTGCCAAATCACTCCGTATCAAGCAGGCCACGCGAAAACACACGGAAGACCACGCTCCTGCCCAGAAGGCCGAATTACTGACCCCCAGTGCCCCGAGCAGCCTCCCACGTGCCATCTGCTGCTGCCTGCCTGCCTGCCTGCCTGCTGCCACCGTGCCCTGCCATTTGGTGCCTGCACATCAGCCATCTGCAGGGGTCCAGTTGCTGTGTCCACCCCTGCTGGAACAGAAGACTCCCGACTCGGATAACATCGCTCCACAGCCCAGCCCCAGGACCCAGTTGCCCACCCACTCCTGCCCCTGGGGTTGCCATGTCGGGCACATCAACATCTGGCACCAGTGGCAGCCCCCGGCCAGAGGGGCACCAGCTTCACTGCCACCGAAGTTGGTGTCCTGGTGGAGCAAGTCCTGGGGCAGTATGATGCCCTCTTCGGATCGTCCCGCGCCAACAAGGAAGGACGGGAGAGGATCTGGCCGACTGTGTGGTTGCCATCAACGCGGAGGGGGTGGCAACCCGCACCATCCAGAAGGTCAAGAAGCGCTGGGAGGACTTGAGGTCCAGGACCCTCATAAAGGCCGGCGCCTCGTGGAGGGGGCCGGGGCCGCATGAGTTCATCCAGATGAGGGTCCTGGAATGCGTACACCCAGCGCTCCACCGCCAAGTCCTTGAGAGGGAGACCCGTCTGGAGTTGAGCGGTAAGTGGCCAAGCATTGCTGTGTGAGGCAGGGCATGTTGCAGTGTGCTGTTGTCTGATACTTGCCTGTATGTGTGACATAGGCCATGTACTCATGTATGTGTGCAGGGACATCATGGTAATGCATGTGCGACCAGTAATGTGTGAACCGCACGGTTGTTGCATGTGTTTAAATGCGACATGGGGAGCCCTATGCAGATTGTACACATGAGAGCATGGCAGTCTCTGTTCCTGGACAGTGGGGGTGAGGGATGGGTGCTGATGCCAGGTACATATATGGTATGCATGTCTGTGTGCCTGACCTGCGTGTCTGTGACTTGTGAATGCCATGGATGCATGACACATGTCTGTGACAATGTACAGATTCACTGATGCAGCCTAGTCATCCTTGTATCCACTGTGATTGGGGTGTACGGGGCCAGATGGATGTGACTGAGGTGAAGTGTGTGCATGTGATAGGCATGACCCATGATGCATGTGAGTTCCATTACATTGTATGTTTCGAGAGTCCATTGGACATGTATGGAAATGTCCATGGCATGCACCATGACTGTCACTGTGTGTGTTTTGCCTGGACTGACACATGTGTTGTGGAGGACATGATGGAAGTGTACTTTGACAGTGGCACTCATCTGCTATTGCTTCCTGTCTAGGGGACCATTGTACAGTACCCTGATGCTTGTGTTCTATGTCTCCCTCTACGCAGCGGCTAGTGAAGAAGAGGTGGAGACGGCGCTGTGGAGCAAGGCGGCGGGGATGCCCCCACGGCTGCAGCGGAAGGGGTGGGTGAGCCCCCACAGGGGCCTGCTACGGCGGAAGACGGTGAGGAGCCATCCAGGTTGGTGGTTTCCACAGAGGAGGAGGAGGCCGCCACTGAGGCGCACATGGGCCTGGTGGGGGCATCCCTGCTGGTGCAAGTGGTGCAGTCCAGGGGCAGGGGCAGGAGGCAGCACAGGTCACCGTGGAGGGGCCTGTGCATGTCGCTGTCCCTGACCCTGTGGGTGCACCACCATGCACCAGCAGGGATGCCCCATCCCAGGCCCGTCCGTAGGTAGAGGGGATGTCCATGACATCTGACTCCCCTCCACCTGCGGACGAGGGGACTGCTGGCCGTATGGAGAAGGTCCTGATTGGGGTCGCGATGCGCACGGCTGTGATTCGTGATGCCGTGCGTGCTTCCCAAGAGGAGCACGCACGTCATCACGAAGAGCACCGTGCCGATGTGGCCCAATTGGGATCGTCCATGTTCGGGGTTTCCTGCATGTGTCAGCCAATCTGGCGGCCCTCTCCTCCTCTGTGGAGACTATACGCCAGTCGTTCTCCTTGCCGTCTTCCGGCCCAGATGCCACCAGGGCCCCCTGTGGACCTGCCCTGACCAATGCAGCCAGCTCGGTGGGGATCCATCCCTGCCACAGTCGGGAGTCGGAGTCCAGCAGGGTGGACACCACAGCAACTGTACCCCAGCAGATGGAGGATGTGCCGGCATCATCAGGCAGGGCACGTGCACGACGGCGTCGGTCGGGATTCCATCAGCCTGGATGCCGTCGTGCTGGCAGAGGCAGTTGCCTCGGAGGCAGCAGCAGAGTCAACGTGGGAGGCATCATGGCTCGGGGCCATCAACATCGAGGGGCAGGCATCGGCCGAGGGAGGAGGACCCAGGACAGGAAGTGTCTACTGGCTGCGGTTGGGCTGCAGATAGGTGCGGAGCGGCGGCGGGCGGAAGAGGCGCGGCTCACGATGGTCAGGGCGGAGAACTCCATGCGGAGGGCCCTGAGGCGGGCCGAGTGCCTCGAGGCAATCCGCAGGGGGTTGGAGGAGGCAGATGGCATCGTCCCTGCGGACCCTCGGGGCCATGGAACAGGGACGCCTCCGGGACATAGACGAGGAGTTTGATGATGCCCTGGCCCGTAACACCACGGAGTGAGCCGCTGGACTTGCCCGCGCCTTTGTATATAGTTCTTTAGTTTTAGGTTTCATTTGTTTCTTCTTATGATTTGGAGTCGACGGACACAGCTCCACTTTTTGTATATAGTTTCATTTTAGTTAGGGTTTTTGTAGGTTTCTTTGTTCAGTTGGGCTCATGGACCCTTGGATGTTTGTACATAGTTCTTCATTGGATTGTTTTATTTTTTATTTTTGATTTATTCTCCATGGAGCAATGGTCTTTGCATTTATTTTTATCTCTCGGATTGATTTTATTTTTAATGTGACTTTGAACAACATTTTTTTGGATTTGGATTTGTAGTTTTGATTTTTTTTGGACGGACATGCAGCTATATCTTTTTTTCATTGCCATTGTAGTTTGTTTCATTTCATTTGCATTCAATTTTTTTAATACAATTTTGTTTTTCATACTTCACTGTGTGGTATCATCTCATTGGTTTCATGCATGTCATGTTGGGTGTTTTCCCATTCATTTGCAACCATTGTGTGTGACGGACATGGGTTCATTTGCTTTATGAACATTGGGGGTGTAACATGTAATTTCCATTTCCATGTGGGTGAATGGGTTACTTGGTAGGGCCTTTTGGCTGTGGAGGCTGACCCTAACGCACATGATTGGGGTTTGTGAGGACCTGGGTGCAGGGGGACATGAGTGGGGGCCTGATGGAGTGGTGGGAGACATGGGTGGGGGCCTGGTGGTGGGTGCCCCTGCACTGCTGGGGGTGGGGTGGTGGGGAACATGAGTTGGACATGGGTGGGGGCCTGCTGGCAGGTGCCCACAGTGCTGGGGGGTGGGGGTGGTGGGAACATGGGTGGGGGCCTGGTGGAGGCTGCCCCTGGTGGCTGGGGGGTGGGGGTGCTGGGAGACATGGGTGGGGGCCTGGTGGCAGGTGCCCCACAGTGCTGGGGGGTGGGGTGGTGGGAGACATGGTGGGGGCTGGTGGAGGCTGCCCCTGGTGGCTGGGGGTGGGGTGGTGGGAGACATGAGTGGGGGCCTGCTGGCAGGTGCCCCACAGTGCTGGGGGGTGGGGGTGGTGGAAGACATGGGTGGGGGCCTGGTGGAGGCTGCCCCTGGTGGCTGGGGGTGGGGGTGGTGGGAGACATGGGTGGGGGCTGGTGGTGGGTGCCCCTGCACTGCTGGGGGTGGGGTGGTGGGAGACATGGTGGGGCCTGCTGGCAGGTGCCCCACAGTGCTGGGGGTGGGGGGTGGTGGGAGACATGGGTGGGGGCCTGCTGACAGGTGCCCCACAGTGCTGGGGGGTGGGGGTGGTGGGAGACATGGGTGGGGGCCTGGTGGTGGTGCCCCTGCACTGCTGGGGGTGGGGGTGGTGGGAGACATGGGTGGGGGCCTGCTGGCAGGTGCCCCACAGTGCTGGGGGTGGGGGTGGTGGGGAACATGAGTTGGACATGGGTGGGGGCCTGGTGGAGGTGCCCCTGTACTGCTGGGGGGTGGGGGTGGTGGGAGACATGGGTGGGGGCCTGGTGGAGGGTGCCCCTGGTGGCTGGGGTGCAGGGGGACATGCGTTGGTGGGCAGTAGTGCAAGTTGACATGTGGGTTGGCTGGGGGGCATGGCCATGGTGGATGGGGTGCCTGCAGGACATGTGCAGGGTAGGCCCTTTTATGTGAGGTGAGCCACCTGCAGGGGCCGTGGAGGGTGTAGAGGGAACACAAGGGAGGACCCACACGTGCAATTCACGTGTGGTGCTCCCCGCGCACCCCTGAAATATACATACCCTGCTGGAATCGCATGTGGAACTTCACGCGCACCCCTGAAATACACGTACCCTGCGAAAATCGCGTGTGTAACTTCCCCTGCACCCTGAAATACACGTACCCTGCTGAAATCGCATGTGGAACTTCACGCGCACCCCTGAAATACACGTACCCTGCGAAATCGCGTGTGTAACTTCCCCTGCACCCTGAAATACACGTACCCTGCTGGAATCGCGTGTGGAACTTCACGCGCACCCCTGAAATACACGTACCCTGCGGAAATCGCGTGTGGAACTTCCCCTGCACCCTGAAATACACGTACCCTGCTGGAATCGCGTGTGGAACTTCACGCGCACCCCTGAAATACATGTACCCTGCGGAAATCGCGTGCGTAACTTCCCCTGCACCCTGAAATACACGTACCCTGCTGGAATCGCGTGTGGAACTTCACGCGCACCCCTGAAATACATGTACCCTGCGGAAATCGCGTGTGTAACTTCCCCTGCACCCTGAAATACACGTACCCTGCTGAAATCGCGTGTGGAACTTCACGCGCACCCCTGAAATACACGTACCCTGCGGAAATCGAGTGTGTAACTTCCCGTGCACCCTGAAATACACGTACCATGCTGGAATCGCGTGTGGAACTTCACGCGCACCCCTGAAATACACGTACCCTGCGGAAATCGCGTGTGTAACTTCCCCTGCACCCTGAAATACACGTACCCTGCTGGAATCGCGTGTGGAACTTCACACGCACCCCTGAAATACACGTACCCTGCGGAAATCACGTGTGTAACTTCCCCTGCACCCTGAAATACACGTACCCTGCTGATATCGCGTGTGGAACTTCCCCCGCACCCCGAAATACACGTACCCTGATGGAATCGCGTGTGGAACTTCACGTGCACCCCT
This sequence comes from Ambystoma mexicanum, assembly GCA_002915635.3. Taxonomy (NCBI): domain Eukaryota; kingdom Metazoa; phylum Chordata; class Amphibia; order Caudata; family Ambystomatidae; genus Ambystoma; species Ambystoma mexicanum. Next base: position 909,327,237 of record CM030321.1, read on the forward strand.
GGAATACACGTACCCTGCTGATTTCGCGTGTGAGACTTCCCCCGCACCCCGAAATACACGTACCCTGATGGAATTGCGTGTGGAACTTCCCGCGCACCCCTGAGATACGCGTACCCTGCTCGCACGGGCCCAATCGCGTGTGGAAATTCCTGCGCACCCCCGAAATACACGTACCCTGATGGAATCGCGTGTGGAACTTCCCACGCACCCCAGTGATACACGTAGCCCGCTTGCTGTGCTGGTACAGGGTTAGCGCAGCCCTTTGCGCTGGATTGGGTATGTTGATGGCTTTTCCCTGCGCGAGAGGCGTTCTTGGGGGTGTAACTGGCGCTGCTGCAGGGTCGCTGCGCCACTGTGCGCCACGGCTGGTTTTGGTGGCTGGAATCCATGAATACGCTGTGCGCGGAAATGGATTTTAGCGCACGCGGCTGGCGCAGGGATTCTCACGCGCACACTGTGCGCCAGCCGCGTGCGCCACTTGTGCGCTGGATTCTATGAATTACCCCCTTAAAGTAGATAAGAATACAACAAAAGAACACAAACATCATCATAAATTGTGTAAATATCATTCATTATAAAAACACATACAAAACATTAATACAATTTACATTTTTCGCAAGCAGCAAAAAACACAAATGTATAGTAAATCTAAAAATGTAAAAATACATTTGAAAAAACGTTTGTTATAATCAATGTATCCATTGTAATTTTATTTCAGCAACAAAATACCAGTTTTAAAAGAAAGCTGGAAAAGAAAAATGAAAACATAAAGAAAAACACCACAAACATTCCTAAAAAACACAAACAAAAAAGAACATAAAAGTACACATATAACTAGCCAACAGGAAGCTCAAATAAACATTCACAATGACACCATTCCAACTGCCCTAATTATTGCCAATATTACACAAGTAGTTAAAAATGTTTGTTTAAAAGAACAACGTACACCACAAACAACAACATGTATTGCACCTGTTCAAATCACACCACCTATATCCTCAAGTCCTTTATAAAATGTACAAAAAACTACAGAAATAAGTAATACACTTTTAAGTACTCTGAATGGTACCACTGAAGCTACCTGTACCAAACCTCATGAATTAAATTCACAATGTGAAACACCTAAAATTAACAAATTAAAATTAATAAAAAGCACTAAAAATAAATCAAAATGCATTTCAACAGCACAAATTTTGCCTATCAAAATACAAATACAACTTGAGAGCCTATTACTAGTCCTAGCACTACTTTAATAACTGAAAGTTCTATTACAACACAAACAACAAAGCAGCTCATCTAATGATAAACATACTACAATTCCAATAGTTGAAAGTCCACAAATCCAAAAAGATAATACAAATAGATTTGATTTTGATTTTGGGAATTTATAATGCGCTCAAGACAGAACAAACCGTATAATGGTGCAGATGACTTTTGGTGAAACGAGTATCCAAAATTGTAATAGTATCACATTCCATCCATAAGTGCAGTGCAATTACGTCCAGAGGACATGACCATTGTACAAAACTGGCTAGAGTTTATTTAAACAAAAACCTTCAGGGCTTTAAGAAATTGACACAGGGAATCCATAGTCCTAAGTTCCCTCGGTAGGCTGTTCCAAAGTCTAGGTCCAAAAACCGAGAACCTTCTATCCCCTCTTGACACAAATATAGATGGGTGGATGACTAAGAAAGCCTGGTCCCTGGAACGTAGGTATCTGGATGGTTGATACTGCTGAAGTTTATCCTTCAAGTAATCTTGTGCTAAATCATTCAGACACTTGAATACCAAACAGGCTATTTTAAATTTGATGCAGTCTTCAACCGATAGCCAGTGAAGCAGACAACGTGACGGTGATACATGGGAGGTTTTGCTTAACCCACAGACCAGCCTGACCGCTGTATTCTACGCCCTTTGCAGTCTGCTGAGCTGTTATTTTGGGATGCCCACGGATTGGCTATTACAGTAGTCTAGGTGGACATTTGTAAGTGCTCCCACCACCATAGCATGATCCCCTTCCGGAATATATGGGAGAGTTTGCCGGAGGAGTCTCAAGGAGTAGAAGATGGCTTTCACCTTGTATCCAACCTGGCTCTCACTACCTAGATTGTCCTGCCAAATACAGCCCAGATTTTTAACTTTAGTTGAAAATTTAAGTTCAACTCCCAATAGCTTGGGGAGTGGCTGTTTTTTTATAATAGCTGAACGTTGCTCAGGGCCAAACAGAAGAAATTCTGTCTTGGCTGCATTCAATTGCAGATGGTTAGAGGCCATCCATTCGCTAATCTCCTGAAGGCAGTCACTGATTTTGACAAAAGATTCCTCAACCTTATCAACTGTAATAAAAATGTGTATCGTCAGCATATGATTGGAAACTTATTCCATGACGTCTCCTAAAATCCATAACCAGTCGGAGATATAAGTTGAAGAGAAGTGGCGACAACAATGAGCTCTGTGGAACCCCACAATCCACGATACATGGATCTGACATAAATTCTCCTAATCTAACACATTGTTGGCGCTGTTGTAAAAAAGATCTGAACCACCGAATGGCGCTCAGAAACCTTCCCAACTGTCCTCACCCTCTCTAAAAGGATTGTGTGGTTGACCGTAACAAAGGCGGCTGACAGGTCAAGCATCACCAAAAGTGAAAGCTTGCCCTGATCAGCCACCTTCAAAAGTTCATGATAGACTGCCAACAAGGCCGTCTCCGTACCGAATTTCGGACGGAACCCAGACTATAAGGAGTCTAGAAGAAGTTCTTCTTTGACAAATGCTTGCAGTTGTTGAGTCACCACTTTCTCCAATATCTTCCCCGGCCATGGAATACCAGCAATAGGGTGATCATTTTGGAGAACCAGTGGATCCAAGTTAGATTTTTTAGGAGAGCAGTCAATGTGGTGTATCTGAGTATGTCAGGCACTGATCCTTGATCTAATGATTTATTTACAAAAGTAGTAACAAAAAGATGAAAATTGAAGTGTTTTACAGGATGGTCCACTTGCTCATGATCTCCTGTATCTGAGTGTGTGCTTAAATGCACTGGGGTGAAAGGAGTTGGATTCAAAGCTGCAATATTGCTCTTAATTGCAGCAATTTTATCTACAAAAAAGCTATTAAAAGCCTTGACCTGGGTCAGTGATGGAATAATAGACAAATTGTTACTAGTCGGGTGATGGAATTTGGAAATGATTGAGAAATGTTCTCTTGAATGATTTTCTGCTTCAAAAATTTCTTTGTGGAGGAATTTTCATTTTGCCTCAACCGTAGCCTTTTTATAAATCATAAGAGCTGTTTTAGCTTTGACGTTATTTTCTTCTGTTTGATGTCTTTGCCAATTACGTCCTGTCTGCCTAACTTCTTTACGTAGTGGTAACAGGTCTTGTGTATACCAGGACTTCAAAATCCTTTTTTGGATGTTTTATTTTGGTGCAGCCCTAGAACAGATATCTTCCATAAATTGAGTTCCAGTAAGAAAGAAATAAAGAAATCTTCACTGGATAGTGTAGTATCAACCAGAGACAATGAGTTCAGCAATTCCAGTGCAGATATTTTGTCCAAATCTTTGTGTCTCCGTATTAATATCCCTGTGTCCGATTTGGGACTACGAGAGTTCTTCAGTTTGGCTACTAGTACCAATAATTGGAGTGTAAAATCTGACCAATGAATTGGTATATTGTCTAAAAATGAAGTACAAATACCTCTTACTATGATCAAATCTAGGCAATGACCCTTGTTGTGAGTTGTTATTCTTAAAGGCCTAAGGCCATGATTTTCCAAAATATCCCAAAGTACCATAGAACCTAGGTGATTGCGATCATCCAACCATAAATTCCAATCCCCTAATAACAGTAATTCATCATGTTTACTGCCCACTGTAGTTAGAAACAAATCAAGACACTCTGGCAGAATTAGGAGATAGCTCAATAGTAAATTGCCCCACTTGTGATTCATTTCCCCCAATTAAGTGTTTTAAAATGGGAAATGCACAATACATCTTTATAAATAATGGCAATGCCCTCAACCCGTTTATCCACTCTCTCTATATGTTGAATTAGAAAATTGTCTGGGAGTAACTCATGAAAAACGACATGCGACACCTCTGTAAGCCATGTTTCTGTTATAAATAGAACATCAAGAACTTGTTCCTCCATCAAGGTAGCAACCTCAGTCGTAGGTGCACACACAGATCTGGCATTAATACATTTCCTATGACATTTCCATTTCCTATGACTACTGCTAGTATTACTAGTAGTATTTGTATGGTGCAAACAACTTTTATTAAACACAAAAAAGGCTTAGCTTTTCTACTACTTCTGTTTCTAAAAATAAAACTTCAGATATAACTAAAACTACAACAAGTAAGGTCCCAATAACACACCCTATAAAATCAGCAAAAAATACTTAAAATATAATTACTTTTAAGTAGTAGTATTTTAAAAAGTAAACCTAATGTGGCACACAAAACAAAAAAAGGATAATTTACCTATTACTACTTCTCCTTTAACCTTTACATCACAACCTTCCACAACTGAACAAATATCACAAGTAAATATCTATTTATAGTACTGACAGCAGTCAAAACATTCCAAGCACTACTAATAGTAAAAATGAAAAGCAACATCCCAAAAATATAACTACCTCTGGAACCATTCCATTTGGAAAAGTAAGATCTGGGATTTGGGACTACTTTAAAACCCCTGCCACAGATGATGTGCAAAATGTGACTGAAGTAATTTGCACCATCTGCATATCAAAAACATAATTTAGCAAATTCTGCAATGTTAACACATATGCAAAATGAACATGAGCAAATATATTTGAGAAATGTTTATAAAAATCCAAGTACCAAACAAACTTCAATAAGAAAAAAACGGTTCCACTGTTGTAACTACAACACAAAAAGGAAATACTGAAAGAAAATATGTAGAAACTGAAACTTTATAAAAGCTATTATAAATAAGCAAACCATAACTGGAATCTTCAAAATTTTTAACACAATTTTGCATTTTCAATTGAACTATTTTTCAAATGTTCTTATTAAAATTGGAGGTAAGGGAGGACCTCAAAGGTGATGTGGAGTCAGTCCCAAAACAATATTTACATTTTCACGCATTAAGACCCTCCTCTTCAAGGAATGTCTCCTCATGAACACCTAGGTCCAAACATCATCCACTCCCCACCTTACCTGAGACTGGGAGATCTGAGCCCCACTGTTTCCACCGCTGGTTAGTTGCAGGTTATTTGCTGACTAGTGCCATGCCTCCCCTGTTGTTAGATCCCCAATCCCTTGTTTTTATGCTCCCAACACTTATTCTTCTCCCTATTATTGTAAAGTGCTCTGTTGCTTCACAAAGCCAGGTCCACGCTCAATAAATACCCTAATAATATATATAATATATTTCATTTCAATTTTACAATAGTACATACAAAACTCAATCTCAACCAAAAATACAATATTTGTTACACAGTACATTTGAACACATAATCATTTCAAAAATGTTAATATAAAATGTTAACTTTTTTTATGTAAAAGTTCACTACATAAATAAATAATAACATGGAAGTCTACTATTAATACTTTCTCTAACTCTGGTGATTATACCTTGTAATAATACCCAGAAAATATTTGAACACGTACATACAAGTATTCTTATCATAACTACAAGAACCTTTAATTAGTAATTTTCTAAATGCTAAAATACATAAATACACTGTCATTGGAATTTTTAAAATGTTCAAGTTGCTCTTTTCAATTGGTCTCTTTTTCAAACGTTCTTATTAAAATTGGAGATAGGTTACAGCCTTAAAGGTGGATTTGGAGTCTGTCACAACATTTATATTTGCTTTTTCACACACAGAAATAATGTCAATATTACAAAACCACAGCAAGATATTAAATTACAGCAAACAATCAAATTCATATATTTTCTATTAAATATATGATATATAAATATATAATTACATAGTACTTACAAAAATTTCACAAACAATTACACAACGTTAAAAAAACTCAGGAAACACAGATCAAGGGGGTAATTCATAGAATTCGGTGCACAAGTGAAGCACGCGGCTGGCGCACAGAGTGTGCGTGCGGCAGTCTGCGCCACCCACGTGCGCCAAAACCCATTTAGACGCACAGCGTATTCATGGATTTTAATACGTCCATAAGCAGCCGTGGCGTGGAGTGGTGCTGTAACCCCTCGAGCAGTGCCAGTTACGCCCCCAACCCCGCCCCGTGCGCCAAAAACATCGTACAAATCCAGTGCATGGCGCAAAGGCCAATGGACCAGCATACAACGCCCCAACCTCGAAAACGAGTGTAAAACTCCCTGCGCACCCCTCGGGAACACACGTACCCCACTCGCACCAGCGAAAATGTGTGTAAAACTCCCCACGCACCCCTCGGAATACACGTACCCCACTCGCGCCAAGCGAATCGTGTGTAAAACTTCACGCGCACCCCTCGGAATACATGTACCCCGCTCGTGCCAGGCCTATCGATTGTGAAAATCGACGCACACCCCTGCAACACACGTACCCCGCTCGCGCCAGGTCTATCGTGCATGAAACTCCACACGCACCCCTGGAATACACGTACCCAGCTCGCGCCAGACCAATCGCGTGTAAAACTCCACGCACACCCCCGGAATACACGTACCCCACTCACACCAGGCCAATCGCATGTAAAACTTCACACGCACCCCTCAGAATACACATACCCCGCTCGCACCAGGCCTATCACGTGTGAAACTCCACCCGTACCCCCGGAATAGATTTACCCCACTCGCACCAGGCCAATCGCGTGTAAAATTCCACGCGCACCCCCAAAATACACGTACCCCGCTCGCACCAGGCCAATCGCGTTTAAAACTTCACACGCACCACTCGGAATACACGTACCCCACTTGCGCCAGGCCAATCACGTGTAAAACTCCACACGCACCCCCGGAATAGACGTACCCCGCTCGCACCAGGCCAATAACGTGTAAAACTCCATGCGCACCCCCGGTATGCCCGTACCCCACTGAAGCCAGGCCAATCGCGTGGAAAACTTCACACGCACCCCTCGGAATACTCGTACCACTCTCGCGCTAGCGAAAACATATGGAAAAAGTCCCCCCTGTGGAGTGGGCTGCCTGTGGGGCATGCCCAGGGGTGATGGGCTGCCTGCGGGTCATGCCCAGGGGTGATGGGCTGCCTGCGGGGCATGCCCATGGGTGATGGGCTGCCTGCGGGGCATGCCCAGGAGTGATGGGCTGCCTGCGGGCTATGGACTGGGGTGGATGGGCTGCCTGCGCGTATGCCATGGGTGCGTGTGGAGTTTCACACGTGATAGGCCTGGAGCGAGCGAGGCCTTCCGGCCCAGACACTTCACAGCAGCTACAGTGCGAATGTCTTCTTTTGGCGTGGGTGTTGGCTACGCGTTCTTCTTCTATACGCAAGGCATAGGTGAGTCGCACACGTTATTTTTAATAATGCAGGTGTCCGTGTTAGTCACGTACCCCTTTTTTCCCGGGCATACTAGCCTGCGTGTTGATCACGTACGTATTTTTTGTGTTCCTGACTGCCACAGCCTACTGCGTGTGTTTTTTTACACGCACGTGGGCTACAGGGGTCGCTTATCTCTTTTTCTTGCTTTTTTGGGATGCCTGAGCATTGCATGACACGTCATTTCTCCTAGGTGGCCACAGAATAGAACATTCATCATAGCTGTATTTACGTGTTTGTTTTGTAATGCGCAGGGATGCTACCGCCTGCCTTCGTGTGGCGGACGTGTTTAGGCCTGTGCGTGTCTTTGGCCGTGCGCGGGTTTCCCCTATTCAATTCCATGAATACGTGTGGTTCGTGTGCGTTTGGGTGTTCCGTGTACCTCCAAGCAGTACATCCCCACTTATTTTCACACTTTGTTCCCCATTCCGCGCGTTCTGCCCCGTGTTCCGCCCCCTTTTTGGTGTGTCCGCTAACGTTGTGTGCTTTCGCTGTGCGCATCACGCATGGCATTCTGGATGTTGCAATGACGTGTGCGCCCGTGTGCTCCACGTACGGATTTGGCACACATCCCGGGGAAAACACGCGCAGGCCCTTCCATGAATCGCACATGTGCGCGTGCGCTTGCTTTTTCACGCTTGCGCCACGGTTTTCGGCGCACATTTCTTCCATGAATCGGCCCCTTAAAGTCTACAAACATTAGAAATAATGTTAATTTAACAACATAATTTAAATATTATGAATAGGGTTAAAAAATTAATTATATTTCAAATATCATGGCATTGTATTGTATTTTATTTATATAGCGCACAAGGCCCTGAAGCCACTAGGCACATTTTTTAGGTACATATAGGAGCATAATTATATTTACAAACACAGGCATAGAAAATCACATCGATTACAATTACAGGCATAGCATATCACATCATTTGCAAGCCTACATAGGCATAATACACAGCAGTAAGTATATACAGTACAGATAGCTAGTGAATAGAATGTTTTATAGCTGAGCAGTGTTTGTAAATTGGAGATGAAGAGGATTAGTTTTCGTTCAGACAGAGCCAGGATTTGGCCATATGTTGGAATTTGTGGCAGGGGTGTTCTAACCTGATGCTGGGAGGTTGTACATTCCAAGTTTTGGCTGCTAGGACTTTGAAGCTTTTGCCTCCTGCTTTTTGCATAATGAATTTTGGTATGGTGAGATAGTTGGAGTTGGAGGGTCTTGTTTGTCTTAATGACGCTTGGAGTTTGAATTTGTCGCAGAGGTATTTAGGTGCTTGATCATGTATACATTTATGTAGGAGGGAAAGAGTTTTTAATTGGATTCTTTGGTTGATTGAGCGCCAGTGAACACTACGTCTCAGCTCTGAGATATGATGTTTTCCTGGGAAGTTGGTGGCTGCTCTTAGGGTGTTGTTTTGGTAGATCTGTAATTTATTTAGATTGTGCTGACTAGTGCCTAGGTACAGCGCATTGCAATAGTCTAGTTTGGTTCGTACTAGTGCCCTAGCCAGGGTGATCCAGTTTGCAGTCGTCAAGAAAGGTCTACATGCGTTGATGAGCTTACATGTATAAGCAGTTGTAGAAGCGGTAGCTTCAATTTGTTTGCCAAGTGAGATGGAGCAGTCTATGTACATGCCTAGAGTTTTGACATCTTTCGATACTTTGATATTGTTGCCGTCAATATTGAAGGTGTCGAATTTGTTGTCAAGTTTGTTGAGTCTAGCTTGGGTACCCACAAGGAGAAGCTCAGTCTTGCCATCATTGAGGCAGAGTCCGTATTGTGCCATCCAGGCTTGGATGATAAGATAGATGTTGTTGAGTCGTTGTGTGTCTGTGTCGTGGTTGCCTGTTATGTGTATGAGGATTTCCCATGTTGTCAGCGTAGTTAGTGTAAGATATGCCCAGTTGGTCAAGTTTGTCAAAAAGAGGTTTTGTGAATATGTTGTAGAGTGTAGGGGAGACACAGGAGCCCTGTGGAACTTCGCAAGCGACAGACGAAGGGGGTGCAGAGACAGAGGGTGCGAACACACTGGTTGTTCTATTGTTTAGAAATGACTGGATCCAGGTGATTGCTTCATTGGAAAAGTGGGCTGCTGAGGAGAGATGATTGCAGAGGGTTTTATGGTCGACCAAGTCAAATGCTGCTGATAGATCTAGTAAGAGAAGGATGGCAAGATTGCCTGAGTACTTGATGTTTTCAATTTGGATTACTAGATCTATTAGGGCTGTTTTGGTTTCATGTCTTTGTCGGAATCCGGATTGCCGTAGCCCTAGCAGATTATTGCTTTCCTGGTGGTGTTGGATCTGCAAATAGGCTGCTCTGTCTATGATTTTCAAAAGGAAAGGTACGGTAGTGATCGGTCTGTAGTTGGAAGGATTGTTAGGGTCAAGGGATGGTTTCTTTTGGAGGCACATGAACCACACCTCCTTGAGGTTAGTAGGGACTGTATTAGATTTGAAGGAGGCGTTGATAAGTGAGGTGATAAACGGGGTAATCTCCTTTGCTGTTTCTTTTATGATAGGTGCTGGGCAGATGTCACCCATACATCTAGATGGTTTGAGACTTAGTATTATTTCTTCTACTTCTTTGATGCTCAGTGGGGTAAATTTGAATACATTAAGTTGGGCAGAGGGTGGTGTAGTTGTAGTGGGAACAGGCAGGTTATTTGTTATAGAGGCTTTTTTATTTTCAATCTTTCTTTGTAGGAGCTCAATTTTGTCTCATAAAGCTTTTTGGATGTTCTGACACCATGTGGTGTCCTTCAGGCAAGTTGTGGGAGGGGGTGTGGGTGATTCTAGTTCTTTGAGAATGTTAAACAATTCTTTAGTGTTAGATTTAGAATTTTTAATACATTCATTGTACGAGTCTGATTTGGCTAAAGAAATGGCAGATTTATAGGTAGTAGAGGCTAATATAAAGTTTTCTTTATTGCAAGGTGATGGGGTATTTCTCCAGCTAGATACGGCTGTTCTTTTGTTTTTCCGCAGAGTTCTCAATCGTGGGGTGAAGCAGGTATTGAGGTGGCCGTGTGGTTTAGCTTTGCAAAGCTTTTGAGGTGCTATTTTTTTGATGGCGTTTAGTATGGTAGTGTTGTAGAGGTTTACTAGGTGGTAACCTTAACTCACCCAAAAATGTTAAATATAAAATACTTTACAAAAATCCTAAAATCAAACACATAATAAAAAGTCATTCAAAACTATATAAAACTATTAAAAAGTAAATGCACTTTTACAAAATATTCTTAAAACAAAGTGGAACATCTTTTTCTAATAAAAATATATATAATTAAAAACATACACTACACTATCTAATTCATCTACAACAGTTGTATTACAAAATTAAAATAAATACTTAACGTATTTAAAAATAAAATGCACTTAAACATACATTTTAAATAATGCAATATACATAAACATTTAATAAATAATCTAATGTGCATTAAACAAATACAAATACATTTCAAATGTACAAATATATAAATACATTGAAAACATAACATGAAAAACATATAGTACACATATTAATAAAACATTGTCTAAATAACTCAACAAATGTACATATAATTTACAATATTTACATGGAATTACACACAATTTATAAACATTACAAATGTATCAACATTTAAGACTTACTTTGGACTTTAAATACACTAAAATGCAAACATGTCATCTATGCTATCATATACACAGTAATGCATGCATTAAATACTATACGAAAGCAGCACAAATTCAATACACATTAAAAGCATACATATTTAAAACATTTTCTCATTAGGAAGTATTACAAACCAATATTCATAATATAAAATTCATCACCTTCACTTTGAAACATTTAACAACCCAACCTAAATATTACAATCCAAAAACAGAGTTACTTAGCGTTACCACATTCACTAACAAATATTTGACAACCCAACCTACATATTTCAAAACAAAGGTGGGGTGAGTTAAGGTTATCACGATATTTGAGTTAAATATAATTATTTTTCTAAATGTATTCATAGTATTTAAATGATGTTGTTACCTTAATGTTATTATTTAGAATGTTTGTAGACTTTACATTTTTGTTAGTTTAACCTTAACTCTTTTGTAAGAAAAACAGTGTTCACATAATCAAAGTATGATGTAATGTAAAAAGCATTTGTACTGCACCAGGCATCACCATATTGGTCTCCTGGCACCGACATAATTTTAGAGAGGGGGGCAGGAGATTGCCCCAGACATAATTTCAGGAACTGCAAAACACCACCCAACTTTTGCATGGCTTAATTTGCAATTTGCAACCATTACAAACAAGTGCCCAAATTCCTTGGTTTATGTTTTATTGCTTTGCAGTTTTGTTCTCACTTATATACTGTTGTTTTGTGGGAGTTAGTAAAGTGAAGGCGCACTTGTACATTGTCATCATAATCCACTGAAAAGAATCAAGTCTACACATGGTTATAACTATGAAATAATACGTGAGCAAGGTACACTTAGTTCAGGTGACATACTTTCCTGCAGGTGCATGTCACAGATTATCTGAATATCAGATTGGCCAGCTGGACCATTTTTAAGGAAGACATTTATGATTGGTTGGATATGTTGACTGTGGCAGCAACCGGAGCCTTTAACCTTCCTCAAACATGGACATAGGCATATCTATATGCTCATGCGAGCAAACCTGAACAATATGCCCAGTAAGCAGCAATCTGTCTATATGTGCCTGGTAGTTGATGCATGATTGCAAGAATGTGTAAAGGATCCTGCAAAATGATATTGGAAAGTTGGACATCTTAAGTCAGCATGGTACTCCAAGTGCAGCCCGGCCCCACGCAGGTACTCAGAGCAGCGGGAGCTAAGTGTCACCGCCTGGGGACATATGCTGCTGTGTCATCTTCTGGCCCTCTCTATCACCTCAAGAAACCTGCGAAGATTGTGGCACTTGGCAGTCGCCAAAGCAGCAACACTTTGGCCAGGAATTGGCTTCCAGCGCCCATGGTGAGTAGCACTCACATACTGCATCAGCACTCCATGAAAGTCTGGCATAGCCAGCAGCAACCTAGTACACTGGACACAGATGTACTAAACCCAATAAATACACATAATCACATGATAACTGTGTCGGGGCCACTGGCATCACATTATAGAAACTTGGAAACCATACATACTGGATATGGGGCACATCTGGAATAGAAAAGGTGTGTCCTGTGCCAAGTTGTGCATTATGCAAAAGTGCTAGCCATCTGCTATAGGTGTTGCATTATTGATGCAGGAACTAAATCACAAAGTGTGTGATCTTCAGCAATAGACACTTGCACATGTTTAAGGCGCATAGAGGAAGCGCATGCCAAATGCAGTATGTGTTAAGTTAAGTACTGTGGAAAATGGCAAGGTGTGCTGTTAGTGTAGTTCTACTTATGGGATTTGCAAAGTGTGCAGTGCAACAATGCACAGCTCTGACAGCAAGTGACCCTCATTGGAGGTTCTTAGTCACAGGCTGATCCTTCCCTTTTTAATACACCTCCAAAGCGGTGAGCAATTCCATTTTATTTATTTATTTATTGTTGGCTTGTTAGGCGCTTATACAGGAAGCAAATACTGTTTCAAAGCGGCCATAGAATTTGCATAGAAAGTTTTTTAAGTGGATCACAATTTCAGTGCTAAGGGAGCATTTTGAATGCCACTGATGGCCATGAGCTATGCAGGTGCGAACTGGATCATTATGGACTCTGCAAATTGGACTTACTGGTAGAAAATTGAAATTTGCAGTGAGTGACTCCGTAAGTGGGGCATTGGGGAAAAATGCAAAGAACAGTGTTCACGAGAGAATTTGGAAACTGTAATGCCTATTTGCTTGAGTAGTATAGAGTATTGCAAGGTATCTTGTTAGTAGAATATCTCTCAAGTAAAGCGAGCATCTCAGTTACTGGCCAAGGTACATTTTCTTAGTAAAAGAATTACACATGTTGTAGTCTCTCGCTGTAAAATGTTCATTCGATACTACGTGAGCAACAGGGGTCATCCAATTCCAGCGTGCATGTGTACAGCATTTTGGGTTCATACTCTGCATTCATTGTGTGTGCTCTGCCTTTGCAGCAGCAATCCACCTTACTAAAAACTGGCATGAAAACATGTGCTGAGGCACTTATTTTGGAATTGTCTGTGCGGGGCAGAACCTGCTTTGCCTCATCCTCTCACATCATCACGCGTAAATGAATTGCACGTTCCTGCCTCCCAACTCTTTATGAAAAATGACACCTCCCTCTCCCGGCCCAAGACTTGTCCCAATAAAACAAGGATATTGGAGCACATGCTGCTCATGTGCGTTATTTGATGGCAGGGAATTGGTACGTTTGCACAGAGGCGTAGCCAGGTCCCTGATGCAACACTTTTGTCATTTGCACTGCATGGTGCAAATGTAAAGGACCAAAAGGTAACGCACAAGGGTGTACGACACCTTTTGCCCATCACATTTGCACTCTGAAGGGCAAATGAAGTAAACACTGCCTGGCATGATCTCATGCCAGGCGGAAGCTCTTACTTTTAATTGTGAGCGCTGCTTGCAATGCTTACATCACAAGCAGCGATCGCAATTGCAATTAAACGCTGTCCGACCTGCTGGCATGTCGGACAGCATTTAATGTTCAGTGCAAACCTTGCTTACTGGGAGAATGGTAAGTAGTGTTCACAATGAAAATTAAACGCTCGTCTACCCCCCAAACCGTACTGTACGTTAATTATTGGGGGGGCCGGCTGTTAATCACTTTTCCTCTGCAGCTCCACATGCCAGTTTTCCATCATTATTCCCTAAATCCAACATAACCACGCATTCTCGATGCCCCCTCTCAGTACCTCTCACTTCATGGTACTACCTCACAATTTTCCCTTTTTCTCTCCCTGCTCCATTATGTGTTTTCCCTGCCCGCCCTCCTCACATTTACTCCTCTGAAGCAGCGCTGGCTTTTTCACTGCACTACAAGTGCTACACACAGGTTGAGAAACTTTCAATAACGCAAGCCTGTGGCAAACCTATCTTTATACTCTACGTTTTCTTTTTCTTAGCTTTTTAAAACCTTCGTGAACCCAGTAGATCGTTGCAGTTATGTCTTTTCTGTTTTTATTCTCCAAGATTAGTTGGTTATTAAGGTTTGAACCCAAGGAAAGGTTTTTCAAATGTTATCAAATTTTCTCTTGACGATTTTTATTAATTACCGTACATGCAGGACCTGACCCCTTCCCAGTCAAGCAAACTGGAGACCACACTTTACACATACAAACTCCCAGTGCTGTGCTGGTTATCCCCTCCAACAATCACTCTTCCTGAACCATATTTATCACCTTACAATAAAAAGCAAATGTCAGGTCTTCACGGGGGCCTCTCATCCGAGGGCCATTCCTCCGATTTGTTGTTTGCACCTCAGCACGCATACTTGCAATCCTGATCACTGTTGCAGGTTCAGCATTCGCTCATTTAATCATGGCCCTTGACCAAACTATCATCCTCGGGCCCCAGGACTGTACTATGCCATGGCCATTTTCTGTCTCGCCAGCACTAGGGCCAGGTCAATCATTTTGTTAAATTGTTTCTTTGACGTCCAGAGCATGGGAAAGAACACGTCAGTACCCACATTGGGAGCATAGGATTTAATGAGGAATACTTCGCTGTCCTCCAAGAAGCCCTGCACAATCAAGTATCTTCCTTCCGTTTCTCGATGCACCACCTTTATGGAAAATGGGACGGTACTCGCTATCCACCAACACCCTTGTCGCATAAGCGGAATAGGAGGATCCAGCCCCCTGCAAACCCCACTCCTTAAACAACGTGCAAGCTTTATCAAAGAAGAGATTTGTCTCCTTTAGAAACGCAACGTCAATCCCAGATCTCTAGATTGTCACAGGCCCTGCATCTTATAATAAAAGCACTCAAGCCACGCACATTCCAAGACATACATCTAAGCCTTCCCTGACCATTGAGGTGCAGTAACCTTAATCCCTGAACCCCCTTAATGGATCCAAAAATTCAGGAGCCAACAACCATTTGAGCCACAATCAATGGCAATCTCAACAGTATTTCCTTCATGTTATACATAAATGAGTACATGCAGTCTTCAACCCCACCATCCCAACCATATGTTAAACATAACCAAAGTCATGTAACCGTAACCGAGCAACATTGTTCTTGACAGCAGGAGACCATTTGAGGGGCTCCAGGCTTCTGTGAGGGGTCAGAAGTGTGAGGCGGATAACTTTGCATGGAGTTTTCAAAATTCGCCATTTCATTAAATAAAAAGGTAGAATAAACGCCTCACTATCCCGAGCCCGATGAGGATTTCCCTGCCTAAAGCAAACTAAAGGAAACAGTCTAACAAAGGATATCTGTCCCTCACACCGATACATTCAACAAGTCAATAAGGAAAAGCACGGCCGTTAAACACAACAAAATTAATATAACAATTGAATTCGTAATATGACCACTGTCCTGGATTATGATTTGGACGAATTCCCCTTCCCCAGATTCAAACAGTATTCTCGCTCCACAGTTCAAAAGGAAATACGGAAATCCTGGTTCGTAACAAAGTTTCAACAAAATTCTTTGTAATTTCAATTGAATAATAGAAAGTCCAGACACTTCAGAGATAGACCGAAGAAGCTAGAATGTTGCATAAGAATGAGCCTTAGAATTATATTCTTCACCAGGCAACAAGAATGATTTGCCACAATTGAAGGTTTTTGGAAAAATTGGAACTCCTCTACAACAGGTTTATACAGTTCATCCTTCAGCACCATACACAACATAGAATGTCTTTATTAATACCACTTAACTGCACTTCGTCAACTGCTACCTGGTCTAACCCCCTGTTAGGGCTACTACATCAAAGGTTAGCAATCCGGGTAAACACCCCAGCCCGAACAACGCTTCACAAAACAGAACGGCTTTACTGGCAACCTTCAACTTATAACAGCTATGTAACAGCTTCACAATGTTCATTATCTTGCAGCGTTAGGCTTTTACCAACTTCGAAGGGAAACCAGATTCACGTTGGTGCTCTTTTACACTCCTCTGCACATTATGCCCCTGTCCCTCAGAATAACCTTTTCCAGAAAGGCAGCCTTTTTGCCACTTTTGTCCCCCCCCCCCACTACACAAGTAACCAAATACTGATAAGGAAAGAGTCTTTTCCTGTTCCTTTCTTTGCTTTGACAATATGTGTTTATATCCGCTGTTGTTATATGTTTCACAAAACATGCATAACACATTTCACAACCCATGGGTCTTCCATTACTCCCTTTTCGCCTTTGGCAATATTTGTTGTGCTTGTATTGCTTAGGTTTTAGTTTCTCTTGGCTTGGGTAATGGTTGTATGCCTCTGCTTTTAACATTGTTGCCTCACTCGATTTTGGGATTTTACATAAACTCACATGCTTACATTTACAGTCACTTGGTTTCACGGAATAAAGGTTTACAACTTTTTGACAGTTTGGTATTCAAAAGAACTACTAGCACTTATTTCACTCATATGCAAATTAAACTGTCTGCCAGGAACACGCGAGCTGTCGCAGAGCGCTTTGGAGTTACTTGCAACTTGTAAACTCACTGGGTAAGTCGCACACTTCCGATCCTCTTAGCGTCCGCAGGTCCTCTGCTACCGTGGCTCCTCGCGACCCGGCGAACAGCTTCTCCTGGTCCGCCTTCAGATACGACAATGTGCTGTGTTTTGAAAAAGGCAGTGTTAGGGTCAAAACACGTGTCACACGAAGGGCACATTGGCGAATAAAAGCAACTCTCTATACATACAACATGAGTTGTTTGTGTTCATAACAGATTTCAGGCAATCAGTCTCATCACTTTTGCGACATGACCAGCAGCACCCAGTGTACCTAACTTAATTCACAAGTCCCAATTGACTCTGCACACAGGATATTGTCTCCACTGGGGACACAATGCTTCATAAAAAGGAGTCATCGCATGAGACAATCCCAGAGCACATCACCTTCCCCACCAAGGTCGTCCATGATCAGAAGTCCCATCTAGTATCTTTGCCATCAGGCAGTGGTGTCAAGACCTTTGTCCAGGCCCACAGGCCCATGGCCATTCGCCCTGTCATTCTTGTCATTGAAGTTCAAGACATTTGCAAGAATGGCATTAGGAGGATCACAGAGAGGATCTTTTTTTTAAGGCACAATGTCTCACTCTTCCACAAAGCCATGAAACAATTTACCTGGAACCACTGATGGTAATAGTAGGTTATCCATATAATCCGTAACTTCCACACCTTCCTCTCCTTCCAGAGGGCCCACAATATGGACATTATACTACCTTGCCCTGCCCTCAGCATCTTCTACTCTAGAGATCAGATTTTGTGCCGGGTCCTGGTGCTCTAATACCTGTCTCTGCAGCTTATCCGTCACTCCTGACACTTCCACAATGTTCCTGCCCTCGTAATTCATCTTGTCCAAGATATTACACAGGTCTGTCTCCAGACGGACATCTCAGTCTGCACCTCTCCCATCGTGTTTTCCAGTGATGTTCGCAAGGCTGCAAACACTTCCAAGACAGCCCCATCTTGGCCCTTTTGCTGAGTCATGTCCTTAAAGGTCACCTCTGATGAGCCTGATAATGCAGGCAGCGACGATTTCTTCAGTAAATAGGTATTCTGAGCAAATCTGTCCATCGTGGCCTGTTTATGCTGTGAAACCTCTTTACCACCAGGCATGACTGCTTCCTTTACTAGAGTCAGGGTCCAGTAGACCAAAGGTCCTCTCAAGTCTTCCACCAGTCGTTGTCCTTTACAGATTAATGAAGAACGCACTTGCATGCAGAGCTATACAATCGCCAGAGCAGGTATGTCATTGCCACAAGTCAAAAGAGGACAGTCTGTCAATAACGGGAGCGTTCTATCCTTTCGTGGGAGCCTGTTTCCACCCTGTTGCACATGCACAACACTGCAAAGCCAGGTCCTTTCCCTGTCCGAGCACTGTGCATCCACCAGAGCGAGCCTCTAGGCACTGCCTCATCCTATGCCGATAACGTCAGGGCCACATCTCTCCCCTGTTCCACAGGCAATCCGTCCAGTGATCCCTCTCACCCTCATGCAAGGGCGCTTAGATGTCAGCTCTGGCAGCTTTGACAGTACCGTTGGGTGCATCCTTATGTCCCAGCAGGCCGGCATTTTGAGATCAACAGCACTTTGCATCATGGCCATCTTGGATGCTGAAACACCGTCCATGGGGAGGTGGCTCCTTCTGACGATCAGTTCTCCCCCACATGCAGGTGAGACCTCCCTACTCTACTCTCTGGCGATGCTCCTGGGGTTCACGCAACCCCAATCTGATCACAATAAAGTAAATTGGTCACCCGCTTCTGATCAGAGTACAGTATCAGCAGGGTAGCCAAGTGGGCTCACATCCATGCAGCTCGACTGCCGAGCCGCACCTCCAAGCCAGATCTCTATAAATGCCAAATCAAAGATGGACGCTGTTTGTTTACAAGCATCTGAGCATGATGGAGGGAGTTCCTCAAAAGACTTGCTTAAGCAGCTTCAACTGGTGAAAGAATAACTCAGGGGAAGAGAGCCTTCTCTTCTTTCTTTGGAACTGGGCTATTATATTGGGATATTAAGATTCAACTTCTTATGATTGCCTTTCAATGCAGACTTGTCTATTTTTCTCTTTTTCTTGCCATTTATGTGTGCATTGTTGACAAACCTCCTATGTTTGCAGCAATTATCCCTTGCACCTCTTCTCGTGTGCTTTGCAAGGACCTCTCTTCATTTTCATTTGCTAAAATGCGCACAATTCATTCCACCATCACCTCCAGCGCTAAGTGTGGTTAGCTTTCTCTTAGCATCCACACACGCTATAACCTTCTAGCATGATATACTACTTCCCTCAGAAACCTTACTCCCTTTCTGAGGCCATTGTAGTCCATCTGAGGATTCACATCTAAACCGGATCCCCTTCTGATCCATGCCCTTGGTACTGCAGCTTCTCAGCTGAGGCGGGTGCTGGCCGGCCCATGGACCACTGTTATCATTGCCCTATTGCGCTCCCCCCCGGTTCCACCAGCAATGAAGCCGACGATGAGGAGCCTGTCATTGAAAACCTTACACTTAGACATAGATCAAAGTAACTGTTTTTTTCTATCTTACGACTAATCTCTTTGCTTCCTTCTCGCTAAAATCATAGTGCTCCACGGAAATTCAGTCTTAAAGCATTTCCTGGATCTTGAAACCCTGAGGCCCTCTTCAGATGAGCTTTTGCCATACCTTGGGCTTCAGGTCTGCTCGCTTTTGTGCTTTACAGCCTTTGTCTGCCAGCTGATGCTGACTTTGCCGCTGCAGTCATACTTTTAGATCTTCATGCTTTTGACCCGTCGACCATGAAAACTTGCTCATTTGTCTTGATGAGTTTGCCGTCCATGGCATGGCCGCGAGCTCGTTCCACTTCACCACTTATTTCTGTTGGACCTGGACTATATCAGTCTGCCTGCCCTCTTTCAGCCCTTAGAACATTAGCCTATAGGGACGCCCAGGGATCTATGATATCCCCATTCCCTTCTAATATTTACATCTGCATGGGCTCCCCTCCTTTTCCGGTCACCAAGGTGTGCAGTCTCTGATTCCCAATTGATAGTGATCATATTCCATGCCCGAAGATTGGGGAAGTTGCTAAATCCTGTTTCTGTTAAATGCCTGAAGCACAATCATTCCACTTAACTTTGTGATCTACTACCACAAAGGTCTCAGGACCTTCTGCTCCCAACTGCATTATGGGGCAGGGACACCATTTCATCAAAATGCCAGGGGTAGCGGAAGTGACATCACATGAACCTTGACCTCCGATGACATCACAAGAAGTGACGTAATTTGACCCCACCCTGAAATGACATCATGGGAAGTGATGCAACATGACCCTTTGCCCCTTAAAAAAACAGGAAGTGGCATAACATAGCATTGTTCCTAAGTGCACCATGAAAAATATGGTTACGATATCACTGTAATGTGATATACATTTCATACAAGAATGGATCACCATTTGTATCATTAATATCAGCACGTATAAGCCCATTTACCAAATTACTGTGAATGCAAGCAGATGTCCATGGCCAAATGATAATGATGTGTTATTATACAGCACTTACGCTTAAGCACTTCATATAGAACAAATATACATACAATATCACCCAACCTGTGTTAGCACTCATTTATCGACCTCGGAAGAATGAAAGCCTGAGTTGAGGTGGTTAAGAGCAGATTAAATAAGTGACTCAACCCTTGAAGGGTACCAGAAATAAGCCTTTTATTTTTTTAGCAATTATTGTATACAATTCCAGGACAAATAATTTGTTATACCTATTCTTTCTTATTTTATTGTCACTGCTCAAAGTGTTACCCTTGTGGAACCCAGTTTTTTCTTTTTTTAACAGGCCTGAACAAGAACGCCAGCTACTCCAGAAACAAAAAGCTACATGGCGCTGTCGAGACCCAGGAGCAAAAAAAACATACATTTATTTTTTAGGGTTATCAAGGGTGACCACAGGGATAGCAAGTTGTGACCCCTGGTGACCCCCAAATGGCGCCTCTGTTATGTGGTATCCCGCTACCTGGGCAACTCTTACTGTTTTGTTAGGCATCTGCATCTGGTCCTATAGAAATTATTTGATCACATGCAATGTGTTTCCATGAACAATGTGTATTTTGAATGACTTTATATCGGCACATCATTTTAGCTAATGCAAAAGGGTTTCTCCTTTATGCAGCCCTGTTGCATGAAGACATTTTAACATGCTGCAAGGAGATGATGTTATAGGTGATATAGAATGAGTTATATGTGTTGCTGGGTCTACACTTTATTGTATTGTAATTGTAATTGTATCTGTGTTGTATTGTAATGAGTGTGAAAAGGCAGTATGACCGAAAGGTTTCTCAGTACTCTACCGAACACTATCAAGCTAATGAAGGGGGAAGTTAGAAGAGGAAGGTTTTCAATGTTTTTCAAAAAAGAAGGAGGCTGTCAATTTATGAATGCCTGCAGGCAGGGGGGTCCTGAGTGTGTAAGCCATGACCACACTGGTTCTGCAAAATGCTCTGAGATGTCATTGCCAGAAAGAAAAAAACAAAAACATTGTTCCTGTTACATGTAACTTCAGAATGATCAGCTTAGTCAAAATCTTCTTAAACCTACGATGGCACTTATCCAGGACCCAGCTCTTGAGACAAATAAAACAGAAGTCAACCCCTGTGTAAAACAGACCTCGACATTAATCAGTGAATATGTCATTAATAGAGATAAAAAGGCACAGTTGTGTGTACTCAGAGCAAAAGGCCTTGTATTAAAATGCCAAGACAATAGAGTGAAATTCAAGCTACGTATTTGAAATTAGCTCAGATCAGTGGGCGTGTACATTGTATGAGGAAAACAAGGTCAGAGTTCTGAAATCTGGTCAGGAACTGATGGCCACTTCAGAGGAACTGATTCCCACATACAGCCTTGAGTCTCAACAAAGAAGTGACTCATGTGTGTCTACTATTAATGATTAATTCTCACTGTCTCCTATATCCATTAAATGTAATATATGGCTGAGCTCCCCAGGTGTTTTAAGTCGGAGTTGGATGTTTCCTCAGGATTAGTAACTGCCCTATCCCATGCTTGTTATACGCAGACGATTTGGTCATGTTTAATCGTACCCTCACCGGAGCTAGTGCTATGTTCGATACCCTAGTCAGTTACGCAAATGATAACAATTTACCAATTAACATGGGGAAGACAAAGATAATGACTATCTCATCTAAGAGAATTAAGCACTTGAGTTTTGACACCAGCTTAGGTACCATTGACTATGTGGACTCTTACCTTTATTTGGGTTTGGAGATGAGTGCCAATAGGGCCTATACAGAAATTAAAGAGGCTTAGGCTATGAAGGCTCAGCGCTTGATCTCATTAGTAGGAAAATTTGCCATTAAAACTGCTGGCTACACACTAGATGGAATAATTGCCCTTTATAGTGCTTCTGCCCGATGGTGCTCTATGGGTTTGAGGCACTGAGTATGGGTGACCTCAAGTGGTTGGATTGCCTAGAGGGATACTTTTGGAAGCGCTTATTTAAACAGAGTCCTTCAACCCCTATAGAGTACCTCCGTTTGGAACTGGGGTTGGTCTCCCTGAAGGGCCAACTGATGATGAGACAAGGCTTAATATATATATAAAAGGTAATACCCACCCCTGCTGCCAACTATTGGCTACATTAAGGGATACAGGAGGCCTTTTTGCGAGGCAAAGTGAATTTGAATATGGTAAACTAATGTCCAGGATGTTTGAGAGGATTGGCTGGTGCTCCGATTTTAAACGTGGATCCAGGGCTCACATATTGAACCAGTTGTTTAAAAACAAATTGAGGAGCTGGGATTGGATCAATAACTATTCCCTATTCCCATTTGTCTGCCCTATCCAGCTATAAGTATGCAGCTAACGTGTCACACACATACTTACAAACACAAAGATACCCGAGACAGTCCTTTCTATTGAAACTTTGGACAAATCAACTGCCCCTGTTAATATTTCTTGGCGCTAGGCTTAAGATACCGGTGGCAGGCAGGATAAGTCATATATATAAGGTACCCAAGCACATTCGTACAGAGTGTAAATACTGAGCTCAGCGTATATGACAATACTGGGCAGCTTTGTGTATGATTACGAGGCAATAAAACAAATTGACTTCTAGATGGATTGTATAAATACTGATACCAAAGGTGTTAAGATAGCCTTGTGAATCGCCTGTGGTGCCATATTTCCAAACACTTCCTGATGTAAATGTGGAAAGGTCTACTCAAAAATCCCTGACGACGTATACTACGCAAGTCTCTGGGTTTCTTGTATAAGGTTGGTTAACGATCTTCCACTCGTAATCTGTAATCATAGCGCCAAACTAATTATCCAATTTTAACTGAGTGCATCCTGCTTGGCTGTTGGAATTATTTTGTTATACTTATAGCGAGTCGGTTAAACTGTACCTCTTCAATTTTGATTGTAAATATTTTGATACACTATTTAAATCTACTAAATTTGATAAACTTTATAGATTGTATAGATTCAACTTGGTTGCGAGGTAGTTAAGTCAGTTTCCTATTATTTTCATTTTTCTTTTCCAATAGTTTACTTTGGTACATACATTGGCATATGTTCTGGTCTTCTGCATTGTGAGGCGATGAATTACTTGATGTCCTGAATTGTGTTGATATGTTACGTAATCATGACAAATCGGTACTAGTAATTCTTATTTTGTGTGTACGGGTACAAATATATATACGTAAACAAAGACCGTCTCCAGAAACCGTCTAGGTAATGACCTTACCAGAAACAAGGGAAACAAAAAGTAGCCCGAGCACTCGAGACTGTGCTTAATTCATGAAAATTACTTTAGTGGTACAAATGCATCACAACAAAAGCAGTAAAATATAGCTTACTGCCAATCTGGGCGCACCAGCTAGAAAGCATGGTCTAATCCCTGCCTGAGGAAGCTCGAGTTGCGAGCGGAACGTGTGGTGTTTTTCCACCTGCTAGGGTGAGTGTGCTTTCTAGCTGGTCCACCCAGATTGGCAGTAAGGTACATTTTACTGCTGTTTTACCAATAAAGTCATTTTCATGAATTAAGCACGGACTCGGGTGCTCAGGCTACTTTTTGTTTCCCTTGTCGCCGGTAAGGTCATTACCTAGACGGTTGTGGGAGACGGTCTTTCTTGATATTTAGAGTTTAGCCTACTCAAGCCCTGGAGCACCAGCTACTTAAAGAGGCAGAGCGCTCATTTGGCCAATACAGTTTTGATCATATATATGTATGTATGTATATGTTTATTTTAACATTATACATTGATGTGATTGTAAACATTCTTTGGACTGTATACAAATAAATATTAAAAAAACAAATAAAACCATCAAAAGTCATAATTATTAAGTACTACTTAACAAAATTCAGATATTTACAAAGAGGTTTAAAACATCATCACAAAACTCATAGCAGTACAAATATAGCATGATGAATATACTATAACGATTACAAATAAGAGAAAAGACAAGACAATTCACAAACAAAGGGATATCATACAGAATAAAACCCAGTGCAATAGTTTTTTGTAGTGTATGTATTTTATTCAGAGAAAGGTACTATACATTGTCAAGGAATCCGGCCAAGAAAGTCTAGTCTTATATATCACCAAAGAGGCACTAGACAATGTCAGAGGTTCTCGCCAGAAAATAAACTGCTCAAGCAACTAGTCAACAACTTGGCTCAATAAATTGCCAGATACAATCACATAAGGACAGTAGCGCTCCTTGCATAGCACGTTTTACTTATGCGGACATTGAATGTTCAACATATAATGGTAAGTCATTCTGGTGTTGACATGTTTTTATCTAACCACCACCGTTATCAGGACAAAAGAAGACCATGTGTTGTCTCATATAATTCACGTGTTCATATATTGATCACAAAATCCAGGTCCAAATCAAGGACTGCTAGTAGTGGGCTTGACAGTGTGTACTAATGCTTCGACGGCCGCTTCCGGCGAGTAGTATATATCCTACTGTCCCAATATCTTAATCTGCCAATGCTACGCGGGTGTAAAAGTCACTGGACTTGTTTAGCCGGTCATACATCTGTATGCCAAACGGTAATCAGGTGGACAAGGTTAATTCCTGAAACGGTTACCCACAATTATGAGGTGTGTCTGCATTGTGTGATACAGTACCCTGGCGTTTCACAGCCATAGTCTGTTGCAGTCACTACTCTTAGGCACTCTCACACTCAGTCAGACGCGGGCCTCTCTGCACCCTATTTTCAACCTGAACCTTTACATGGCAGAACTATATGCCATCTTTAAAAATGTGTGCATGTCCATTAGGCACCCTATTAAAGTGGTGCCTTTGTTCCCAGGCTACCTGCGAAAAACGTATTTCCTGTTAAATATTAAAACTCCAACAAAACAAACAAGGTGTAGCCCTGGAAAACGAAATGCATTTAAAGTGAGAAAATTATGAAATGTATTATCAGGGCTGACTATTGAGCCATTTGTTTGATTCAAAAACCAAGACTAGATTTGAATTCAGCAAAGAGGCCCTGATCACATAAGGATGATATGGCATTTATAACGTGCCTATACACATACATATATCACAGGATATATTAAAATGTATGAATGATTAATTCTGTATGTATTTTAATATCTCTGATATGCCTAAAGCAACAGAAATACTGAGGATGGATCTGAATTCAGAATGTGATCATGATTATGAATATGTGTGGTTCAGTAATAGCATGGCTCCATAGAACATATTTTATGGGAAACGCTTAATTCAATCCAATGTGATCATAATTTCTGGGGCGGGGGGGCTAACTCAGAGCTTACTATCATCCCTTATGACATGGAAAAATACATTGGGTCCATCGACTTTCAAATAAAAGCCTGAAAAACGATTTTCCCATTGAGATTCTTTCTCCAACATTGCCGTTCTAAAAATAAAGCCAAAACGATTTTCCCATTGAGTTTCTTTCTCAAGCATTGCCGTTCTAAAAATAAAGCCAAAACGATTTTCCCATTGAGTTTCTTTCTCAAGCATTGCCGTTCTAAAAATAAAGCCAAAAAGATTTTCCCATTGAGTTTCTTTCTCAAACATTGCCTTTCTCACAACAAAGCCAAAACGATGCTTCCATTGTGTTCCCACTCCATGGTGCTTGCCTTCAAATCCGAGGAGTCATATCCAATTGATGCCTGGAAGGTGGCGGTGCAGGGAGTAAAGTATATTGAGACACACTAAGTAATCCCTGTGCATTGTGAATGTTTTCTATTGGTTAATTTGAAATTAAATCTGATGCAAGTTGTGACTGCATATTTCAAAATTGTACCTGTGTTGTTTTCATAACGGAAAGTAATTTGGAGTTGTGATATGGTGTGGTGCCACAGCGTTGGTAGTTGATGTTTGTGTAATTGTTCTATCATTCTTTGTAAAAACTTAAATAAATATATATTCTTACTATACACCGGCCTGGTTCCTAGCCCATTGGTGGTGGTACAGAGGGTATTAGTTGGGGTGGTGTGAGATAGGTTGGAGGGCACCTTGCTTGGGGGTGAGAGGGTAGGAACTCCCTGAGTTGAGAGTGACCACCTAATAAACCATGACATGGCTATAACCCTACTGGCACGCAGATGAGGATTTTTGTTTGTCTGACTCTGACTTTTTGGACCTTTCTCCTTCCATAGGTTTGGATTATAAGGGATAATATATAGTTATGCGAGCCATAAAACCTGGATCCTTCTTAACCAATGAGACACTCTCTATTCCCTGTTTATCCACAGCCATAGCATCAACATAACTGTTGGCAAACATCAAATTTACAAATCCGTGCCACGCTATACAATACTAGGAAGAACTCTTTAATGTACTTTCTTGGCAGATTTGTTTGTTGAATTTTCCGGGCTGTCCCACTCAAATAGTCCATGCAATGATGCTCCATTGCCCAAGTGGTAAAGATTATAAATTAGACCCATGGAGCCTAGCAGCTGTCAGTCACTTCTGGAAACATACATGATGGTTGAGGTTCTATATTTTCACAGTGATTTTTATGAGGTATTATCATTCCCTGACGCTAGACCTGCACAATGGCCCCTCACTTAACTCTGATAATCTAGCGGCCTCCATTAATGCACTACAATTCTACATGGATGAAAGTCTACTTTTCTTGAACCCGGGAAACAACGGAAATCGTCCTGTGCGGTGACACCCAATCGTCAACCATGCCCAAGTTATGTCCCAATCATAACCCAGCCCGGGCCATATCCAGTACCTAAAATCACTTTCAACCAACATCTATCCTTCACACACCATCCTCCGCCCGTGGTCCAATATCATTCTGTTTGTTGTGATAAACAACAAAATCCAGCTACTCCAGCCTCCAGTCTGCTACTGGCCTGCTTAAGAAAGAAATTGCTTAGCATCAATAAACTCAAAACAAGGGCAGATCAATTTGCGTTTGGCCTAAAATAAAATATGATCACACCACCGGAGCATTAACAAGTCTATATTGGCTTCCTATACAGTGCTGGATTGACTTCAAAGTCCTCGGTTTCACCAGAAAACCAGCCTGGAATACAGGACCGAAATCCACCATCAAACACCAGGTCAATCGCATCCATCCACCGAAGAACGCTCCGAGCCAATCCATCTTCTCCAGCATTCTACAGAAGCAAGACATTCAGGAAAAGAGGAATTCTGGTGGAAAGATCAAAACTCTGCAACACACTTTCATTGAACTAAGATTGAAGGCCAATCACCTCAAATCTGGAAGGTTCCTCACAACTCTATGATTCAACAAATCCCAAATCCTTTCCTGTACTCGAAGCAGCACTTATCCTATTGTATGGTAGCTTGCACTGACCTTACATGTTGTACATACAAAATATCTTTAATGAAACCAAGATGTAAATTAGCTATTTTACAAAGCCCTTTGATCTTAAACCTTTCCTAATTTCTCTCCCTTCTCGTTTCACCCTGCTATCTCTCACCCCTCCATCTATTACATAGTGTGCTTTCAGGGAACCTGTCACGAACCACCACTCCTGGTCCTTGTGGTTGGCATGGCGCCATTTTTCCCCCAAGGTGGCGCCCGCAATCTCATGCAATTACTCCTGCAGCGGTCTAGCGTTCACACCGCTTTCAGCAACAGAGCCGCTTCCTCTGTTTTTTTTGCATTTCAGCTGTTGCGGCGCTTCCCTTGGCACGTCACAGCGCAGCTAATGGTTCTTTTCCCTACTCAGCGCTCCTGCAATCATTCCCTTCTGCCCTTCGTTCCTGGTTTCTTTCATTGCTAGTTTCCCCCCTGGCTCTGCAATCTATTTCCCCTTCCTTGGCTCCTGTGCTCTTCAAACCTGGTTCTTCCCATCTCTTCAGTTTCCGTTCTATTGGCTCTCCTACCTTGGTGTGGTTACATTCAGTTTATCTTGCACTCCCATGTGTGGTTTTCCTCTCTGCTACAACTGCGTCAAATCAGAGTCATCGGCACAGATTTTTTCCCTTACTCTTCGTGGGATGGGTTTTTTCTCCTGTGACACCCATTTGGCTTTATCCTGCGGGGGTCACCCTGCCTGGGCTCACGCTCTTCATGCAGCGTGGTGCCAGGAGAGTGTTGCCCCTATCTTCACTGCACGCACCCACACACGAAGAAGGATCAGAAATCAGTTGACAAGAAGACCTCCAAAGTGAAGGCACAGGTGAGTGCCCGCCCGATTTCTCACAGAGCCTCCCAAAAAAGGATCTGTGCCCCAACCGTTGAGAAACCGTCATGCTGGTTGGAGTTGTCCAAAGAGCTTCTGTTCATTAAAGACTGACAATACACGGAGAAAAAGAAGTTTATTTGTTTTCCAAAAATCCTCAGAGTCCCTGCATTCTTGTACCAAGATCCTCAATAATGATGATGGAAGCACCTGTGTGTGAGTGACCTCTGACCTTTATCTTCCTGACAGATGCGGCTTAGCCAGGGTGGCTCAGCTTCTGGTTGAAGACCCTGGTGGTGTCACAGAGGAGTCCTAGTAGTTACACTGAATTGTCTGACAAACATGTTCATGAGTGCACGTTTGCACATTTCTGCATTCATGATATAAAACATGACTTCAGACAGAGCACATGATTTGGGTGGATGGGAAAATGCATGCTTTCTGGTCAATGAGAGTGGATGCATGCATGTAGGTGGCAGGGTGGTAGTGGATGCTTTGGGTATGCAGTGCCCCAGTGCAGATGCCAACATCCAGGACACTTTGGGAGCAGCAGGGCATGGGCTGAAGGCAGCTGGGACCACAACGGCATTACCTCCTAGACACAGGCCTGTGGTACTTGTAGCTGGTTTGCCAGGCATTTTCTGGCAGTGTCTGGTCGCATGAGTGAACCCACCCACTCCTGCCCAGCCCCTCCTCTGCTCCCTCGTGCCACACCATTGCGCTCCTTCCACTGTCGCTGTTTTCTTCCCCCCTCTGCTCCTTACCTCTGAGCACCTTACCCCTGTACCTCAAACACAGAGACATTTGTCACTTTATGAAAACTAAAGCTATTGCCCTGATCAGAGGCAGTTTTGTTTCTGTGAAAACTTCATTTGTTCGGTTTTCACTGTGCAGCAGTGGCCTGCAGCTTGTGCCTCTCCAGATGTTTTGGATACAACTCCCGGCATCCCTGAACAGCGTAGTCAGCAGCCAGGTATCATGGGAATTGTAGTCCGATGCATCTGGAGAACCAAAGGTTGTAAAGCCCTGGACTATGGCTTCCATGACCCCTGTCAATGACTATGCCGGCTAATGCTGATGGGAGTTGTAGTCCACAACATCCAGAGAGCCAAAGGCTGCAGGCCTCTGCTGCACAGTATTTCAATTTCGCAACCATCTTGCTTGTCTTAAAAAGTTTGTAAACTTATAACTGCGGTTACGGCGTCAGCTTTGAAGCCAATGTTTGGTTTCGCTCCATGTTTAATGAAAGTCTGCGAGTTCACGCATGTTATCGCGAGTTATCGCCCAGTCTTGCATTGTTTCCCCTGTGTGTTTTAGATTCCATTGAAGGTCATGAGACAAGAAATCCCTTCAGAGATAACGCGCCGGAAAGATGAGGGTCTCCAGGAAGAAATAGTAGGTGGTATTATACCAACATCGAAGTGGCTGAGTTACTGTTATATGCACTGGACAAAAATAGTAGCAGGTCGTTAAATAATATGGTACTAAAAACGGAGATGACCAAGCTCTCTAAAACAGATTTCACTATAACCCAACTCAATGGTACTCATTTCCATCAAAGGCAGAAGGATGAAAGGCAGAGCATACCCTGTTTAAATTCAACGCCCAGTGGTTGGCACGGAGATCTCTGCCGAAGGTGCACAAACCCACAGTCCTACCGCAAGTACACATCCCACAGACAGCATTGTTTTGAAGGATTTGGATTTTTTGGGTAACAATTTTATTGCCACCAATATATAATGCATTGCAATAGTCAAGCTCGAAAGAATCAAGGCTCTTGCTAGGACAATGCAATTCTTATCCGAGAGAAAGGGTTTGCCCGTTCTAATCAGCTTACATGTGTAAGCTGTGGCGGAGGGCAGAGGATTAACTTGTTTAGTTAGAGAGAGGGTGGAGTCGAGGTAGACCCCAAGGGTTTTTACCTCCTTCGCTACCTTAATAAGATTACCATCAATAATGAATGAGGCGTAATCTTGTCCTACTTTTTTTATGTTGGAGTGTGTGCCCCGAATAATAAGTTCTGTTTTTTCATCATTCAGGCATAGACCATGGGTGGCCATCCATGCCTGGGTGATGATATACACCCTATTAACCAAGGCCAAATCCTAATCATAATCTCCGGAAAGTGGGAGGAGAATCTGGGTGTCATCTGCATAGTTAGTGTAGGTGATACCAAGAAGATCCAGATCATCAAAGAGGGGCTTGGTAAATATGTTGAACAGGGTGGGCGAGACACAGGATCCCCGAGGGACACGACACGAGATAGGAATAGGGGCCGCTGCCGCAGAGGGTGCGAAGACCCTCATAGTTCTATCACCCAGGAAGGATTCGATCCATGTTATTGCCTCTTTAGAGAAGTTGGCAGCCATGTCTAAGTGTCTACAAAGGACCTTGTGATCCACCAGGTCGAATGCAGCTGAGAGGTCAAGTAATAGAAGGAGGGCTGTTTTTGCCTTTGTCTCTCAGCTCATCAACCTGTGCCTTTGGGTCAATAAGGGCCGTCTCTGTTCCATGTTGGGGTCGGAAACCTGACTGACGAGCACCTAGGAGTTTGTGAGATTCTAGACATTTTTGGATCCGGAGATAATCCATTTTATCAAGGATTTTGAGCAGGAAAGGTACCGTTGTGAATGGACGATAGTTGGTAGGTATTAACGGATCTAATGTTTGTTTTTTTAGTAAGGGGAGTACCCAAGATTGTTTGAGGTTGGATGGGATGGTTCCTGATGTAAAGGATGCATTAATAAGTTTAGTGATGAAAGGGGCGAGATCTCTTGCAGCATCTTTTATAAGCTGAGCCAGGCAGATGTCTCCCTGGCAGTTAGAAGGCTTGAGTGAGAGGATTAGAGATTTTGGTGAAATAGAAACAGGGGGTCAGGTTAGCTGAGGTATCCTTGGCGTGGAATTGGGATTAGGTAGGTGGTTAAGTGATTGGTTTTTTTTGTGATATTTTATTTTGAAGGGTGGTTACTTTATTCGAGAGGGCCTGTTGTTTGTCAGAGCACCACACTTTATCCTTGGTGCAGATTTCAGGTGTGATAATAGGGGATTCCAGTTCTTTGAGGATAGAGAACAGTTCTTTAGTGCTAGAGTTAGCACTCGAGATACGTTTGTTGTAGGAATCACGTTTTGCAAGGAGGATCTCTTTTTTATAGTGGGAGGAGATGTCTATCAGTTTTGTTTTGTTGGCGGTAGATGGGAGAAGTCTCGTTGTAGTTTCACAGCTCCGTTTTAAATGTCTAAGGTCTTTGAGTTGGGGAGTGAACCATTTATTCAAATGTGCTTTTGGCTTGCTGTGTCTGAGTTTACGGGTTGCAATGCTGTCTAAGGTAGTTAGCATAATTTTGTTGTATTCCTTAACAAATATGCTTGGGTCGAGGTTGTCCTCTAGCTGATTGAGGGTAGGCGGGATAGCTGGGCTCACTGTGTCCCCAGTTATGTTTTTTTTATTTCTGGTTGGGCAGGGGGGAGCGGTAGGTATGGTAGGCAGAAGTGGTCTAGAGGTGAGGAGTGACAAGGACAGGAGAGAGTGGTCAGTCCAGGGGTAAGGCGTGATGGCCGTAATATTGGCGGTGCAGTTGTATTCTGCCACCCAATCGAGGTTTCTTCCTTTAATGTGAGTGGACTCACTAACTTTTTGAGATAGGCCTAGTTCAGATAGTGTATTAGCGATGATGGTGGCATGCTTGTCGAGGGGATTGTTGAAGCCCAGGTTAAAGTCACCTAAGACTAGTCGTTGAGATGTAGTTTTGAGATTCTCAGAGAGGAGAGTAAGGATGCCCTCCTCAAATGTTCCAATGATACCAGGGGGTCTGTAAATGAGATGGATAGTTAATGTCTGAGAGTTGGTAAGAGGGAGTTTGGCTGTGAGGGTTTCGCAGGAGAGTGTATTATGGGTGTGGGCAAGTCTCATAGAGAGGCTGGATTTAGCGATGATGGCGGTTCCTCCACCCCGTGCATTTACTCTATCTTGGCTGATTATGGAAAAGTCATCCGGGACAGCTAAGGCAAGTAGGGGTCCTCCGTAATGGCTAGGAAGTCTAGGCTGTTCGTTAATATTAAGTCTACAATGTCCGTGGCATGTGCCACTAATGATCTTGCATTTATTAGTGCTGCCTTAAGTGGAGGAGCAGGTGTGGTGGTGGGGGGAGGAGGCTGTTGGAAAGGTCTTTTAGAATTATTGGAAGTATTTGATTTGGTTGAGGCACGGTGGAGGTTGGCGTTATTAGTTGTGTCGTTGGCTGACTTGTGGGTGGTATGGCTAATTCTAGAGTTGATTACTGGGAGCGATCTGGCCAGTGGATCATGTAACTTTTCTAAGGCATGAGCGGAGTCTGGCATTTCTAGCCTCTAGGATGCAGGGAGCACTGAGGCAAGCGCTGACCTTAAGGTCGCCTAGGTGTGCCGTCAGAAGGGGCTTGGCACTTATCAAGCGAGACATGGGGCCTCATTACATGGAAGGCGGTGAGCCATGGCGCTATTAGCGCCATGGCTCATGCCGGTAAAATACCGGCACCGCCTTGGCGGAAAGGGGATTTACCGCCCCATTCCAAGGTTGGAGGGGCGGTAAATCCCCCTTCCGCCATTGCCCTTCCCCATTCCCATTTCTGCCCCATAGGGCTCTATGGGAATGGGGAAGGCGCTAATTACGGCACCGCAATTTTGCGGTGCCGTAATTAGCTCCGAGGTCCCTTAGCGGGTTGGTTTTTAACGCCTGCAAAAAGCAGGCGTTAAAGCACCAACCCGCTAAGGGACCTCGTAGTAAGGCGGTAATGGTTAACGGCCACCGTTACCATTAACGGTGGCCGTTAACCATTACCGCCTTCCGTGTAATGAGGCCCATGGTCACTAGGTTTTGTAATGTCAGGATAGTATAAATCAATATCCAGAAAGGCAATGGTAGGACATTAGTGAGGCTGGTCCTACGTAGGAACATTGTGAGCAATGGCCCACTAGGTTTATTAGGTAGGTTAGGCCTCCCTAGAGTATGATCCCAATGGCTACAGTACTGTAGTAGGGGTTATCTAAATGCACACATAAGCTAGATGCAGTTCACAAAGATAGGGCATACACATAGGCTAGATGCAGTTCAGTATAGTAGGGCATACACATAGGCTAGATGCAGTTCAGTATAGTAGGGCATATGCATAGGCTAGGTGCAGTTCAGCAGAGTAGGGCATACACATAGGCTAGATGCAATTCAACAGAGTAGGGCATACACATAGGCTAGATGCAATTCAGCAGAGTAAGGCATACACCTAGGCTAGATGCAATTCAACAGAGTAGGGCATACACATAGGCTAGGTGCAATTCAGCAGAGTAGGGAATACACATTGGCTAGATGCAATTCAGCAGAGTAGGGCATACACATAGACCCGATACAATTCAGCAGACTAGGGCATAAACATAGGCTAGATGCAGTTCATCAGGATGGGGAGCCAACATGGATAATACGGTTTAATTGGTTGGTATAGTCTATTATGGGGTTTATAAAGGGAAAAAGGGTAGAGGCACTCTGCAGAGTAGAGCACAGTGGAATAAGAGGACCGGCTAAGTACAGTGTGCTATGAAGGGGCAGTGAGGCGCTTTTTGGTTAACAAGATGTTGGTTGCAAAGAGGGGCTAGGATCAATTTACTCGTTGTATGCGATGGACATATATGTTTAGATAAAGCAACTAGGCATTTTGAGATCATACATGAATATTAGGAAATGTAGATGATATCTGTGCAGCCTATTGTTCGAACGTAGTTCAGGCAAGCTAAACCTACTGCAGCAATAGGAGCTAATTTGTCAGCAGATGTGAAGTTTTAGGAGGCGAGCAGGTCTACTTTTGGCGAATGAGGAGAAATGTACCTGTTTGAACGACAAGCCAGCCTTCCCGACCTGACATTGATAACGTTGCACTTAGCGCCACCCAGGGTTGTAGGTTGATGGTAATTGCCTTATGGCAGTATAGTTGTGCGGTAATAGCGGGCAGAGATCCATGGCCCGTGGCCTCGACCGGCTCGGACAGGCTTAGACAGGCCTGTGCTTATAGTGGGGTGCCTTGCCGGGGGAGTGCCGGCTAACGCCTTCCGGCTTGTGCAAAGCAGGAAATGGGCACTGCAGGCCAATGGGGCAGCTCGCTCCTCTCAGCGTCGGTGCCTAGCAGCGTGCACACAAAGAGTGTGTCGGCCATTTTGGGCTGCACGTGTGTCGGCCAGATACTAAACAGGGTCGAGATTAAATAGTAAGTTGCCTGGGAAGCTTCAGAGGGGGTGAGGTCAGGGCGATTGTGCTGGCTGTGCAGTGTGTCACCTTACCCTTGCTGCTGAAATCCTCGACACACATCTCTCCTTCAAGCTTACCTCCAGTGCCTCCTCTTCTACCTCTCTCATTTCTGACTGTTCGGGCATGGTACACTGCTAATGACCTCTGCCTTAATGCCAATAACACTGAGATCCTTCTCATTGGGGCACCAGCTCTCTCCTTCCCTCGTACTCTCTGGCTGCCAGCCATGGGCCCCCTTCCCTCACCCTCCTGTGAGGCAAAAAACCTTGGTGTCATCTTTGACTCCTCTCTCTCCTTCTCTCCTCACATCACAGACCTTGCCAAGAAGGCCCACTTTTAGCTGCACCTCCTCAGAGGCATTCTACCTTTCCTAACCTTCCCACAGAAACTCAGTGTCTCCAGACCTCTAGTCCTCTGCAGGCTAGACTACTGCAACAGCCTCTTCCTCAATCGGCCTAATTCCTACCTTTGCCCCCTTCAACTAATCCAGAATAGGTCTACGAGACATATTCTTGGCCTCAAGTCCAGGGAACCCATCTCTACAGCCCTAAAATCTCTCCACTGGCTCCCGAGTTGCAGCAAGGATCAGGTTGAAGACCCTCTGCATCATCCACAAGGCTTTCTGGGGCCTGGGACCCTGCTACTCCCAACTCTCTCTCCCTAAATACTGCCCTGCTAGAGCCCTTTGGTCTTCTAACTCCAGCTCTCTGCATGTCAGATGCTTTTCCAAGCAGAGAGTGGGGGGTAGATCTCTCTCCTACGCAGGTGCCTCTCTCTGGAATGGCCTCCCTGGCCCTCTGAAACTTGAGCCGGATCTTCTTAAGTTCTGAAAGTTTCTCAAGACCCTCCTGTTCTCTAACTCCTTCCTTCTTCCGGTCTCCTGCTAATGTCCCCCTCTGCTTCTTTTTGACTGGCTTCCTGGTGCTTCCTTCTGATTCTTACAGGGCACCAGGCCCTCCTCGACCAGTCTACCCCTGCACTTGGTCTCCCTTGACGCTGCCCCCCTTACCTGCACTTGCCCTTCCGGGCTTCCTTCAATGGCCTTCACCCCTTTGAGCCCTGTCAGACCATCCCTCGCACTGAGCATGTGGACCATCTCTCTTCCCCTTGCACTCTCTGCATTCCCCTGGCACTTGTCCACCTGGCCTCCCCCTTGCACTCGCCTAACCCATGGGCCCTTATTCCGCCCCAACAGGCACTTTCCCCTCCCCACTCCCCCGCATCTCTTGTTACTGCACTTGCCGATCCGAATGACCCAAGAAATAGTAGGACCATTTTTGTTTTCTTCATCCCTGTCCCCACCCCATTTTTTGTCTTGTTGAGCCTTGAAATCCCTTTTGCTGTATTGGTGCATTATAAATACCCAATAAATAAATAAAATTAAGACGATGGAGTGATGGAAGAGGCAGATGAGCATATCTCGACCAGGGACGAAACAGTGAACACAAGTAAGCCAGAGGCCAAGGAACATTCTGCACAGATCCTGACACTACAAGATAAACTTGATGACATGGAATGCAGAGACAGATGAAACAAGTTGTGCATAACGGGTTTCCCAAAGGCCCATCTAGTAGATCCAAGACCTCCATGAGCAGGCACCATCGTTTAACAAGGCAATGCTATGACATAAACATGGTCAAGACAACACCAAGAGACTTCCGGGTCAGAGTCACCAAGCATGCAGTTAGGGAGGAGGTCCTGAAGAAGAGCATTGGAGCCAAGGTGCAGGGAAATAAAAGAATGTGTCAATCAGGTTCTTGCCAAGGTAGCCAGAGACATTAAGCTGGCCATGCGGGATGAATGTCAAGAACTGGAAAGCCAGGAGAGATTCAGTATTTCTGGGGCTTTAATCCAGTCTCATTGATATTGGTTGGTGTATACGGAAGAAAGGCTCAATCTCAAGTCAGTGCAAAACAATACAAAGGTTTTAAAGAGGGAAATGATGGCCCTTCTGGGCGCTCATAAATGCATGAGAAGGAGAAAAGTAGGTGCACAGTGAACGGGCAGGTGGTGACACAGTGGGGATGGTGAGTTAGGTCGACTAATGTCCACACATTGGTGAATTGTGCCCTTTCCTGGGGTATCCTTATCGGAATCTGAGAAGAAGAGGTGCAGGGAAGGGCGAATTAGGAGGGAAAGTGGAAGTAGCTCCAGACAAAATGGAGGCAAATTATTGGTGCGACATAGGGTAGGTACCACGATCAGGTAGTGCATAGTATTTTGTTTTGATGCTTGTAGAGTCAAATGTGCTGGATAGAGCCATGTGGGTGTGGAGGAGCAAGTCAATACTAGGGTGCAAAATACTAGAGATGACTCGAGCTTGGTAGCAGAATTCTGGTACACAAATAGCAGGTACTGGCAGTAGGTGTGTTGGTGTGTGATGAGCTCTAGATGTGCTCAGTCCTTCCCTTGAAGCATGGAGGATTCTGGTCAGATTCATTTTGGAAAAAAGCATGTTGCTCTAACCCCCTAATCTGCTTGAATGTTAGAGGGGGTACTATTATACCCCAGGTTGAAAGGGGTGTGGATCACGGTGACCTCTTGTTGGCTCAAATGAATGTGCAAAAAGGGCGCAAATGGATATAACATACAAAGGGCCTAAGTGCATGGCTCTTTGAATGGTCCTAGGGGGACCAGTGCTGTGCTTGCTAAAGGTCTTTTAGCGCCTACAGAGGTAAGAGGGGCTTAAGTAGAGAAGTATAGGCTGGCGGGCAATGAGCACGCTGGAAAGGTCAACGTGCAGATCCAGAATCTGAGAGTAAAGTGTGTGAGTGTTGGTTTTGTGTGGAGCTTGTATGGGCTGCACCGGAAGGCATGAAATGGTCAAGTAAGTGCAATCATTTGATAAAACAGTGAACGCTGATATGACTGACGTCATCAAGAGGCAAAGTCTCCCAGTCAAGGTGATTTCCTGGAATGTTAATGGATTGGATTGTCAAGTGAAAACAAAGTGTTGACTTACCTGCGGAAACAGATGGCTGGCCTGGCTCTGCTCCAGAAAGCTCACACTGCCGCAGAGAGGGAACAGCACCTTTTGCAAGAAGGGTGCGTGAAAGAGGTGCAACCACGTTTTCAGACATCTAAAAAAGAGAGGGTAGCAACCTTCGTGAGGCAAAACATTGTATTTCAAGACATCTATGCGGTAGCCAATGAGGGAAGTAGATGTTGATAATATCAGGGCTTCGTGAATGTGAAGGAGCCGGTGATAGGCTATGTGTGTATTGGTTTCAGAAAAGAGGACCCTTGAATTTCCAAGAAGTTATACAGGCCACTGCTCTGACGAGCTGGGCAAGAGAACATATACGCCAGGCGTCAAAGTGTAGGACCACTTACTAGACAAACCAAATCCTACCAATAAAAGGTGGCCTGAAAATATA
Organism: Ambystoma mexicanum; assembly: GCA_002915635.3. Taxonomy (NCBI): domain Eukaryota; kingdom Metazoa; phylum Chordata; class Amphibia; order Caudata; family Ambystomatidae; genus Ambystoma; species Ambystoma mexicanum. Next base: position 909,365,624 of record CM030321.1, read on the forward strand.
AATGTAATTGGTGGTCTCCAGGAGGGATTGGTCCTAGAAAATATTTGTTGGGGGGTGCATCCCAGAGACAGGAAGTTCACATGTATTTCCTGGTGAATGAGCACCATTGCATAAGTTAACATGGTCCTTGCTACAGGCCACAACTGTATTGATTCTCGGATCCTAGTACATGGCACCGTGACCGGGCACTTGTGGCATTGACACAATTGGTGGTTGCCTTGTTGAAGACACTGAAAAGGCAGAGGGTGATTGCATCAAGTTTGCCAGACTTGGGATTCTATGGTCGCCTCTCAGAGGGGATGTCAGACCACTTCCTGAAGATGGGGTAGGGGGAGGTTTCTCTAAGAACTGCCTGGGGTGCAGGGTTGTCCAACTCCAGGCCCCCATGGTCGGAAACCTGACGGATTCTCAGGATATCCCTAATTAAAATTCATGAGCAAAAATGTTCATACGTTTAGAATCACTGTATGCATATTCATCTCATGAATATTAATGAGGGGTGTCCTGAAAGTCCTGCATGGATCCAGCACTCGAAGCCTGGAGTGGTACAACCCGGGGCTAAGGGGTCCTGGAGAGGGTTAGACATAACGCAGTGTGTCATAGACGTTCCCTCCGTTCTAACTCTCAAATCCTTCTTGTAGTTCCATGACCTCCATCTGCTCAGTCACGCTTTTGCACATTCTCTTTGTTGGCTCCTCTACACTGCAATGCTCTCCATCTTTCTCTACGCTCCATTACTGTTTGCTCTGCATTTCATTTGTTTCATCATGGCTAATATGACAGACTTTGTTTATTAACCTCCATTATTGTACTTTTTTGAGGTTGTGTACAGCGCTTTGGCTTAAGGCGCTATATAAATCCCAAATACATACAAATAATGATAAAGTAAAAGGAGGCAATTAGACTGCCATAGAGTCTACAGGACAAACGCACATTCATTAGGAAAGACTGGAAGTTAAGTGGATAGCCGTAAAAAAATTCGAATTTAAAAAACGAATGGGAGATTTGGTCGAATTTCGGCTGAAGGACAATTTAAAAAAGCCGAAAATGTCGAACAAATCTCCCATTTAGTGCCATTAGAGTGAACAAGGTGAGTGGGGGATGCACCCTTGTTCACTACAAGGGCATCACGGGTTGCAGGGCTGTCTCTCGCTTTGAGAAGAAGGAAACAATTTAAAATAAAGGGACCATGCAGCGCCGGTTCCCATCCACTTATGTGAAGGGAACCAGCGTTGCAGAGGGATGGAGGAGTCAGCAAAATAGATATTGGCGGCCAAGGTCCAGCTATTAGCAGAATCATTGGTTCATAGGAATCAGGTGGAAGGCAGGACTGGAAGGCACTGGGCATAGCATGCCAGAAGGTTAATGCATGTGGTCTTTGCAAGGAGGGTGCAATACCTTCTACCACCAGTGGCGGTGGAGGCATTCAGTAGAATAGAGCAGAGATACCTTATTGAAAATTAGAAATGCTTCGAGCTCCCCAGGCAATTTGTGGATTGTATGTTAGTGCTTTGCAAGGCCCCTAAAACAGCTTTGGTGACCAATGTGCGACTGTTTCAACAGTTCAAGTTTGGCCACGGTATGAGTCTGTTGTGCCCCCCCTCTATTCTACTGCTATGATATGATAGGTTATTTATAACGCACTTAATACCCAGAGGTTTCTAAGCATGGAGCCGGGGATCCGTGTCGTCTTGCTTCCAAGGCGAGCACGTTGCCCCCGAGCTGTCCTCCCGAGACTGCTTCCTCTTGCTATGGAGCCATTGTTTGAGAAGCGTTGCAACTGAAAGGAAACCAGGACATAGAGGTAGGTGGGTGAAAGACAAAACCTTTGCCCAATGCGGACCCAACGAAAGCTCATGGTAAAATAATAGGTTGGACAAACTGGTTTTGTAACCTGGGACATTACTTAGAATCACCTCTGAAATTCAGATTCACAAAACATACACGTGCCACGAATTATAGACCCCGTACAGTACTACTAACCTACATACATTCCGTTGCTGCCCCCTCACCACTGCACAGGACTCTTCCAAATCCTAGTAGTCCACATAGCTAATCTCCTTCCTTCACAATCACCCCAACAAACCTTCACCCCTCCTCCAAACTTTGGTCACACCTCCCGAGACAATATCAATCACCTCTGTATTCTAGCACCTTGAAGTGTCTCATGTGCTAGATGGAATTACCAATAATGATCTTGGAACCAAATAACTGGACAGACTCAAAAAAGTTGGCAAAGTACTACTTTATTATCAGCATAAAATAAAGTAGGGCAATCTGCTGAACAACAAGCTGTAGTCCACACACTCACGCCCAAATTTGGCTATGCAACGGGTTTATACACCAATGTATGTCAGCTATGACGTCATCCTATGTGGCAAACTTCAAAACCTATTGAAGGGAGGGATTGGTTAAGGGAACATATATACCTATGGCAGGTATAAGTGGTAGTGACACCACTGGCTGCCCCTTATCTGTTAGGCACACCTCGAACAACCTCTAAATACATGTAATACAGATCATAGCGGGAAAAATGTCAGCGGGTTGGTCTTTGAAACGGTGTGCAGTCATAATGTCGACATCAATAATGTCGACAGTCAAAATGTCGACAAATTAATGTCGAAAATCAATAATGTCGACATACAAAAATGTCGACATTTTACATTGTCGACATTTTTTCGAAATGTTGTATAAATAAATAAATATATATTTATTGTTGTGTTGTATGTGTTGAGTATGAGGGGTGGGGGTGGCAGGGGGTATTGGGTGAGAGGGGTTGGGGGACATCCCCATAGTAAATGATATTCTTTTTATTTAATTGTTTATTTATTTATTGAATAATAAATAAATAAATAAATATATAATTACTATGTGTTGGGAATGAGGGTGAGAGGGTGGTTGGGGGGGTGTGGGGGGGTGTCAGGGGGGTTTTGGGTGAGGGGGGGTTGGGGGGGGGACCCCCCCCATAGTAAATTAGACTCTTTTTGGTTATTTATTTATTGAAAAAATAAATAAATAAATAAATAAATAATTAGATTGTGATGAGTATGAGGGGTGAGAGGGTGGTTAGGGGTGGCAGGGGGGTGGCAGGGGGTGTTGGGTGAGGGGGGGTTGGGGGGGACCCCCCCATAGTAAATGATACTTTTTGTTGGTTATTTATTTATTGAAAAAATAAATAAATAAATATATAAATAATTAGAATGTGTTGCATATGAGGGGTGGGAGGGTGGTGGTGTGGGGTGTGGGGGGGTTGCAGGAGGGTGTTGGGTGAGGTGTTGATAGTGTTAAGGGTTTATAGTCCATATTGTCGAAAAAAAATGTCGACATTTTTTTTTCGACATTATGACTTTTTACATTAAAAGTATAGAATGTCGACATTATTATTTTCGACATTATTTTTTCGACATTTTTGTCTGTCGACATTTTTTTGTCGACATTATGACTATAAACCCTTTGAAACATTGGGTCTCATTACGAGGTAGGCGGTCCGGTAATAACAATACCGGTAAGACATTACCGGCATGGTTTACCGGACCGCCCCATCACAACCTGCAATGCCGTCCCTACCGGCATCGAAAGGGACCCGCTGTGACCGTGCACCACTATACCGGCATGTGCGCGGGCACCGTGCCAGTAACACCGGAATGCCGCAAGGAAGAGGACATTATGAGTCACACAGGCATGCACATACCGGCATCCAGATGCCGGCAAGAAGGGTCACCATGATGCCGGTAACACCGGCATCGCGGATTTCCCATTAATAGCAAACTGCTGTGTACCCAACTGCCACAGGTGCACACAATCAGCACAGATGGAGGCAATGGAGCCTGGCCCTGCACAAAAGGAGCTCACTCACACACCACACCCCTTCCAAGACCAAAATGATTCCACTTGCAGTTGCGATACTGTAGCTGGAGGACACGCCTGCACTGCTACTCCTTGAGCAGGCAATACAGGCGGGATTACAGAGGAGACGCAGGAAGAGAAGGAGGGTGAGATTGGGCCAGCAAATCCCATCAGTGCAGGCAGTGGTTCCCCGCAGGCAGGCACCAATCCCTCGCATAAGGACCAGTCCATTCAACTTAACCCCAGCACAGATCCACACCCTGTACTGCCTGGACAGGGACACCATCACCACCATAGTGGATCTAATACATGATGACTTGGTCAGCCTGATCAACATCCGCACCGCCATCCCCCCTCTGCTGAAAGTGGTGTCTGTGCTCCACTTCCTGGCCACAGCACCTACCAGCACACAGTGGGGCAGCTGCATGGCATCTCGCAACCATGTTTTTCCGATGTGCTAAACCAATTGCTGGATGCACTCCTAAAGCACGCAAGGGCCTACATATCCCTACCACGGACAGCACAGGAGGTGAATGACACCAAACTTTCATTTCATGCACTAGGTGGCATGCCCAATATCATTGGTGCCCTGGACTGCACCCACGTGGAGTAGGTAGTACTGCATGCCGTGGAGGTGGTTTACTGCATTCAGAAGCTATACCACTCCATCAATGTGCAGATGGTGTGCGATGCAAGCAAGATGATAACACATTGCTGTGCCAGATACCCAGGATCCACACATGATGCAAGGGTGCTACGGAACTCCTCGCTTCGCCGCTACATGGAACGACTTGCTGCATGACGTGTCTGGCTGCTGGGTAAGTCCGATCACAGTGCCATGGGTGTGTTAATGGGGTTGGGGGGATGACATGCATATGCAGCCTGTCTGCTTTCCTGGCAATGGGGGTATTGGTGGGGGGATGACATGCATATGCAGACTGTCTGCTTTCCTGGCAATGGGGGTATTGGTGGGGGATGACATGCATATGCAGACTGTCTGCTTTCCTGGCAATAGGGGTATTGGGGGGGGGGTGACATGCATATGCAGCCTGTCTGCTTTCCTGGCAATGGGGGTATTGGTGGGGGGATGACATGCATATGCAGACTGTCTGCTTTCCTGGCAATAGGGGCATTGGGGGGGGGGTGACATGCATATGCAGCCTGTCTGCTTTCCTGGCAATGGGGGTATTGGTGGGGGATGACATGCATATGCAGACTGTCTGCTTTCCTGGCAATAGGGTATTGGGGGGGGTGACATGCATATGCAGCCTGTCTGCTTTCCTGGCAATGGGGGTATTGTGGGGGGATGACATGCATATGCAGACTGTCTGCTTTCCTGGCAATAGGGGTATTGGGGGGGGGGGGGTGACATGCATATGCAGCCTGTCTGCTTTCCTTGCAATGGGGGTTCATAGGTGTCTGGACCCTGTCCTTGGTGGCAAACACGGTGCCCTTGTGTATACCAACAAGATGCATGACACTGACAATGGATGCAGACATACCATGACTGTACCTCATTGTGCAAATTCCAGATACAAATCAGCGCCCACCCCAGCACATGTCCACTGGACACCATCAGAACGCAGCCACAGGTACCACAATGCACCACCCTGCACTCACAAAGCCAAATACACATGAGCGTATCAAAGGACTGGCCAAGACGAAATGCCACACATGGACACCCCTATCACTGCCCTTCATCGACAGAAACACTGCATAATACCATGCCAACATGTGCACATGAAGGCAAACTCAAAAATACCTTGCCACAACGTATCGCAAATTGAATCCATCAAGTAGTAAACATCACCAACATTTGTGCCATGTCAGCAGTAGCAATCCACAGCACTCCAGTGCCAGCATGCCAGTCGACACCAAGCCATATCCAAGGAACGTATCCCTACATTGGTGGACCATATCAACAACCACATTGTGCCATTGTCACATGTGTGAAGATGCTGAGGGACATGTGCATGGCGTCACCAATCATCAGAAAGCATGATTGCCAAAAACACCTGTAACATGATGGACGTCAGCCTAATGCATTGGTAAAATCACAACATGCATATGGTAACATCCTCTCCCACACATCCCCCACATGTTAGCACATCATGGACCCTTGCATCCCATGTAGGTGAGTGGTGAATCTGATGTCAATACACATAAGTCGTGTACGTTAGACAGGCCCTCCATCATGTATTGCAAAGTAGTACACATACCTGATATTGGCACAGATGCATTGTCAATAGCTGCCGTTGAAAACCCACTGCACATGAACATGAACAATGTACATGATGGGCACAAATGGAATGGAATAAATGCTCACATACATACCTCCTTGTGCTCCCATGCAGGTGATGCTGGCTATCCCTTGAAGCCGTGGCTCCTCACCCCTGTCCGGAATCCGCAGAACTGGCACGAAGAGGACTACAATCGTGCTCATACACACACTTGTGTGGTGATAGAGCAGACATTTGCCCTGTTGAAGGCACGGTTTCGCTGCCTCAGCAGGTCAGGTGGCACACTTATCTACGGGCCTGAGAAGGTGGGCAAGATCATAATGGTATGTGCCATGCTGCACAACATGTGCATCCGGTGCAACATACCGCTGCCACCTGACATGGACCAGCCACCACCGTGCGAGTATGAGGACGATGATGTAGATGATGCTGCACATCGGCCAGGCCGCGATGCACATGAGGGACGTGCTGTCCACCACTCATTGATTGGCCAATGTTTCTGATGCACTGGGATGCAGAGGGTGCTTGAAATGTGGCACTCTGGGCACTGGGATTGGGGGACTCTGGGCACTGGGATTGGGGGACTCTGGGCACTGGACACTGTTGTACAATAAATTGACACACTCTCAAGAAGCAATGTCCAGTCATGTTTTTTTTGACACAACAGGTGTATTGACCTTGTGAAACTATTTACATGTATGTCCCCCCCACCCACAGTACTTCAAAGTCTACCCACCCCATCCCCCAAAAGCCTCACACACCCATGCCCCCTACCCCCCACCAGCCCCACACACCCATGCCCCACCCCCAACAGCCCCACACACCCATGCCCCCACCCCCAACAGACTAACACATCCATGCCCCCACACCCCAGTAGCCCCACACACCCATACTCCCCACCCCCAATAGCCCACACACCCATGTCCCCCAACCCCCAACAGCCCCACACACCCATGCCCCCAGCCCCCAACAGCCCCACACACCCATACCCTCCACCCCCAATGGCCACACACACCCATTCCCCAACCCTCCAACAGCCCCCACACCCATGCCCCCCACCCCCCAACAGCCCTACACACCCTCAGCTCAATGTGACTTTGAATGGACTGCAAGCCAACACATCCAAGGGTCCCCTGCTATGGCCGCCCCCTTTTCGATGGAGGTGTTTGCATTCCTGGACGGCGCATGCTGCGCAGCGACCTGCGCACAGGGATAGTTTGTGTTGAGCTTGCAGGCGCTGGGCTCGTTGATGCAGGTTGTTGTTGTTGCGGTGCGGCAGGACAGCGTTGTTCCATGTAGCTGGCCATGCGGTCAAGGGTCTGTGCAACAGACGTGAAGCCCTTATTAACCCGCTTTGCTATGCGGTTGACTGCACGGATGATGGCTACAGCATTGTCTCTGTTGAGCTTGCTCGTTGCTTCCCCATCCGCCAGATACTGCTTCACCATTTCATGCATCAATTCCTGTCTCCCCTCCATGCGGGACAAACGTCCCTCTAGGTCCCTGATAGAAGTGCTTTGGGATGGTTGCATGGCTGGTGGTGACCTGCACAACACAGGGCTGTGTGAATGTGGAGTCGACTCCCCCTCGCTGAAGTGGGCTTCGGGCACATGCTTAGGGGTGCCCTGTGGTGTGTCCTGCAGGCTGGGCGTGTGTCCACCATCCCCCAACAAGCTGACTCCTGCATTAGGATCCCCCTCAGGCCCCTCGTTCCCATCAGCGCTGTGTTGGGCCGATGCTGCAACCTCGCCCACAGAATTGGTGGCTGCTGAGTGTGTGCCATCCATGTTGCTTGCCACTGATGTAGGGTCGTCCTCAGGAAGGGGTGTCTCCTGGGGGCCGATTGCTGCATGTGGCCTGCCTTCCTGGTCGCAGCATCTCTCGGCATGTGTGCCTTTCAGGCAGGGGTTCCTCCGCCTTGGTGCTCCAGGGTGACAGGGGCAGGTGGCTGCTCAGCCTGTGGTAGGGGCTGTGTACCCTGTTGGGCACTGGTGTGAGCTCTGGCTCTCCATTTGGTAGCTGCTGCACCCCTGGATGTTGATGGCCTCGTGGCATCGTCCTCACCCAGGGCCGGTGAAAGGAATTTTGCTACCCTAGGCAAACTGTCAGGTTGGCACCCCCCCACTCTAGATCCTAACCGTTCTCAACCAACCATACTCATTTTCTTACAGAATGCCGCAAACCCCCTTCTACTCCATCATATACTTGTGCATGAGGGCTTGGTTCAGTGAAACAGTGCTGCAAAGTCCTCTTCCATCCAATGTGATGAGCTGTAGAAAAAACAGATTTTTGGCAGCTGCCAATTTTATAAATAAGTTTTAAAAGTTACCTTACCACATTTCCTTGGAAGGCTATCGGACACCCCCCTCCTCCTCTCCTAGTTTCATCCTGAAGGCTGTTGGGGAATAGACTTTTGGGAAAAGGATTGCATAATCATCTACAGAACCTCCTAGAAATGCAACTTAAACATAGGAAAGTAAGCCATAAAATAGATAGTGGGTTGAGCACTCACTACTGTGATCTGTATGTGATCTGCAGGTGCATGTTGGAATCCCGACATGGCCAACTCAGCCTTTCATCCTTCCGAGGACGATAAATGAGTACCAGCTTTAGTTGGGTGATAATTGTATCTAAAAATGTTTCACGTAGTTTTGAGATTTATGCACTCACAATTTAAACTCTTAAGTTGACTGAGTGACAGAGAGCAACTGTGATGCGCTCAGGATTACACAATATTGTTAAAGTGGGTCATCCAGTTTTCTGATCCAGTTTTCCTCTTGCCAAATTACATGCGTGCACCTTCAACAGTTTGGCACAAATATCCCATCGACCCATACAAATTGGAGGCATTATCTTTCGAAGATCATGTTACAGAAAATCTCCCCCAACAAACATAGCAACACATTTGGTTGACTTTTCTGGGGAATAATTGAGACACATATGTGAATCTGGCAACATACAATATAGAAGGTTATGGAAACATGTTATGCAAAACATGCCCAGTTCCCTTTTAGAGGAGAAATGACCGCAGGAGGAAATGTATATCTTCAAACGTTACCCCGTAAATAACACTACCAAGTGACAGGTCAAAAACGAGGAAGGACACATGCTGGAAATTAAAATTTGAGAAGTAGACAAACTTAATGAAATAAACCCCACTTCCACACTTCAAAAAAGATTAACTGTTCATGTTCTTTAAAGAGCTGAATCATGTAAAAGCATGCTCCCAGGTTAAAGGGCTGAAGACAGCTGTTGGCACTTCAGTCTCATTGAATTGCCCCTTTTCCACCAATCACACCCTCCACAGCCTTGTGTTCATGAGGTGTGAAATGCCCTGCTGGAGGGGCTTACTTCTGGGCCAGCATGCCACACCACCAAAACAAAAGAAACAAGCATTGGCAATGCCAAAGGTTTGGGTCTTTTTGTAGACATGAGAAAGGCATTTGCCAGGCACTGATGTAGTGGTATTAACTGTCCATTGACGGTAGAAGGTGCAAATAGTTCAAATACCTGGGCATATAACTGCAGTGCCTGGCAAATGCCTAATACCTATACACAAGTCAAAACTGTTGACTTTGGCAGTGCTTGTTTTTACCCAGAATTCAATGAAGGAAAGCATAGTGCATATAAATTGAGTGGCTGTAGGCAGGCCTGGTAAGAGATTTTTATTATATCAGTAGCACATTTCAGCTCAAATTAAGTGAATAACTCTCAGAAGACTGCTTTGGAAAAACATTGGCAGGCACTACAAGTGAAAAGTTGTATGCAAAGGCTTGAGAAAAGCGAGCTCAAAGATATCCTAGGAGTGGATGTGTTTTGGGCAGGAAGTGGGTTGGAATGACCATAGAGATTAGCATGGCCTTGAGTAGTCAATGGGTGGGTCAATAAGCAAACAACACCGGCAACCTTTGTGTCCCTCCTCATACGTTGTTGCCCCTCACTCAGATGCAATAGTTCGGATTAAAGGTGGTGCTTTCCAAAACAAAAAATACATGCTCTCATCAAATGTAGGAGTTGTAGATTTGGGTATCTTCTCAGCATCCCCCTGCACGGAATCTTGTGGGTTTCCATGGACCATAGTAACATGAAGATTTTTTAATTGCTAAGCGACCTCTCTCCTTCCTGGACAGCAGTCGCAGGAGACACTGGAATCTCAAATGGCCACACGTGCCCCACACATGTCCCACCCATCATGACCAATGCGGAGGAGATTAGATTTACCCGGCATTGGATTATCGGATTAATAGGTGAGAGGGCAACGGGTCAAGGAGGGGGCATTGTTGTGAGATGTTGGAAGAAAACAGTGGGAATGGCACAGGAGGACAAGGACAGGAAACAAGAGAAAGAGAAAAGGGGGAATTGGAAACATGAGGGTATCACACACGTACATCCAGGATAGAGCAGTGGTAATATGTGGATAGGGCATAGAGACAGGTGAGTGGTGGCAGAAGGAAGGGGCTGGACTGAGGCGTGGACTGAAGGGCACATGGATGAAGAGTGGAGATAGAAGGGCATATAGACTAGAGAAATGGAGATGGCACCCCAACCAGAGTGTTGTGGACACAAAGATGGGGTCAGGGAGCATGGCAGAAGGACGGATTGTGTTAGGCAGAGACAGGGCAAAACTGCAAAGACACGTTGACAGAAAGACAAAATAGGCGAATGCAGTGAATAGTAGGGGCAAGGGAGTGTGTTAGTAAAGAAGGAAATGCATAGGCGGCCGATAACGGTGAGGAGCGGGACAGTGACGGAAGAGCGGAGGCGACTGGGACAAGAAGACAGGAGCAGGGCACAGAGCGGGAAGCCAGGCAGTGATAGGAAAGTCGGCATGCTGCTTTCAAGAATAGGGTTGCCGGTGGTGGCGAGGACCAGGAAGTGTGCAACTGAGAGAGGAGAGCAGGGGTTGAGTGTCCTGGTGTGACAAGGGGTAGAGTCGTAACCAGGTACACACTTGCATCAGGCACAATGATTATGCAGTCTATGGTAATGATGTGAGCAACTCATACAGTGAAAGCGCTATAACAATAACAAATTATCAGTATATTTCCTAAAAACGGATTCCATTATTTTCCATAATACTGCTTTAAGCCGCAGCGGCAGACATGAGGCCACCACCCACCCCCTGAAGGGCTTTTACTGTTTGAGCCTGCAGCCTGAGCCATTGCCAGCCAGCTAGGCATAGGCATAACATTTAAGACAGAGAGAGGGTTGGGGAGCACTGCATGACTGATGCACCATGGTGTTAGTCAGCAGTAGTCAGCATGGCACCTCGGTCCTCACCTGCGTTGGACTGCTACTCTCTCACTCTCTCAGCACAGCACAACCATGTCCCGGCCCCGGGCCACTCTCACAGGCACAGCAGCAGGCGCCACCAGCAGGATGGGTCGGATGGCCTAGTACGGGCACTGGCATGGCGCTCCGCACAGCAAAATGCTGCTGCAGGCCTGCAGCTAGTGCAGGGTGTGCAGGCGGTCACCACATCTGACCGTCCAAACCAATTCAAGTTAACAGGCTCAGGGTCCTCAGCTAGGCTGCACAGTGCACTGCAGCATTCACTGGCTCATACCATCGAGTCGACAGTCGGTTGAGAGGGCACGTGCTGTGTTTCGTGGCATGCTAATGAGCAGGTTCCAGCGCTGCCACGCCCATACCACTCATGACCCTGACCCGACCCCGAGTCCCAACCTTCATGGTGCCACCTGGTCTGCTGCTTCTGGAGCCAGCCTACAGACAGTGTAACAACAGGGCAGGGCCGGTGCTATCACTACGGGCAAGGCAGTAATTTGTGTGGAGGTGTTAATGCCACATTTTGCCACTCTAACATTTCCAACATATAGGCAAGTGCCTAACCTTGCCTAGTGATAGCACCAGCCCTGTCCTCACCCCTGGTCTTCCTTGCAGGTGTTTTTTATAGTGCTGCAGCTTCATCGCCGTCTGAATTCGTGCCTGTGGGGGATGGAGAGGCAGGGCACCATTAATGGGAGTACTTGCATCCTGCATGCATCGGTGTTGGTGCAGTTTGGGGCATGTGCTTCGTTGTGTGCTGGTTGGTGTGGCGCACATGGTGCTTGCTGTTTGGGCGGGATTGTTTGGCATCCCTCAGGTGCAGCCATGATGTCCATGGTGTCTGTTGTGAGGCCTACAGGTGTGTTGTGGCTTGCATTCTGTATGCCATGTGCTGTTGGGTTGGGTATCCGGGGTGGCCTTGGTATTGGGAGGCATGCGGCATGCATTTTGATGTGACAGTGGTGAGGACAGCATCTTGGCAGGGGGGGGCTGAGGGTTGTGTGTTGTGTGTGTGTGGGTGTGTGTGTGTGTGTGTGTGTGTGTGTGTGTGTGTGTGTGTGTGTGTGTGTGTGTGTGTGTGTGTGTGTGTGTGTGTGTGTGTGTGTGTGTGTGTGTGTGTGTGTGTGTGTGTGTGTGTGTGTGTGTGTGTGTGTGTGTGTGTGTGTGTGTGTGTGTGTGTGTGTGTTGTGTGTGTGTGTGTGTGTGTGTGTGTGTGTGTGTGTGTGTGTGTGTGTGTGTGTGTGTGTGTGTGTGTGTGTGTGTGTGTGTGTGTGTGTGTGTGTGTGTATGCATTTGTTGCTTGTGTGTTCATGTTTCAGGGATTTGGCGTTTAGGTTAGGGATGTGTGTAGGTGTGGATATTGGGCCATGCATTTGCTCTCATCGACTTTACATTTGGTGTATGACTTTGCACTTGGGATGTCAGGGGTGTGTGGGGTCTCCTGTGGTGCACAAAGGGTCACTCACCATCATCATTCGATGTTGGGACTCCATAATCCACTTGTCCAACTCCTTCAATCGCCTCCATGTCCATGATGGAGCTACATGTCTCCTCCCACCTGGCCAACTTGATGGGGGAGTTTGGACCGCCACCTGTCTCCTGCCACTGGCTGCGGTTGGCAGAAAGTATGTTCCTGACTCGCAGGCACAGGTCGTCCCATTTCTTCCTGCAATCCTTGACGGTGCATGGTGTGGTTTCCACTGCACTGACCTTCCTTGCAACCTCCTCCCATATTTCTTTTTTATGCAATTGCGCTGCACGCCTTAGGGGCACACAGAATACCACGTCCGCCTGCTCCACAAGCGTGTCTGCAAGCATGTTTAGTACATTGTCAGAGAAGCCCGGTTAACGCAGGCGGGCTGTTCCTTTCCTTGTAGCCTTCGACATGGTCTTCCAGCATGGTTAGGGATAATCAGTGCACAGGTCCTGTCAGCCGAGGATTGCAATGAATTGTGTTTTTCAAGATGGCAACTGGCACATTTCCCGTTCCGGCGCGATGACACAGCTTCCGGTGGCGGTAATAGCGGGCCCGGTAGTAGTGGTGTCATTAGTAGCGGTACCGTTATTTAGGGGTACAAAGATGGCGGAGACGGTTTCAGCACATTTGTTGAGGCCACTATAGGGGGGTTCAGGGACATTACCGGCATGGCGTTGCGTCCATTACCGGCATGCCAGTACACGCCTGCATGCTGATTCATAATCAGATGCTGATTACGGTGCCAGTGCTACACAGACACGTTTGTACCGGCAAGCCAGTGATTTTGTTTTCATACTGTCTACCTCGTGATGAGGCCCATTGTATAGCATGTTGCTACATAGACCCTCTGATTGGTTGGCATGCTTTCCCAACCTTGGACGTTCGGCTCATTAGCAGCACGTAAACAAAATGGACTCCAGGTACCGAGAGTAATGTCAGACTACACCCCACTTTCACAATTAGTCCATCATCTCTCATTGGTCCGGACCTAAGCCAAGGCTTTTCCTTTGAAGTTGACTTTGCACTCTGTTCTATATTCTGGGACTTTAAAGGGAGTGTAGATACACAATTATCGTCATCTAGAGCTTAATGAAAAGCCCTTGTTTTCGACTTCTGAATCACGTGTGAGGAGACCACAAATGTGTCAATTTCGACCTTTTATATACTGCTGTTTGATTCCTGTTTACTGGGTGTCATTATTCCTCTATGCCTCTAGAGACTTGCTCACTCCATCTTGCATAGGTTTTCCGCACTTTTAATTGTCCAATACTTGGCACTTGCAGATGTTTTCCTCTTTGCTTAATCTAAGAGACATATGCCTTATTTACATGGCTTATTCTTTTGACTCCATTTGTGCCTGGCAATTATTCCTTGAAGTATCATCCTTGATTCCAGGCCAATAGACTCCTCTTTATTCTTCACATGAGCTGTTTTGCAGCGTCTCCTGACTCTGCAGCCCTACTCTGTCTCTGAGGTAGCTTGATTGGTTTTAATACGAGTCCAGCGGCAATGTTACAATCATGGCTGCTCTAGCCACGTTATGTTTTCAGCATGCTTCTATATGTCTCATCTACCTTGAGTTTCTGCGTATAAACACTTATTAGCCAGCAGTTTACTTCATCTTCTTTGCATATATGATTTCTTTATATTTGATTACATGCTTCTCTTGTTACTGCAGTTACATCTTTATTCTTATGTATTTGCATATTGTTTCAGTGCCTCTTTATGTATTCCCTTCATGACATCAGTCTGCCCTCGTCAGATTTCACTTATAGCTCTATGATGTCTAATGGTGTTTGCCGACATTCTCCCACCCTTTCAGTGTGAGGGCACATTCAGTACAGTTGTCTGACTGCATTTCATCTCTCATACACTCTATGTAGTATTGGGATGATACCTGGTGTCCCACATAGGGCTCTTCTCCTGCTTTTCCAGTATGATGGAGGTGAGGGGGAAGAAGCTAGGAATGACATATCCAACTGCTCCTCTACATTCCCCCCTCTGGTCGAGTCCCCGACCACCTTCCCTTCAATCCTCTTCATGTTCTCTTATTACTATGGTTTCTTAGGGATCCATATCATCGTCACCCCACTCAGGTGACCTGCATTCTTTATATGTTCATCCACACTACAGGTCATATGGCAGCACTCCCCAGATGGTGGACAGAATATCCAATGTCCTGCATATTTCTTGTGATCCTTAGGGTAGTAGAACTTTGTTCCTGGGGGTGCCAGGGGACGTTTTTTTTTATATTATCACAGGTACTGCCCTTATTTTGCATTTGTTCACCAGTTTCAGCATCTATATCAATCATTATCTTCATCCCAATAGCTTTCTTGGCTGTCTTCTGGCATTGTCGCACAATTATCCGTATCAAACAGAATCCTAGCAATACCAACACTAGTATTGCTCCAAGTAGTTTGAAGGCATTTGCCAGCCAGGCTGGAATCCATGAAAACAGGGATGAAACCCAGTCATCTTCTACTGTCTTTGTATGCAGGGTTGTCAACATAGTTATTGATTCTGTCAGGGTTCCATTTTCTCCATCATGGGAAGGAATGACGGTGCAGCAAGAAGGCTTTACCTTGGTGCACACGCCTCCTTCCATTTCTGTAATGAAGTCCAGGACATACCTGTTCTGGAGAGTCATAAGCCTAATGACCCTCGTCCTTCTCTGATTGTATTAAATCCTTTTAATGTTGTTTAATGGTTTGCAGCAGCTCCCATCTGGTAATCTGCAACCACTTGGTATTCACTGTGGTCTGAAGTCCTGGCATATATATAGATGTCATTATCATTACTGTCCTGCTGAATAATGTATGCTCATCTGATATATCGTTACAGGCTTCCTTGGACTTTAATGAGAAATAGTTCTCCCTCTTCAGTCGTTGAAGGTCAAGCAATCTCTTCTTCCTATGGTGTTCATTCATTTTTGGAAATATGTTAATATGGAGGTCACTTTGGGGAATCACTAATGCAGGAACATGTATGACCACAAAGGAGCATATCCCTTCCTAATTTTTAGGCAGCTGCATGTAGGCTCTGCATCCACAGGCCCAATATCGATCCATCAGCACACCAGTTTCTTCATTCATTCCTGGTACTCTGAGCACCTGCTCACATCCTTTATTTTCTCCAGTTCAGAACCAGTCCTTCATTCCTGACACATATTGTTGAATTTCTAGTGGTATTATAGATACTGGTCCTGCTTCATTGTCAACCCATGTTAGTAGCTTAGAGTACTTGGCCCATGCCTCTAAACACATGTCATTTACTATTTGCACTAGGCTGGTTTCTTCTTCAATAAGTGTGCAGGGCAGGATAACATTCCTTCTTCCCAACCTGTACTGAAGGCAACTCGTCCATACACCAATAGTTGAGATCTCTCCCAGCATCCTGGTACTGCTGATCGTTCCACTATGTCAGAATATTCCATCCTCCTCATTTTGACAACCTTTATTCAATCTCCAATCTGAGATGGATACATACATTTTTAACTTGCCCAACCCATCCCTTTCTTCATTCTTTGTGTTTTCCCCTAGGCATTTTCAGATGTAAATGTTCTCCTTGATCACCATCGTAGGGTTGCCCATTTTCCTTTGAATTGTTGTCTGGCAGTGCATGCTGCCAGATGACTGAGGCACTTTGCATCATATGCAGACATCACTTTTGCAATAAATGTTCTGGCTGTGTTCATGGCATAGTGTATGAAATAATATACGTAGCAGCTTTCATCTGACATTCTCTCTCCCACCTCCTTCATGTGCTGGTACCATAAGTTATTTTTTAAGTGAGCCGAATTGTCAAGATATTGGGCCTCATTACGACCCAGGCGGAGGACCATGGTGCTATTAGCACCATGGTCCATGCCGGAGTCCGCCATGGAGAAAGGGGGAAGTACCACCCCATTACAAGGTTGGCGGGGCGGTAATTCCCCCTTCCTCCATGGCCCTTCCCCAGTCCCATTTTTGCCCTATAGGGCTCAGTGGGAATGGGGAAGGCACTAAGTACGGTGCCGCAAATTGCGGCACCGTACTTAGCACCAAGGTCCCTTTGTGGGTCCCTACTTTAACGGCTGGGGAAACCAGCCGTTAAGGTCGGGTCCCGCAAAGGGACCGCGAAATTAGGCGCTAATAGGTTAACGGCGCCGCAGCCTTTTACGGCACCGTTAACCCATTAGCGCCTGGGTCGTAATGAGGCCCATTGTCATTTATATCTTCATGATCTTCCCCAGCATCTCCTTTAAGTCAAGCTATTTATTTAGTAAAATTAATAAAGATGCTGCTTGTGCTTTTATTAGGGATCATAATAAATGGTTCATTGTCCCCCACTTTATCTTTTAATCATTATGTGTCTAAATGCCATAATAATAAAAAGAAGAAAGAGCAAACAAATCACAATTCCTATTCCAGAAAAATTCAATATGTAATTTTATGTTTTATAAATCACACTTTTATATCAAAACCTGTAAAATAATTGCCCCTATGATTCTGAAAATAATATGATTAGTTTTGGGATTGCCAAAAAATGCCATAATGTCCACATGTCGTCTTATCAGAGCTGGGTAAGACTGTAATATATAGGCGGAAACATTATACAAGAATGTGTGCAATGTTATGCTGGGTAGTATAGGAGAAGCAGTGTGCACTTTGTCTTTCGGCTCCGGTACTTCAACATATGGGGCCTCATTACAAGTTTGGCAGTAGCCTTGCCGGTAAAACTGGCAGGCTGATGCCAAATTTGCGAATTTTTCTGGCACCCAGGAATGGGCAATTACTGGGTCATTACGGCATTGCTGAACTCAGTAATCGCCCATTCCCGGGTGCTGGAAAATATTCTTCCCCATTCCCATGGAGCCCGATAGGGCTCCATGGGAATGGGGAAGCCGGATGCACCGGCACCATTCGTGAATGGTGCCGTGCATCCGACATGCTCTGCTCGCAGGTGCCGGTACGCCCACCAGGTCAGACCTGGCAGGCGCAAAGGCACCCACGAGTAGAAATCGTAGTTTACTGGTCCGGTAAATATGGTACCAGCAAGCTTACCGGTACCGTAGTTACTGGACCAGCAAACTTGTAATGAGTCCCATTGTTCATTTTTCCTATCTAAAAAAGTTCCAGGATTGCTGCAAGTCCAGTCATTCCTTATTAGATTTAAAAGATGTCAATTTCTAATTTCAAAAGGGTTTTGTTATTCCATAGACTCTTTTTCTTTGCTCTTTCTTGCTGGTCTTGTCTGCATGTGCAGAACCTATTCTCTTGCGTCAATGTCAGTAGATGCAGGAGGGGTCAAAGATTCTCCCTTGTATGGTTTGATGTCATGCAGATGCAGCAAGGCTCACCTTACCTGTAGCTTAACACCTGTGAGGGTAGCTTCTTTCACCTCGTTGGGTCCCTCAAAGCAGCATTTATTCCAGGTGCAGAAAAATTTACGCACCAGCACCTGGTCCCCTGTATATAAGGTAGGTTGTTTTAAAAGGCTATCTGGATCAGTTGGCTGGCTTTCTTCTTCAGTCCTCTTTGACCCCTCCCTCTGGTTTTTGATCTGCTGAGAAATCAAAGAGACACTAGCAGTCACAGCTGCCAAATAATCATGCATCTCATCACTTAATGTCTTCGCTACACTGTGTGCTTCATTTTTTAACCTAGTTGGAGGAGCGAGAGGTGTTGCCGTTCGACGTCCAGTCACCAGCTCATGAGCAGTTACGTGGTTATCTGAGCCAGGCTGATTTTGCAGCGCATATAGCACAATGGGTAGGCAATGTAACCACGCCTTCTTTAAAGTGGTTTTAATCTTAGCTTTCCTCTCTTTAAGTTGTCCATTTAAGCATTCTCAAATTCCACTTGCCTGTGGGTGATAGTCAGAAGAGAACTTGTGTTTTATTCCTTGTAAAAAAGTGACCTGTTCAAATAGTTCATTTACAAAATGTGGTCCAATGTAAGGTTTCAAGACCTCACACACAACCCATCTTGGAAACACCTCAATCACAAGAAACTTGGCAGTGCATGTGGTATCAGGGTGTGTACATGGGCCTGCCTTGATCCATCTGGAAAAGGGACATACGACGACCAGCATGTACCTATAGCTGTTGCATGTCTGCAGTATATCTACATAATCTATATGTAGGTGCTGACATGGGCCATTGGGTCTAGGGATAGCTCCTCTCACTGTTTGCAAAGTATGCCCTGCAGTACATTTCTGGCACACAATGCAACTCACAATAAACTATGCCCCATGTTCTAACACATTTGGTGAAAACCAATCTTGTGCAATTATAGCAGGAAGACTCTCTTAAGTTGTATGTTCAGGGTAATGAAGCTGCTTCAGTGCCACCCTTAATAATGCTAGAGGCATAACTGGATTTCGAGTGC
Source organism: Ambystoma mexicanum (assembly GCA_002915635.3). NCBI lineage: Eukaryota > Metazoa > Chordata > Amphibia > Caudata > Ambystomatidae > Ambystoma > Ambystoma mexicanum. The sequence continues at coordinate 909,384,844 of CM030321.1, forward strand.
TATCCTGCCTCCAGATTGCCTCAGTGGGGGATGAAGAGCACCTCTGGTTTCTCCATAAATCTTAATCCACATGTGATGCTCAATCTTATATCTCAATTAACTGAACAATAGAGAGCATGTTAAATCCCTCCTTTACCAAAATGCACCATCCTGCCATTTGTTTAACACCTCTTAGTTCGAAATCAAAAATATTTCGGGAAATGTGCTGCCTTTTTGGCTTCTAAATCTGCTGCTTTCTTTCTGCGAGAAATAATGTCTGTTCTTTTAGTATGCACTGTGCATTTTATGACTGCGATAGTCAATGGGAGCCTTAATGCCTGAATTAGTTTATTCAATAGGGCCGCATGTTGCACTGGAGTGCGGCCTGAGTGGAGGAAGCCCCTCCCTTTCCAGCGTGGCAAACAGGCATGTGCAGTTACCGTGACATAGGCAGAGTCAGAGTACGCCGTCACTTCCTCATCTTCATATATTTGGAGTCCAGCGATAAGCGCCACTGATTCTGCAGCCTGTCCTGAGCAATGCACAGACAATCTTGTGCTTGTGACTACCTCAAATTAACCCTGATGGTTCAGCTTTATTACTGCTGATCCAGTTGCCTGATCACTTTTTGAAGAACCATCAATAAAGAGAATGTATCCCCTTCCAAATGCATTTTCTCTAACACAGGGAATGTCATAAAATTCAGTATACGTTGTGCAGTTGTGTACATAATTATCCTCCCCTACTGGTTCTGCTATGAATGTTGCTGGGTTCACTATTCTGCATCCAACAATCTTGATTGCAGGGTTCGAGATAATTACCTCATACACTGATAATCTTTGTGTGGTCAATGTACTTTTTGGTTTTTCTAAAATAGCAAATAATACAGGTTCAACAAATAATGTTACTGAACACCCCATTGTAATACTTGACGCTTTTTCAACGGCAAATGCAGCAGCAGCTAAACCTTGTTCACAAGGGTAATGCCATTTTAGAACTGGATCTAAAATCCCATTGTAAAAAGCCAATGGTTTATGTCCATGTCTTAATGCCATTTTCTGTGTAAGGACTGCTGTCATGACTTCTCCATTTGAATGCGAAAATTAATAAAATTCTTCATGATCATCTGGAAATCCTAACGCAGGGGCTGTATTGATTGCCTTTTTTAATTCCTCAAATCCTTCAGCAATTTCATCTGTCCATGATATCTTACTTTTGTCTACCTGTACATCTTTAAGTCCTTTTAAAAGTGGTAGAATATATGTGCTGTAATTGAAAACCCAGGCCCTGCAATAGTTACATAGTCCTGAAAACTGTTGTATTTCCCTCACTGTTTTAGGTTCTGAAGTCTTCATAATTGCTTCTGCTCTTTCAGGTGTCACTTTTCCCGCTCAAGAGATTAACTGTCCTATATACAGGACCGCTTCCTGACAATATTGTAGCTTTTCTTTGTCCACCTTATATCCTTTCTCTACTAGTATGGTCATGAGATGAACCGAGTCTTCTCTACATCTTTCTTATGTCTCACTGCACACTAAAATGTCATCTACATGCTGAATTATTGCACTTTCGAGCAGAACATTCCCCAAATCCATCTGAAGAAACCTGTTAAAGATCGAGGGGGACTCTCGGTACCCCTGGGGCAAACAAGTATGTTTCAGGCAGATATTTCTATATGAAAATTAGGTCAAGTCTTGTGAGTCTTCATGGAAGGGAATTGCGAGAATGCATTTTTTAAATCTATAACTGTAAAATATTTGTCCTTTGATGAAATATTATATAATATTGTAGTGGGATTTGGAACTAAAGTACAATATTGTTTAGGGGCGGAGATCCTGAATAAATCTCCATGACCCCCCCAGTTGATTTCTTCACTGGGTACACATCCGTGATACATAGGGACTCAGATGACACTAATATTCCTTTCTTTATTAAAGTGGAGATGGTCTCGAATATACTTTCATCCTCTTCTCTGAACATGGGATATTGTTTTGCTCATGGCAAAATTGCTCCTGGTTTAAGCTTGATTTTAACTGCTCCTACTCATTCAATAGTTTCACGTCTTATGGACTGTAGTCCATAAAATATTTGGCTCCTTCTCTAAATCTTCCTGAAAAAATGACGGTTTCTTTTTTACCATCGCCATTCTCTGCAGTATTTCTCCACTTTAATCCTATAAGTGATATTTACGAAAAATACTAATTCATTATCTGAATAATCATCCCTAAAACGCTCTTCGTCTGTCAAGTCTGTCAATCTATATCCTTCACTGAGGGTTATCACTGCTCTCCATTCTCTCCCCTCATCATCTGTTCCATGGAAAACCACTGTTTCCTCGCAGACCACTGCTGCTTCTAGCTCTAAGGGGATCACCTGTCTTTCTTTATCGTCCATAGGTATTTATTTATTTATATTTATATAGTGCACAAACAGCCCAAGGGCATCGAGGCACCCTTGTGAAGAGCTTAGTTACATGGGGCGTCAGGGATGCATTTTGGAGTCAATACATGTTAGTTAGATACATACAAGATATGTTTTGATATGTTTTGATAGGCAGTATTTGCGACAGATAGGTATTTCTGGTCTGACCAAATATGTCTCAGGTGTTCTCAATATTTTAGCCTGGGTAACCACCATAAAAAAAAAGATACACCATACAAAAATACTTCTGGATCTAAAGGGACTCCTTGTAAAGTGTGCTGGCCTGTAAAGAGTAATATAAATTATTTCACATTCATGTAATGTATCCCTGGATTGGAGCACTCTATTCCTTTGTCAGTAAAAGATATTGGGCCTCATTAGGACCCTGGCGGAGAGGGTGTTACGCCAGCGTAGTGCATGGCGTACCTCTCCGCCATACTACGAGTTCCCGTAGCGCCATGGAGGTTTTCTCCGCCTGGTTTTACCAGCCGGAGAAAACCATGGCGCTACGGGACCTCGTTGTTAATTACGCCACCGTATTTTACGGTGGCGTAATTAACTCCTTCCCCACTCCCATTATACCCTATGGGGCGAAAATGGGAATGGGGAAGGGCAGAATGGGGATTGGGGATTTACCGCTCCGCCGAGGTCGGAATGGGGCGGTAAATCCGCCAACCCCCATGGCGCTATCGGCGGCTTTCCGCCATGCTTCGCGGTGCATTTAGCACCGCGAAGTCCGCCTGGGTCGTAATGAGGCCCATTGTCATGATATGTTTTGTCATCAAGTCATGTCCTAATATGTTAACTGGTCTCTCTGCTGAGAAAATAATAATGGTATCGACATGTTGGGTTCTCCTATAGAGATACGTAATTCGCTTGTAAAAGGAGATAGGTTCATCGCCCCAGAGAATCCCTGTGCATTCATGGCAATGACTGACATTGGGTATTTTCCCTCACCGACACAGAAACAAGTTGCTCCATTGTCTACAAGGAACGAAAATGTCTTGCCTCCTATCATTACCTTGACCCATGGTTTCTCTTGAAGGGTCAGGTGTGACTGATAGTACTGAACACATCAGGTCGCTCTGTGGGCTGTCCGATTGTGGATATACATTCATCCCTGTACCAGTGAGAGGATTTCCTCCTACCATGTTCACACTCCCTACTTTAGGTGTGGATATTTGTTTGACTCCTGCATTTGTATTGCATTATGGTACCATGGCCTGTTTTGTCTGCGCTTGCTGGGTTTGTATCTGTTGTGTTTGCATAGGCACTTGCTGTGGTTGCCCTTGTGGTGATTGCATTTGAAATGGAGCTTGCTGAGTTTGCTGTGGTTGCAGTGCAGGTGTCTGATTCTGCGTATGATCCTGGGCATCATATTCCTGTGGTTCTGTATTATATTTTGGAGCATAGCCCATGCCCCCTGCATCCTCCTCCTCTAGGTCCATTCCCTCTTCCTCTTGGCAAAAAATGATACTCACTCTGATCCACAGGATGTACTACATTACTTTACTGAGCTGGTCGCATCGCTTGTGTTACCACACCTTCACTACTTGTCAATACTGCTCCCCCTATGGCTAGTGACAATTTCTTCTGAACTAACTTTGCTTCCTCCTGTTTTCTACTCTCAGCTTTCTTCTTGCTCTTCACCTTTAACAATCAGCAATGGTGCAATATAGTCAATTGTATTTCTGGCCATGGCTTCACTTCCATCTCTACCTGTTTCTTCATCTGTCTTTGCACTGGCTCTGGCAGTCGCTGGCATAAAATGTAGTAAAATAATGCCACCTTATTGTCCCAGAGTTCTCTCATTTCAAGACTTCATCTCTCTTGAATATCTTGAATAAAAGCAACAGGGTCGTCATCCTCCCCCATTTTTCTAGTCATAATCTCACCCATATCTGATGTATCTGGATATTGTACATCTGTTCTGCCATTATTAAATGGCGCTCCATCGTGTGTCATGTTTTGTGCAGTCACACCCGCATACCCTACCCATTTCCAAATGTTTCTTTTATCAAGTATACCACACTGATTAATTTGAGTAGGCACCATCAATAGCCGCATATTACCAAAACCCCTTTTTTAACCACTTTAAAAATGTATGCAATGATGTTCTATTTGTTCCCTTGTTTACACTTTCTACCAATTTTGACCCTCTCCTTATTCTATTACTGATGTTTTACAAATCATTTATTTATTTATTATTCTCCTTTGATTTTTACCCTCCTGATTGACGTCAATCTCTTGTTTAAAAAATCTGCTGACCATCTTAATTATTTACTATCGTTTTATATCTCCTAATTTAAACACAATAAACATTTTATACCGACATATTTATAACCCCATACACATGTGCACTATTTTATTTTCTGTGTACGCCCTCCTTTACTATCTCTAGTAAATGTATCTCATTTTACTTTTTACCCAATTTTGGAGTTTGATATGCACTCTTCGTTTTGGCCTTGCAACAGGAATCATTAATACCCCCACTTGGAGTTATTTGGTGCGAACCCTTCCGCCCCTCTTAGAGCCAGGAAAACAAGGTATCTATTTCTCTTCTAGAATGGCTGCCAGCAGGCCTTTTATGTCACCTATTACTAACATCATTCCTGATGTCACTCTCTCTAACTCATAAATCCATTTTCCCACAACTGATGTCAAACTAGGTCATTTATATTTCAAATTATCCTTATCAATTTGTGGCCACAGAAGATTTTGTGGTCGTCCTCCCATTTTCTCTTATAATGGCAATTATGAAAACCCTGATCCATAACCATACCCACCTACACTTTGTCTTTTCCAGGTGGGGCTAGTCTCGACCCATTTGTCTTTGTCCTGGTAGTGACCTTAATCTGCTTACATAACGCAGGGTTACATCCTCGGCACAGTGTGATCGTTCTTGTGGTCGCTCAATGTATGCTGTTGGTGATGGTGTTTTTTCTTTAGGGTCCTCTAGGTCTGACCATTTTATCCCTTTTTCTACATTTGAATCTTTCAAAAAACCACCTGTGCCCTCTCTTCGTGCTTTCTCATTTTCTTCCCTTTCTTCGTCTGATATCACTATGCCCCAGCTTGTAAAACTTTCGTCCCTTTCTACATCATGAAGATCCAGTCTACTTAAAGACAGTGTTCTATACTTGTCTGTTATGATGTCCTCTAACTTACCTCCTGTTTCCCTCGATCAAGATCCTTCAACATTCTCTTTGGTATTACACCCATTATTAGCCCTCATTTGTCTAAATAAATCCCCAATCCATTTCCCTATATCTTCTGCTTCATGCTCATGCCCATGTTTGTATTTTTGGTATCCCTTGCAGCTCCGTGCAGGGCTGTTATGACCCTCTCTTCCTCATATTGCTCTTGTGCTTTGATCGGCACTATGCTTCCATTAAATAATCTATCTCTTTATCCTTTAGTCCCCTACTTCTGTTCATCTCTTTTCATCTTCTCCTCATCTCTCCTTCCTCTTGCCTTCTTTGCAACCTACCTACTTTCAATCTTTATATTTCTAGCTCCTCTCGATTCTTCTCTTCTAATCTCTCCTTTTCTTTGCTTGCCTTGTATATTCTTTGTTCTTCCTTTCACTTCCTCTCTTTTTCCTTCTCTTCTTTGTATGCTCTCTCGTGTTATCTTTCTTTCTTTTCCAGCTCCTCTCTTTCTTCTCTTTCTCAAACCCCATCAATGCCCTTATCATCTAGCTTGAGTAATATCTGTCCTCCCATCCATTCCTTCTGTACTATTGTTATTCCCTTAGCCTTGTCTTTCACTACCCTTTTTCTCCCTGTTTCTTCCTCTATCTCCATCTGTATGTCCTGTCTGTCCTTTCTCTCATCATGCTGTTTACTTTCATCGTTTGTCGATATATATTTGCGTTCTCTACTTTTACTCTCTTCTGTCTTATCCTCACTGTTATAAGCTGGGGGCTTATATGTTGGATTAACATACCCCGCTGCTGCTTTCAATTCCTTTAAAGGAAAACATCCCTACTCCTCAGTATCTTCACTCTTGTTTTTAGAAGGGGAAAGGAGTCTTTACAGAAGTGGAAAGAGGAGCCGAAGGCGTTATATGCTCCGCTTTATGTTGATTAAGCATCCATTACTTCTCAGGCGGATTTTCTTTCTCGCACTGATACATTTTACACAACTCTAAAACTGCCAATCCTTTCTGTAAGTTCTTCTCCCTATACGTAGCATGCAAATATGTTGTCATATAATGCAATACTGTTTTTTGACAAAAAACCCTCTTGAGGCTATGGCATGAGTGTTTTATTAGTTGTGCCTATGACCCACTCCGCGTGATACTGTGTTATCTTGGGTGTATATCTCTGAAGTGTCCTTCACAGGTTTAAAAGAGGAGTATCCCTCATGATGACAAGTCACTGTTGACTGTCAATACTTAACAGATCTTTTGTTCTTTTGTTTATTTTATCAAGTATACCACACTGATTAATTTGAGCAGGCTCTATCAATTGCTGCTTATTACCAAAAACCCAATTTAACCACTTTAAAAATGTATGCAATGATGTTCTATTTGTTCCCTCGATTACACTTTCTACTTTCGACCCTCTCCTTATTTTATTATTGATGTTTTACAAAGCATTTATTTATTTATTATTCTCCTTTGATTTTTACCCTTCTGATTGACATCAATCTCTTGTTTAAAAAATCTGCTGACCACCTTCATTATTTACTATCGTTTTATATTTCCTAATTTATTTATTTTTATTTATTTATTTATTCGCATTTTTGTAGCGCACTTGCAGCCCATGGACATCGAGGCGCTGTTACAAGTAAGTGTTGGATTCTTAATTCAGCAGATATGCATGAGACCAGAGTTCTTATGGATACAAAATTACAGGCATAGTTGCAGGTGAGGCATGATATTCATAATACAGTAACAGAATGCATTGGGGTACTTTTCATACAAAGAGCTTGGTTTTAACAGCTTTGCGGAAGGCTTGGTGGGATTCAATCATTCTGATGTGAGGTGGCAGTGCGTTCCAGTGGGTGGCGGCCCGAGTGGGAAAGCTGGCGCCGCCAGCGCGCACCTTGCGTGATTTGGGCGTGACAATCGTGTTGGAATAGCACGTTCTTAATGGTCTGGTGGCAGAATGCTTGGAGATTCTTTGGGTCAAGTATGGTGGAGCAAGTTCATGGAGGCATTTGTGGGTGAGGGCGAGTGTTTTGAAGACAATCCTCTCTTTCACCGGGAGCCAATGTGCCTGTCTTCTGACTTCTGAGATGTGGTCTTTTCTAGCGGTACCTTTGGCCGCCCTAAGTGCATTGTTTTGAACTAGCTGAAGTTTGGCCAGGTTCTTGTTGGAGGTCCCAACGAGTAGGGCATTACAGTAGTCCAGCCTGGATCCAATTATTGCCCTAGCAATGGTGAGGCAATTCTGGCGTGACAGGAAAGGTCTGGCAGCGTTGAGGACTTTCGAGTAATAGGCTGAGGAGGAGGCAATGGCATTGACCTGTCTATCCATTGACAAGTCGGAGTCTAGGTAGACTCCGAGTGTCTTCACATGTTTGGAGACCTTGATGGGAATGTTATCAATAGTGAAGGAAGTGTACTGTTCACCGAGGTTCCCCAACGTGGAAGGTGCTCCTATGAGGAGGAGTTCGGTTTTTTCACTATTAAGGCATAGCCAGTTATCTGCCATCCATGATTGGATAGTGGCGTAGATGGTGGTAAGAGTTTTAGTATCCGCCAAGTAATCGCCTGTGAGTGGGATGAGGACCTGGGTGTCATCCGCATAGTTAGTATACGAGATGCCCAGGGAGTCAAGGATGCTGAACAGTGGCCTCGTGAAGAGGTTGTAAAGCGTGGGCGCGATACATGAGCCCTGAGGCACACCGCAGGTGATGTGGCTAGGGGTGGCACAGGCTGAGTCGGAGAAGACTTTCATTGTCCTTTCTTTGAGGAAGGAGGTAATCCATTCGCAAGCTTTGGGGGAGAAGTTAGCTTGGGTAGCTAAATGGCGACACAAGGTGTTGTGGTCCACCAGGTCAAAGGCGGCGGATAGATCCAGGAGCAGAAGGAGAGCAGGTTTCCCTGCGTCTCTTAGATCGTCCATTTGGTTCTTTAGGTCCAAGAGAGCCGTTTCGGTACCGTGTCGTGGGCGGAAGCCAGATTGCCGCAGGCCGAGGAGACGGTTTTCTTCAAGGAACTTTTGGACTTGCAGGTAGGCTGCTTTGTCCAGGATTTTCAGCAGGAAGGGTACAGTGGTCATAGGTCGATAGTTGCCCGGGACCGTGGGGTCCAGCGACGGTTTTTTGAGGAGTGGGCGAACCCAGGCCTCCTTAAGTCCCGTTGGAACGTGGCCGGACTGGAAGGATGAATTGATGAATGCTGTGAGAAATGGAGCTAGGATCTGTGCTGAGTCTTTAATGAGACTAGCTGGACAAGCATCTCCCTTACAGTTGGAAGGTTTGATGGACTTGAGCAAGGCGATGACCTCGTGCTCAGTAATATCTTTGAAGTCAAAAGATGGAGAGGGATTAGAGGTGGAGGGTGTGGTGGGTTGACTATGCAGGTTAGTTATGAGGCGGGAAAGGGCTTTTTGGTGGCCACGAATTTTAGTTTGAAGAGTGTTAAGCTTGTATAGCATTGCGGATTGGATGCTATTGCACCAGTTGTCATCTTTGATGAGAGCGGGAGGAGGAGAGGATGGTTTTTCCAGTTCCCTGATATATGGTGAAGATTTACTTTGACCCCGATTTGGCGTCATAGATCCTAGCGTTGAAGGAGGCAGCTTTAGCTGTGGTGATGTTAGTTTTGTAGGATTTAGAGATGGCTTTGAACGCATTTTTGGTGGTTTCTGAAGGGTTAGCTTTCCAGGTGGAGAGGGCAGTCCTCTTTTGCGCGCGTTGTTCAAGAAGTTCTTTGGAGAACCATGAATTAGCGTGTTTGGTTTTCTTGGCTTTTTTGAGGGTCAGTGGCGCAACGGAGTCAACTGCTTGGGTGATGACTTCTTTGAAAGTGTTGGCTAGGGTTTCTGGGTTATTGGAGAATGGGGCCTGCAAGGCCGGGTTGCGGAGGTAGGGTGCTAAATTCTCGACTGTAATCTAAACGCAATAAACATTTTATACTGACATATTTATAACCCAATACACATGTGCACTATTTAATTTTCTGTGTACGCCCTCCTTTACTATCTCTAGTAAATGTATCTCACTTTTTACCCCACTTTGGAGTTTTAGATGCACTCTTCGTTTTGGCCATGCAACAGGAATCCTTAATACCCCCACTTGGAGTTATTTGGTGCGAACCCTTCCACCCCTTTTGCAACCAGGAAAACAAGGTAACTATTTCTCTTCTTTCTAATACCAAAAAACCCTGTTACTTATACATATATTTTCAATACAGTTCCTCCCCCTATTTTTGTCACCTTCGATGTTCTATTAATATCCGTGGCCCAGCTCGAGTCCTTCGGCATTGACTCTTCCCCAATCGACCAGTTCGCCTTCAGTCCGCAGGGCACCTGTGGGGACCGGACAGGAATTTCATCAAAGAGGCACCTGCCAATCAATTCTTCTCACATGTGTGTTTTTGCATGCCGATCTCCACTGAAAGCTCCATGGTCTTCTGGCTAACGGCAGGAGCATGGCAAAAGCAATCGAGAGACTGAGAGTCTAGATCTGGGCATAGGTCGATTAGACCAGAACCATCCACACTGCTGCCAAAATGTGCTCTAGCACCTTGAAGCTTCTAATGTGCTAAATGGAATTACCAATATCGATCTCTGACCCAAATAACTGGACAGACTCAAAGAATTTTCCAAAGTACTACTTTATTATCAGCATAACATAAAGTAGGGCAATCTGGAAAACAACAAGCTGTAGTCCACACACTCACACCCAAATTTGGTTATACAAAGGTTTTCTACCTCAGTGTATGTCAGCTATGATGTCATCCTGCGTGGGAATCTATAAAACCAATTGAAGGCAGGGATTGGTTAAGGGAACATATATACGTATAGTATGTATAAGTGTCCGTGACACCATTGGCTGCCCTTATCTGTTAGGCATGCCTTAAACCACCTCTAAATACGTATAATACTGATTATAGTGGAAAAATGGCAGCGGGTTGGTCTTTGCAACATTTTATAGCATGTTGTTACATAGACGCCCTGATTGGTTGGCATGCTTTCCCAACCTTGCACTTTTGGCTTATTAGCAACACGTAAGAAAAATGGACCCAAGGTGCCGAGAGTAACGTCAGACTACCCAATTAGTTCATCATCTCTCATTGATCTGTCCCTAAGCCAAGGCTTTTCCTTTGTAGTTGACCTTGCAGTCTGTTCTTTATTCTGAAAGAACTGGGACTTTTAAGGGACTGTAGGTACACCATTATCTTCATCTAGAGCTTAATGAATAGCCCTTGTTTTCGACTTCTGAATCACGTGTGAGGAGACCAAAAATGTGTCAATTTTGACCTTTTATTTACTGCTATTTGATTCAATTATACTGGGCATCATTACTCCTCTTTGCCTCTAGAGACGTGCTCTCACCACTTTGCATAGGCTTTCCAAACTTTTAATTGGCCAATACTTGGCTCTTGCAGATGTTTTCCTCATTGCTTAATCTAAGAGAAATATGTCTTACGTACATGGCTTATCCTTTTGACTCCCCTTGTGCCTTGCAATTATTACTTGAAGTAGCATCCTTGAACCCAGGCCAATAGAGTCATCTTTATTCATCAAAACAAAGCTGTTTTTGCAGCTTCTCCTGACTCTGCAACCCTTGTCTGTCTCTGAGGTAGCTTGATTGGTTTTAATACGAGTCAGGCGTCCATCTTTCCATCATGGCCACACTAGCCACGTTATGTTTTCTCTGCAAAAAGCTTCTATATGTCTCATCTACCTTGTGTTTATTAGCCAGCAGGTTACTTTATGTGCTTTGCATATATGATTTCTTCGTATTTTATTACATGTTTCTCTTGTTACTTCAGTTACATCTTTATTCTTAAGTATTTGCATATCATTTCAGTGTGCACGTTTCTTCCCTTCATGACATCACTCTGCCCTCGTCAGATTTCACTTATAGGTCTATGATGTCAAATGGTGTGTGCCGACATCCTTCCACCGTTTCACTGTGAGGGCACATTTGGTATGGTTGTCTGAGTGCTTATCATATCTCATGCACTCAATGTGGCATTGGGATGATACCTGGAGTCCCACATAGGACTCTTCTCCTGCTATTCCAGTATGATGGTGGTGAGGGGGCAAGCGCTAGGGATGACATATCCACCTGCTCCTCTACACCTCCTTCCTTTCTGCTAATGACTTTGCTCACTGCTTTTCATCTAAATTATCTAATTCATGACATTCTCACAGCACTCCACTCTCTACCTCTCCACCTCTCCTTCTGTCCACCACCTCTTACCCTACCTCTTCAACACCCCTCGATGTCTCTCCTATTGAATTACCACCCATCCTTCTCAGTGCCAACCCATCTAACTCAACAAATGGTCAAAGACATAGTCTCTTTCAATCACCCACCCTCTCTCAGCTCTTTAACCTCTCTCTCCACTGACCTCTTCCCTGCCTCCTTCAAATCTGCAACTGTTTTACCCCTTTTGAAGAAACGATCTGCCGATTAAAACATCCTAGCAAACTATCATCAAGTTTCTCTGCCTCTCCATTATTGAATGGTCCTTGAGCGGGTGGTCTTGAACCGGATCTCTAGGTACCGTGTGGATAATGGCCTTGGAGGTCCATTTCAATCCAGCTTCCAAAGTAAACACTCCACTCAGACTGCACTCATGCACGTCTCCAACATTCTCTCGCTCAGCACTGTAAACTCTCTTCTATACTGATCCATTTAGAACTCTCGGCCACCATCAGTACTGTTGACCACGCCTCTCTCCAGGACCGTGGGTTTCACAAATCTGCTCTCTGCTGATTCGCCTTCTACCTGGAAGGCCGATCCTTTAAAATCTCCTTTAACCGGCAAACCTCTAACCCCACCCCTCCCACTTGTGTCATCCCCCCCAGGATCAGTGCTTGAACCACTGATCTTCACCCTCTATACCTCTGCCCTAAGAAGACTTATCTATTCCTTTAGCTTTCACCATCACTTTTTTTCTGATGTCTGATGACACTGAAAAATCTTTTTCTCCTTTCCTGTATTCACCACGGGCATTTCCGAATGGATTACCAACCATCTCACTGCAATTTGTCACTGGATGGATCTCTACTGCCTCATGCTGAAGTCTTTAAAAACAGAAATGATCTTTCTCCTGGCTTCCAATGCATCCCTACCTGCCCTCTCCTACCTTCTTCCTGCCTCTCCTTCTTGCTCTCTCACCCAATGCTCACAACCTTAAGGGCCTCTTTGATAGTGACCTCCAACTGTGACAATTCATCACTGCCACTGCCTCTGCTGCTGGTATTAGCCTCCTCAACTTTCAGAAAATGTGCGTTTCTTACTAACCACTCTGCAAAAATTCTAATTTCCACCTTGGTGCTCAGCAAACTTGACCACTGCTCAAACCTACTCCTTGGCCTTCCGTTCTGTACTTCCTCCCACTTGACAGAGTCCTCAACTTTGCTAACTGCACTCTCTACCACCTACCCAGATCAATCCTCACTTCTACCTACCGACAACATGCTGGTTGGCTCTCCATCCACAACCACTTCCTTTTCAAGTTGCTTCTTTTAGTCGTCAGTGCTATCTATGCTCCTGCTCCTCAGTACCTTCCGCATTGTAGCTCTGTTTACTCACCATCTTGCGTCTTCTACTCCGATCCTCCTCAGCACTCAACTGCACTGTCCCATGCCACCTGTACCTCTTCTGTACCTCTTCTCGCTTGTGCTCTTTCTCCCTACTCACCCTGCTCCCCTGGCACCCGCTGTCCATCACTGTCAAACCCAGCCCAACTGTGGATCTCTTCAAAGCGTAAATTAAACTTCACTTACTTGCTAAAGAGGGAGCTCCCCTGCCCTCTTTCTTTCCTCCTTACTTACCCCATCACGCCCTGCAGTGATGCTTAACAATGTAATTGTATATATTTAAATAGTACTCCTCTTTGGTTTGAAGCACTTGTCCCTTGGTTTAATGCTACCTTTGTAAGTCGCCTGTTTTCTTATATACATTTGTTTCTGTTTGTTTTGTTTTGACCCTGGTATATGTTCTAATTGTTTACACCATCATAAACTGGCTCACCACTTGTTCTCCTCTTTATTCTATTGTACAGGCGCCCTTTGTGTGAATGCCTCCACCATCTGTAAATGTGTTATTGTAAGTCATTTCTGACCAAAGTTGATATCCCTGTTCTTCGAATAAATATAAATACACAGTCAATATGAGTAATAATGAGGTTCCTTATCTGAGTAGCCTGCAGGCCAAACCTATCCTGGATTCACTGGCATCAGTGTAAGTAATCTACACTGTTGCCTGGTAAGCATGGTGACCTATGAGCAGGCAGTGCCATCCTTGCTTTGCACTGTGCACATACCGTATCGTATTAGTTAGTATTTCTTTTGGGGTTTTAAATAGAATGAACCTCACTTGGAAGCAACAGAGCACTTCACCTGTCATTGTGGGTAACATATGACTTAGGGAGGAGGGTTACAATATGGGGAACAGGATGTTCCAGCCATGGTGTGGGATTTGTTGAGGCAAGCTGGCACCTACAGACTGACTGCAGAGTAAGGCCTTGAATGCTTTCCTGAACTGCAAGAACCCTTATCAATTTGCTCTTAAACTCAATTTCTACTAAAAGAGCTCATTTGTCCCAGAATATTTTGAAGGCTATTTGGCAGAGTTATAGACTAATATACATACCATGGATCAGTTATGTTAAAAAATAATTACTCAAGTTAAATATGGCACATCATTTAACGGAGTTCGAGACCCCGCCCCTACTTAAGAAAAGTTCCATACTTAAGTTGTCAAATTAATTTTTAGTCCAAAGAATGATTTTGACTGAAAATGTAGAGTTAATTAAAGCCTAAAATAAATGTCATTCATGGATTACATCTGTTCTTGGGGTTCAGCCATAATTAACATGGTCATTATTCTATAAGCATCATGTAACTATAACAAAAATGCCTTTTAATCTTCTGGTAATCTTTTAACAGTCCCTTCTCCCTTTCCATGATGGTGATTTGTGAGGCTGCAGGGAAGCCCCGGTAACACTGCAGTTTCCAGCGTCAGCGAGGGACCAGCCAGTTCAAGGTAAGTGGGGCAGGGATGGGAGGGGGAAAAATGTGTGCAAAAGAGGGCGGTGGGGGAAGTGGACTTGGGGACACAGGGCAGCACTTACCTGAGCACCCAGTGTGTCAACGGGAAATCATATTGTGCCTCCTATACAGTATGAACATATGTATATTGGCCTAAGCCAAGCCACTTTGCGAAGAAATCCGCGTTACAATGTCTTGACCTTAGATCAGTGTAAGCCGCCATTTTAGGTTCGCCCGCCATTTTAGATTCTCTCTCTAAAGTCACCCTATGTTCTAAGATGGTGGACAGTGTCATTCCGAATGTAACATGGCCGTCTTGACCTCTGTGTACAAACTAATATGTAACTTGCCTGCAGGTCAGATGTTGGGGTCATGAACTGAAACCTCGTCCTTCGTTGACCTGTGTATAGAGGATTACCTGCGCCAATGAAACTAATCCGCGAGCACATGTTAAACATAATATATTCAAATACTGAAATGTGAACACTTGTTTAACTGCATTGTATAAAGATGTATGAGAAGGCTCAACGAGAAATCCGAAGACACACTGTTGCCATTGAAACTTGTTGGTGAATGTATTAATGGTAAACCCTAAATGTATAGATGCATGAACTCGGCATGAACCCTAGACCCGTGATGTATTAACTTGCAGGTGGGCTGGACATCATGTTTCAAACTGTATAAAAGGTGCGACTATTCTAATGTACAGTCCCACTCACTGAGCACACCGAACAGGGCTGGAGTGCGCTGTGTTGTACTGAGGGCCCGATAGCTATCTGTTGCTTTGTCCTTTGAAACTGTTCAGTAAAGAATAAAGATCTCTCTATCTTTCTTTGTAACCCGCATTTGGTGTATTTCATTTTGGGGTACTCAGCCTCGATATCTTCTTTTTGATTTCACAAGCGGGGGTAGTTGGCAGCCTCCCGCTATGAGGAGGATCGGGAGGCGGTATTACCATGGGGTAATGCCCCTGTTTTGAGACTCCACATTGGCTGGGAGGCAGACAAACCCTGCTCGCCCATAATTAATACAACATCCAGTATGGTACAAACGCATAACATTTTGGACTAGATACATTGATGAAATCTTTGGACTCTGGCATGGAGATATGGAGTCACTTACCAGCTTTCTTATTTACATGAATCAAATTGAGGCCAGGACTCAATTTACATCTGAGATATGGAATACTACTATTAACTTTCTAGATGCAAGGGTTACCACTACTGAAATTGGCTTCTCTAACAACATTTTTCGCAAAGCAACAGATAAAAATAATCTATTACACCGAGTTTCTACCCTCCCAACTTAATCAAGAACTTACCATATAGTCAATTGTTAAGTGTCAAACAGATTGTAAGTATGACGATGAATGTATAAAATAGTTTGAATTAATGTCCAAGAAATTCATTGAAAGAGATTACTCAAAATGTGAGGTAAGTGAATGCATGGCCAAAGTGCAGTCCTTGGAATGCACTAACCTGCGGGAACAAACATCTAAAGAAAAAATTAAACCATGATTGGTATATGTATCGAACAATTTGATACAAAGTAGAAGGAACAAAGACATCATTTACAAGCATTGGGATATCCTGACATGTGACTCTAGTGACTCTAGGGTGGAATTTTTGTTTCACGAACACCTGTTTTTTGCATATACCCGTAGTGCAAACTTTAGAGACCGATTGGTCAGCACTGACCCGGAAAGGAGAACAGTGTAACAGAATAATAAGACAGGCACTTTACCATGGATGTGTTGCACCAAATTGCAGTTCTGTTAACAAAGGCAATGTGTACCATCCAAAAACAGGTGAAAAGATACGGCTTCGCAATTATGCCACTTGTGACACAAAAAATGTCATTCATGCGCTTGTGGCATCTATTTTGTGGGACAATCTTCATGCCCCTCTAGGCTTCGTTGGAACAAGCATAGATCGAACATCAGAACTAAGAATGAGAGCTCTGCAGTATCAAGACACTGGATGATGAAACAACATAAAATCACATAGATTTGCTTCTACATCCCTGAGGTAGTATTGATGGTCCACAAGATGACTTCAGGGGAAAATTAGATTGCAGAGAGACGTTTTGGATTGAGAGACTAAATGCAGTGACCCCAGAGGGGGTGAATGAGTATTGTAGTTTCCCTTACTACTTGTAATATTACCATCAGACATTCTATGGTTATGAATTAATCTTTCTTGGTGCTGAACATCGCCTACTTTATATTAATTTCTTGATGTAATATAAGCATATAGGTTCATTACACATGCTACGAGATCCACATAAATTCGACACTATATTTCCTCACAATGAGTAAGCTGCTGTTACATTTTAGAAATAATATAAATTACAGACAGTTAGGTATACTCCACCTTCACGAGTGGCTGCCGTCCCATAGTGACCACATTTAGATCATAAAAGGATCTAGTAACTAACATTGTTTCATGGCATGATGACAGAATAGGGACGTTCCTCTTGTTAGATCCATGCTCTATATTAGCTGGGACTTTGGTCCTGTTACGTATTTTTGCACACTGTGTAATTTTACATCATAGTTAATTCTCATGAGGCAGAGCACCTAGATCGATAAGAATTTAAGAACACATTAGGACTTGTACCACGTTCATGTAATAGTGACGCTCTTCACAAAAGAGTTTGTCTGCATGCCAGTAGACTCGCTAGCGCTGTTATTTTTCAGTTCGATTTTGTATATTTTGCTTGTGCAGTTTAAGATGTAGTTAAAGGGGCCTTAGATGTTCTTATATTTGTCCAGGTAGTTGCCATTGTCTTGTAATTTGTATTTGTATTGTTATTACACAGCATCCTGGCCATTTTGTGTACTTTATTTACTGTGACACCACCGTACGAATGACGTCACGCGCATGATGTTACACTGTGTTTTACCGCCAAGTCGTGGCTTTTTAAGGAGAAACAATGGGGTAGGTGAATCTTTCCTTACTTCTTTTTCTTAGTCAGGATGGAGTGATCAGCTCTAAGACACAATCTTCTTAGGTAATTCTCTGGGTTTCCCGGCTAAGACATTCCCATGTTTTTTTTGTTTAGTGCAGTATTATGAACACATGGCATGAACAAGTTACTTATCAACTGTAACGTTCTTTCGACTGGATGTTCCTCCCACGTATTCCTCATTGATGATATTGCTATCTCACCAGCTACGCTGCTTCAGAATATTTATTTCGGCAGAGGGTGCTGTGCAAGAGGTTGTGGCGTTGATGTCCCTCGACGGTCTCTGTAGCGTGTCAACGTCACCAGTAGTATAAGTAGCTTGTGCCACGCCCATTAGCTTCAGTTCTGTTTTTTTGTGGTATAATTCAAGGAACACCCAGGCGTGCCTCAGACAGTAAGCTCTTTGTGAACGAGAAGTGTAAATAACGTAAAATGTACTGGGGGGTAGGATGGGAGGGGCGATGAGGAATACGTGGGATGAACATCCAGTCGAAAGAATGTTACAGTTGGTAAGCAACTTGTTCTTCGAATGGATTGTGTTCTCCCACATATTCCTCATCTATGATAGACTCCCATAGCAGTAGTAAAATTTGGATGTGGGAGTACTAATTATTTTTTATCATGTATGGAATGAAGTACAACTTTTGCAAACAGCCCTTCCTGGGAAGAAGAGGCATTTAAGCAATAATGCTTAACAAAGGTGTGCATTGATGCCCATGTTGCAGCTGAACAAATATCAATTACAGGGAGTCCCATCCTTCAGAGCTGCAGAAGTAGCCATACCCCATGTAGAATGGACACGAGGTCCCTCCGGTGGGTCTTTCCCAGCTAATCTGTAGCACTCTACTATAGCCAAAGTAATCCAGCGGGATATTTATTTTTTGCATTTTGCATTTTTTTTCATAAAGTTTGTTTTGTCACAGCTAATCCCAGTTTATGGCCGGTGTAACCCACAAAAAGTTGGTCATCCTGGCACAACCTTGTCATTCATTACATATAAAAATTCAGAGCCCTTTTTGGATCCAGTCTGTGTAATATCTCCTCTTCTTTGCCCAAATGAGGACGAGGATAGAATGTTTGAAGTATGATTTCTTGTGACAAATGAAAGTCAGAAACTACTTTCGGCAAGAAAGAAGGTTTAACTCTAAGTACCACCTTATCCTTGTAAAAGGTAGTATACAGTGGTTTGCATGAGAGAGCCTGCAATTCACTAACCCTGCCGGCTGATGTTAAGGCCACACGAAGGACAGTTTTTGAGTGTTAAAAGCTTTAAAGGACAGGAATGTAGAGGCTCAAAAGGTATACAAGTTAGGAATTTCAACACAAGATTCAAATCCCAAGGAGGGATATGAAAAGGTATTGGGGGATACACATTTGTGAGCACCTTCAAAAACTGAATAATCAAAGGAATCTTAAAATAGGAAACCTCTTCCGAGAAGCGCTTGAATATAGAATGAGCTGCCAAATATCCTTTTATTGTCCCAATCTGGAGCCCCAGATTGGCCAGATGTAATAGAAAAGATAGGACTGTAGGAGTGCCACATTGAAAAGGCTCCACATTCCTATCATTGCACAAGTTACTGAATTTATTCCATCAATACCGGTACAGGGATTTAGTTGCTGGCCTTCTGGACGAAAGCAAAATCATCATTACGTCATCCAGGAGGTCCCAATCCTTATATCTCAACCTCTCAGAAACCATGTGTGAAGGTTGAGTGTCTTGATCTCTGGATGGAGAACTTGACCTTCCTCTTGCGAGAAAAGATCCTGTCTTTGTGGAAGATGTATTGGAGGGCAGATGGACATGTCCAGAAAGTCCAGGTACCACGTCCTCCTGGACCAATCTGGGGCAATTAGGATCATGGTTTTCCTGAACTTTCTCAACCTCCTGATTACGTGAGGAATCACAGGGACTGGGGGAAACGCATACAGAAGTGGAAATTCCCAGTCCACTACTAATGTGTCTCCTTGAGCTCCTCTTGTGGGAAATTTCCTTGAGCAATACTGATCGCACTTTCGGTTGACCGAGGTCGCGAACCGGTCCAGCTGACGGGTTCCCCAAAGGGTGAAGATCTCTTGAAGGACTTCCTGAGCTAGTTCCCACTCGTGGGCTACTGTGCTCTGCCTGCTCAGAGCGTCCGCCGCTGTGTTCTGCTCTCCGGCTAGGTGAATTTACGACAGAGAGATTCCTTCTTGTATTGCCCAGAGCCAGAGCTGCATTGCCTCTCTGCACAGTGGGAGTGACCCTTCGCATCCTCTCTTGTTGAGGTAGTACATGGCCACTGTGTTGTCCATCATTATCAGGACATTCTTTCCCCTGACAGAGGGCAGAAAGGCCTTCAGAGCTAGTCTGATCGCCCTCAGCTCCAAAAGGTTGATGTGTAGTTGGACTCCGATGGAGACCAACGACCGCTGATTGTCAGATCGTTGGTGTGGGCTTCCCACCCCGTGAGTGAGGCGTCCGTCACTACTGTTATCTCTGGCGACGGTTGCCAAAAAGATTCTCCCCTGAGAATATTGTCATTTCAAGCCCACCATAGAAGGTCCTGGGCAACTGTGCTTGGAACTTGCATAAGATCCGACATATTCCCAGAGAATTGGGACAACTGAGTCCTGAGGGCCCATTGAAGTGATTTCATTCTCAATCGAGTCTCTGGCACCAGAAAAGTGCAGGATGCCATGTGGCCGAGCAACCTCAGAAAATTGAAGTCTGGCAGATTCTGGGCATTTTGGAACTTTGTTACCAGCTGCAAAATGTGGTGAGCCCTAATCTCGGGGGAGAAGCCCAGTCTGTGAAAGGAGTGGCAGGTGATTGAGAGATGTTCCTGAGCTTGTTCGGGGGAACAAGCCCTGATCAACCAATCGTCCAGGTAGGGGTAGATGTATCTCCCCTCTCCTGAGACTCACTGCCACCGCCGCCATCAGTTTGGTGAAATCCCTTGGGGCGGAGGTCAGCCCGAATTGCAGAACTCGAAACTGATGGTGAGAGTCGCCAACCGAGAACCTCAGGTACTTTCTGTGCTTGAGATGGATTGGCAAATGAAAGTAAGCATCCTGAAGGTCCAATGATACCAACCAGTCTTGGAGTTGGAGAGTCTGAAAGATCTGAGAAATGGTTACCATCTTGATCTTGTTCTTCCTGAAGAACTTGTTCAAGTTTCTTAAGTCCAAGATGGGTCTCAATCCTCCGTCCTTCTTGGGAATGAGAAAGTAAGGGGAGTACCAACCCTTGTTCCTCTCCGCTACAGGTACCTATTCTATTGCACCTTTTTCTAGCGGGGTTAAGATTTCCTGCAACAGGAGTGGATCTGGAATTTTGGCAGAGTTGGTTCCCAGTGGATGGTTCTGAGGTCTTTTTAGGAAGGGATGGCTGTAACCTTGAACTAATGTCTCCAGTACCCAAGCATCTGAAGTAATGCCCCGCCATCCATTCAGATGCTGAGAGATTCTGCCTCCCACCAGAGTTTTGTGTGACAAGGTCTCAGAGTGATTTGGAGGCGGCTGCAGGAGCGGCTGAGGGCAAAGTTGGCACTGCTGAGACTGATTTTGCACCTCTTCCTCATCCACTACGAGGGAAATATCTTCTATCTTTCTGTGCAGTCTGTCCTCTTCCTCTACCAAATGAGGAGTAGTATCGAAAAGAGCGACCTCTCCAGGAAGATGAGCCCGAATAAAGTTTTTGAGGCAGTTGCATAGAGACGCTAAGCGAATTAGCTGCCGCCTTGGAGGTCTGCAGTTTTTCTAAGCTCTCATCAGCTTTACTGCCGAACAGCCTCGAGCCTTCAAAAGGCATTTTGAGTAGCCTGGCCTGCACGTCTGGTGCAAACCCCGACTTCCTCAACCACGCAAATCTTCACAGTACTGTGCTTGCAGCCATGGATCTGCTGATGCTGGCAACAGTATCCAATCCAGATTGGAGACATTCCCCCATTCTCTCCTTACCACCTTTCACAATATTCAGAAAGCTGTCCCTTTCTTCGCCTTCTGGAATATGTTCAGCCACCGCCTTTACGCAATCCCACACGGTACGGGTGAACCTGGCCAGGCTACAGGCAACATTTGCTGATTTAAGGGCCATACTCCAAATACCTTACGAGCCCAAGCATACACCTTTTTATCCTCTCTATCTGGGGGGATAGATGGGTAACCTGACTGCCTCGTGGAAGTAGCAGCTTGTACCACTAGACTTTCCGTTGTAGGATGTTTACTAAGATAATCAGGGTCACAGCTTGATGGCCTATATTGTTTGGGAAGGTCTTTATTGACTGCTTCAACAGACTCAGGAGTCTCCCAATTTGCAACCACTGTTCTTTGAAGAGCCATATGAAAAGGAAGAACTGGGTCCTTCTGGGGACCTTGGTCCAGGATATCGGTCATATCATCTTGTTCAAAGGTTGGTAAAGATCTACCCCAACCCATATAGTCAGCAACCCTGTTTATCGAGATCCTGTACCCGGAATCTGCATGTTCTGCAGGATCAGGTTTTTGAAAATCTAACTCTGTTGATGTATCAATGCTACTGGCAGAGTGAAGGGTGTGACACAGGTCTCTCATTCTTGACTACGGGTCAATCAATTCCTCTGGCACATTTTTAGTACTAGATTGTACTCCAAATGGATAAATGTATTCCTCTGAGGCACTTTCTTTCTCAAAAATAGAGGACATGCACTTAAAAAAGTCTGTAATAGCGCAATGTCCACCTTCTGCCTTCTGAGGTACATCATGACTTTATTTCTCTTCAGGTAGCTATTCAACCCCCTGACATTCCAGGTAACTATCTTGAGGTCTCCCATCATTTATCCATACCCAGACCCACCACTGTCTCCCTTCATTTTCTGTATCTTTCGCCGCTGCACTTGGACACAGACTCGTCCCCCAACTAAACTCTCTACACACTTCCCACACCCCTCCCTTCCCGTTCACAACTTTTGCCCAGCTCCATCCCTGGATCACAGGCCATCCCACATCGAGTCCTTTCTCGGCCGTGCCGATACTAGGAACCCAGCAGAAGGTTGCCGCTCCACCGGCCACCTAAATAAACTATCTAAAGGGGTATAGGGGTGTGTCCGCTATGCCCCCCACAACTCTACACTATTGCGCCACATTAGTTTGCATCTACTCATTTGGCACATAATTAGTCCACTCCCTTCATCATTGTCTTATCTTATATTCAAGTCCCAATGTAACAAATTATACAGCACCTCGGGTATTGCGATCGCTGTCTCACTTGTCTGTTCCGTCCTCCTTACGGTTATCCATTCCCATCGGGCAATTTTGGGCCTCCAACCACTCTGGTGCGACCTCAGGGGTGTCGAAGAATAGGGCTCTGTTCTTGTGTAGCACTTTCAGTTTTGCCGGGTCCATCAGCATGTATTTGTAGCCCGTCTCTCGCAATTTTTTCTTGACCGTGCCATAGTTCAATCGTCGTCTTTGCACCAGCAAAGTGTAGTCTGGATACGCTGTGATGGTCGCGGACGCCCTTTGTATCGTGCCACCTTTCCGGAAATGTTCTAGGACGTTATCTCTGTCGCAGTAGTTAAGGATCTTGGCTATTATTGGCCTTGGAGGGGCTCCTGGCGGTGGTTTCCTTGTCAGAGCTCTGTGCGCCCTTTCTACTGCAAACCCCTGAGTGAGCACCCCGCCCCCTATTTCTTGTAGTAACATCGTCTCAATGTAGTCCATTGGGTTGGGTCCTTCTTCACCTTCCGGGAGCCCCACAATACGTACATTATTTCTCTGAGCACGCCCTTCAGCTTCCTCCCCCCTATTTTCCAGGTTGCTCACATGTTGTGTCAGTATGTGAATCTGATGCGTGGGTCGCACATGCAGCTGTATTCAGGATCATTTCTTTCTCCAATTTGCCTGTGCGTTCCGCTATTGCTCTCACGTCTTGGCTAAGCAGGTTCACGTCCTCCTGGACTGTGCCAACTTTGAGTTCCAGTGCTGTCTTGATCTCGGCCAAGGCTGACTCCAGTTTAGTTTCCCATGTTAGTTTCAAGTCTGCAATCGCCTTTAGATCTGTTGATCATTGCGTGCTGGGGTGTTGTCTGTTTGTAGGGTCTTTTCTTTAGTTCTGGCCCCCTCCGTTGGTTGCGGTGTCCTTGCAAATTCTTCCAGTGTCGACTGCTTCCCTTTTGACTTGCCTTGTTTGGACGCCATCTCGGTGCTGTCGCGCTGCGAGGTTTGAGGTGCTTTATATTACTGCTTATGCAGAGCGTGGTACACGAGCCACTGTTGCCACCCTCCGTACTGTCTCTGTGCCTATGGTTGATGCTTGCTTATGTTTATTGGGGTATGGATCGCCCCTCACTTCCCTCCGAGGCCCCTTCTTGGAAGGTTGCAGGCACTTTGCAGCAGTGATTGGGGGACCGCAACTCTCCCATGGGCGCAATGTCTCAGTTCCGGGCCTTGCTGTTCCGGCTGCAAAGATTCGTTATAGGGTACACCCCAGTGTCACAATATGTCGTGGCCTGGCTCCTCGGCTCGCAGGGTCATTTAGGTTATGCAGGTCTCTACTCCTCTCAAAACTCTTGCATCTGGCTAGCCTCACGCTGTTGTCCCCAATAATTGCAGGGTCCTGCAACTGCAAATAATCCCTTTGAGGCTGGGCCCCTGGCCCCTTCTCAGGTTGGAGCGGGGTGTCGGCTCCCAGGCGATGTCTCACGTCCCCGTGCGGATTTTCTAGTTCAGTTCCCTGCAGCCTCCGTGCCCTCAATTGTGATACTGGGCTTAGGAGTTAAGTTCCCTTATGCTGTTCATATACCGTGATCCTAGTGTGCACTTCCAGTCAGACTCAGCACCGGTCTGTTATCTTCATACGTGCTGGTTTATTCATTCCAATGAATTCCTTATTGAGTTTGGGCTAGGTGTCCTGTGTGTCAGCGGTCCTGCCTTGATCTTTATCATTCATCCGGACCTCATGGGAACGAAGCTCTGCTCGAGGCAAGTCGCTGTCAAAGTAGCAGTGATATTTCTACAATGTAATGCACCGCAGCATTAATATGTCAGGGGGGAAGGTAGCCTCCATTTACAGCGCGGCACAGCCCGCACTGTGCCAGTCTTCCAAGTTTGGGGCCTTACGATGCAGGTACAGCGTCTGCCTCGCAGGTTGCCCCGCAGTCACGCCTCCTGAAGTTCCTGCTCCATGGGGGTGCAGAGCCTTGTGTCCGTGTGCTGCCAGTTACCACAGTGTCACCAGCTGGGCTCCTCCACCGATCCTACATTCCCTGCAGCTTCCAATCTCTGTATTCTGTCTGCCGCCATTTTGGGGAGCATCCAATCTGTTCTCAATTATCATCCTCTGGCGGTTTTCGTGTGTCAGCGCTCCTGCTTTGATTTTTATCATTAATCCGAGCCTCATGGAAACAAAACATTGGGCCTCATTACGAGTCCAGCGGTAACCACGGCATGAAAACCACCTGGTTACCGCCGGACTCGTATAACCATTCCGCCTCCGTTACTCCCAGAATTACCAGGGCATTACAGCGGAGGCTGAATTTGGTAAATCCCCATTCCCATTGAGTCCGATAGGACTCAATGGGAATGGGGAAGTTGAAACACCGGCACCATCTCGTGATGGTGCTGGTGTTTCCACGTCCGCCTGCAGGCGGGAGATGTTCAACCCGCCAGGTCAGACCTGGTGGGAGCATCACCTCCAGCCTGGAGGACTCGGGATCGGGCGGTCCGGAATTAACAGTGGCGGCGGGTTTACCTCCAATGTTATTTCCGGACCGCCAGACCTGTAATGAGACCCATTGTCTGAGGCAGATCGCCGAGGCGGGTTTCGCTTCGGTGTCTAAAACAGCAGTGACCTTGCTACAATGTGTTGCCCGCAGCGCTAATGTATCGAGGGAAAGGCAGCCTCCATTCGCAGCGCAGCACAGCCCACACTGTGCAAGTCTCCTTAAGTCTGAGGCAATACAATGCGGGTACAGCGTATGCTTCGCGGGTTGTCTCGCAGTCACGCACCTTAAAGTTCCTGTTTCATGTTACATGCACCAGCGCATATGGAGCACGGTGTCCCCCAACCACGTCCTCTTTCACTGGGGTGCGGAACCGTTTGACCATGTGCTGCCAGTTACCACAGTGTCAGCAACTGAGCACATCCTCCCGTCATACGTTCCCCGAAACTTCCAATCTCCTTGTTCCGGCCGCTGCCATTTTGGGGTTCATCCGATGCGTTCTCGTATATTTTCCTCTGGAGGTTTCACGTCGAGTTGATATGTGGGGCCACTTCAAATGACTTCTGCTTGTGCCTGGTTGTTTCCTCTGCATTTTATTCATTATTTTTTTTTTTTTTTTTTACGCTCATTACCTTGTACTGCACTTTCTCCTTTTTCCCCTTACCTCTGCACTTGCGCGATCTGAATGACACCTGGCCTAGTAGGATCGTTTGTCTGTCTTCCCCTTGTTTCCCCCCCTCCCTGCCTCGTCGCGCCTTGAAACACTTGTGTATAGGCGCGTTACAAATACCATATCATATCATATCATATCATATCATATCACGTGTGGTTTTATCGTCCGGATCATTGTAGAGTTGCAGGAGACACGGTAGCCCCACGTCCTTCCACGACCACCAGTCCACGCCCCCTGCAGGCTCAGGATCGTTACTTGTCATTCAGGCTTGGTTCATACGTCCGGATCCTTACTTGGAGGATCCATTGGACCTACACCGCGCTGCAGCTTTCCAGGAGGTTTTGCCTTCAGTGGCTTTTCCCCAGCCAAGCAGAACCGGGGAAGGTGCCCCTGCTCCGCCTGTTCTTTCAGACAGACATAGTGGCTTCCCGCCGTGACAGACCATGTCGCTTTAAAGAAAGAAAGACATCTAAAAAGAAGAACAAGGGAAAGAAGGAACCGAAGAAAGGATCCCCCTCTTCAAATAAGGAAGGATCAGCTGAGGAACAAGGGAACTTTTCCGACACTTGTGACAGTCTTGACAATTAAGTGTGAATTTGGAATGTTGTGCTTGGTCCCTTAAACAAAATGCAACATTAGAATAAGAAAGTTGACTGTGTATTCATTGTTGTTATATTTTTCACTATTGGATGGTTTATATGATGTGATCTATGTAGTGTAAGGTAGGAATTGTATTCTGAACTGTTTGAATGTTTTTTAGCAATCGCATTATCTGTACTTTAATGGGAGTTTTGTTTCTGAATAACACGTTGATGATGAACTGCAGGAGCATTGCAACAGCCCGGGTGGCCACCAGATGCTGAAGCCATAGTGATAATGATCCCAGTAGCTGCACGTATAGATTCTAGATCACTCAGGCGAGTATTGAGTTATGGGGGACTTGTCCGATCTGCGGCTTCCCATCTGGATGGTTGGCTGCCTGTCCAACGGTGGTGAACAGCGTTAAATGCCGCACAGAGGTCGAGGAGCACTAAGAGGCATGAGTCACCTTTGTTCACGATTTGAAGAGCATCATTTATGACCTGGATGGTGGCTACCTTCAGTGCAGGATTTTCGTCTGAGCCCAGATTGGTAATCGCAGAGCATGCCATGTTGATTAATCTGATCATGCAGTTGACATCCAAATGCCTTCCCAGTGATCAGTCATGAGATTGTCGGAGTCGAGGGCAGATTGCTCCTGTCTTTAGGGTGTTTGGAAAGATAGCTTGTGTGTGTGTGAGGAATGTACTGTTTTGAAGAGACAGTGAGGGTGACCCTCTTGGCCTGCGCTGGGATGGCAGTGAGGGTGGGGATTGGTTTAAATGAGGCAACGGTGTCGGCATTATCTTTGGTGTTGAGGGAAGTGAAGGTGGTCCAGGTTTGTGTTATGCGTTTTAGGATGGAGAGCGGGGGCGGGTAGGATATTGCAATGTAGAGCTGTTGACGTATGTTATCTATCTTATTGATGAAGAAAAGGTTAATTGTATTGCATATTTCTGTACACTCAGGGGCTGAGCAATATGATATGATATGGCATGTATAACGCGCCTACACACAAATGTTTCAAGGCGCGTGGTAATGATGTAGGGGCTGGTAATGATGATCAGCATCTTGGCAACTCCTGCTCCCAATGCGAGGTATGCAGAACATTCCTGATCTACCATGGACTGTGGGATCATGGGTGGAACGGATGGTGTGACAGAATGCCATCTGGTCAAAAGACAGAATAGCCTAAATATTTGTTTTATTTAATTAAGCAAGGGTTAAATTTTAACTGAATGCAACTCTAATGAACATTATAATTGTGTACTTTAGTCAGGCCTGTGGCACAAATAGTTTTCAAAATAAGCCATGCTTGGTTGTGCATGCTTGGTGGCAACTAAAGTCAAACTATTGTACAGCCACAGCAATTGGCTATAATACAAGTGTAGGCTCTGTGAGCAGGGCTCAGCGTTGTTAGAGCGATGTGGACTGGTGTCTGGTCTGACTGCCTCCACTGCTGCCATGTGGAACAATGGCCAGGATACTGTCTCTTTCATCTCCCTGTAGGAAGGCTAACACCTCTCCTTCGGGTACAGGAACTCCCACCAGGTCTCTTGTGAGTCTGTCCTTTAAAGGCAGCGCTAGCATAGCAAAGTCACAATCACATCAGGGTGCAGACCACTGGAGTCCATTTGACGTCAGCATCCATGTGAAGGGGTGAAGTTAGAGGAGCCAGAAAGGGTAGGTAGGCTTGGGGAAAGCTTACACCATTTTGATTTCAGTTAGGGGCCTCTTCCATTTCCTGTGTACTCCATTTGCTGCAGGCAAGGAACTCTGGTTGTGATGTCATAAGGCAAAGGGAACTTGTTACAGCAAACTTGCTTTGCATGAATATCCTGTAGGATTTGCCTTTAAAGGGAGAGGAGCGCACCCTCATTCTTAAAAAAGGATTCATTGGACCTCTGCTGAAAGTACGGGCTTCTTCCAAAGTCCTCTGCCTTAGAGGTGAAGACCGAAGTCATCCAGTGCCAAGGAAAGCTTTGTCCCCTAACCATGCGAGGGAATAGTGGTGGTGACTGCTGTTGAGCCACTGCCCCATTGTTGGCTACACTGGAGCTAGGACCCTGTTCACTGGAGGTGTAGGATCTCTGCAGGTGCAAGCCAATCTCATTGGAGTGGGATTGCAGAACAAAAAGATTGACCTCAGTCCGGAATCATCTGGCTTTGGACTGCAGAACCTGCAGAACCAAGGAAGGGACCTGTGGCTCTCCCTTGCTTCTCTGAACTGACCTATCACTGTTATAGGCCTCTTTGAGTCATCCCGAACCTCGACACTCAAAACATCAGCATTTCTGAGTTTGCTTGACACTGATGCCTAAACCTAAGCTCCACAATCTCTGTACCCAAGACCCACTGAGTCTTCTTGTGCCCCAACTTGGCACCACTGCCTGGTCACCAGCTCCTTTGAGCATCAAGCTGACACCTCTGCATTTCCCAATTCCGTGTTGAGCCAGGGAAGCCTGCTCACCACTGAAGGCAAGTCCCCTTTGAGCATCAAGCTGACACCTCTGCATTTCCCAATTCCGTGTTGAGCCAGGGAAGCCTGCTCACCACTGAAGGCAAGTCCCCGCTTTTCGGCACCTGAGGCCACAGAGTCTTCCAGAGCTGCCAACCCAACATCACCTGCTGTCCCCAGCAGTGTCTACCGGCAAATAGATGCCACTGTGGAACACCACTGCATCATGGGCCCTGGCACGAATGCTCCCCGACTCAAGACCGGCCCGTGGCAAAAGCACCTGGACTCCTAGTTCAAATCGGAAAAGCCTGGCTCAATACTGTTGATAACTCAAAGACAAGATTAAAGGTAATGTGAAGAGGCACTGTCCCCCTGGTCCATTTCTGGAACCATTGTGACCTTTAACCCCTCCATCCCTAACTTTTTCCTTATGGACATTCAACAATGACTTTGTTGCCCAATCTGATTTCCTGAACACCCCATGCTATATATCCAGTGTGTTCTTAACCAAAAGTATGCATTCTGTTTGTTTTCTTTTACAAAGTTTAGTTTTTGTAGTGTTTTGCTGTTATTTGATTGGCTTCTCATTGTTTAATGAAATGTTTCTATTTTCATTGACCCTTTGCTGGATAGTCTTTTCTTGGAATTCTTTGCACTATTCCTGTTTTGGTTGCTACTGCTATCAGCTCACACTCCTCCTGAAGACACAGCCTGTCCTCGGCCTGCACTACCAAATAAGGCATAGGAGATCTACCTTTTGTGCTGTGCCTGTTTCAACTTTATGATTGGGATCCCTGCTGGTTTAGGGTTACATGTTTTTCCATCAAATCTATTCCATCGAAGATTAATATCACTGAATATTTTCCATTGAAAAATGTTACATCGAATTCCCATACATAAAGTGCAAAGTACATATGTATCGAAACCTTTTCATCGAATAGGGTTTAGTTATATAAACACTTTACATTTTTTGCATGGAAGTCCATGAAACATGCATAACGCTATAACGTTACAGGGAGCTGTCCAGTGCTGAAATCTATAAAGTATTTCAGCACTGGCCAGCTTCCTCTAACGTGTGGTGTTTATTGTTTATTGGGGGATCTCCCTCTAAACCCCCCTCAACCTCCGGGGCTCCTCCCCCTAACCCTCCACCAACCCCTATTTTCAAAATGTAACCCTTGTCCAGTGCTGAAATCGTTAATGTATTTCAGCACTGGACAGCTCCCTCTAACTACTGGTGTTTATTGTTTATTGGGGGTCTCTCCCCAAACCCCCCTCAAACCCCAGGGGTCCTCTCCCCCTAAATCCCCCACTTTCAAAATATAAATAAATATAAGCCTTGTCCAGTGCTGAAATCTTTAATGTATTTCAGCACTGGACAGCTCCCTCTAACTTCAGGCGTTTATTGTTTATTGGGGGGTCTCTCACCCAAACCTCGCTCAACTTCCAGGGGTCCTCCCTCTCTAACCCCCAGCCCCCATTTTCAAAAATTAACCCTTTCCTCAACCCATTGAATTTCCAACCCAAACATATATCTATTTTAAAGGTATGTTTTGAGTTGGAAATCCATCGAAACTCATTAAATGAATATGCTTTTCGATGGAAAAGCATTTGAATGAATGAATTTTGATGGATAATGATTTGATGGAAATGTTTTCGATGGAAAGACTGCATACCCTGGTTTAGTAGTAGTGTAGGGCTGAGTCGGCGGGTAAGTCACTACTCATCCCTGTACTCCTACAGAGGGTATCCAGTGAAAATGTTGCCAGATAAAATGTAGTCAGTGAAAAAGTGATGAAAATACCTCTTCAGTGAAAATGTTGCCAAGCAAAAAATACAGCTGAAAAGTAGCCAAAAATGTAGTGCTGCTAGGCTAATTGTTAGGGTTATGGTTTTGTGGTCTTGTGATGGCCTGATTTAGGGTTAGGACAGGAGTTAGGGTTAGTTTACATATCTTGGTTAGAATAAGGGTAGGAGTAGAGTAAGGGGGTTGCTGCAGGGCTGGCAATATTGGGGTTTGGTTATTCGTTAGAGTTGATTAAGTGTCTGGGTAAGTGTTAGGGTAGGGTAAAGGTAAGGCAATGGCTAATAGGGTAATGCTTTGGGTAAGTGTTACAAGAAAGGGATAGGGAAGTAGGGGAGGGCTGGTGATGTTGGCATAGGATAGGGCTTAGGAAAAGCCTAGGGGTTATGGTGCAGTATTTATTAGGGTAAGTGCTAGAGCTGAAGTTAGGGAAAGCCTTAGGTTAGGATTAGAGCAAGGGCTTGGCGTGGAGGAAGAGCCATGTCATTTGTGGTGAGCTGGTGATGAGGCTGGAGTTAGGTTCACAGTTTATTTTTGATTGATTTTGTATTGAGTAACATGCACAGAACATGGTTTAGCGCGTTGAAGGGTTAGTGTTCTGTAAGAGTTCAGGGTAGTAATTAGAGTTATGGGAAGGCTTAGTATTGGAGTTAGGGTGATTGTGGAGGTTTTATTAAAGGTCTGGGTCATTGTTAGGGTTACAGCCTCTTACGTTTGTGTATTTAAAAAGAGCTTTCTTGGTGACCATATTTTTGGCACCCTTTTCACACTTTGCATTGATTTTATTGAATGACAAAAGTTTTTAAAACAGCTTTTTGCTGGATAAATATTCACATGACTACATTTCCCTGGGGACATTTTCACACAGAGCCCTGCAGAGCAGTTATTGATCACACAGAGCCCTGCAGAGCAGTTATTGATCACACAGAGCCCTGCAGAGCAGTTATTGATCACACAGAAGCTCTGGGAGAAGTTGCTGTATCGTTTGTCTGTTGGGGGAGATGCTGTCTTGCCATGACACATGGGAAAGTGTGGGTTTTCCAAAATGAGGAATATGTTGGCATCGTAGGGTAAGCTTTTACCAGAAGCATAGACAGGGTAGGGCCTGAGCAGGCAAGGCTCACCCAAAATCTATAAATGGCCACGCATCATGCAGCGCTGAGTGGGCACTTACAGATATCAACCTGCAAACTCAACAGCAAGGATCGCTCTCTGGCTCCCACGATCTATGCTCTTAGGTACCAGGAAGCTCTCCCTGCTTCCTGTTTGTGTCAAGCACGTGAGCCAGAGGCCTACAGAGCATCTGAGGATGCGGCGGCATGTGGAGTCTGCAGCGAAACAGCAGGTAAGTGGGGAAAAAGTTGTTTTTGAGTGTGTGTGTGAAGATTGTATGCATGTATGTATGAATGTGTGCGTGCATGCAAGGGTATGTGTAAGTGCCTGTATGTATGAATGTATGCTAGGATGTGTCTGCAAGTGCACGTATATGAATGGGTGTGAGTGCAGGTGTGAACGCAGTGTGAATGTTCTGGGTGCGTGTGTGAATGACAGAGAAGATGTATGGGTGCATGACTGATGGGTGAACGTGTGTGTATGTCTGTGTGTGTGTGTGTATCAGTGTCTGTGTGTTTGTGTCTGTCTCTGTGTGTGTCTGTCTGTGCGTGTGTCCGTCTGTCTGTTACAGGCTGGGACCAGGGGAGGGGCATTGGAGCATGAACAATATTTGATAGGGACATGGCACGTTTACTGGCCTTTTTGGGCACTACGAAGACAGCTAGAGTCTTATGTGAAGGAGGGACTAGGAGAGGGTACTACAATGGAGCTGGCTGGATAGTAATGGGGCATGGAATGTCATACTCGCATAAGTCCACAGCAAACATGACAAGTGTTTTTACATGGGGGACATTTGTGCAGTTCGCAAGGCTATGTTTTCTTACTGTGGCATGACATTTTCTGCTCCTGTTAGGGGGCAAATGCAACATGATGAGTGTTCTTATACAGGAGTCTAGGGGGCTTTGTGTAGCCAGCAAGGACATTGTGGCATGGCTTTTTTTATGGCATTAAGGCAAAGCAAACAGGAGTGTGTTCTTACGTGGGAATACTGGCATCTATTGGCAGAACCAGCATGAACATTTTTTTTATAGCATCATTACTGGCATTATGGGCAAAGCATGGGCAAAGCATGTTGGAACACTGGCATACATAGGTGCACTAGAATGGACATGTGTGGGGCCCAATCAGGATGAAAGTTTTTAAACTTGCAGAGTACTGGCATATACTGGGCAAAGGCATTATGAAAAAGCGATGGCAAATCCTCCTGTGCATTGCTGTTTGCTTGGCATCTAATGGACTTTTTTTGTCATGTCTTACCCTACAAAACGGATTGTAAACCGTGTGGCTTTTTACCTAATTTATCACAGGGTACTGTAAAATGCACCATTTTAACCCTCACTAGGGTCGGTCACACCTGCGCATTCAGCCAGGAAAGTCACGAGCCCCCTTCCCTCTGTAGGCCTCCTTTAGGCTATACCCTAATACAGTAGCTCCAGCCTCCACTAGTTAAACAGTCCTGGCTATGCCTCCGGCTA
Source organism: Ambystoma mexicanum (assembly GCA_002915635.3). Taxonomy (NCBI): domain Eukaryota; kingdom Metazoa; phylum Chordata; class Amphibia; order Caudata; family Ambystomatidae; genus Ambystoma; species Ambystoma mexicanum. Next base: position 909,418,182 of record CM030321.1, read on the forward strand.
CTGCCAGCATGTGTCAGGTATTGGCAGAATACCACACGTTTTAAAACTCCTTGAATTGTGCATTACACGACTGGCTCAAAATGTGCATTTAATTTTCCATCTATACAAAAGAGCAGCTGATGCATTGAATCCTGAGAGAGTGAAAGGTGTACTAAAATGTGTGGGTGTCGAGAAGGTGACGTTTTCACAGGATATCTACACCTTGTACATTGGTGCACAGCCAAGGCTTTGTTTCAGAACTAGAGGCAGGAGAGCAGAGACCCAATATAGCACTGGTCACAAGTGTAGCAGTTTGCAAGGAATTGTGGGAAACCCAATACCAGAAGCCTCAGTCTGATAATCGCAACAAGGCATAAAATAAGCAGTGTCACATAGCAATTTTCTACGCAATTCTGTAGGTTTGCTAATTAAATGGACCCTTGTGCAGCACAGCTAGCTATTTAGATTACCTTGTTCAGTGAAAGCACAGCTCACCCAGCACTCCTCTTGCCCCCAGGGCTTCCTCCACCCTCCTATCTGTTCACTGCAAGTGCAAAGAGGTTAATGGGAGTGCAGGGGAACTCATCTCCACTTTTAAATTGCCACAGCCCTGTGTGGGAGTGCTAGGCAACAAACATTCTCTATTTATTCATTGTGTACATGTTTTTCAGTAAAGTTTAAGTAATTGTATATATAAATCTCATAGTGTCAACTATATTTAATTTTGTTTGGGAAAGTGATTCATATTGACAAGTGAACACTTTTGAAAATGTACATCATCACATCGCCAAATGCTTTTGATGACCTGCTGGTTGCATAATCTGTGCAACTGTTGCTCAGCCCATGAGCTGATCTCAAATTCATTGTCATCCTGTCGTTTCACCCTGTTGCTTTATACCAGCTCCCCTGAAAGTGAGATGGCAGCAAAAGTACACAATTCCAACTAGTTTGCCCAGTTCTCTGCCTGCTACACCATCCACTCTGCTTAGTCGCTTACTTTATTTTCTCTTACATAATGAATACACAAAGCTAACTAGAAGTTTATGCAAAGTGTTAACACAGCTACAGATCTACTGCACTCTGTGCTAACAGTGATAAATATCCTTTTCATGGAAGCACAGGGCTGTAATGCTGCGCTTGTTTTTACCTGACGTTAGCGGCCCTGCCCTTTCCCTGAAAGTGGTAATTAACACTATATTGAAAACAATTGATATTCATTCATTTGTTATAGCGCCTTTCACCATAATTATGGTCCCAACATGCTTCTAGTTGACTGCCCTTGGAGGGACCGGAGTCCCAAAATGTGGGATAGTTTGGGAGGTGCTATTATGCGTGTGTGTATTTCAGCCATTAAAGTTATGGCAGGATGGCAAAGACCCTGGTAGCCACCCGTGTCTAGATGAAGTGTGTATGAGGGCAGCGGAGGAATACAATGGGCTAATATGGGGCCTGTGTTTAAGGAGATAGTTATGTGGGAAGCTACAGTTCGAATTTGTCATTATAAGTATATAAGTAACTTGGGGGGCGTGGCCTGGAGCACATGGCGAGTAGTGGCTGAATCGCTGAGCTCTGGCCGAGACGATGCATCTGGATCCTTTTCGCCCGATTTGAGCCGCAACCACGGCGACGAGAAGCAGCCACGAGCGCAGCTGAACCGGTCCCCGACGGGACCCTGCAGTTTCCGTGAGAATCGGAGTCTCAGTGCTCGAGAAATCGCCACCGAAAAGATCTCCCACTCCTCCCTCAGACGAGTTCCAAGATGGCGGCTAGCCTGTGAATCCGGTGCCGTGCTGAGCAGAGACCCCCTTCGCAGCCCTTCGGTATACAAGCTTGGAGGCACATCAGAAGCCAGTTGCAGCCGCAGTTGTGCCCAACCTCCCACCCCAGCACGCCTTAAAAATCGGCCCCGGCGACCCGCATCACGCCGCGGGCTGCAGTGGAACCCCACCCCCACCGAGGAGGGAGAGATCAGCCGGCCGGGGGGACAGGCGGAGGATCCAGCCCAGAGTCGCTGGGAGCGGACTGCTGCTACTGACCCCAGATGCAGTTGGGGAAACGCCCTAATCTACGACCAGGAGAAGAGTTGCAGGCTCGGAGCCCGCCAGGGAAGCAAGAAGAAGGCGATGCTCGGACTCAGCCCCAGAGAGGGACTTGAGGTGAGGAGAACTGCGGGAGGGACGCACAACCAGCTGGGCCACTGTAACTGCCCACTAACTGGGACTATAGACGCACGACCATGTGCACCCTCTTGATCATATTTTCTAAAATAAAAATGGATCCATCAGGCCCAAGTTGACTTTATCAGGAGTGCCCCGCATGCCAGTTACTGACTCTCCATTAAACTCGGGTGCCAACCCGAATACGCTCTCTGGGCGCTGCGAGCCACGAGATCAGCCCCCTCAGAGCCGCTGTCACGAAGGTGAATGCTCCCCTGGAATTAGTCTGGGAACCTGACTCTGTCAAGCCAACGCGGCCCTCCCAGGAGGCACTCTAAGCTACCCAAGGTCTCCCACCCGAATCCTGCTCACAAATTCCACGAGTTAGCGGGAGCTGTGCCCGCAGGAACAGCCCCCACATATTGTGTTCCAAATCCAGCCCAAACACCCACTCCTCTGCCGGCACCTCCAGGTCACCGCAGTGCATGGACACAGCCTCTCCCAGAACAGTTTGAGCAAAGCCCTCACAGACCCCTCAATATGTCCGCCAGAAACAAGGCAAAGGCAACCACCATGGATGCTTACGTGTCCACCAAAGCGAAGTCCCCTCCACGACTGGCACCCTCTGCCCCCGAACCTGCCCAAGCAAATGCACCGGAACCCTCGCAAAATCAAGCCCAGTTGCTGGAAGCCATTGCATCCATGCGGACCTTCAAAGACTCCAGAATTAGTGAGTTCAAATCTGAATTACAACTCATGCGTCAAGATGCCCGCAATTTAACGGAAAGTGTGACAATGGCTGAGACAACCATAAAAGAAACATCCGATAACACAAAGGAAATGAACACTAAAGTGGTCGATCTGGAAAGAAAGGTAGCCGTACTTGAAGCCAGGGCAGAGGACGCAGAGGGCCGGGCCAGGCGCAGTAACGTCAGTATACTTGGTGTCCCTGAGGGAAGCGAGGGATCGAACCCAACCGCCTACATAGAGTCTGATACAACAAGGGGTAGGGGCTGAGAAGTTAAAACAAGGATTCTTGGTTGAAAAGGCGCATAGGTCCCTACAGAAAAGACCACCACCCGGTTCCCATCCCCGCCCTATAATCGCTAAAATACTCAATTTCCAGGACAGAGAAGTCATTTTACGGCACTCTAGAGAAGAGGGACCCATCGAAAGGGGAAATGCCAAGATATCCATTTATCCTGATTACACCCAGAAAGTCCAGAGGGAGAGAAACTCATTTGTGCCGATTAAAGCGGGCCTCAGACACCTGAATCTGAAATATATGCTGTTGTATCCCTCTAAGCTGAAGGTGATTCACAAGGGCCGCGCTATCTTTTTGGAGACCCCAGCAGCCGCCAATATGTGGCTGGAGGACAACAACTTAGCAGACAGAAGAGAAGACCAACCATTGGAAAACTGAGGAGCCCTCGTCGTAAAAGGTCCAAGATAGGGCCTGACACACGACCCGCAAAGATAACACAGGCATACAGCACACAAGAACCAAGTAGGTAAACCAAACAACAGTTAGCCACATAGATGCGGCCCTCGCTCGGCCCCGCGCCAGGCACAGGGCCCTACCTCCATGAACAGTTTAAGGGCAGGTCAGCCGCCTGACCGACCCCGCTCGTGCCTGATACCCAGATGGGCTCAGACGGTACGAGAGCGCCTGAGCACCGAGAGGAGTATGGAGTGGCTGGGTGCACAAGTTTAAGTTTTGTTAAATGTTTTGTTAGTTATGCAGTCTTCAAAATACCGGGAAGGGAACGAAATGGGACCGGGTGGTCTCGGAGAGCAGCAACGAGAGCACGTTGGCACCCAATTGTGGAATACCCAAACCATGAGCAACAGCCGCCACGGGTCAACCACGGGGGACCGACACGAAAAAAACCAATATACCGACGGAATGGCATCCCAACTTAAAGTGATGACATGGAACGTGAGAGGAATGGGCACGTACTTGAAAAGTAACCAAATCCACTCTTACCTGCGCAGGAAAAAGATCTCGATCACAATGCTCCAAGAAACTCATCTTACGGAGGAATCCACAACCAAATTAGCCGAGCGCTTGGGTGGGACCGGGAGAGGGGCTCCTTACTCCAAGTTTGCTAGAGGAGTATTGACATGGGTAAACCCGACTGTGCCATTCCAACTACTGGACTGTGAAGCCGATAAAGAGGGCAGATACCTAATAATGTGGGGTATTATCGAAGGCAAGTCGATATGCCTAGTAAACTCATACCTACCACAATTTGGAATACCGGCACATCTGCAAATGCTAACCACTAAAATGACAATCCATATAGACAGTTTATTTATTTGGAGAGGTGATTTTAATTGCATCAGGAACGGAACTATGGACAGATCAGACCCCCCGTCAACCACACAACGCCGCAACCAAAGCACTAAACAGCACAATGGAACATCTCGACCTGGTGGATATCTGGAGGGAGCAACACCACACTGAAAAGAGCTACTCCTATTACTCGGCCCCACATAAGGTCCACACGAGGATCGATTACTTGCTCATTGATCGGGAACTGGCACAACAGGTTGAATCCACAGTGTACCTAGGCAGATCAATATCGGACCACTCGCCACTGGTTATGCAATGGTCAATCAGAGGACCCAGACCACCAATTCTGATATGGAGAATGCCATCCGCAGCACTTACAGAACAAGCATTCAAGGAGGAACTGGGCACCAAGCTGGAAGACTACCTAGACATCAACAAAGGCTCTGTGGTAAGTTGATGGGCACACTATGGGAGGCCATGAAAGTGGTGACAAGGGGTGAGATGATATCTGGTGCGGGAGGCATCCGCAAACAACTGAAAGCGGTATTAGAAGATTTAGAAACCAGGATCACGTGCCTCGTATCCGAAATCAACGCCACATCGGACACTGAGGTCGAATTAAGGAAAACCTGTGAAGAATGCCTCTCTGCCTGGAACAGGCTGTCCAAATTCGACTACACGACTTACACAGCCAAGGCACACAAGGAAGCGGATAAACCTGGTAGAATGTTGGCCTGGCTCTGCAAACGAGAGTCTCCAAAGCACCTCCCAACCGAAATTACGGATGAAAGAGGGACAACCTACAAGACACAGCATGACATCAATAGTGCTTTCGCGGATTTTTACTCCAAATTGTATGCTCACTACAACAAGATACCTGGGGAAGACATAAGAGCCACCCTAGAGGAGATAGGGCTCCCAAGACTGTCAGCAGACCAAAGAGACCTGTTGGATGCCAAAATGACCACAGAGGACATGACGGAGGCTATCAGATTGCTGGCTACATGTAGAGCCCCCAGGTGCGATGGACTCCCACCAGAGTTTTACAAGACATATGAAGCGACCCTCACCCCGATCCTACATGAGGTGTATTCAGAGGCCTATGGAACCGGAATCCTACCTAACACCATGAAAGAGACAATAATCATCCCCATACTTAAGCCTAACAAACCCAACAATTATTGTGACTCTTACCGCCCGATCGCAATGCTAAACTGTGATAGTAAAATCCTGACCACTATCCTGGCCAAAAGACTGGCGAAGGCAGTGGGAACCTTGATCCATGGGGTCCAGAATGGCTTTGTTCCAGGACGCAACACCACAGCAAACCTGAGAAGACTCCAGCATGTTATAGCAGAGACTTCTGAGAGAGACGAAAATCTAGCGGTGCTATCGCTCGATGCCTTAAAAGCCTTTGATTCTATCTACTGGGAGTGGCTGATCGAGGTATTAAGGGAGTTTGGCTTCGGCGAAGGCTTTGTGCGATGGGTCAAGGTGCTGTACAACTCACCGGTAGCGAGAGTTAAGACTGGAACGATGATATCCAAGCCCTGGGCGATACAGCGCGGCACCAGACAAGGATGCCCACTGTCCCCGATGTTATACATCCTTAGCCTGGAACCGATCGCCATATACTTCCGGAAACAGCTCTTTGATGCTGGGATCAGGCTAGGTAATGAATACTCCATAATATCCCTGTACGCAGACGATGTTCTCCTATATCTGAAGGACCCACAACTCAATGCACAAGTCACACTAGACATCCTGGACAACTATGCCCACTACTCTGGGATCAAATTCAGCAGACAAAAATCCTGCACGTTCCCATTGGCCAGACTCGGGAGCGTGGATAAGTCCGACTTACCAGACGTTGGGATAAAATGGCAACCAGAAACATTTAAATATCTAGGAGTTGACGTAAGCCACACCCCCGAGCTCTCACATGAACTTAACACGGAAAAAGCAATAAAAGGCCTCCGCAAATCCATGAAATTTTGGTCGAAACTACCGCTTGCAATGATGGGCAGAGCAGCAATTGTCAAAATGATAATTCTTCCCCGACTATTGTACTACTTTGTGAATATCTGCTACTATATCAGACCTCCCTTCTTCAAAAAACTGGAATCTTTAATCAAGGAGTTCATATGGGGACCTTCCAGACACAAGCTCTCCTTGTCCACACTCACGCTGCCATACAAAGAAGGAGGGACAACTTCCAGATTTCCAAAGGTACTATCTAGCTGCACAACTTAGCCATGTGGCGAAATGGCTCTCCGATGACCCGTCTCCCGAATCTGAGCTATTGCGACAAACACCCTCCAAACTATTCCGCAAGAAAACTCTCTGGAACCCTATGAAACAACCAGCAGCTGCCCCCATGATTGTGACCCTGGGCAGGCAGATATGGGCTAGAACCTGCTCAATGCGACATCTGAAACACCCCTACGCTCCCAACACTCCCATCCTGGCGGACGCCTGTAAAACCCAAACGGACCTCGCGACAGCCAGAAACTGGGAAAAGGCCGGAATCTATACATGGGGTGACATGTTCGAGGACGGTACATTCAGGGAACTTGAATCACTCCAGACAACCGAAGGAATCGGAAGGGGCCAATTCCTGTGGTATCACCGCCTCAAGGAGACGGCCAGGAAACAATGGGTGGTCTGGCCAGAGGAGCCCGCTCCAGATCCCCTCCTCCAGGAACATACCCCAAAGAGGTGTCTAGAAACACCAGGTTCAAACAGATCCAACTGAACGTCCTGTACAGAATGTACATGACCCCACTAAGGGTTGCCACCTTTAATAAACAAGCACCTCCAGTGTGCCCCTGGTGCGGAAAAGACAAGGCTGACTTGATTCACATGTTCTGGACCTGCACCAGAACGGCAAAAATCTGGTCCATTGTGATAAAGACCTGCACAAACGCTGGTCTAATCAGATACGAATGGAACCCAAAAGAATTCTTACTAGGGGCCCATCCTAGGCTGAGCAAATAGAAAACACCTAGTCAAATTAATGGACTTAGCCTGTATTCTTGCAAAGCGATCCATAGCAATGGCATGCAAATCACCACAGGGCCCGAATCACAAATGATGGCTCAAAGACCTGGAAAGGTGGATGGAAGCTGAGACCAGGGCCTGGCAAGATGGAACCAACTCAAGCGGTGATAATGCCAACGACACCCTAGAATCATGGAAGGCCCTCCTCCGAGACATACAGTACACCGCTGACCATAAACCCCCATGAACAAGTACTCCCACCAACAATTTGTCCAAAAACCACCGGGGAAGTGGGAACCTCTGAACTTAACTCCTTGAGAGCCCTGATCACCTAGGCACCTGCCCTCCTCCCTATCCATGCTGCTAAGAACTATGTATCGCATCAAGAAGACTGCACCAGTTTGTTATCTGTTTGTTTGTCACATTGACATTTGTTGTGTATTGAAATACGAGTGTTTATACACATGCCAATAAAATATGTAAAAAAAAAAATAGTATATAAGTAACTTCATTCTTATGGCAGAGGTGATGTGCAATTTTGTTTGTGTTGTGTGTGTGCGCCAGGTGTGTGGAGATGGCCCTTGCCATATCAATGACGGGCAAGGGCCATATTTTCCACCTGAAGTTGACAATTACCCTCCCTGCCGCAAAAGCCATACTACGTCTCGGGCTATGACTTTCCTTTAACATTGTGAAGTTTCTGATTTTATGAAACTTCTGAACTATCCATAAACAGCAAATGAAGGGTCAAGCATACGATTTGAAGGACACTGCCCTGTGCAACACACCGCACAGACCCTTGCACTGAAAAATGTTTTCAGAGCCTTTTTATCATATCTATTTTTTGCATCAAATCATGCAGCTAACCTTTACATTTTACAGCCACTCGTTGCACTGATGTATTACTTTAGAGGTACATAGAAATGCTGTATTCTTGCCAATAATATTTCATATTATTAGTACCCAATGTAATGGTGCAGAGTCAATCGTCCTTCAGAATGATGAAAGGCTGAGTCGGCCCTTCCATGATTTAAACATGTGATTTCCGGTTGCACACGGATGTCGCAGATCTACAATACGGGTGGAGATTGTGTTGCATTAATCAGAGGCCAGCAAATATTGTCAAGGGTCCAGCTCCTAATTAAAGATGGGATTGGGCCAGGATTTCCATCTTTGCCTGCCTATACGACAGAGTTGCAGTTTTTGGAAGAATTGATTTGGTTTTCTCAGTGTGTGGATAAAACAGCAAGCTGCTGGCTGACTCATACATACTATGCGAGCACTCTGCCCAAACACATACACTGACAATGCAGCCATATTGGAACTGCGATGTGTCAGGAAACATGAAAACAATCTGAATCCATTGCAATGTTTTGTTCGCTTTGTTTTTTACAGGCACTCATCTGAATTTCTAAAGTGTAAGGTTAGTCCTTTGAATCTTGGTAACATACTTGTTCTTTTTCTGATTTGATAAAATGCTTTGGTTTCACTTTAAGAATTCCCAGGTACGATGGTAAACGTTGACTGTCATGGAGTGCATCTAGCAGCTGGACATTATATGCCTGTGTCTTCAACATACATGCCAACATTTTGCCACAGCTGAGTGGGAGATTTTTTAACAGAGATCGGGGAATTTGAAATTTCCCATTGGATTGAATTGTGGTTAGAAATATTTTTAGGATGGAGAAAGTAAATAATAGCCCTGTTTTTGATGAAAAAATCTGGAGTCTCCTACCCAAATCGGGAGGGTTGGCATGTCTGCTTCAAGATGGCTGCCACAATCACAGAAAAAGCCTGGATGTGTGTGCGCTGCTTGTTTCTAAATGTTTTTCAAATGTGAGTATATTTAAATAGTTAAAAAATCTTAAATAGGTTTTGTGGTCAAGTTGGCAAAATACCCTCACATGCACTACGATGTATGGAAATGATATGAGAATAGTTCCTGGGTCAGGATGGCCCAGGGGTTTGGACGGACCCCGTCTGAGCAACTCACATATAGTTCAAACATTCAGTTTATATATGGATATCAAAATAATTATGCATCAGATTCAATATTGACTTCCTTGTTCCTTTATGCAATCTTTGCAGAATCATCAGCAAGAGATCCATAAACCCACTGCATTTCGGTCCGGGGGACCATCTTCCTGGGACCAAATCCTACAAAAAAAGTATTAAAAATAAATGCAACTTGTAATTGGATACAATTTGTATATTTTGTTCATATCCCAGCTGTGTTGCAACATAATGAACTAATTTTAGCTGCCTGATGTGTCCTTGTTTGTACTAGTTCAGCCTTATGTTTTCATTTCTAGCAATCTGTGCTAGCTTGTTGTTCTAGGGTCGGTCTTCAGGACCTGGGATCTGCCTTCAGTACCTACAGTGCAAATACTTTTCAATTCTGATTATAATGTACAATGTCAGCACTGTATTGTAGGTGTATTACATCCTATTGGAAAGGAGCATACCTTATTAGGTCAGGCTTACTGCATGGCGGCAATTTTGATCTTCTGCACACGAGTCCTGTAAAGGACATCATAAGAAGGAGCTTCTTTTCTAATATCGAGTGATAGTTTACCATTTCTCCCTTTAGCTTGGTCACTCACCTAATTCCTGTCTTCTCAAATGCTGGCAGGCGCACATGGATTGCTGTGAAAGCAGATCCTTGTTGCTGGCACAGCTTTGTTTTCGAAAATGGCACCGCTGGGCGCTAATGTGATTTTGCATGTCGGTTGCCATTCCCGTAATGATTCTAGAGCCCACGCGGGGCTCTTTATCCTTATGTCATTTATCTAATGTTGCCATATTGGATTCTCTGTGCACGGTATCCATATGTACAGTGTTGTATATGGGTTTGATCTATCCAAACCTATATTGGTTAATGTTCAGCTTTACCACAATTTTACTGAACAAATGTTGTCAGTGTATATTATCTGTTCTGTACTTTAGTTTTACACTTGAATATAGATTGAGATGCGTAACAGTTCTTCGGCACATTAGTATAGTATGGTTTTCATGTAATTTTGCTGGTATGGTTTTAGTATATAATGTATTGAAATGATACACTAATATTCGGTGTCATGTAACATGAAGATTCACATTAAGTTCAAGTCACACTTATTTGGAGATAAGTGCATTTTCTGTCACCATATGTCTACAGTTATATAATAGTTGTAGGACACATTGGTTATCGTAATTCTCATGTGTTCCAGTTACTGTGTATTTTCACCATTTAGTACAGTGGTGTTTAGTGCAATGTTTCATGAGATTTCTACAATGATGTACTAATAGTAGGTGTCATGTAACATGAGGGTCCACATTAAATTAAATGTACACATATTCTGAGAATATTGCAGTTGTTGTCACCATATGTCAACAGTTATATAATAGTTTCAGGCCCCATTGGTTATCATGAGTCTCATGTTTTCCAGTTAGTATGCATTTTTACCATTTGGTACAGAATATTAACAATAGACGTTAGTACCTGTCTGTATGTTTGCGGCATCATATTAACATTCATGGCATCATGTGAATCTTGATGTTCTTATGCATTCTCACATTGTAGCATAGTCTGGTTATGCATGTTGGACACTATGTTTGACTTGAAGCATGTAATCACATTATGATCTCTCAGGTGGTATCTGTTTGTTTATCTTCTTGCATCTAATTTAGATGAAGCATGCAAAATGACATTGTTTGCTCATCCCACTTGGGTGCATAGAGTTCGATCGATCTACCCAATAGGTTTCTCTTTGGTCCAAATGTTTGGTAATATTGCACCCCTCTTGTCTTTTTTCTACTACCTCAAGGATTTGGAACATCATTTGTGAGGCCTTATGTTTTGCTTCCTGAAAGGGTTGGGTGACTCGGAATCTTGTGTTATGTGTGCACATTTGAGTGGTGTTCATTCCACTGAAGGTTAGCTTTCGTGTTCATTGTCTGACATAGGGGCCAAAGCATTTTAGATAGATCGTTTTCCCTGAATTGGGATGAAACACTGCTTTACCCTTCTGTATGAAACTGCAGTTTGTGCATTGACAACATGGGATGGAAAGTTGCCACACTTTTGAGGGTTTCTGGGAGGTCTATTGCTATCGCTCCTGGCCACCATATCTCTGATGTTCCTGCTTCTTGTGTAGGCTAACACTGGTGGGTTGTCGTATAGTTTACCTAATGTTCTGTCTTCAGGTAAGAAGTGTCAATGTTTGTTCACAATTTCTTTGATTTTAGGACTCTGCGTGGAGTACTTTGAGACGTAGATCAATGGTGGGTGTGCTTTGCTCAGTAGGGCTTCTCTGGTGATATTTTCTACTTTGTTAAGAGAGCTTGTGATCTCTGGGTCTTGATATCCTCTAGCTTTAAACCTATCTGGCATGTCCTTTAGATGTTTTGCACAGTCCAATTAATCTTGTACAATCTTTTTGACCCTTAGAAATTGACTGTACATTAAGCTCTTGATGGTGCTTGGTGGGTGAAAACTCAGTCTGTGTAGCAAGTTATTGCGGTTGGTGGTTGTCCGAGATAGTGTTGTTTGGAGTCCGTTCTCAATATATTTAACTGTGAGTTCTAAGAAGTCAACAGTATTGCTGCCGTGTGAAGTGGTAAATTGTATTCTTTCATCAATGCTGGTTAGGTAGGTGCTGAATAGTTTAAATTCCTCCTCTGTGCCTGTCCATACTCCGAAAATGGCATCTATGTACCTGCCGCAATAGCTGACGTATTTCCACCAGACATGATGTAGTATATGCTCACTATCGAATTTATACATACATGTATTGGTGTAGCTCAGGGCCATGTTGGCACCGATGGATGTGCCTGATACTTGAAGGTAGTGCCGTTTTTTAAATCTGAAGTGTGAATTTTGGGTTATAAACTCTAACAAAGACACAAGGAACTTTTTTGCTGCTTTTAAGTCACTGGCCTCATGTAATAGCCATTCCACTGCTTCCTGTCCTTGATTGTGCGTTATGGAGGTATATAAACTCTGTACATCTGCAATGAAAAGTATATTGTTGCAGCCCAAATTAAGTGATTTGAGAATGTTCAAAATGAGTGGTATCTTTGATGTATGTGTCAGTTTACCGAAGGAAGGGATATAGAATGAATCAAGATAAGTCCCTAGTGGTGGAAGAATACTGCTTGTTGCCGATACTATGGGACGTCCGGGGGTTGCAATGGATTTTGTGTATTTTGGATAGAGTGTAAAAGATGGGTGTTGATTGATTGATAGGTTATTTGAACACGCTTAATACCCAGGGGTTTCCAAGCGCAGACCAAGGGATCAAACCTGTGTTGCTTCCTGTCGTCTGGCTTCCAAGGCGAGCACGTTGCCGCTGAGCTATCCTCCCGAGACTGTTCTGGGATGCGGTGCTGTAAGATAGTCGCCTTTTCTGTCTGAGATCCAACCTCTCTCCTCGGCTTTCATTAGTAGGGTATTGAGGTTACTTTTGATTTCTGGTGTGGGGCCTGAGGCTATTGGGGCATATATGTTCCAATCTTAGAGTTGCATTTCACATTCCTTTTCAAAATCCTGTGTGTTGAGGACCACTAATCCTCCGCCTCTGTCTGTCCGCTTTAACATCGGTGAAGTATCTGAGAACAAGAATTTGAGGGTGTCTAGGTCTTTGCGGCTGAAATTGCTATGTAGGCACCAGTATGACAGCTTTTGCAGATCTTCTGTGACTATTCCCTGAAATAGATGAATGACAGGATTAAGGAATGGGTGGAATGAAAGTGCTGTGTGGTTTGAACTCTGTGTATTCTGGTTGCTTCATGGAGCCAGCAGTGTTTTCAAAGTTATGGTGGGTGAAGAAGGCCTCCAGCCTCAGTTTTCTTGTGAATTTGATTATCAAATAGATAGAGCTATACGTGGGAACAAAATTAAGTCCTTTTTGTAAAAGGGTTGCTTCAGTTTGTGTGAACTGCTTCTTCGATAGATTCACCACTGAGTTTTCCTGGGCTTCTGTCATGTCAATGGACGGTTCACTTCTCTTCCTGTGCCCCCTCCTGGACCATTGCCTCTTCCTCCCCTTCCTAAAGAAAACACTTGTGAGGTTCTAGGGCGTTCTGTTGTGGTGTTGGTGTTAGTAGTGCTTGCTGCTTCTAAAGTGTCCGGGTTGTTACGTGTGGATTCTGAATCAGTGCTGCCGGGATCTGAGGAGCTTGTCATGTCCTGGCTAGTTGTATTTTGTCTGTATTCATCCATTGATGTGTAGACTGCATCATTTATATAGACATATGTGCCTCTTCTGAATTTACTGAGTTTCTTATTTTGTAGTTCTGTGTGATATTTGTCTAAGTTACTGTGGATGTCTTCCAATATTACCTCCAAGTCGGTGCATGTTAATGCATTTGTTAATTCTGTTTGCATTTCTGAAATGGCTTTGTTCAAGTTGTCTAGTTCTTTCGATAATTTTGTACAGTCAGTAAAATCAGAGCTAAAGGAGATGTATTTAATATTCTAGTCTAAGTTGTTTATCTTGGGACTGGGGTCTGTGGTGCTATTAGATACGCCAGTGTCTCAGATGGGATTCAGAACAGCGTCAGCTTCTCCTGTGCTGAAGCCTAGAGTGTCAGCCCTTCTGTCTGGGAGGTTTGTTAATTCTTCAAGTGGCCTGCTTAAGTTAATGCGTGCCTCCACTCGAATTGTGCAGTTATACAACAATGAATGAGAAAGCCTGGATGAGTTGGTACCGCTTGTTCCTAAATGTTTTTTTAAAAAATTGTTTCAAAATCTTAAATAGATGTTGTGGTCCTGTTGCCAAAATACCCTCATTTGCACTGTGAGGTTTGGACATGACATGAGCATGGTTCCTGGGTTAGGGTGATCCAGGAGGTTGGAAGGACCTCGTGTGAACAACTCACATATAGTTCAAGCAATCAGTTTCCATATGGACATCAAAGTAATTATACATGAGATTCAATATGGACTTTCTTTATAGGAGCTCTGCAGAATCACCAACGAGCTATCCATAAAAGGGCTGCATTATGTGAGCGACACAGGCACAATCACTGCACGCCGCTCTGGTTCGGTCGGCTGGCTCCTCGGCATACTCATCGATTCCGCCTTCCCTGGTGGTGAGCTCTGCATGGGACGGTATGGCTGCAATGAACAGTGCAGGGTGTGTCTCACCCCTGCATCAAAGCCTGAAAGAGATGCAGCGGAAACCCACAGCCAACAAAGTGTGTGCAGCAGCCAAGGTGCAGCTTAAGGTTACAGGAGAGAAGGGACACGCGCTGGCATAGCAGTGGCCGGCTCACCCTTAGCGAATTGTTCAGCCATAGCTCTCAACCTTTAGTGTCGTCGGGGCGTGTGAAAACAGCAGATTTCTTTGGGGGCGGCTGAGAGCCCATTGAGGTTTATGGCATGTAGGGAGCTTGGCGGGTGAGTTATCTGATCAGTGGGCTAGTAGAACCCGCCAAAGTGTGCGGGTTGAGAGCTATGACTTAGAATCACCTTCAGGGCACATACCTACACAAGGGAAGCCAGCACACTGAATACTTAATGATCATCGAACCTACATTTAACTATTCATTGTCCCGGTATCTCCATGAGCACAGGGTCAAGGGGAGGGGACAGGCAGCATTCTGTGGCACAACCTACAGGGGAGAAAGAGGTGTGTGGGGGGGAATTAGTAGCTAGGTATAAAGGGTCTGGCACTAAGAAATGAAAGGGAGATGGTGGAGTTATGATGCAACCTACCTGTCAAGAGCAATCTACACATTACTGAGCTGATGGTTGTCATCGGGAACCTATTAAAACACCCCTCCAACTGCTCTGGGAGAGAGTTAAAGATGTCTTTAGTAAGACCTAATAACAGAAAAAAATAGTAAGAGAAAATACAGATGCAGATGTGCAGTGGGAAGGAAGGAAGGAAGGAAGGAAGGAAGGAAGGAAGGAAGGAAGGAAGGAAGGAAGGAAGGAGGAAGGAAGGAAGGAAGGAAGGAAGGAAGGAAGGAAGGAAGGAAGGAAGGAAGGAAGGAAGGAAGGAAGGAAGGAAGGAAGGAAGGAAGGAAGGAAGGAAGGAAGGAAGGAAGGGAGGGAGGGAGGGAGGAGGGAGGGGAGGGAGGGAGGGAGGGGAGGGAGGGAGGGAGGGAGGGAGGAAAGGGAGGGGTGGAGGGAGACTGGTGATAAGCTGCCATCAAGTATCACAATGAGCTACAAAACGAGAAGAGACTGAATGTTTCCGTAGGTCATACTTTTATTGGAGGTTGCAGAAATGACCTCTAACCTGCAAGAGACGTTTTAGCATCAGGTTAAATCACCAGAACAGAGGGGACTTCCAGTTTCCTCTCTGTGACGACAATACCCAAAAGACTCACACTTATATAATAAATCTTTAAATAATTATATTTTTAAAAAATCTTCTTTGTTCCATAATTACCAATTCAAATATAATATTAATATTTATAATATAAAATGAATTTCTATATTGACAATGAACATTTCCAAAATCTATTTTACATGGAAGGAATAGAAAAATAAATACGTAGAAAGGCATCTTTCTCAAGGACACTTGGAAGAACGTGGACACAATTGGCAAAATGACAATTTAAGCATACAGTAAACGTGACGTGCATCCTTCACAGGTGTGACAAGTGTGTCCTCACAGGACTCTGTGGTCTAGGGGGGTGGCTTTTGTGTATCTCTGGAAAAGTCTTGCAAAGAGCCTCTCTTCCTCGACAGCATTCTAGAACCTTCTTTGTTGGGCTACGAGACATATTTAATGTGTGGTACATAAACCAACATCAAATCTGTATAATTTCTGTAAATGCCTATTATAAACAGGACACATCCCTCGAAGTGATGCCACTATCGACCACTAGGTGGACCATTTCACAGAGGAATGAGCAGGCGCGTGCATAGCTCCTTCCTGGGCTTGGGGAAGTGTGTACGTCAATCACGTGGACTCGGAAAATGAACTACGTACTTTGCCAATCACATTTCTTGTTACTGTGCCAGCACGGCTTCTCCCATGACCAGGCTTTCAGATTCCATGGTTAGGTAGGGCAAATTGATTTCTCTGCTACAGTCACATATATAAAAACTGCATTCTCGTGTGACGCAGACAATCCTTTGACCATCACAAAATGGGCAAGTGAGTCCCCGGGCTGCTCTTCTGGAATGTTCTGTGGACTGGCCCACTGCATTAAGGTGCAGGCAGTGGCATTGTATTCCAAAATGTAAATCTATACTAAGTGCAGAGAGGAGTGGCTGCTCAGGGACTCAGGCATTTGATGTTAGACCAAGTTAACTTGAATGGAGTAAATTGAGGTATGTGTTTTGCCGGGGTCAGAAAATGCAGGTAAACTAATTAAATGAAAAACCAAAATGGGAGTAAGCGGCTTCACCCATTTTATGGAGTATCCGTGGATGAACTGGCTGACATCCTACCTGACTTCCCTCCTTTCTCTCTATAATCGAACGCTAGTGGACCATGGCAAGGGTCTGCAACTTGAGGGTCTCCAGATGTTCAGGACTACGATTCCCATGATCCCATCCCCATTCACCATGCTGGCTATAGTTGATGGGTGTTGTAGTCCAAGTCATCAGGTCAGAACAAGGTTTGCAGACCCCTTAACTAAGGGGTTAATGTTTTTGCTTGTTTGTCTATGCCTGCAAATCATCCAAGCCTCGGCTATGTGAGGCCTCACGGGAGGCGAATAGTGAGGCCTCATGGGAGCCGACTAGTGAGTCCTCATGGGAGGTGAATAGTGCGCTGAATCAAATAAACTTCAATTTGGTGGGTTGAACTTCAAGATTTAGCATTAAACTGATTAAGGCCTGGTACTGATTTGCAGGATCATTCCATCGCGGCTGGCTTCCTCATTCCTCAGCCCGCCAATCTTGTTACGCTTCCCCTACAAAAGACGAGAGATGCCACTGAGTCTTGCTTGCCTTTTCTTAGAAAATACCTCTGGTCCTTGAAATGTCTGGCTCCTCCCAGGACCATCTATCCCTCTAAGCCTTGCACTGGTTGGCAGTGAAAGGCCACATACAAGTCAAACCACGACCACCCTCCACCTTGCTTACTGGACAAAGTCCCAAAATACCCAACTGGTTTTACATCGGATTTGGCTGTCCTCCGCCTCACGTTCACTTCATCTTTCCAATATCAACTTCCCAGTTTGGTGGGTGATAGTCTGTCTGGAAGGGGAACCAACTTTGGACCATTCACCCTTTGAAATACTAGTAATTATTAATTCAATACAAATTAATAATCAAATATTCAATCCCAGTAACTTTCTTGACTCCTCCTCGTGTTCCTCAAGCCACAATTCCTTCCTCCCCACTTTCCTACATGAAGCATACCAGCGGCCCCGCCCATTCAAATCTGCTCACATTGAATAAATACATATTATAGAATGTGATCTTTGATTGAAGTGACTTATGTTCAGACGAAATGATCAGAATCCTGGCTATGATATGCAAGCACAATTGTCTACGGTCTCTGATCTGGGGATAAATGGCTTCTGGTGTCTTTTGCCATAAAGTCGGTCCAGTTAGAGACCTGGGCCTGTAAATGTCTCCATTTCATTATTTTGGTTTCTAGTCTCTTTGGGGTCTTTTTTTAACAGTGCAAAGTACTGCCTTAGAGGTTTTCTTTTTTTAAAATGGCTAAAAAGTGTTAGCACCCCCATTAAGCCCCTCCCTTTGAACTAGTTATGATCCCTTGCCGCCTCTTTTTCAAATATAGTCTTATTTTGTAAGGCAGGAAACACCACTTTTGAAATGTTGCCTTTGCACCGATATAAAGACATCTTGACGCACCGGTACTGATATAATGACATGTTTCACACTACATCCCTCCCGCCAGATAGTGTAACGCAGTATAATGACACGTCACACACTGCATCCCTCCAGATAGTGTAACGCGGTATAATGACACGTCACACACTACATCCATCGAGATAGTGTAACGCGGTATAATGACATGTCACACACTACATCCATCGAGATAGTGTAAAACGGTATAATGACACGTCACACGCTGCATCCCTCCAGACAGTGTAATGCGGTATAATGACACGTCACACACTACATCCATCGAGATAGTGTAACGCGGTATAATGACATGTCACACACTACATTCCTACAGATAGTGTAGCGCGGTATAATGACATGTCACACACTGCATCCCTCCAGACAGCGTAACGCGGTATAATGACATGTCACACACTGCATCCCTCCAGACAGCGTAACGCGGTATAATGACATGTCGCACACTACATCCCGCCAGATAGTGTAATGCGGTATAATGACATGTCAGACACTGCATCCCTCCAGATAGTGTAATGCGGTATAATGACATGTCACACACTACATCCTGCCAGATAGTGTAATGCGGTATAATGACACGTCACACACTACATCCATCGAGATAGTGTAATGCGGTATAATGACATGTCACACACTGCATCCCTCCAGATAGTGTAATGCGGTATAATGACATGTCACACACTACATCCTGCCAGATAGTGTAACGCGGTATAATGACGTCACACACTACATCCCGCCAGATAGTGTAATGCAGTATAATGACATGTCGCACACTACACCCCGCCAGAAAGTATAACGCGGTATACTGACATGTCACAAACTGCATCCCTCTAGATAGTGTAACGCGGTATAATGACATGTCGGACACTGCATCCCTCCAGATAGTGTAACGCGGTATAAGGACATGTCGCACACTGCATCCCTCCAGATAGTGTAACGCGGTATAAATTCATGTCGCACACTGCATCCCTCCAGATAGTGTAACGCGGTATAATGACATGTCGGACACTGCATCCCTCCAGATAGTGTAACGCGGTATAAGGACATGTCGCACACTGCATCCCTCCAGATAGTGTAACGCGGTATAAATTCATGTCGCACACTGCATCCCTCCAGATAGTGTAACGCGGTATAAGGACATGTCGGACACTGCATCCCTCCAGATAGTGTAACGCCCTAGAGTCTTGCTCTTTAAGAGAGAAGTGTGATCGATTAGGAGAAAAAATGCAATGTGCTGTTGAGCAAAACCTTATTTTTTGTAGGTAGAAATTAGATTTTTTTTATTTCTTTTTTTTGCACAAACTCAACGTACTTATATTCAGAGGGGGGACCTTATGCAGCGACCCCCCCATACTTCCCTTACAATATTTATTACCCTAACCGACCCCCTACAAATAAATGTTGAAATGTGCAGTTCAGAATTCAGCATTTTCAGCCGCAGGATTTTCGGACGCAAAATAATTGGGTGATACCGGTAGAAATCTGTACTCATTCATCATTTTTATCGCCCTGAAATTTAAAATGAGCCTAGAAACTGTTTTATGCTTTCTGATTAAAGTCCTGACACTATGGACTGGAATAGGATTCGGGTAAGTGTCCGGCTCTGGCACGGCACACCACCAGTCAAGGGCAAAGACGGGCCTGTCTGTAGCAGGTTTGTTCCAGTTGGTACTTGGCCACTGGTCAGGGGAGCCAACTTTCGAATTTCCTGGGGGTGCCGGTGGCAATATTTCAGGGAACTTCCATTACCAGTATAGGAACATTTAGCACAGATTGCTTTTCACGGGGGGGGCATACTCAGCACCCCGGACACTGATCTTTACTGATACTCAAATTCACCTCAAATATTTAGTTACGTTGGAGCAAACTGAAGACGGTGTGGAGTTCAAAAAGCATAATCTTGGATTCCTGGTGCAAAATACATGCCAACGCTATCAATGATGGCAGTAGGTTCCCAAATCTGGGTCAGCCCTGCCACCTATCAATGCCCCTTCCCTCACTTACCACCTTTTGAAGTCTAGGAAACAGACAGTAGCACAGAAGTCCTGGTGAAATTTGTGTTCTTTAAATTTTGGGTTGGCTCCTTCCGTGCCACGTTCCTTCAGTCGCTTCCCTATTTTCTTAATAATCCCAACAGCAGCATTGCCAGGTTTAGAAAAGTTGGCTCAACCGAGACATACTAATGAGAAACCTACTTACCTTGGTGGCTGTCTGACCTTTCTTAGACAAAATGTGGACCTATGAAAACTTCCTGCCACTCCCAGCAGCTCACGAGATACCTTATGCTTCGTGGCCCTACACTTGGGCTCAGCAGCCACTATGATTACAGCAAGCCAGATGAGTTAGCACAATGTCATGTGGTCTCCGTTCCCCAATCAAATGCAAGAGACTCGCTGATGGATCTGATTTACCTGGCCACTGATACCAGCAGGTAGAGCTCTGAAGTTTCCCATGGCCATGCGCGAGAAGCCATCCAGTCCTGTTTTTGCTTGGAAATCTGGGGCTTGCAGTTTTTCAAAAGGTTAAGAAGCAAAGCTACACGTCTCAGAATGTAAAAGGTAACACACAATACTGGGTGGCCTTCTCATGCATGGCCACGGGAACGCGGATAGCTTTGAGTAGTTCCGAAGCAGGTGGGACGGTTTACAGATCTCACGCTCCCTTTTCAGATTGATGTTAGAGCGCCCCCAGCAATTACATTTGTGATGTGTTCTGTACTAGGATACAAATTTAGCAACCAGATCTAAAACACACGGAGCAGACTGGATTACACAAAGCAGGAAAAATAACACAAGCAGCAAAAAGTAATAAATTATTGCGGGTGTGCATAAATACAAAGTTCGGTTTGGAATGTTCCAGACTGACGCGCAGCGCCAGATTCCCTTGGCTTGATGCGGGGCTGTTGCACTTCTCTTGGGCAAGTTCCCTCCGTGCATCACAAGGAGTTGCTGCTCATGAAACAGACATTGTACTTGTGAGAAAGACAAGTGACACGAAGGAATACATTCTTACCAGAATGGCTGACAGTGCCAGGCGGTGCAGTTCACGACACCCTTGTCGCTCCCATGTCCCTTTCTAACAATTGCATAGCATGGGATTTCTAAGTTGAACCCAGCATACAACCCCCACCCCACACAAAACTGGACATTTCCACCTTCCACCAAATTTTCTTTCAAAGAAACATATAACCCTATCGGTCTCTGAATCAATGCTTGATCTGACATGTTCTAAGGTTCTTCAGAATTTGAATTGTGTGTTGTCGGTGGAGAAGGTTCAATTCGACTTGAGATCTCTGTAGAGTTCCTTTGAAGGGAGGACTGTGGCAAAGGAACAACTTCACAGAAAAAAGGAAAGTTCTTCTATCTGAAAATTCTGCTTAGACATGTCTATGAATTTTCACAGAACAGGTTTGAATTTGGAACAAAGTCTTGATTTTGGATGCAGCGTGAATTCCCACAATAAGTCAACGTCTCTGGTTAAGATAGCTTGCAAAGGCTCAAGGTCTGTGACGGAACCTTCACATTCGATGAAAAGCTTTGACGATGCAAGGAACTATCTGCCCCTGGGAATGTCGTGCGGCATAAATGACCATCAAGAAGCACAGAGCAAAAATAAGGGTAGGCATTAGATGGGGCCATCTGGGGCAGTAGGCATGGTGCATGGACTCACTAGATGGGCCAGGTGGTTTCCCTCTACCTACACTATATATCGATTGGCAAAGATCCGGTAAGTTTTTATTCCAATAAAAATAACAATGTCTAAGGAGCTTCAAAAAGGTATTCTGGTCTTGCATAGTTATGAGCTTAGATTTTCTCCTCTCTCCCTCCCCCCAACCCATCCCTGAATTAATGCTGGTAAATAAGTCATCCCTCCCAGCTTCTTCTGGTATCCGAGGTGGCCTGATTCAAGCATGTCGCATCTCACGCTTGTAGTGCCTATTTACATCAGGAATGTTTCGATGTAGTGTTTGGTTCTGTGGTCAGAGGTGTGGCAAGGCCTTTGGTTTTGAAGGGAGAAGATCCCACTTTCTTCCCGCAATACATCTAGTCAATATTTCACAGTCCATTTGGTCCATTATTTCTCCTCTTATTATATCTTTTGAGGCGTCCCACTTGTTTCCATTTTTTTTAAAACAGACCCATTGTTTTGGAGAAATGGCCAGGAAAGCAAGGCAGTGTAGTGCTCTGTCCTTGGATCTCCTGTTGGATGTGGCCTTTGAGGATTATTGAAGAGGTGGATGGCGGTGGTCTCTCCTGTACCCTCTTTGCACGGCGTCCCTACATCTCCGTGCTACATTGCCTTGGCCGACAGCACTTGAGCTGGGGCTGCTTGGCAGGCTAGTCTGCGGTTTCGTTTTCCTTCCGTGGCCCCCCACTGTGCTCAGCTCCTCGTTAAGGGCATCCCAAGAGGGTGGAACTCTTCCTTGGCTAGAAAAATCTTGCTGAGTTGATAAAGGACTTCTGAGTACCAGTGAATGCCCTCTGTATGTGTCTCCAGCCTTCCCACACCATAGTAAAGCCTCAGTGGCCAGAAGGCTAGCTGTGCCAGGTGATGTTTTTGGACCACGGCAAAGCAGGAGACAACTACATTGTCGACCAACAACGTGCCATGGCTTGTGAGGGGAGCATAGGCACCTATGTCAGTTCGAGTGGTGACAGAAACTACCTTAGCTGGCTGCAACCCGAGTACCCCTTCTGAAAGTATGTACTGTCCTGGCTTCACGTGGCTGGCAAACACTGCACTGAAGTCGGTGAGTGGTACAGTGAAGTTATCCGCCACAAAAAGCAGGTGGGCTGCAGTGATTGCCAGTTGATGGGGTGGATCCTGCGTCTCCACCACATAGAAGTCTTTCACTGCCGAAGGGTCTTTGTCCAGGAAGGTTAGGAAATTACTGTACGTTCTTCGGCCCTCTCCATCCATGGACAGCACACGGTCGCCTGGCCGCAACTCCGGTATGGGAATCTTCTGACCGCTCTCCAGCATTGCCAGGGCTGTGGCAGGGAAGCAGCCACCAGTCTTTGCTGCAGCTGAGTGTTCTATAAAGAGATGAACAAGAGTCAGTCAAGAAAATAAATGTATTTTTGGGTTCTCAATACAAACACTCAAGTTATTCAACTCCTTAACATGGCTGTCCGTAAAACATCAGCAACAATGTCAGGTCCTAATGGGGCAGAAAAGGGGCAGCAAATTATTTTCACAAGTCATACCATCTCAACCAGGATAAGGGAAAAGTACACCTTAGAAGGGACAAGACACAATATAGTTCTATTTAGGAAGAGTCTAAGGGCTAGGGAGACTGAAATAGTACTTGCAGAAGAGAAAGCCTAGCCATGTGACAGGAGTTCAGCAGGAGTCTATGTAAGATATTTGACATATTTGCAAATCCATGATGTGCTGATTAATGAAGAAAACAAGAATGGGGATATTTAAGAGCACTGATTGCCAGCGGATGCCTATTGTCCAACTTCACATTACAGGTCAATTCTGGAGAACTTTATATTAGGCAACTACCCACTTCTGAACTGTAAGCTGTTCAATACATCTTGATCAACCAGACTCATGCCTGAGACCTGGAAGACAGTAGCTGTTAGACCTTACTGAAAAAGCCAACACTAAATCCATTCGATCTTGGAAACTGTTCACCTATCGCCGAGATCCCCCTTCCTCGCCAAATGGCTTGAAAGAGTAATTGACACATTTGTAAATCATTGATGTTCTCAATATTGAAGAAAAGAGTGGACATATTTAATTCCACTGATTGCCTGTGGAACCCCATTGCCCAACCTTACATTCCGCAAGGATTCTACATATCTCCTCTCCTCTTTAACCTGTACATTAAGCCATTAGAAGAGAAGTCATGATATAGGTTTATTTGTTCAAAACTACATAAGACAACACACAAAACCAAGAGAGGTTTTCAAGGGTTCGAACTTTTCATTCCACTAATCTTAAAGATTACTTAATGGACCTGCATTCATGGGTGGATAAGAACACCCTAGGAATCAATCTCAATAAAACCGAGCTGCTATGTCCCAGCCAATCAGGAGGCTCAGAGCGGGGGCTTTATCACACAGTAAAACCCCAGCTCCGAGCCTCCTCTGAGCTGGAACCCACCATCTTCCTTTGCCGGATCCGAAGTAAGTGCTCACCTGTGCCCCCACGTCTACTTCCCCTCACCCCCCTTTTCCACATATTTAGCCCCTCTCACCCATGTCCCACTTACCTGGTGCTCCATTGTCCCTCATTGGTACCGGGAACATTAGTGTTCCCGGCGCAACCCTGGTGCACCAATGGCGGCCATGGACGTTTCCTTCACCCTGATCCATCTTGTTTTGTAGATTTTTTAATTGAGAAACAGCGTGTTTCCATTTTTCAACTTAAACAAAAAAACACTATTAGTATCCCAGTACAACATGCCGGGATACTAATAGCAATGACCCCCTGCGGGAAGAGGCAGGTAATACCCCAGGCTAAAGTAAAATCCCTCACTTTGCTTGGGCTTCTAAGTGGCCCAGAGCATGAACTGGCCCAGTAATGCCCCCGCCCATCGAGGTTTATTGCTTAAATATATACCTTTTCATCACAGGCGACGGTTACCAAAGCATTTATATTATCTACTTTAAACTTTCATAACTCTATCTTGGAATTACATCCGAGCCACTCAGTCAGTTGCAGGGAATCCAGAATGCTACTGCGAGGACGCTGCTTCGGCTCAAGACATATGATCATGTGTACCCAGGGTTGCGATCCATGCGCTGGCTACCCTTATACATAGGATCTTGTTTAAATCCACGTGTCTTGTCCATACATTATTTCATGGACATGAGATTAAGATTTGCATTAAACGGCTAAATCTTGACAAACTGAACCACATGTTACGGTCACAAAAAAGGTTTCTTATGACAATTCCTAAAATGAACTATGCAGGGATTGTAGGGAGATCTAAGCGGCTCTCAATTGGAACAGGCTCACATTAGATCTCCGCCAAGAGAAAACGTTCTTACTCAGACCGCAGCTGTGATGCAAGTATCGTTCATCAACAGCACCCGCTTCAGCTGGCCATCTTCATATTCTCCATGCTGCACTACACCGTACGCTGCTACATACCAGTTGCGCTGCAGCGCCATGATACCTCTCGGGGTAATATGCGCTCTCTAAAAACCACCACATACGTTCATGTCTAGATGAGAAGTTAGACTATGGGAGACAATTGTTATGGTGATGACACCCTCCCTACTCCAGTGAGTTGCTAATTTTTTCCCCTAGGAGTTCCTAGACAATTGCTGTTCAGGATAGCTCCTAGAAAACAGCATGTTTCCCAGAATACTGTCATAAGTCCCTGCCTTAAATAAACTCACAATTTATTATTTGTGATTCCTTAGTGTAATTCATTACGTTGAAATTGCTAGTTCTTGGTCAGGCATGCAGAGTTATTCACTGCACGCAAAACTAGTTCTGCGCCATGTAAATAGAATTAGTAAAGGAAATCCATAAATGACCTTGATTTTATAAAATTCTCATGATTACTTGCTTTCTACAGCTCTCATGAGCAAATCATCAATATAAACCGCATGATGACATCATCCTAAACGTGCAATGATCTTCATGATGAAATCATACTTAAAGATTGCTTGAGCACATCATCCCTGAATATCTCATAAGCACATCATGCCTAAACATTTCATGGGCATGTCGACCTTTAAAATCTCATGAGCACATCACAACTAAACATCTCAGCACACTGTGCCTAAAGTTATCTTGGGTAAATCATCCTTACAGATGTCATAAGCAGATCATCACTATGACCATATGATCACTAGAGTTTCTTGAGCACAGGATCCTAAAATATTTCATGAGCACATCATCACCAAAGATCACGTGGGCATATTGTCTCTAGAGTTCTCTTGGGAAAATCATTGTTAAATATCTCATGATCACATCATCAGTAACGATCTCACGCGCACACCATTCCTAAAGTTCTCCATGGAACATCATCCCTAAAGCTCTCAGGAGCACATCATCACTAAAGATCTCTCGAGCGCTTCATCCTTAAGGATCTCATGGAAATACCATTACTGAAGATCTCATGAGCACATAATCTCCAATTATCTCAAGAGCACATCATCCCGAAAGGTCTCCTGATCACCTCATCCCACTCATGAGCACATCACCCCTTAATGTCTTATAAATACAGCATCCCTAAAGATCTCATGAGCACATCAGGTCTAGGCTTTGAAGAGCTTTTTAGAGACTCACTTGCTCCCCAGTGACTTACAGTAGATATGCTACCTTCAGACAGTTGTGGTGTTTTTACTGTAGTGGCGTTTGTGCTTTTCCTTGGCGATCCACGGGCGGAAGTTAAAGGACAGCAACCAGTCAATGGAAATGTTTGCGATCACCGTCTGAAGGAAGTGTGCACTAGTCTGCAGCAAGCATCAAAGCTTAAAGTCAACTGTGAGTGAGTATATGAGTGATCTACTGAATGACTAGGCTAGTAAATGAACAGATGAGCGATGAGTAACTACTGAATAAGGTAAAAATGACTGAATTAATAAGTTAAAAAACCATGAGTAAGCTGCTGAATGAAGGAGCTAGCGGGCAAATGAGTCATTACTGAGATACAGTTCGAATTATCAAGTGAGCACGAGGAGAGTCTTATAAATGAACAAGCGAGGGAGAGAGTCTTGAGTGAGCTACTAATTAAAGCAATGAGAAAGGGAGTGGGTGAGTCATGTTTAGGCTACTGAATGAACGAACTGGGGAGTTTGTGTTTGAGCATGAATGAGTGAGTTAGTGAGCTGTTGAATGGACAAGTGTGTGGGTGATAAACAAGCTAGTAAATGAGTGAGATGGCTGAGGGAGAGTGATATGTTAATACTTGTTTCATCATTCTGCATTGTTTTAGCTTTCTTTTTTTTTTTACCGGACTCGCATATCTTTTATTATTTTCTCGCCCCTTCTTAGGTTTTCTCCATCATGTACACTGTCACTAGTATTCTCTAACCCAGGGTGTCTCAATGACCATTTGCACATGTTCAACACACCATGGGCCTCATTACGAGTTTGCTGGTCAGGAAACAAGGGTGCCAGTAGCAACGTACCAGCACCCTTTCCAGACCAGCAAACTCTGAATCTGCCGGTAGGTTCCACATAATTCAGGCCCCTACCGCCATACTTCTCACTGAAGCACCAGCACCGTTACTAATGGTTCCGGTGCTTCAGTGTCCCCGTTCCCGTGGAGTCCTTTGGAACTCAACGGGAATGGGGAGTAACCACGGGAATGGAAAGTAACAGCTCTGCAGCAACTTGTGATATCCCGGTGGCATCGGGGTGCCGCCGGGATATCAGGCGGCGGAATCAGTGTTATGGGGTCTGCAGCAACCCACTGGTCACAATGGCGGTTAGTGCCGACCTCGTAATGAGGCCCATGACCCTCATTACGAGTTTGGCGGTCCAGAAATAAAGGTGCCGGTAACAACGTAACGGCACCCTTTGCAGACTGCCAAACTATAAATATGATGGTAGGGGCACGGAACTCCTGACATGCCTGACCTGCTGGGAGTTCAGGCCCCTACCGTCAGGCTTTTCCCCGAAGCACCGGCACCATTACTAATGGTGCCAGTGCTTTAGGTTTCCTATTCCCATGGAGTCCTATGGGACTCCATGGGAATGGGAAATTACTGTTCCACTGCCGCCTACGATATCCCTGTATCACCGGGATGTCAGGCGCCGGAAACAGTGTTACGAGGTTGGCAGCAACCCTCCGGCTACCGACGGGTTGTACCGCAAACCTTGATGCTCATATTTCAACTGTTATTTCATGAACAGATAGCAATACAACTAAAAAGAATGCTATAAAATGACAAGCAGCATTTGTGTTGTAAATCCTTTAGAATTAATAAAACTGTTTTAGCATTCATACAGAACCAGAATAGTGAATACACTGGGTTTCCTGTGGCTGACTGATGGTGGTCCCCAGCAGATCAAGGAGGTGCACTGCAGGGTTGCAAGGGCTGTGTGGTGTGAAAGCATCTACGAAACTCTAGTCACCCAAAGCTCCAACTAGGCCATCCCAGATACCGAGTGGAAAGACACCCAGAGGAACAGCATGGTTCTTCCAGACACCAAGAGCGAAGGGATGGTCATTGCTGACACTCTGATGGGCAGCATAGTCATTCCAGGCACCCGCAGCGAGAGCATGGTAATCCCGGCCATAGTGATGGACGGCATACGCATTCCAGATTTAGAGATGCAGAGCATGGTGCCACCAGTACATGTTTCATGAGGCCTCCAAATGGCAGAAGTTGCACTATGCAAAATCCCTTGCATCACTGACACTCTGAGGGACAGCATGGTCATTAGTCATTAGAGACACTCCTAGGGATAGTGTGGTCACTCTAGACTCCCAGAGGGACAGCATGGTCATTAGAAACACTCCTAGGGATAGTGTGGTCACTCTAGACTCCCAGAGGGACAGCATGGTCATTAGAGACACTCCTAGGGGTAGTGTGATCATTCTAGACTCCCAGAGGGACAGCAATGTTATTAGAGACACTCATGGGAAGTGTGGTCATCCTAGCCTCCCTGCAGGACAGCATGGCCATTAGAGACTCTCATGGGTAGTGTGGTCACTCTATACTCCCAGAGGGACAGCATGGTCATTACAGACACTCCTAGGGGTAGTGTGGTCATTCTAGACTCCCAGCGGGACAGCATGGTCATTAGAGACTCTCATGGGAAGTGTGGTCATTCTAGCCTCCCTGCGGGACAGCATGGTCATTAGAGACTCTCATGGGTAGTGTGGTCACTCTAGATTCCCAGAGGGACAGTATGGTCATTAGAGACACTCCTAGGGGTAGTGTGTTCATTCTAGACTCCCAGAGGGACAGCATGGTCATTACAGACACTCCTAGGGGTAGTGTGGTCATTCTAGACTCCCAGAGGGACAGCAATGTTATTACAGACTCTCATGGGAAGTGTGGTCATCCTAGCCTCCCTGCGGGACAGAATGGTCATTAGAGACTCTCATGGGAAGTGTGGTCATTCTAGCCTCCCTGCGGGACAGCATGGTCATTAGAGGCTCTCATGGGTAGTGTGGTCACTCTAGATTCCCAGAGGGACAGTATGGTCATTAGAGACACTCCTAGGGGTAGTGTGTTCATTCTAGACTCCCAGAGGGACAGCATGATCATTAGAGACACTCATATGGGTGGTGTGTTCACTCTAGACTCCCAGAGGGACAGCATGGTCATTAGAGACACTCCTAGGGGTAGTGTGGTCATTCTAGACTCCCAGCGGGGCAGCATGGTCATTAGAGACACTTCTAGGGGTAGTGTGGTCATTCTAGACTCCCAGAGGGACAGCAATGTTATTAGAGACTCTCATGGGAAGTGTGGTCATCCTAGCCTCCCTGCGGGACAGCATGGTCATTAGAGACTCTCATGGGTAGTGTGGTCACTCTAGATTCCCAGAGGGACAGTATGGTCATTAGAGACACTCCTAGGGGTAGTGTGGTCATTCTAGACTAACGGAGGGACAGCAATGCAATGTTATTAGAGACTCTCATGGGAAGTGTGGTCATCGTAGCCTCCCAGCAGGACAGCATGGCCATTAGAGACTCTCATGGGTAGTGTGGTCACTCTAGACTCCCAGAGGGACATCATGGTCATTACAGACACTCCTAGGGGTAGTGTGGTAATTCCAGACTCCCAGCGGGACAGCATGGTCATTAGAGACTCTCATGGGAAGTGTGGTCATTCTAGCCTCCCTGCGGGACAGCATGGTCATTAGAGACACTCATATGGGTGGTGTGGTCACTCTAGACTCCCAGAGGGACAGCATGGTCATTAGAGACACTCCTAGGGGTAGTGTGGTCATTCTAGACTCCCAGAGGGACAGCAATGTTATTACAGACTCTCATGGGAAGTGTGGTCATCCTAGCCTCCCTGCGGGACAGAATGGTCATTAGAGACTCTCATGGGAAGTGTGGTCATTCTAGCCTCCCTGCGGGACAGCATGGTCATTAGAGGCTCTCATGGGTAGTGTGGTCACTCTAGATTCCCAGAGGGACAGTATGGTCATTAGAGACACTCCTAGGGGTAGTGTGTTCATTCTAGACTCCCAGAGGGACAGCATGATCATGAGAGACACTCATATGGGTGGTGTGTTCACTCTAGACTCCCAGAGGGACAGCATGGTCATTACAGACACTCCTAGGGGTAGTGTGGTCATTCTAGACTCCCAGCGGGACAGCATGGTCATTAGAGACTCTCATGGGAAGTGTGGTCATTCTAGCCTCCCTGCGGGACAGCATGGTCATTAGAGACTCTCATGGGTAGTGTGGTCACTCTAGATTCCCAGAGGGACAGTATGGTCATTAGAGACACTCCTAGGGGTAGTGTGTTCATTCTAGACTCCCAGAGGGACAGCATGGTCATTAGAGACACTCATATGGGTAGTGTGTTCACTCTAGACTCCCAGAGGGACAGCATGGTATTAGAGACACTCCTAGGGGTAGTGTGGTCATTCTAGACTCCCAGCGGGACAGCATGGTCATTAGAGACACTCCTAGGGGTAGTGTGGTTATTCTAGACTCCCAGAGGGACAGCAATGTTATTAGAGACTCTCATGGGAAGTGTGGTCATCCTAGCCTCCCTGCGGGACAGCATGGTCATTAGAGACTCTCATGGGTAGTGTGGTCACTCTAGATTCCCAGAGGGACAGTATGGTCATTAGAGACACTCCTAGGGGTAGTGTGGTCATTCTAGACTCCCAGAGGGACAGCAATGCAATGTTATTAGAGACTCTCATGGGAAGTGTGGTCATCCTAGCCTCCCAGCAGGACAGCATGGCCATTAGAGACTCTCATGGGTAGTGTGGTCACTCTAGATTCCCAGAGGGACAGTATGGTCATTAGAGACACTCCTAGGGGTAGTGTGTTCATTCTAGACTCCCAGAGGGACAGCATGGTCATTACAGACACTCCTAGGGGTAGTGTGGTCATTCTAGACTCCCAGAGGGACAGCAATGTTATTACAGACTCTCATGGGAAGTGTGGTCATCCTAGCCTCCCTGCGGGACAGAATGGTCATTAGAGACTCTCATGGGAAGTGTGGTCATTCTAGCCTCCCTGCGGGACAGCATGGTCATTAGAGACTCTCATGGGTAGTGTGGTCACTCTAGATTCCCAGAGGGACAGTATGGTCATTAGAGACACTCCTAGGGGTAGTGTGTTCATTCTAGACTCCCAGAGGGACAGCATGATCATTAGAGACACTCATAGGGTAGTGTTGTCCACTCTAGACTCCCAGAGGGACAGCATGGTCATTAGAGACACTCCTAGGGGTAGTGTGGTCATTCTAGACTCCCAGCAGGGCAGCATGGTCATTTAGAGACACTTCTAGGGGTAGTGTGGTCATTCTAGACTCCCAGAGGGACAGGCAATGTTATTTAGAGACTCTCATGGGAAGTGTGGTCATCCTAGCTCCCTGCGGGACAGCATGTCATTAGAGACTCTCATGGGTAGTGTGGTCACTCTAGACTTCCCAGAGGGACAGTATGGTCATTAGAGACACTCCTAGGGGTAGTGTGGTCATTCTAGACTCCCGGAGGAACAGCAATGCAATGTTTAGAGGACTCTCATGGAAGTGTGGTCATCCTAGCCTCCCAGCAGGACAAGCATGGCCATTAGAGACTTCTCATGGGTAGTGTGGTCACTCTAGACTCCCAGAGGGACATCATGGTCATTTACAGACACTCCTAGGGGTAGTGTGGTAATTCCAGACCTCCCCAGCGGACAGCATGGTCATTAGAGACTCTCATGGAAGTGTGGTCATTCTAGCCTCCCTGCGGGACAGCATGGTCATTAGAGACACTCATATGGGGTGGTGGTGGTCACTCTAGACTCCCAGAGGGACAGCATGGTCATTAGAGACACTCCTAGGGGTAGTGTGGTCATTCTAGAACTCCAGAGGGACAGCAATGTTATTACAAGACTCTCCATGGGAAGTGTGGTCATCCTAGCCTCCCTGCGGGACAGAATGGTCATTAGAGACTCTCATCGGGAAGTGTGGTCATTCTAGCCTCCCTGCGGGACAGCATGGTCATTAGAGGCTCTCATGGGTAGTGTGGTCACTCTAGATTCCAGAGGGACAGTATGGTCATTAGAGACACTCCTAGCGGCTAGTGTCTTCATTCTAGACTCCCAGAGGGACAGCATGGTCATTAGAGACACTCATATATGGTAGTGTGTTCACTCTAGACTCCCAGAGGGACAGCATGGTATTAGAGACACTCCTAGGGTAGTGTGGTTCATTCTAGACTCCCAGCGGGACAGCATGGTCATTAGAGACACTCCTAGGGGTAGTGTGGGCCATTCTAGAATCCCAGAGGGACAGCAAAGTTATTAGAGACTC
Source organism: Ambystoma mexicanum (assembly GCA_002915635.3). NCBI lineage: Eukaryota > Metazoa > Chordata > Amphibia > Caudata > Ambystomatidae > Ambystoma > Ambystoma mexicanum. Next base: position 909,450,804 of record CM030321.1, read on the forward strand.
TCATGGGAAGTGTGGTCATCCTAGCCTCCCTGCGGGACAGCATGGTCATTAGAGACTCTCATGGGTAGTGTGGTCACTCTAGATTCCCAGAGGGACAGTATGGTCATTAGAGACACTCCTAGGGGTAGTGTGGTCATTCTAGACTCCCAGAGGGACAGCAATGCAATGTTATTAGAGACTCTCATGGGAAGTGTGGTCATCCTAGCCTCCCAGCAGGACAGCATGGCCATTAGAGACTCTCATGGGTAGTGTGGTCACTCTAGACTCCCAGAGGGACAGCATGGTCATTACAGACACTCCTAGGGGTAGTGTGGTCATTCCAGACTCCCAGCGGGACAGCATGGTCATTAGAGACTCTCATAGGAAGTGTGTTAACATTCTAGCCTCCCTGCGGGACAGCATGGTCATTAGAGACTCTCATGGGTAGTGTGGTCACTCTAGATTCCCAGAGGGACAGTATGGCCATTAGAGACACTCCTAGGGGTAGTGTGGTCATTCTAGATTCCCAGAGGGACAGCATGGTCATTAGAGACACTCATATGGGTAGTGTGGTCACTCTAGACTCCCAGAGGTACAGCATGGTCATTAGAGACACTCCTAGGGGTAGTGTGGTCATTCTAGACTCCCAGCGGGACAGCATGGTCATTAGAGACTCTCATGGGAAGTGTGGTCATTCTAGCCTCCCTGCGGGACAGCATGGTCATTAGAGACTCTCATGGGTAGTGTGGTCACTCTAGATTCCCAGAGGGACAGTATGGTCATTAGAGACACTCCTAGGGGTAGTGTGGTCATTCTAGACTTCCAGAGGGACAGCATGGTCATTAGAGACACTCATATGGGTAGTGTGGTCACTCTAGACTCCCAGAGGGACAGCATGGTCATTAGAGACTCTCATGGGTAGTGTGGTCACTCTAGACTCCCAGAGGGACAGCATGGTCATTGGAGACACTCCCAGAGGTAGTGTGGTCATTCTAGACTCCCAGCGGGACAGCGTGGTCATTAGAGACACTCATATGGGTAGTGTGGTCACTCTAGACTCCCAGAGGGACAGAGTGGTCATTAGAGACACTCCTAGTGGTAGTGTGGTCATTCTAGACTCCCAGCGGGACAGCATGTTCATTAGAGACTCTCATGGGTAGTGTGGTCATTCTAGCCTCCCTGCGGGACAGCATGGTCATGAGAGACTCTCAAGGGTAGTATGGTCACTCTAGCCTCCCCGGGGGACAGCATGGTCATTAGAGACTCTCATGGGTATTGTGGTCACTCTAAACTCCCAGAGGGACAGCATGGTCATTAGAGACACTCCTAGGGGTAATGTGGTTACTCTAGACTCCTAGAGGGACAGCGTGGCCATTAGAGACACTCATAGGGGTAGTGTGGCCACTCTAGAGTCACAGAGAGACAGCATATTCATAAGAGACACTCCTAGGGGTAGTGTGGTCATTCTAGACTCCCAGAGGGACAGCAATGTTATTAGAGACTCTCATGGGAAGTGTGGTCATCCTAGCCTCCCTGCAGGACAGCATGGCCATTAGAGACTCTCATGGGTAGTGTGGTCACTCTAGACTCCCAGAGGGACAGCATGGTCATTAGAGACACTCCTAGGGGTAGTGTGGTCATTCTAGACTCCCAGCGGGACAGCATGGTCATTAGAGACTCTCATGGGAAGTGTGGTCATTCTAGCCTCCCTGCGGGACAGCATGGTCATTAGAGACTCTCATGGGTAGTGTGGTCACTCTAGACTCCCAGAGGGACAGCATGGTCATTAGAGACACTCCTACGGGTAATGTGGTCATCCTAGCCTCCCTGCGGGACAGAATGGTCATTAGAGACTCTCATGGGAAGTGTGGTCATTCTAGCTCTCCATGCGGGACAGAATGGTCATTAGAGACTCTCATGGTAAGTGTGGTCACTCTAAGTCCCAGAGGGACAGTATGGTCATTAGTGACACTCCTATGGGGTAGTGTGTTCACTCTAGACTCCCAAGAGGCGACAGCATGATCATTAAGACACTCATATGGGTGGTGGTGTTCACTCTAGACTCCCAGAGGGACAGCATGGTCA
>CM030321.1:909452887-909747188 GCA_002915635.3 Ambystoma mexicanum
TCTAGCCTCCCATGCGGACAGCATGGTCATTAGAGACTCTCATGGGTAGTGTGGTCACTCTAGACTCCCAGAGGGACAGCATGGTCATTAGAGACACTCATAGGGGTAGTGTGGTCATTCTAGACTCCCAGCGGGACAGCATGGTCATTAGAGACTCTCATGGGAAGTGTGGTCACTCTAGCCTCCCAGCGGGACAGCATGGTCATTAGAGACTCTCATGGGTAGTGTGGTCATTCTAGACTCCAGAGGGACAGCATGGTCATTAGAGACACTCATAGGTAGTGTGGTCATTCTAGACTCCCGCGGGACAGCATGGTCATTAGAGACTCTCATGGGAAGTGTGGTCATTCTAGCCTCCCTGCGGGACAGCATGGTCATTAGAGACTCTCATGGGTAGTGTGGTCACTCTAGACTCTCAGAGGGACAGCATGGTCATTGGAGACACTCCTAGGGGTAGTGTGGTCATTCTAGACTCCCAGCGGGACAGCATGGTCATTAGAGACACTCATATGGGTAGTGTGGTCACTCTAGATTCCCAGAGGGACAGTATGGTCATTAGAGACACTCCTAGGGGTAGTGTGGTCATTCTAGACTCCCAGAGGGACAGCATGGTCATTAGAGACTCTCATAGGTAGTGTGGTCACTCTAGACTTCCAGAGGGACAGCTATGGTCATTAGAGACACTCCTAGGGGTAGTGTGGTCATTCTAGACTCCCAGAGGGACAGCATGTCATTAGAGACACTCATATGGTAGTGTGGTCACTCTAGACTCCCAGAGGGACAGCATGGTCATTAGAGACTCTCATGGGTGTGGTCATTCTAGACTCCCAGCGGGACAGCATGGTCATTAGAGACTCTCATGGGAAGTGTGGTCATTCTAGCCTCCCTGCGGGACAGCATGTCATTAGAGACTCTCATGGGTAGTGTGGTCATTCTAGCCTCCCAGCGGGACAGCATGGTCATTAGAGACTCTCATGGGTAGTGTGGTCACTCTAGACTCCCAGAGGACAGCATGGTCATTAGAGACACTCATATGGTAGTGTGTCACTCTAGACTCCAGAGGACAGCATGGTCATTAGAGACACTCCTAGGGGTAGTGTGGTCATTCTAGACTCCCAGCGGGACAGCATGGTCATTAGAGACTCTCATGGGAAGTGTGGTCATTCTAGCCTCCCTGCGGGACAGCATGGTCATTAGAGACTCTCATGGGTAGTGTGGTCACTCTAGACTCCCAGAGGGACAGCATGGTCATTAGAGACACTCTTAGGGGTAGTGTGGTCATTCTAGACTCCCAGAGGGACAGCATGGTCATTAGAGACACTCCTATGGGTAGTGTGGTCATTCTAGCCTCCCAGCGGGACAGCATGGTCATTAGAGACTCTCATGGGAAGTGTGGTCATTCTAGCCTCCCAGCGGGACAGCATGGTCATTAGAGACTCTCAGGGGTAGTGTGGTCATTCTAGACTCCCAGGGACAGCATGGTCATTAGAGACACTCATATGGGTAGTGTGGTCACTCTAGACTCCCAGAGGACAGCATGGTCATTAGAGACTCTCATGGGTAGTGTGGTCACTCTAGACTCCCAGAGGACAGCATGGTCATTAGAGACACTCCTATGGGTAGTGTGGTCATTCTAGACTCCCAGAGGGACAGCATGGTCATTAGAGACACTCATGGGGTAGTGTGGTCATTCTAGACTCCCGAGGGACAGCATGGTCATTAGAGACTCTCATAGGGTAGTGTGGTCATTCTAGCCTCCCAGCGGGACAGCATGGTCATTAGAGACTCTCAATGGGTAGTGTGGTCACTCTAGACTCCCAGAGGGACAGCATGGTCATTAGAGACTCTCATGGGTAGTGTGGTCATTCTAGCCTCCCTGCGGGACAGCATGGTCATTAGAGACTCTCATGGGTAGTGTGGTCACTCTAGACTCCCAGAGGGACAGCATGGTCATTAGAGACACTCTCATGGGTAGTGTGGTCATTCTAGACTCCCAGAGGACAGCATGGTCATTGAGAGACTCTCAAGGGTAAGTGTGGTCACTCTAAACTCCCAGAGGGACAGCATGGTCATTAGAGACACTCATAGGGTAGTGTGGTCACTTCTAGACTCCCAGAGGACAGACATGGTCATTAGAGACACTCCTAGTGGTATGTGGTACATCTAGACTCCCAGAGGGACAGCATGGTCATTAGAGACACTCATAGGGTAGTGTGGCCACTCTAGAGTCCCAGAGGACAGCATGGTCATTAGAGACACTCATAGGGTAGTGTGGTCAATCTAGACTCCCAGAGGAACAGCATGGTCATTAGAGACACTCATGGGTAGTGTGGGTCATCTCTAGACTCCCGAGGGACAGCATGGTCATTAGAGACTCTCATAGGGTAGTGTGGTCACTCCTAGACTCCCAGAGGGACAGCATGGTAATTAGAGACACTCTAGGGGTAGTGTGGTCATTCTAGACTCCCAGCGGGACAGCATGGTCATTAGAGACTCTCATGGGTAGTGTGGTCATTCTAGACTCCCTGCGGGACAGCATGGTCATTAGAGACTCTCATGGGTAGTGTGGTCACTCTAGACTCCCCGAAGGAACAGCATGGTCATTAGAGACACTCTTATGGGTAGTGTGGTCATTCTAGACTCCCAGAGGGACAGCATGGTCATTAGAGACTCTCATGGGGAGTGTGGTCATTCTAGACTCCCAGAGGGACAGCATGGTCATTAGAGACTCTCTAGGGTAGTGTGGTCACTCTAGACCCAGAGGGACAGCATGGTCATTAGAGACACTCCTAGGTGGTAGTGTGGTCACTCTAGACTCCCAGAGGGACAGCATGGTCATTAGAGACACTCTATGGGTAGTGTGGTCATCTAGACTCCCAGAGGGACAGCATGGTCATTAGAGACACTCCCAGGGGTAGTGTGGTCATTCTAGACTCCAGCAGGGACAGCATGGTCATTAGAGACTCTCATGGGTAGTGTGGTCATTCTAGACTCCCAGAGGGACAGCATGGTCATTAGAGACTCTCATGGGTAGTGTGGTCACTCTAGACTCCCAGAGGGACAGCATGTCATTAGAGACACTCATATGGGTAGTGTGGTCACTCTAGACTCCCAGAGGGACAGCATGGTCATTAGAGACACTCTATGGGTAGTGTGGTCATTCTAGACTCCCAGCGGGACCAGCAATGGTCATTAGAGACTCTCATGGGTAGTGTGGTCATTCTAGACTCCACAGCGGACAGCATGGTCATTAGAGACTCTCATGGGTAGTGTGGTCATTCTAGACTCCCAGAGGGACAGAATGGTCATTAGAGACACTCAATGGGTAGTGTGGTCACTCTAGACTCCCAGAGGGACAGCATGGTCATTAGAGACACCCTCATGGGTAGTGGGGTCATTCTAGACTCCCAGAGGGACAGCATGGTCATTAGAGACACTCATGGGTAGTGTGGTCACTCTAGACTCCAGAGGACAGCATGGTCATTAGAGACTCTCCATGGTAGTGTGGTCATTCTAGACTCCCAGCGGGACAGCATGGTCATTAGAGACACTCATATGGGTAGTGTGGTCACTCTAGACTCCCAGAGGGACAGATGGTCATTAGACACTCCTAGGGTAGTGTGGTCATTCTAGACTCCCAGCGGGACAGCATGGTCATTAGAGACACTCTCATGGGAAGTGTGTGGTCATTCTAGACTCCCAGAGGGACAGCATGGTCATTAGAGACTCTCATGGGTAGTGTGGTCACTCTAGATCTCAGAGGGACAGCAATGGTCATTTGAGAGACACTCCAGGGTAGTGTGGTCATCTCTAGACTCCCGGCGGGACAGCATTGTCATTAGAGACACTCATATGGGTAGTGTGGTCACTCTAGATTCCCAGAGGGACAGTATGGTCATTAGAGACACTCCTAGGGGTAGTGTGGTCATTCTAGACTCCCAGAGGGACAGCATGGTCATTAGAGACACTCATATGGGTAGTGTGGTCACTCTAGTCTCCCAGAGGGACAGCATGGTCATTAGAGACTCTCATGGGTAGTGTGGTCACTCTAGACTCTCAGAGGGACAGCATGGTCATTGGAGACACTCCCAGGGGTAGTGTGGTCATTCTAGACTCCCAGCGGGACAGCATGGTCATTAGAGACACTCATATGGGTAGTGTGGTCACTCTAGACTCCCGGAGGGACAGAGTGGTCATTAGAGACTCTCATGGGTAGTGTGGTCACTCTAGACTCTCAGAGGGACAGCATGGTCATTGGAGACACTCCCAGGGGTAGTTTGGTCATTCTAGACTCCCAGCGGGACAGCATGTTCATTAGAGACTCTCATGGGTAGTGTGGTCATTCTAGCCTCCCTGCGGGACAGCATGGTCATGAGAGACTCTCAAGGGTAGTATGGTCACTCTAAACTCCCAGAGGGACAGCATGGTCATTAGGGACACTCATTTGGGTAGTGTGGTCACTCTAGACTCCCAGAGGGACAGAGTGGTCATTAGAGACACTCTTAGGGGTAGTGTGGTCATTCTAGACTCCCAGCGGGACAGCATGTTCATTAGAGACTCTCATGGGTAGTGTGGTCATTCTAGCCTCCCCGCGGGACAGCATGGTCATTAGAGACTCTCATGGGTAGTGTGGTCACTCTAAACTCCCAGAGGGACAGCATGGTCATTAGAGACACTCCTAGGGGTAATGTGGTTACTCTAGACTCCCAGAGGGACAGCGTGGCCATTAGAGACACTCCTAGGGGTAGTGTGGCCACTCTAGAGTCCCAGAGAGACAGCATGGTCATAAGAGACACTCCTAGGGGTAGTGTGGTCATTCTAGACTCCCAGAGGGACAGCAATGTTATTAGAGACTCTCATGGGAAGTGTGGTCATCCTAGCCTCCCTGCAGGACAGCATGGCCATTAGAGACTCTCATGGGTAGTGTGGTCACTCTAGACTCCCAGAGGGACAGCATGGTCATTAGAGACACTCCTAGGGGTAGTGTGGTCATTCTAGACTCCCAGTGGGACAGCATGGTCATTAGAGACTCTCATGGGAAGTGTGGTCATTCTAGCCTCCCTGCAGGACAGCATGGTCATTAGAGACTCTCATGGGTAGTGTGGTCACTCTAGATTCCAGAGGGACAGTGTGGTCATTAGAGACACTCCTAGGGGTAGTGTGGTCATTCTAGACTCCCAGAGGGACAGCATGGTCATTAGAGACACTCATATGGGTAGTGTGGTCACTCTAGACTCCCAGAGGGACAGCATGGTCATTAGAGACTCTCATGGGTAGTGTGGTCACTCTAGACTCTCAGAGGGACAGCATGGTCATTGGAGACACTCCCAGGGGTAGTGTGGTCATTCTAGACTCCCAGCGGGACAGCATGGTCATTAGAGACACTCATATGGGTAGTGTGGTCACTCTAGACTCCCAGAGGGACAGAGTGGTCATTAGAGACACTCCTAGTGGTAGTGTGGTCATTCTAGACTCCCAGCGGGACAGCATGTTCATTAGAGACTCTCATGGGTAGTGTGGTCATTCTAGCCTCCCTGCGGGACAGCATGGTCATTAGAGACTCTCATGGGTAGTGTGGTCACTCTAAACTCCCAGAGGGACAGCATGGTCATTAGAGACACTCATTTGGGTAGTGTGGTCACTCTAGACTCCCAGACGGACAGAGTGGTCATTAGAGACACTCTTAGGGGTAGTGTGGTCATTCTAGACTCCCAGCGGGACAGCATGTTCATTTAGAGACTCTCATGGGTAGTGTGGTCATTCTAGCCTCCCCGCGGGACAGCATGGTCATTAGAGACTCTCATGGGTAGTGTGGTCACTCTAAACTCCCAGAGGGACAGCATGGTCATTAGAGACACTACTAGGGGTAATGTGGTTACTCTAGACTCCCAGAGGGACAGCGTGGCCATTAGAGACACTCCTAGGGGTAGTGTGGCCACTCTAGAGTTCCAGAGAGACAGCATGGTCATTAGAGACACTTCTAGGGGTAATGTGGTAATTCTAGCCTCCCAGCGGGACAGCATGGTCATTAGAGACACTCAAATGGGTGGTGCGGTCACTCTAGAGTCCCAGAGGGAAAGCTGGTCATTAGAGACACTCCTAGGGGTAGTGTTGTGATTCAAGACTCCCAGAAGGACAGCATGGTCATTAGAGACTCTCATATGGGTAGTGTGGTCACTCTAGACTCCCAGAGGGACAGCATGGTCATTAGAGACACTCCTAGGGGTAGTGTGGTCATTCTAGACTCCCAGAGGGACAGCATGGTCATTAGAGACACTCATATGGGTAGTGTGGTCACTCTAGACTCCCAGAGGGACAGCATGGTCATTAGAGACACTCCTAGGGGTAGTGTGGTCATTCTAGACTCCCAGCGGGACAGCATGGTCATTAGAGACTCTCATGGGAAGTGTGGTCATTCTAGCCTCCCTGCGGGACAGCATGGTCATTAGAGACTATCATGGGTAGTGTGGTCACTCTAGATTCCCAGAGGGACAGTATGGTCATTTGAGACACTCCTAGTGGTAGTGTGGTCATTCTAGACTCCCAGAGGGACAGCATGGTCATTAGAGACACTCATATGGGTAGTGTGGTCACTCTAGACTCCCAGAGGGACAGCATGGTCATTGGAGACACTCCCAGAGGTAGTGTGGTCATTCTAGACTCCCAGCGGGACAGCATGGTCATTAGAGACACTCATATGGGTAGTGTGGTCATTCTAGACTTCCGGAGGGACAGCATGGTCATTAGAGACACTCATATGGGTAGTGTGGTCACTCTAGACTCCCAGAGGGACAGAGTGGTCATTAGAGACACTCCTAGTGGTAGTGTGGTCATTCTAGACTCCCAGCGGGACAGCATGGTCATGAGAGACTCTCAAGGGTAGTATGGTCACTCTAAACTCCCAGAGGGACAGCATGGTCATTAGGGACACTCCTTTGGGTAGTGTGGTCACTCTAGACTCCCAGAGGGACAGAGTGGTCATTAGAGACACTCTTAGGGGTAGTGTGGTCATTCTAGACTCCCAGCGGGACAGCATGTTCATTAGAGACTCTCATGGGTAGTGTGGTCATTCTAGCCTCCCCGCGGGACAGCATGGTCATTAGAGACTCTCATGGATAGTGTGGTCACTCTAAACTCCCAGAGGGACAGCATGGTCATTAGAGACACTCCTAGGGTAATGTGGTTACTCTAGACTCCCAGAGGGACAGCGTGCCATTAGAGACACTCCTAGGGTAGTGTGGCCACTCTAGAGTCGCAGAGAGACAGCATGGGTCATAAGAGACACTCTAGGGTAATGTGGTGATTCTAGCTCCCACCGGGACAGGCATGGTCATTAAAGACACTCAAATGGGTAGTGCGTAACTCTAGAGTCCCAGAGGGAAAGCAATGGTCATTAGAGACACTCCTAGGGGTAGTGTTGTCATTCTAGACTCCCAGAAGGACGCATGGTCATTAGAGACTCTCATATGGGTGGTGTGGTCACTCTAGACTCCCAGAGGGACAGCATGGTCATTAGAGACACTTCTAGGGGTAGTGTGGTCATTCTAGGACTCCCAGAGGGACAGCAATTTATTAGAGACCTCTATGGAAGTGTGGTCATCCCTAGCCTCCCTGCAGGGAACAGCATGCCATTATGAGACTCTCATAGGGTATGTGGTCACTCTAGACCTCCCAGAGGGACAGCATGGTCATTAGAGACACTTCTAGGGTAGTGTGGTCATTCTAGCCTCCCTGCGGGAACAGAATGGTCATTAGAGACTCCTCATGGGTAGTGTGGTCACTCTAGATTCCAGAGGGACAGTATGGTCATTAGAGACACTCCTAGGGGTAGTGTGGTCAATTCTAGACTCCCAGAGGTACACGCATGGTCATTAGAGACACTCATAGGTAAGTGTGGTCACTCTAGACTCTCAGAGGGACAGCATGGTCATTAGAGACTCTCATGGGTAGTGTGTCACTCTAGACTCTCAGCAGGGACAGCATGGTCATTGGAGACACTCCCAGGTAGTGTGGTCATTCTAGACTCCCATGGGACAGCAAGGTAATCAGAGACACTCATATGGTAGTGTGGTCACTCTTAGACTCCCAGAGGGACAGAGATGTCATTAGAGACACTCTAGTGGTAGTGTGGTCCATTCTAGACTCCATTGGGACAGCATGTTCATTAGAGACTCTCATGGGTAGTGTGGTCATTCTAGCCTCCCTGCGGGACAGCATGGTCATTAGAGACTCTCATGGTAGTGCGGTCACTCTAAACTCCAAGAAGGGAACAGCAATGGTCATTAGAGACACTCATTTGGGTAGTGTGGTCACTCTAGACTCCCAGAGGGACAGAGTGGTCATTAGAGACACTCTTAGGGGTAGTGTGGTCATTCTAGACTCCCAGCGGGACAGCATGTTCATTTAGAGACTCTCATGGGTAGTGTGGTCATTCTAGCCTCCCCGCGGGACAGCATGGTCATTAGAGACTCTCATGGGTAGTGTGGTCACTCTAAACTCCCAGAGGGACAGCATGGTCATTAGAGACACTCCAGGGGGTAATGTGGTTACTCTAGACTCCCAGAGGGACAGCGTGGCCATTAGAGACACTCCTAGGGGTAGTGTGGCCACTCTAGAGTCCCAGAGAGACAGCATGGTCATTAGAGACACTTCTAGGGGTAATGTGGTCATTCTAGCCTCCCAGCGGGACAGCATGGTCATTAGAGGCACTCAAATGGGTAGTGCGGTCACTCTAGAGTCCCAGAGGGAAAGCATGGTCATTAGAGACACTCCTAGGGGTAGTGTTGTCATTCTAGACTCCCAGAAGGACAGCATGGTCATTAGAGACTCTCATATGGGTAGTGTGGTCACTCTAGACTCCCAGAGGGACAGCATGGTCATTAGAGACACTCCTAGGGGTAGTGTGGTCATTCTAGACTCCCAGAGGGACAGCAATGTTATTAGAGACTCTCATGGGAAGTGTGGTCATCCTAGCCTCCCTGCAGGACAGCATGGCCATTAGAGACTCTCATGGGTAGTGTGGTCACTCTATACTCCCAGAGGGACAGCATGGTCATTACAGACACTCCTAGGCGTAGTGTGGTCATTCTAGACTCCCAGCGGGACAGCATGGTCATTAGAGACTCTCATGGGAAGTGTGGTCATTCTAGCCTCCCTGCGGGACAGCATGGTCATTAGAGACACTCAAATGGGTAGTGCGGTCACTCTAGAGTCCCAGAGGGAAAGCATGGTCATTAGAAACACTCCTAGGGGTAGTGTTGTCATTCTAGACTCCCAGAAGGACAGCATGGTCATTAGAGACTCTCATATGGGTAGTGTGGTCACTCTAGACTCCCAGAGGGACAGCATGGTCATTAGAGCCACTCCTAGGGGTGGTGTGGTTATTCTAGACTCCCAGCGGGACAGCATGGTCTTTAGAGATTCTCATGGGCAGTGTGGTCATTCTAGCCTCCCAGCGGGACAGCATGGTCATTAGAGACACTGATATGGGTAGTGTGGTCACTCTAGACTCCCAGAGGGACAGCATGGTCATTACAGACACTCCTAGGGGTAGTATGGTCATTCTAGACTCCCAGCGAGACAGCATGGTCCTTAGAGCATCTCATGGGTAGTGTGGTCATTCTAGCGTCCCAGCGGGACAGCATGGTCATTAGAGACTCTCATGGGTAGTGTGGTCACTCTAGACTCCACGAGGGACAGCATGGTCATTAGAGTCACTCCTAGGGGTAGTGTGGTCATTCTAGACTCCCAGCGGGACAGCATGGTCTTTAGAGATTCTCATGGGCAGTGTGGTCATTCTAGCCTCCCAGCGGGACAGCATGGTCATTAGAGACACTGATATGGGTAGTGTGGTCACTCTAGACTCCCAGAGGGACAGCATGGTCATTACAGACACTCCTAGGGGTAGTATGGTCATTCTAGACTCCCAGCGGGATAGCATGGTCATTAGAGACACTCATATGGGTAGAGTGGTCACTCTAGACTCCCAGAGGGACAGCATGGTCATTACAGACACTCCTAGGGGTAGTTTGGTCATTCTAGACTTCCAGCGGAACAGCATGGTCATTAGAGACTCTCAATGGTAGTGTGGTCATTCTAGACTCCCAGAAGGACAGCATGGTCATTGGAGACTCTTATATGGGTAGTGTGGTCACTCTAGACTCCCAGAGGGAAAGCATGGTCATTAGAGACACTCCTAGGGGTAGTGTGGCCATTCTAGACTCCCAGCGGGACAGCATGGTCATTAGAGACTCTCATGGGTATTGTGGTCATTCTAGAATCCCAGAACGACAGCATGGTTAATAGACACACTCATATGCACAGTGTGGTCATTCTAGACTCCCAGCGGGACAGCATGTTCATTAGAGACTTTAATGGGTAGTGTGGTCATTCTAGCCTCCCTGCAGGACAGCATGGTAATTAGAGACACTCATATGGGTAGTGTGGTCACTCTAGAGTCCCAGAGGGAAAGCATGGTCATTAGAGACACTCCTAGGGGTAGTGTGGTCATTCTAGACTCCCAGCAGGACAGCATGGTCATTAGAGATTCTCATGAGTAGTGTGATAACTCTAAACTCCCAGAGGGACAGCAAGGTCATTAGAGACACTCCTAGGGGTAATGTGGTCACTCTAGACTCCCAGAGAGATAGTGTGGCCATTAGAGACACTCCTAGGGGTAGTGTGGTCACTCTAGACTCCCAGAGGGACAGCATGGTCAGTCGAGACACTCCTAGGGTAGTGTCGTCATTCTAGACTCCCAGCCGGACAGAATGGTCATTAGAGACTCTCATGGGTAGTATGGTCATTCTAGCCTCCCAGTGGGACAGCATGGTCATTGGAGACACTCATATGGGTAGTGTGGTCACTCTAGACTCCCAGAGGGACAGTATGGTCATTACAGACACTCCTAGGGGTAGTGTGGTCATTCTAGACTCCCAGCGGGACAGCATGCTCATTAGAGAAACTCATATGGGTAGTGTGGTCACTCTAGACTTCCAGAGGGACAGCATGGCCATTACAGACACTCCAAGGGGTAGTGTGGTCATTCTAGCCTCCCAGCGGGACAGCATGGTCATTAGAGGCTCTCATGGGTAGTATGCTCATTCTAGACTCCCAGAGGGTCAGCATGGTCATTAGAGACACCCATATGGGTAGTGTGGTCACTCTAGACTCCCAGAGGGACAGCATGGTCATTAGAGAGACTCCTAGGGGTAGTGTTGTCATTCTAGACTCCCAGAGGGACAGCATGGTCATTAGAGACACTCATATGGACAGTGTGGTCATTCTAGACTCCCAGAGGGACAGCAAGGTCATTAGCGACACTCATATGGACAGTGTGGTCATTCTAGACTCCCAGAGGGACATCATGTTCATTAGAGACACTCCTAGGGGTAGTGTGGTCATTCTAGACTCCCAGAAGAACAGCATGGTCATTAGAGACTCTCATGGGTAGTGTGGTCATTCTAGCCTCCCAGCGGGACAGCATGGTCATTAGAGAGGGAAAGCATGGTCATTAGAGACACTCCTAGGGGTAGTATGGTCATTCTAGACTCCCAGCGGGACAGCATGTTCATTAGAGACTCTCATGGGTAGTGTGGTCATTCTAGCCTCCCTGCGGGACAGCATGGTCATTAGAGACTCTCATGGGTAGTGTGCTCACTCTAAATTCCCAGAGGGACAACATGGTCATTAGAGACACTCATTTGGGTAGTGTGGTCACTCTAGACTCCCAGAGGGACAGAGTGGTCATTAGAGACACTCTTAGGGGTAGTGTGGTCATTCTAGACTCCCAGCGGGACAGCATGTTCATTAGAGACTCTCATGGGTAGTGTGGTCATTCTAGCCTCCCCGTGGGACAGCATGGTCATTAGAGACTCTCATGGGTAGTGTGGTCACTCTAAACTCCCAGAAGGACAGCATGGTCATTAGAGACACTCCTAGGGGTAGTGTGGCCACTCTAGAGTCCCAGTGAGACAGCATGGTCATTAGAGACACTTCTAGGGGTAATGTGGTCATTCTAGCCTCCCAGCGGGACAGCATGGTCATTAGAGACACTCAAATGGGTAATGCGGTCACTCTAGAGTCCCAGAGGGAAAGCATGGTCATTAGAGACACTCCTAGGGGTAGTGTTGTCATTCTAGACTCCCAGAAGGACAGCATGGTCATTAGAGACTCTCATATGGGTAGTGTGGTCACTCTAGACTCCACAAGGGACAGCATGGTCATTAGAGACACTCCTAGGGGTAGTGTGCTCATTCTAGACTCCCAGCGGGACAGCATGGTCTTTAGAGAATCTCATGGGCAGTGTGGTCATTCTAGCCTCCCAGCGGGACAGCATGGTCATTGGAGACACTCATATGGGTAGTGTGGTCACTCTAGACTCCCAGAGGGACAGCATGGTCATTACAGACACTCCTAGGGGTAGTGTGGTCATTCTAGACTCCCAGCGGGACAGCATGGTCATTATAGACACTCATATGGGTAGAGTGGTCACTCTAGACTCCCAGAGGGACAGCATGGTCATTACAGACACTCCCAGGGGTAGTGTGGTCATTCTAGACTCCCAGCGGCACAGCATGGTCATTAGAGACACTCATATGTGTAGTGTGGTCACTCTAGACTCCCAGCGGGACAGCATTTTCATTAGAGACTCTCATGGGTAGTGTGGTCATTCTAGCCTCCCTGCGGGACAGCATGGTCATTAGAGACTTTCATGGGTAGTGTGGTCACTCTAAACTCCCAGAGGGACAGCATGGTCATTAGAGACACTCATTTGGGTAGTGTGGTCACTCTAGACTCCCAGAGGGACAGAGTGGTCATTAGAGACACTCTTAGGGGTAGTGTGGTCATTCTAGACTCCCAGCGGGACAGCATGTTCATTAGAGACTCTCATGGGTAGTGTGGTCATTCTAGCCTCCCCGCGGGACAGCATGGTCATTAGAGACTCTCATGGGTAGTGTGGTCACTCTAAACTCCCAGAGGGACAGCATGGTCATTAGAGACACTCCTAGGGGTAGTGTGGCCACTCTAGAGTCCCAGAGAGACAGCATGGTCATTAGAGACACTTCTAGGGGTAATGTGGTCATTCTAGCCTCCCAGCGGGACAGCATGGTCATTAGAGACACTCAAATGGGTAGTGCGGTCACTCTAGAGTCCCAGAGGGAAAGCATGGTCATTAGAGACACTCCTAGGGGTAGTGTTGTCATTCTAGACTCCCAGAAGGACAGCATGTTCATTAGAGACTCTCATATGGGTAGTGTGGTCATTCTAGACTCCCAGCGGGACAGCATGGTCCTTAGAGCATCTCATGGGTAGTGTGGTCATTCTAGCCTCCCAGCGGCACAGCATGGTCATTAGAGACTCTCATGGGTAGTGTGGTTACTCTAGACTCCACGAGGGACAGCATGGTCATTAGAGACACTCCTAGCGGTAGTGCGGTCATTCTAGACTCCCAGCGGGACAGCATGGTCTTTAGAGACTCTCATGGGCAGTGTGGTCATTCTAGCCTCCCAGCGGGACAGCATGGTCATTAGAGATACTCATATGGGTAGTGTGGTCACTCTAGACTCCCAGAGGGACAGCATGGTCATTACAGACACTCCTAGGGGTAGTGTGGTCATTCTAGACTCCCAGCGAGACAGCATGGTCATTAGAGACACTCATATGGGTAGAGTGGTCACTCTAGACTCCCAGAGGGACAGAATGGTCATTACAGACACTCCTAGGGGTAGTTTGGTCATTCTAGACTCCCAGCAGAACAGCATGGTCATTAGAGACTCTCATGGGTAGTGTGGTCATTCTAGACTCCCAGAAGGACAGCATGGTCATTGGAGACTCTCAAATGGGTAGTGTGGTCACTCTAGACTCCCAGAGGGAAAGCATGGTCATTAGAGACACTCCTAGGGGTAGTGTGGCCATTCTAGACTCCCAGCGGGACAGCATGGTCATTAGAGACTCTCATGGGTATTGTGGTCATTCTAGAATCCCAGAACGACAGCATGGTTAATAGACACACTCATATGCACAGTGTGGTCATTCTAGACTCCCAGCGGGACAGCATGTTCATTAGAGACTCTAATGGGTAGTGTGGTCATTCTAGCCTCCCTGCAGGACAGCATGGTAATTAGAGACACTCATATGGGTAGTGTGGTCACTCTAGAGTCCCAGAGGGAAAGCATGGTCATTAGAAACACTCCTAGGGGTAGTGTGGTCATTCTAGACTCCCAGCAGGACAGCATGGTCATTAGAGATTCTCATGGGTAGTGTGCTCATTCTAGCCTCCCAGCGGGACAGCATAGTCATTAGAGACTCTCATGGGTAGTGTGGTCACTCTAGACTCCCAGATGGACAGCATGGTCAGTCGAGACACTCCTAGGGTAGTGTTGTCATTCTAGACTCCCAGCCGGACAGAATGGTCATTAGAGACTCTCATGGGTAGTATGGTCATTCTAGCCTCCCAGTGGGACAGCAAGGTCATTATAGAGACACTCATATGGGTAGTGTGGTCACTCTAGACTCCCAGAGGGACAGTATGGTCATTACAGACACTCCTAGGGGTAGTGTGGACATTCTAGACTCCCAGCGGGACAGCATGCTCATTAGAGAAACTCATATGGGTAGTGTGGTCACTCTAGACTCCCAGAGTGACAGCATGGTCATTAGAGACACTCCTAGGGGTAGTGTGGTCATTCTAGACTCCCAGCGGGACAGCATGGTTATTAGAGACTCTCATGGGTAGTGTGGTCGCTCTAGACTCCCAGAGGGACAGCATGGTCATTAGAGACACTCATATGGACAGTGTGGTCATTCTAGACTCCCAGAGGGACAGCAAGGTCATTAGTGACACTCATATGGACAGTGTGGTCATTCTAGACTCCCAGAGGGACATCATGTTCATTAGAGACACTCCTAGAGGTAGTGTGGTCATTCTAGACTCCCAGAGGGACAGCATGGCCATTAGAGACACTCATATGGACAGCTTGGTTGATCCGGCCACCAAGAGGGACAGTGTGGGCATTCGAGACACAGGCCCAGGGAGACAGCATAGTAATTCCATAAACCCACCCGCACAGTGTGGGCATTCTAATCTCCCCGGGGTACAGCATGCTCATTATGGGGGGCAGCAGGGACAGCTTTCAGACACTTAGGGGGACAGTTATGCCGTACTAGACGCCCAGAAGGACAGCTACGTAGTGTACTGCAGACAGCGACAGCTAGATTGTTTCGGCCAGCCAGAGTGGCTGACTATTATTTGGGCGCTTGGAGAGACAGCTAGTCCCGTCCAGGCACTTCTGTCAGTTGACCCTGTCAGCCCCCCACACTGAAAACAACCCGTCACTTCTCAACAGACCCTCTCCGCCCCCCCCCACCCCTGCCCCCGCCTTGAGCCTTGGCCTGCTTCTTCCCAACGCACACCATTCTCCTTTGTTCCTCAAATATCGCTCTGTTTACATAGCGTGTCTAATGCTGACGCCCTCTTCGGGTGGTAATAAACCCTCGCTGGCTCTCCCGAATGCCTGTTTGTGTTTATTGAGAAATAACAAGGGGGCTTCTCTCCCCACGCCCACTCCATGCTCCTGGCGCCCGTCCTGCGGACACCACGGACCACAGCCCTGTTTGCTGACGGTGGCGCTCGAGGCCCTGGGGTGTTGACTGGTGGTCACTGTGGTGTTGCTGGGGGCGTAGCGCCCCTCCCTCGCGGTTTTTGCTGCTTTATTTTTAAGACAGTGGTCACTGTGAGGGCAAAAGCGTCCCACTCTTCCCCTACCTGCGCCACGGGACAGAGCGGACCCTGTGATTTTCTCCATCCACCTTCCACGCCAAGGCTCCCTGTAGTTAAAAGCGCCTCTCTGATTGGGCAACAGATCCCTGACACTTGCACAATAATTCCCTGAAAAGGATGCCAATATTGGTCTGCCTTTGAGTAAGGTTCCCAGAAGACACAATGGGCCTCATTCCGGGATTGGAGGTAGCCATGGAGCTATTTCCGCCATGGATGCCTCCAATACCGGGTCCGGCACCGGTCTGGTTCAATGGGGACTTACCGGTGCATTCCGACCCTGGAGGGACAGGAAAATCCCCATTGAACCAACCATTCCCCATGAATGGGGAGGGCGCTAATTACGGGCTCGCGAATAGCAGGCCTGTTATTAGCGCCCTGGTCCCATAGCGGGACCCGTAAAGAACGTGTGGTCAGACCACACGTCCTTTACGGGTTCCGCTAAGGGACCTCGGAATTGGGCGGTAAGGGATTACTGGCACCGGTTTCCTTACCGGTGCCCGGTATCCCTTATTGCCCAACTTGTAATGACCCCCAATGTCACGAGGACACATTTAACAAATCAATGCATTCTGGGAGTGGTAGTCTTGGTGAACCTACGTTGGTCCTATTGGGCTTCTTCATCTGTAAAAGAAAATAGTCTTGCCTGCAATGGGGATGTGGGGTCTCTGAGACATTAAGTCATATGGTACCCCTAAAAGCTGGCCACGGGGCTCAAGTGGTACAAACCAAGAAGCCTTTATCATTACATTACAACATAAAATTACAGATTCTCATACGTGGCTCGGGCATTGCACAACACTGTCCCACGCCATCTTCTCTTCTCTGGGACCTTCACACGTGGAGGAAAAAATATCTTGGCTTCATAACGTTAGATGAATGGGAGACCCGGTTAGCGAAGGATTACTATCTGGTTCCCAGAATGTACTGGACGAACAGTGCCTTCGTTAGAAGAGTAGGGGGGTCATTTCAAATCAAATGCAAAGGACCGCCCACGTTAGGTGTGCTGCTAGGTCCACTGCATGCAATTTCCAACATTTACAAAGCGCAGTATAATTGGGAAGCGTAAAAGCAGGCAAAATCGCATGTACAATTCACTTTTAGGCTACCTGCAAATTACACCTTGCAGGCGTCGTTTAATAATGGACTCCTATGGAATCCGCCTGCTCATCTGCAAGTACATGTGCCAACCGGACTCCATAGGAACCTACTGCTCTCCCAAGACGGAGGAGGAAAGCAAAGCAGAGATGCAAACTACGCTTTGTTCCCCTCCTACCAGAGGCGGCTCGTCCATAATGGGTGATGGTGCGCCGATCCACGACTGTCATCCATTATGGACGAGCCAAAGCCAGCCCCCTGTCAAAGAAAAATGAGGTTTCCCATTGACAGTTAAGTTCCCCAGGTGCATGCCCAATGGACCATGCAAGCAAGGCATTTTGCTTCCCCAGCCATGAACAGCCGATTGAGTATGCAGGCTGGGGAACTGCGAGTCTAAATGTGCCTAGATGGAGCTTCCCAACTCCCTGCATATTTAGACCTCCCTGACCAGTGTTTAGGAGGTGTTTTGGCTTCACCGCGCATGCTCTCAGGAATCAGGAAGCTCTCTCTGCTACCTGGTTCCTTTTCAAACTGCTGCTCGGGTTCTGGAAGGCCATTGTAGCAGGCAGCGTCAGGATTGGGACTGCAGTTAAGAAAATAATGCTTTATTTATGAATGAATGTATGTATGCTTGCATGCATGCAAGTGCTTGAATCTGTAAGTGTGTACGAGTGAATGAGAGAAATTAATGGATGTATGAATGCATTTGTGAATTAGAGGAATGAATGAACAAGTGAGTGTGAGTGTGTGCCTATGCACAGGCATCTGATTGTGTACAAGAGGGGTGGGAGGAAGTACTTGCAGTCAGAACATGGCATGTTTTAATGGGCGTCAAGAGTAAAGCCAACAAGTTATTACATGGCAAGACTGGTCTACATTGGTGGACCAGTCTGGATATATTTTCTTGCATTAAGATTAAAGCAAACATAAGTGTTAATACGTGGTTAAAATGATCTATGTTGGTATCCCCAGTCTGGCCATATTTTCTGTACTGGGACATGGTATTTGGTACTGGGAATCAAGAGTAAAGCAAACTTGATACGAGTTATTAAGTGGCAAGACTGCCCTATGTTGGTAGGCCAGCCTTGATATATTTACTTACAGTGATATGGCATGTTTTAGTGGGTATCAACATTATGTGGCAAGACTCGCCTATGTTGGTGACTAGTCTAGATATATTTTGTTACTGTGGCATGGCATGAGTTAAGTGACATTATTAGTAAAGTAAACATGATAAATGTTATTGCATGGCTAGACTACTTCCTACTTTGATACAATCCATATGAATATATCTTCTGAGACGGCTCTGTATTTTTTTACTGGCATCAAGGGAAAAGCCAGTATAAGTGTTCCTAGGTGGCTAGACTGGCCTATATTGGAGCAGCCAGTCTTAACATGTTTTCTTATCGTGGCATGGCAACATGGAGTATGTTGTTATGTGGGGATACTGTCATTTAATGGAAGGGCCAGCTTGGACATGTTTCTTATGTTATCATAACCAGCATTACACACAAAGCAAACATGAATATGTTCTGATTTGGGAATGCTGGCAGATATTGGTACCGCCAGCATAGCCATGTATGGGGACAGCCAGGATTAAATTGTTTTATACTGGCATATATTGTGGGCAAAGTCATCATGTAAATGCATTTGAAACCGCTACTGTGCACGGTTGGTGACTTGCATTTATTGGATTTTTTCGTGTGCTACTCCACAAACCCAATGGCAAACTGTGTGGTTTTTTACACAATTTTTCAGGAAGGTGTGCAGTGAAATGCAGCATTTTAACTGATTGTGTATACATTTTTGTTAAAGGGAGAAACCCTCCGCCCACCTACAAAATACCCTTACTTAGTGTGGGCTCCGTCACTACACTTGGTCACTCCTGCATATTTATGGGAAACATTTACATCCTTGCAATAAAACAAATGCACCAGCCCCCATTGCTTAAAATATAAAGATATAATATATCACAAAAGTAATGATAAAAAAGACCTCTATTAATAAAGTGATATACCTTTGCTCAGATATGAACAAGTAGCTAAGAATGAAAGATAAGCGCACCAAGCCTGGCAGATACTTTACAGGAGTCAAAGTCACCTCCACATAGTCCTCGAGGAAGCTCAGTAAATGTCCTCTGCCTGAACAGCCATCTTGTCCATGGATAAGGCCTTCATTGGTGGAAATCCGTAGGCGGTGTGAATTTGTCAGCCGAATACCACAAACCACTCTGCCGACAAGGAGCATGCTGTCGGCGGAGATGGCCCTGCACAGGATCCACCCCCGAATCCCCAAAATAGCTGCAGCCCTGCCACAAAATCAAATAAACACCCCAAGCCAATCAGTAAATAGAGACAGTCCTTGCAATATACAAGCTACAGACCTGGCGCCACATGCCGGCCAGTGGCAACGACCACCGAGCCTGGGGCCAGAGGATCACCCACTCTGCCACCCTAACAGGCCCATCTCTGTGCTCCTGGCATGCAGCCGCACCAAGCAGGCCCTAAACCCAGAAACATCTTCTGGTATCTCCTAATACCCCAGCTACTGTGGGCGGTGGTGTTTGTCTTGCTGTCCTGCACAGTTAATGGATTTGTTTGACCATCCAAAGGTTAAGAACCTGACCCTGTCTGATATTGGCCCTGGTTTTGTACTGAGCCCTGGGAGTATGTTGATGTCGGTCGGTATATGACAGGATAGGCCAAGCTATGTTACACAACCAGCATCTGCAGAATCGAAACTGTTCTCTGCAGGAGTTGCCCTCACGAGGGCATATCATTTGGGTTGAAATCTGTGATCACTGGGACTGCTAGGCCTTGGATGTGCATTGAAGGAAAGAGGCAACTAACTCCACTCCAGGCTCATGCCATTAGTAACAGCATGATGTTGAGTGTTGGAGAAGGTGGGTCCACACTTATTCAGAAGTAGGCCCTACAACGTTTGGAGGTGAGTGACTGAACTTCATTGTAACACTGTGTCGTGCCTGCTCCTCTCCCCATCACAACTTTGACTTCTACCACTGGAAAGCACCCAAGCATGGAAATTATATGTTTTCTGTATCCTCCCTATTGTATAGTGTTTCTGGTAAAATCACTATTTTGCATCGCTGATAAATATTAATACAAAATACAAACACTTGACGATGCGGAGTGATAAAGAGTAAAGTTGTGGATGAAGCTTAATGCCCGAATGGCTTCCATCGTCCCACACACTTTATCCAAATCCAGTGGAAGCCTGGAGAAATAGGAACCCATGAGGAAAGGAATTATGGCAAGGACAGAGTTTCTATTGGAGGAAGATTATAGCCATGGAAAGAGGACTATGGTAATTTTTCCTACTGGCCCAAAACATCCAAACTCATGGAAAATATACATTCAACAGGGGCAAAGATATTATAAACTCTACCAATAACCCCCCCCCCAAAACCCTCCATCTGCTCGGATTGGCTGATTTCGGTGCTAGTCAGTGGGGGAGAGCTTTCATGAGACACAGTACTCATGCTAAGCGCTTCTGGTGTCCCCTTATCCTTCATCAAAAAGGCCAAGGGAGAATCACTGGGAAGTGTAACTTGTAGCTAACCACCATATTTGGTATGGGTTTTGTCAGCCAGTGCTCTTGTGTCACTGAACCCAACCCAGCCAAACCCGCCCCCTGCAGATATTCTGTATGTCTCAAAGCCTTTAGAGGCTTCCCAAATGAGGACTGCATTGTAGCCACACAAACTGAAATTGGGATTCAGTCTAGAGAGGTTTGCTGACAAGGGACAAACCCAGGGAAAATAATGGTACTTTTGTTTTAAACAGGAATGTTTAAATCCATCTACACTCGTCTCTGTGACCACAGCAACGGCAGTACTCCACTTTTTCCTATGTTATCAGACTTATTTTTTTGTGGTAAGTGGTTAATAATTTCCACATAAATATAATTGTTTACCTGTGTTGCAACAGTGTACCTTCATCTTCTAACCCTGCTGGACAAGTTATGTTTTGGACTCAGCCCACGCTACCTAAAGGCGAGCTGAGGGTACAGAGTCTTTCACCTGACCCCACCATTTCAATCTTTGATGATGATGATTTAAGATTCATAGCATGCATGTCCTTATGGAGCCAAGCAGAAAACTGCATCTAGGCGCAGGTGCTCAAGACCACTTAAAACATTAGCAGGAAAAACTGACCGGAAGATTATTGAAAAAAGTGTGTCTTCAATTTTATTTCGAAAGAGAGCAATAGAAGATAAATTGCATAACTCGGCTGGTAAAGAATTCCAGATGCGAGGCCCCCTAATGGAAAAACATCAGTCACCCGAGAAACAAAATGTTTGGGAGGGACAACCAACAGATTTCTTCGAGCCGAACAAAGCGAGCAAGATGGCTGATAAAGCCTAATTTTAGAAACCAAATAGCTGGGTGCCACACCTTGTATACATTTGTGTATTAGGCACAGTAGTCTTAAATCAATCCACTTTCGTACAGGCAACCAATGCACCTTCGTATGATACTCCAAAATTGATAACTTTTTGGCGTATTGAAAACCAATCTGACGGCAGCATTCTGGGCCACCTGCAGCTGATGTAACTGGCTCTATGGTGCGCCAGTAATGTTAATGTTAAAGGACATTTGTACCACGCACTATCACCACCGGAGTGGTCCCCTGGCGCTCTGGCGGCTCTGAAAGAGGGAGGGGGAGGTGGGTTAGTGGGTGGAGGCTGGAAAAGTGCAAGATTGCAGTGATGTACTGTTGGCAGCCTCAGCCCGGTGGTTCCGTCGGCTGGGCCTGGGGTGTATGCGGCCGGTAGTCGTCGTGTGCTGATGTGCGAGTCTATGTGCGTTTTTTGTTTTGTTGTTGCAGTGTAGTGAAGTTAGTGCGATTTGTTGTGCTGGAGGTTTGTGGTTGTGTTTGGTTTGGAGTTTGAGAGGTGTATGCAGAGAAGGAAATTGTTAGTGGTATTGGTTAGTTGGTATCTCTATCCTGGATTGACCGGTTGGGCTCGTGTAATCTTACACGACGGGGTGCTTGCGCACCCTGTGCCTCAGAAGGTACGTGCCAGTTTTGTATTCAAGGCCGCTTGAGCATTTAGCTGTGCCCTAAGGAGAACCCAACAATAAGGAGAACACAACAATAGTCAAGTCTGGAATTGACCATGCTTCCCACTACCACAGTACGATCTGATTCAGAGACAAATGGCAGGATGGTGTTTAAAAGCCTAAGTTGATAGAAGGCGGATCTAACGACTTCCGAAACTTGAGCATTACGGTCTAAGGATGCCTGCCATACTTAGTCTAAGTTCTTTACCTTACATGAGAAGGAGGTTGCAGCATCAAACATGGCAGGACAAGAAGTATTCCCGTGTCAGCCTCTTAATACATTTTTTGGGCCAAACACTATGACCTCAGTCTTAGATAGATTGAGTTGGAGCTTAGTGTTGAGCATCCATGTTTGTATTGCATTAGTACAGGCTAAAATGCGTTGTATGGCCTCTGGTGCAGATTTAATCTGACATAGATGTGCGTGTCATCCACGTAGGAATGGTAATTCAACCAATTCTTAGTAAAAATGTCCAACAGAGATCTAAGATAGATCTTAAACAAAATTTGGGACAGAGATGACCCCTGAGGTACTCCACATAACAACGGAAGATCATCAGTGCAAAAACGTCCAAGTTTAACTACTTGGGCCCATCTTTTAAGAAGGAAGAAAACCACTTCAAAGCACACTCCGAAACTTGGGCGACCTTGCAGAGCTTTTCAGAAAAGGACTCTGGCCATTGTTTTTGGTAAGGGGTCCCCAATTAACCATCTACAAGAGGGCTGTGCAAAAATAATCCTAAATGGGCGGTTAGAGATTTGATTGGCTTTGCTCAGTTGTTCAAACATGAAAAACGTTTTGTCAATCAGTCCCCATGTGTTCATCCGTGAGTACTCCAGTTCCTGCTACTCATGGTGCCGGAGGTAAGAGCCCCAAACCGCTGTTCACATGCCGACATGTGAAAATAACGTTGGTTAAAATACCTTCTGAAAAATAACTTCTGTTCAGATTTCGGCTTTAAACACGCTATTGGCAAGCATGGAATATGGAGTTGGCAATAAGTGGAGTGAATGGGAGTAAATTATAATAAGGAATGGGAAAGGGGGTTTCTCCCACCCTGTGAAGTACACAGGGGAAAGGCAACTTAGAAAGAAAGCAAAAAGAGAGGCAGAGCGGGTATGTGGGTTCCCTGTAGAGCAAAACGTAAAGCACTTCAATGGGCCTTGCAAATCTTGGGAGACTGGGGCAGACACCAGGGACAGCTTCTTCTGGCCTTTATTGAAGTTATCAGGTTTGGCCCGGTACATAGGTTTACAATGTTGTCCGTTCTTTACCTATCCCTGCTCTGTTTGTAAACAAACCATTGTTAGTTTAGGGTATTAGCTGACGCTTGTGATACCTATAAGCCGAAATGATTGCATTAGAGTACAGATACGTGAGAAATGGCTTATGAGGAGGGACACACAGCTTGTAGGTGTTATTTGGTTAATTGCCCACCCATTCACTATCTATGGCCATGCTAATCCCTATGGCCATTCCCATCTGGTTCCTGCCCCTCCCTGCTTAAAACACTACCTCATGGGAACTCTTTGAGCTCACTTTAATCAAGCCTTACCATCAAAATGTGCACTGAAAATGCTTGCTAGTGTTTTTTCAAAGCAGTCTTTTGAGAGTTTATGGCTTATTTGGAGTTGTAAATCTGCTTCCACTGTAATAAAAATGTTTAAACTAGGTCTTCCTTCAGCCACATGATTTAGAAGCACTTTTTGTGTACTTAACTGAAGTCCTGTTAAAACAATCACTGGCAAAGTCAACAGTTTTGGCATGAATATAAGTATTGGGCATTTGCCAGACAATGCTATTAGATGCCCAGGTACTCCCACCATTTTGCACTTGCTACCATTAATGGCCAGGTAATACCTCTATGACAGTGCTTGGTAAGTGCCTTTCCCATGCCTACACAAAATCCCAAACAGTTGACATTGTCAATGCGTGTTAGCTGTGACTATTAGGTGACACTATAGTCTGAAACTATTGCATTAGAATACAGCTAGGGAGAAATGGCCCATGAGGAGTGATACAAAGCGTGTAGGCGTTGTTTGGTTATTTACCCACCCATTGACTGCCCATAGCTATGCAAATCCCTATGGCCATTCCTATCCAGTTCTGGCCCTGCCCGCCCAAAACACATCCTCCTGGGATCTCTTTGAGCTCGCTTTAATCAAGCCTTACCATCAGACTTTGAGCAGAAAGTGCCAGCCAGTGTATTGTTTAAAACAGTGTATTGAGATTTAATTGGTTCTGTCAATGCATTACTGGTGTGATAAAAAGTCTTCACCAGGTCTGTCTTCAGCGACTCGATTTATAAGCACTATGCTTATCGTTCAATGAAGTCCTGTTAAACACAGCATTGGCACAGCCAACAGTTTTGACTTGTGTAACAGTACTAGGCATTTGCCAGGCATATGCCCAGGTACGTGCACCAGTTTGCAGCTGCTACCATCAGTGGTCAGTTATTACCACTACAGTAGTGCCTGGCGAGTGCCTTTCCCCTGCCTACACAAAAGCCCAAAACGTTGGCATTGCCAAAGCGTGCTTTTCTTCACAGTATAGTGTCATTGCCTATTTTTGGATGTTTACTTGCTGTGTGGTGGGGATTCAAGCGATAGGTGGTCTGCTCAGGTCCCCGGATATCCACCAGCCCAGGCAATGTGAGCTTGAAATGCTGACCATTGAGAGGACACTAGCAGGCCCTACCACCGCTGGGATAAAATGTATGCAAAAAGATTCTTTTTGCTTTTGATGCTGTGTGCAATGGTCTCCAAGCCTCACTATTCAACTTTTTTCTGTAAAAAACAAGCTCACTTCGTCTCCATAACAACTGAGCGCTGCTCAAGTGTTGGGCTGACCATGAGCTCATTAAGCAGGGTTGGGGCACATACGCATGGCCACATAGGCCAGGGGTAGAAGTCTACAAAGAAAAACCGAGTGGGCTATGCTCCCATCTGCCCCGACTCCCCACTCCGCTCCCCACCGACCCCATATCTACCACACTACCCCCATATCCGAGTCCTGGTTCTTCCTCCATTCCACCACCAACACTTTTTCACAACTGTGCTATCAACCCTGAACAAAAAAAAACAGTGAAACAAATCCATCTTAAATGAGGAAAATGTCTTTCGGTCATTGCCCCAACCGCATGCAGCTTTATGCACGCTCCCCTTTCCAATCACCCACCATTCGCATCTCTTAAGGGACATGCCCAAGACTATAGCCAATCATCCTCCCCACCCAGTTCCTGCACACACAGATGTGCCTGCAGAAATGTCATGCCAATCCTGCTTGATTGCAGAGAAAAACACTGATCACTATGGTGTAGGACTATGTGGCGGCTTGTGAATGGGTGCCATGCCCCGAACAGCCTTTTCAAATTAAACACAAACAAACCAGTCCCTACAAGATAACTCTGCAAGAAGTGAGACCAAAGTGTTCCGAGCAGGACCCAAGTTCAAACCCCTTACCTGCTGTGTAGGAACAATGTTCTGGGTTAGAATAAGTAAGGGAATAATGGTGGATTTTCCTGAAAAGTAGGGGAACGTTGCACCCTTTAATTACCACCCACTTCGTCCTCTGACATAGGAAGGGTTGGAGCCTATCCCATGAGCTCATAGAAGGTGGCGGTGCCCATAGGCTATTTTCAGGGGGCTGGCCTTATCCTCATGATCAAATTAGGAGGGGTGGGGCCTGTGCGCATAAGCTTATTTCCCGTGTTCATGATTGCAGTAGAATTGGAATGAGTCTGTGCTTTTGAGCTTAATACCGGAGTGGAACCTATGCTCATGATCACATTAGCAGAGGTGGAGCCTGTGCTCATGATCACATTAGCAGAGGTGGAGCCTGTGCTCATGACCACATTAGTAGATGTCGAGCCTGTGCTCATGACCACATTAGCAGGGGCGGAACCTAGGCACATGATCACATTGCAGGGGTGGATCCTGTGCTCATGATCGCATTAGTAGATGTCGAGCCTGTGCTCATGACCACATTAGCAGAGGCGGAGCCTGTGCTCATGACCACATTAGTAGAGGTGGAGCCTGTGCTCATGATCACATTAGTAGAGGCGGAGCCTGTGCTCATGATCACATTAGCAGAGGTGGAGCCTGTGCTCATGACCACATTAGTAGAGGTGGAGCATGTGCTCATGATCACATTAGCAGAGGTGGAGCCTGTGCTCATGATCACATGATCACATTAGCAGAGGTGGAGCCTGTGCTCATGACCACATTAGTAGAGGTGGAGCATGTGCTCATGATCACATTAGCAGAGGTGGAGCCTGTGCTCATGATCACATTAGCAGAGGTGGAGCCTGTGCTCATGACCACATTAGTAGAGGTGGAGCCTGTGCTCATGATCACATTAGCAGGGGCGGAACCTAGGCACATGATCACATTGCAGGGGTGGATCCTGTGCTCATGATCGCATTAGTAGATGTCGAGCCTGTGCTCATGACCACATTAGCAGAGGCGGAGCCTGTGCTCATGACCACATTAGTAGAGGTGGAGCCTGTGCTCATGATCACATTAGTAGAGGCGGAGCCTGTGCTCATGATCACATTAGCAGAGGTGGAGCCTGTGCTCATGACCACATTAGTAGAGGTGGAGCCTGTGCTCATGATCACATTAGCAGAGGTGGAGCCTGTGCTCATGATCACATTAGCAGAGGTGGAGCCTGTGCTCATGACCACATTAGTAGAGGTGGAGCCTGTGCTCATGATCACATTAGCAGGGGCGGAACCTAGGCACATGATCACATTGCAGGGGTGGATCCTGTGCTCATGATCGCATTAGCAGAGGTGGAGCCTGTGCTCATGAGCGTATTAACCAGGGGCGGAGCCTGTGCACATGATTTCATTAGCAGGGGGTGGAACCTATGCTGATTATCACATTAGAGGGGTGGAATCTATGCTGATTATCACATAAGCAATGCTGATTATCACATTAGCGGGTTGGAACCTATGCTGATTATCACATTACCAGGGGCGGAGCCTATACTCATGATCGCATTAGGCTCATTATCACATTAGCCTGGGGCGGAACCTATGCTCACGATCACATTAGCAGGGATGGAACCTATGCTAATTATCACATTAGCAGGGGTGGAACCTATGCTGATTATCACATTAGCGGCGATGGAACCTATGCTGATTATCACATTAGCACACAGGGATCCTATGCTAATTATCACATTAGCAGGGGTGGAACCTATGCTAATTATCACATTAGCACACAGGGATCCTATGCTAATTATCACATTAGCAGGGGTGGAACCTATGCTGATTATCACATTAGCGGCGATGGAACCTATGCTGATTATCACATTAGCACACAGGGATCCTATGCTAATTATCACATTAGCAGGGGTGGAATCTATGCTAATTATCACATTAGCACACAGGGATCCTATGCTAATTATCACATTAGCAGGGATGGAACCTATGCTAATTATCACATTAGCAGGGGTGGAACCTATGCTGATTATCACATTAGCACACAGGTATCCTATGCTAATTACCACATTAGCGGGGGTGGAACCTATGCTGATTATCACATTAGCACACAGGGATCCTATGCTAATTATCACATTAGCAGGGGTGGAACCGATGCTAATTATCACATTAGCAGGGTTGGAACCTATGCTGATTATCACATTAGCACACAGGGATCCTATGCTAATTATCACATTAGCAGGGATAGAACCTATGCTAATTATAACATTAGCAGGGGTGGAACCGATGCTGATTATCACATTAGCAGGGGTGGAACCTATGCTGATTATCACATTAGCACACAGGGATCCTATGCTAATTATCACATTAGCAGGGGTGGAACCTATGCTAATTATCACATTAGCACACAGGGATCATATGCTAATTATCACAGTAGCAGGGGTGGAACCTATGCTGATTATCACATTAGCACACAGGGATCCTATGCGAATTATCACATTAGCAGGGGTGGAACCTATGCTAATTATCACATTAGCAGGGGTGGAACCTATGCTGATTATCACGTTAGCACACAGGGATCCTATGCTAATTATCACATTAGCAGGGGTGGAACCTATGCTGATTATCACATTAGCACACATGGATCCTATGCTAATTATCACATTAGCAGGGGTGGAACCTATGCTGATTATCACATTAGCAGGGGTGGAACCTATGCTGATTATCACATTAGCACACAGGGATCCTATGCTAATTATCACATTAGCAGGGATGGAACCTATGCTAATTATCACATTAGCAGGGATGGAACCTATGCTGATTAACACATTAGCAGGGGTGGAACCTATGCTGATTATCACATTAGCACACAGGGATCCTATGCTAATTATCACATTAGAGGGGTGGAATCTATGCTGATTATCACATAAGCAATGCTGATTATCACATTAGCGGGGTGGAACCTATGCTGATTATCACATTACCAGGGGCGGAGCCTATACTCATGATCGCATTAGGCTCATTATCACATTAGCCTGGGGCGGAACCAATGCGTACGATCACATTAGCAGGGATGGAACCTATGCTAATTATCACATTAGCAGGGGTAGAACCTATGCTGATTATCACATTAACACACAGGGATCCTATGCTAATTATCACATTAGCAGGGATGGAACCTATGCTAATTATCACATTAGCAGGGGTGGAACCTATGCTGATTATCACATTAGCAGGGGTGGAACCTATGCTGATCATCACATTAGCACACAGGGATCCTATGCTAATTATCACATTAGCAGGGGTGGAACCTATGCTGATTATCACATTAGCAGGGGTGGAACCTATGCCGATTATCACATTAGCACACAGGGATCCTATGCTAATTATCACATTAGCAGGGGTGGAACCTATGCTAATTATCACATTAGCACACAGGGATCCTATGCTAATTATCACAGTAGCAGGGGTGGAACCTATGCTGATTATCACATTAGCACACAGGGATCCTATGCTAATTATCACATTAGCAGGGGTGGAACCTATGCTAATTATCACATTAGCAGGGGTGGAACCTATGCTGATTATCACGTTAGCACACAGGGATCCTATGCTAATTATCACATTAGCAGGGGTGGAACCTATGCTAATTATCACATTAGCAGGGGTGGAACCTATGCTGATTATCACATTAGCACACAGGGATCCTATGCTAATTATCACTTTAGCAGGGATGGAACCTATGCTGATTATCCCATTAGCAGGGGTGGAACCTATGCTGATTATCACATTAGCACACAGGGATCCTATGCTGATTATCACATTAGCAGGGGTGGAACATATGCTGATTATCACATTAGCACACAGGGATCCTATGCTAATTATCACATTAGCAGGGATGGAACCTATGCTAATTATCACATTAGCAGGGGTGGAACCTATGCTGATTATCACATTAGCACACAGGGATCCTATGCTAATTATCACATTAGCAGGGGTGGAACATATGCTGATTATCACATTAGCAGGGGTGGAACCTATGCTGATTATCACATTAGCACACAGGGATCCTATGCAAATTATCACATTAGCAGGGGTGGAACCTATGCTAACTATCACATTAGCACACAGGGATCCTATGCTAATTATCACAGTAGCAGGGGTGGAACCTATGCTGATTATCACATTAGCACACAGGGATCCTATGCTAATTATCACATTAGCAGGGGTGGAACCTATGCTAATTATCACATTAGCAGGGGTGGAACCTATGCTGATTATCACATTAGCACACAGGGATCCTATGCTAATAATCACATTAGCAGGGATGGAACCTATGCTAATTATCACATTAGCAGGGGTGGAACCTATGCTGATTATCACATTAGCGGCGATGGAACCTATGCTGATTATCACATTAGCACACAGGGATCCTATGCTAATTATCAGATTAGCAGGGGTGGAACCTATGCTAATTATCACATTAGCACACAGGGATCCTATGCTAATTATCACAGTAGCAGGGGTGGAACCTATGCTGATTATCACATTAGCACACAGGGATCCTATGCTAATTATCACATTAGCAGGGGTGGAACCTATGCTAATTATCACATTAGCAGGGGTGGAACCTATGCTGATTATCACATTAGCACACAGGGATCCTATGCTAATTATCACATTAGCAGGGATGGAACTTATGCTAATTATCACATTAGCAGGGGTGGAACCTATGCTGATTATCAGATTAGCGGCGATGGAACCTATGCTGATTATCACATTAGCAGGGGTGGAACCTATGCTGATTATCATATTAGCGGCGATGGAACCTATGCTGATTATCACATTAGCACACAGGGATCCTATGCTCATGATCATATTAGCGGGGGTGGAACCCTTGCTGATTATCACATTAGCGGGGCGGAGCCTATAATCATAGTCACATTAGCAGGGGCAGAGCCTTCTCTTTATCGTATTTGCGGGGGAGGACCCAGAGGCATAAACAGGGTAGGACCGAAAATCTGTAAATGCCCACCCAGCAGTGTTGCGTGGGCATTTACAGATGTTAATGTCACTGTGGTGGGCCCAACTGCATTAGTTTCAGGCCCCTCTTGTTAGACAGTCCTGGCTACTCCTCAGGGGTGGACCCTATAATCATAGTCACATTAGCAGGGATGGAGCCTGCCCATTATCGCATTAGCGGGGGTGGAGCCTGCTCATTATCGCATTAGCAGTGGTGGAGCCTGCTCATTATAGCATTAGGTGGAGGTGGAGCCTGCTCATTATTGCATTAGCAGTGGTGGAGCCTGCTCATTATAGCATTAGGTGGAGGTGGAGCCTGCTCATTATTGCATTAGCAGAGGTGGAGCCTGCTCATTGTTGCATTAGCGGGGGTGGAGCCTGCTGATTATCGCATTAGCAGGGTTGGAGCCTGCTCATTATCGCGTTAGGGGGGGTGGAACCTGTTCATTACCGCATTTGCGGGGAAGGAGCCTGCCCATTATCGCATTCGAGGGGGTGGAGCCTGCCCATTATTGCATTAGGAGATTGGAGCCTGCTCATTATCGCGGTAGCAGGGGTGGAGCCTGCTCATTATCGCATCAGCGGGGGTGAAGCCTGATCATTGTCGCATTAGCGGGGGTGGAGCTTGCTCATTATTGCACTGGCGGGGGTGGAGCCTGCGCATTACCACGTTAACGTGGGTGGAGCATGCTCATTATCACGTTAGCTGGGGTGGAGCCTGCTCATTATCGCATTAGTGGAGGAGGAGCCTGCCCATTATCGCATTAGTGGAGGAGGAGCCTGCCCATTATCGCATTAGCTAGTGTGGAGCTCTTGCTAATGAACAGATTAGGAGCTGGTGCCTAAACTCATTAACATGAGTTTGAGCCTAGCCTCCTGACCTCTTAATGCACGCAAGTTTGCCAAATATAACCTCAGCATCAGAACCGGCCTTAGGGGTGGGTCGCCCGGGGAACCTATGCTGATCCCACCATCCCAGTTCGGTGGAGTCTTTCAAGGTCTCCCTCGAGCGGGCATGGTGGGAGAAGGTGTGGCAGACGTCCTATTGAGATTAAATGCGCTCCGCTCTTAGGAGCGGAGCGCATTTAATAGCGGAGTGCATTTAATAACAATAGGGAGCTGATCCACGCCTATTGGAAAATGTTGTTTTGCCGCGGTGGCTGCTAAGGCCGGCCCTGCGCAGCAAGTTCGCAGGCAATATGCCTCTTTACGGTCAAGGGCAGGTGCTTTGAAACTACAGCAATGGTGCCTGAGCACAACATAAAGCCCTGCTAACATATACTACCCCTCACAAGGAAGCACACATTTTAAGATCACCCAGTAGGTAGTTTACAGATTGGTGCAGTTATCATGGGCGTCCTTGACCGCTGGGTGTATATGGGAGGGGTGACTGACTCATCATAGGGTCCGTGGGTGCAGAATTAGATTGAAGACGTTATTCTGTCTCCCTGCCCACCACCCCACCTTATGCACGGTAGACAGCAAGGTTGTGCATATACTGTTTTTTTTTTCATTATAGTTGTTAAGCACAACTAATTGTCTGAGCCTTTCAGGTCCAACAGTTTTCTGAACCCTGGACAACAATGAATGATGAGCGCCGGCGTTATGTAAAGAGATCCACTGCATCTACAATACACACATGAAGCCAAATCAGAACAGGTCTACAGCACAACATAAACCCGCGAGACTATCTTTCCAAACAGTGGCCGTGGAAGAAAGTCAACAGCAGACCAAAATAAAGGATGTCTATAAGGTAAAAAAAAAAAAAAACGACAGAAACGAGTGGAATGTTTTTCTTAATGTCTCAGTTGTCAACACGTGGCACAGTCTGCGCCTTCCAAAGGGCCCGAACAAGCGCATCTGGAAGTTTTAAACGGGCAATAAAAACGCAACAAGAAAAAGCCCACTGTGCCTTCCACGCCACCAAGAAACAATTAGCACGCTTTAAACGGCCAGTAAAAATTGTGTTAAACTCTTTGACAGCGTCGCTTCGCCAGCCTTACTGCAGAACAGTGCACAAAGAACACGTACAACGCAACGCCGTGTTCCCCCGTGCGACCAACAGAAGCTAGAGGCGCCCAACCGCGGGGCCTAGCAGCCAACGGCGCAGAAACCGGTGGAGCGCCTCGAAGTCCGTAATGGATGCTTTAGGCAATGCATCAGCAAACCTCTCCTCATTTGTGTTTTCAGGGCTCTTTCATTAAGTGTGAAACAAAGAAAACTGTCCACGGCACGGGCGTTACAAACATGTCAGGCTCAGTTAGTGCAAATGTGATTTAGTTGGAGGAAGAAATATTAGAGACAGAGGGCGGGGTTATGCTTTCTACGTTATGAACAGTGGACTGGAGAGCAGGTAAGAATGGACAGAGGGGCAATGGCGCAGGTAAAGAGAGTGTGGGACCAGGGTCGTCATTTCGCCAAAATTCCAGGGATAGCGGAAGTGACATCACATGACCCTTGACCTCTGATGACATCACGGGAAGTGATGTCATTTGACACACCCCGAAGCAACATCACTGGAAGGATGGAACACGGCATTTCACCCCTTGGCAAAACAGGAAGTGACATTACATAGCATTGTTCCTAAGTACACTACGAAAAATATGGCACTTTCACTTAGATTTGGGCCTTGTCAGTGCCCTGGCAAATGTGGAAGTGTTGGTTAGCAAACAGAATCAACAGAGGTTCAGTGGGTACATTGAATAGGAAGGGGGATGTTGCGGGATGGACCCTTGGGGGCCCACGCAATGAGAAGCAGGAGTGTAGCCCTAGAGGAGACAAATAGAAAAATGGAGGATGATCCGGCAGGTAGGAGATGAACTGGTCTAGGACTCTGCTCCCTCTGTCCATGCACAGGGAGATAATGGAAAGGAGGGTCTGATGGGAGACATCCCTGAATGCTGCAGTGGGGTCTAGCAGGCCAAGGCAGAATCTGTCACCCTTGTCTACCATGCAAAGGAAATCGTAGACCACTTTGAGAGTGGCTGTCTCTATGCCACACTGAGACTCGTGCCTGATTGATAGGCCCTCAACAAATTGTGGTTGCTTGAAGGGGCCTGCGGTTGTATGGCTGAAGCTCCTTCGAATACTTTTCCAAGGAAGAAGAGGATGTGATAGTTCAGTGATTGGATACTTGTGTGCTGGGTAATGATTGGTTACTTTGTGGAGGTCGGAATGTGGCTGGTTTTCAGGGAGGGTGTTTGTGATTCGTGTTATGTTGAAGACTGAGGGAAGTGATTTGCTGGGGAGTACTTAATGGTGGCGAATGGTCTGACGCCGCACTCAAAGGTAGTGTATTTAAAGGAAGCCTCTATGCTTAGGGGTCATGGACGGGCGATGGGATGGAACGAGGACCGTCTTGCGGTTTGGTGGTGTGGAGTGGATGGTGGGCTTGATGTTTTGTTTTACAGTGTGGATTTTTCTGGCACTCTTTTTCTCTGTAGAGTGAGATATGGGGCTTGCAAGAGGGGGTGATGAGTGTAGAGCTGTGAGGCAGATCATGCTCTTGCTGGAGAGCCTGTCTTTGCCTGTGTTGTGCAGAGGACGCTACTTTTTAGTGTTCTGGGGCCTGAGGATGACTTAGACCTTGTCCCAAAGCTAGTGTTTCTTTTTCTAGTTGAGTTCTTAAGAGTTCCAGAGTGATTCATGGATGTTTTGTTCTTTGGTGGATCAGATGGTGGATGAAGCATGTTTGTTTAGGTTATCTTGTAGCATTTGGCTGACGAAGTGGAGCAGTGTCTTGAAATCAGTGTCCTGGATGGTGGAATCTGACAAGCTGGTGAGATCTTGGGAGAAAGAAGACTTTTAAACAATTGTGTGAAATGATTTTATTTGGTCTGGGCCTTGCCACGGCAGGGATGAAGAGGGGCAGGCAAAGGGCTGGCGTAGAGCAGTGGCACATCCAGGTGTGCTATGAAAGCAATGTGAAGAATACTTTAAGGGCATTCTCTTCCATGCGCTGGAGGATAGCTGATCTCAGGTGTATAAGTGGCCCAGGAGAGCGTCCCCTGTCAGAGGCCTATACTGCAGGTGTGAGAGATGTGAAACTGAAGGAAGAGCTCCAACTAAAAATGTGAACTTGGAGGATCAGTATAAGCACAACAAGGGGTGTTCCCATTTTAATGAATTTGAAGTGATTAAATCATAAATAACTTGACATGAAATGATGCTATATGTCAATAGATCACACCATTTTGAGTGTTCAAGTACCTGGTTGAGAGACTAAATTACATAAAGAATGATTTTTACGTAATGCAAATTGTTAAGAAGAAATTGAATAGTTTATTTCATGAATTAAGGAAGCAGACAAAAGAAAGAAAAAACAAAAAAAAAACATATGTATGTTCATAACCTGAACAAATTTGTTACAAGGCATTGGGCCTCATTACGAGGTTGGAGGTGGCACCGGCACCCGCGAAAGGGGAATCACCGGGCCATTCCGACCTCGGCGGACCTGGTAATTCCCCTTGCGCGGGTGCAGGAGCCGGTACGTCCCCATTCCCATTGAGCCCCAAAAGGGCACAATGGGAATGGGGAGGATGGCAGCAATGGTACCGTTTACAACGGTACCGTTGCTACCATCATGTTCTGTTCGCGGGTTCCGGTACAGCCACCTGGTCAGACCAGGTGGCTGCAGGGGCACCTGCGAGCAAATCCCCTAGTAAGGCGGTACAGTATCAACGGTGCCGGTAGCGATACCGGCACCGTTGTTGCCTTACCGCCATACTCCTAATGAGGCCCAGAGTGTCTATACATAAAATAGATCAACAAAGGTGTGAATATAATGCCCATGAGTACAGTACATCAATGAACATGAATGGATTTGGAATCATACATAAACATCTGTAGTAAAGAGATCTTGAATTTTCATTTCCCCACTAACCTCACCCACTCTCATTCAGATCTGCTAGAACCCCATGCTGACCATGCACATGGCAGCGGAACACAGTATAAATCCGAAGAGCATCACACAACTTATCGTTGGAGGTGCGCACTTGTTTATAGCAGATATATCAACAGTGCAGCGGCACATTGCCTGTGGAGAAAGCAGGCTGGTTTGCTCTCTTTGACATGCTGTAGAGTTAAGGCTCCCTCCTTGTTGCACCCCCAGAAGGAATGATACATTTGGGTGTCACATGCTTCATATCCTTGGAGCTTATCCACAAAATGCCCCCGTTTACCGAAGTCAGAGGTGCAAAACTCTGGACCTCCAGCCTACAAGACGACCATGTTTCAGGGTCATCACTGTAGTACACGACTTCCCATTTGTATCCATTAGATGTGACTTCATCTCATGAATATTCATGATCCATATCCTGAAAGCCTGGCCTGGTTGTAGCCGTCAGGGTCCAGAGTTGCTCAACCTTCATCTAAGTTACAATTGTCCCATCTCTTTGATCAATGTACATTTCCCATCTCAAATAAACTGTTCACTGCAGATCATGGGTCTAAAACCAGCCGCACTCCAGGTACTTTGGACTACAACTCCCATGAATGCTCACCCTTGACTGTGCTTACTAGGGATGATAGTAGCTGTAGTCCAAAACGCCTGGAAAGCTAACAGCTGCAGTCTCTAAAGATGACTGTGCGCAAGAGATCACCGCTTCCGGACAGGGATGTGTCAGTCTCCCAAGTGTTTACCCTGAAAAGTTTTAAAACTTGATTGTTCACCTGCCATTTATATGCTTGAAGGCTGGATGTAGGGTTGCATATCAACGTGGTTTAGAACGAGCAAGAAAGGAAAAACTTCTTTTCACGGCAAAGGAATCACAGAAGAAAAGAAATCTTAACTTCCCCAACAATCCTGCCCTAAAAGATTCGCTTCCCACACTCTCCATTTTAATTATTTTCGTATATGTTGCTTTCTTTACCCAGCTGGAATATTGCAACTTGCTGTACTGGTAGGAGAGACTGACCCCCAAATTTGACCCAACTCAATGGTAAGACTCATCAGAGGCATGAAACGTTCACATAACACATCCTAAACCCGGCATCACGTGCACCTGTGGTCAATAATTCCATAAGTTTACGACTTTAAGCAGAACCTGTTGAATATTGCACCAATTATAACTAAAAAAAGACCGTTTAGTCTATTTTCTGTTTTCAACACTCGAGAAAGAGCTCCAATGGTAATTCTAAATTTCTGTAACCAAGAATACATGTAATGGAAGGAGGATAGGTAAGAAATAAGTCTTACTGTATAATTGCACTTTAACACCGGAAGTAGGTAAGGAATGCTTAAATCCAATCTTATTTCCCATACAGGAAAGGTTCTATTAATATTATCGACCAGGGAATTTAAGATATGGAACCACTCTCAAATGAACGAACATCAAAAAGGTAGGTGAGTCCGTGCTCATCTCACTGCAATAAAGTATCAACAAAACAGCAGACTAATTAAGATCGAACATGGCATTACATTATTACTTAGGAAGATTGCAGATGTACAAATGAGAAGATATGTACGCAAATAATAGAAGTAGTATGGAAGTAATGTACAGCATTATCTATTTTCATTTTAATGTATATGATGACTAAACTAGGAGGATGTAAGGTTCTGAAAAAGGATCTATTATATAATCAGAAAGCAATTGTTGCAATTAAATTTGGACTAGCACATACTTTTGTCTCTATCTTCTTGTTCTATTGGCTGCTTCTTAACAATTCTCTCATTTTTTATTTAGTTTTGGTTGAGTTCATATGATAGTAATCACTCGATTTCCTGATAGATAACACATTCTCGTTTTATGCAATATATGTTAGGCGGGTCTGATCATATATATAATTATAATATTACAATCAAAGCCTTGAAAAAGCTCTGTGGTTCGAAACGTGTTGGCAGGGTAGCGACTAATGATATGTTGAAGTAGACCTTTCCTGAACTTGTGTGGTTTACAAATTATACAAACTATAATCTATTTTGAACAATATATTGCATAACAGTTTATTATATAATATACAGTGACTTAGAGAACTATCTTGTATGATGTTTCTTGATTAAACTATACAGGTAAACGTCTTTAGGAATCATTAACGACAGAAATAGCGTGCTAGCGCACACCAAAAATAGGAACGCATTGTGCCACATTGGCATCGGGCATAGTGCCATCAACTGAGTGTGCACACGTAGCCATCTCATTTTCTAATTGAACTGGTTGCGGGTCAAGAAGCAAATGTGTTTTGCCGATTTCGACAGATCTGAATGAACTTCTCACGCTGGCAACATAGGACAACCCTGATCCCTGGAGCTGCAAAGTTTGCAGATGACAGGAGGAGAAGTGGAAACTGAAGATTTGCAGATGTGATTTGATGTGAGATCCTTGGGAGCTTATCTACTTGCATGTGACTTGAGGAGGCCTGTAACCCAGTGTACTGTGTTGTGAGAACATTGGGATTCTGGCTTGAGGAGGGGTGGTCAATGATGAATGCGTGGATTTTCTGGGCAGGAGTGCTGGCTATTTCTATAGGGGATATTTTGGGGTAGGATTTTTACTTTTTCTGTGGATGGGGCGGTTATATGGGATCATGTGTCTTGCTGGGGATGGAGTTGACGATGAAAATATTTCTTAAGAAGGACAAGGATGTATGTTAAGCTAAGTGCATTTGATGCTCCGGTCGGTGGTAAAGGTAAGAGAGGAATGAGAAGAAGGTTAGGAGGGAGGGATGGTGAAAATGACAGCGGGAAGGAGGAAATATTTGGGTTTGATGGTTCAGTGAATAGCAGGGTGTGGTCACTATTGCCAGATGCAATATGCATGTTGCAAGGCCTAAGCAGAACATGATTTATATGGTGCATGTCTGAAAGTGCACATCTGCATTAGAAAGGTTCTGCAATGGGCCCCAAAGCCCAATTCCTGTCAATGTCCTATTCTGTAGGGAGAATCGGTGAGGATAGACTGCGTTTCACGCAATCCTGGTGAGAGAGGGGCCCAGAGCCTTAAACCCTGGTCTAGATTGTGTGGACGGCTGCAGGAGATGGCCATCTTGTTAGCTCAGTATCTTGGGGGGTTTTGGCGGATCACCCTGTGGCCATTATGGTCAGGTTTGAAGAGGATTCAATTTTACAGCGGGTACAGAATCAATGCAGAAGTGTGGAAAAACCCAACAAAAACAATATTCATAAGAAATCTCGTTCAACACTCATCCATTATTTCAGGCAAAATGTTTACATTTACCATTTACAATGATAGACTCCGGCCTTACTCTATAAAATTAATCTCAGATATTTCATTTAGCAAATAACGTTCTGTCACATCTTCTATGTCAACACAATACATGTCACAAATAAACATCATTAGATAATTGTACCAATCTCTTACTGGGGTTAGTATGCACAATATCATAAAGCACAAATATCATATAGAACACAATAAGTTAAAAGACACTGGCAGTATGTCACACAATTATCTTCTTTTAGACGTACATATTCTTTTTACAACATTGCCCCCAAATAACACTCTCGCTGTAAAACAGCCTCCCTGTTACACTAGGAAAGAGACCAATGTCGACACAATGTGTTTCGGCCATTGATAGACAGTGCATTCTACTATTCTACCATTGATTAACAACAGACCTTCATCAGGACAAACAAAATTTCTGTCCAACAAATGCAAATCCCACTGTATTCAGCTTTGTGTATGAAGCCTTTTCCAATCAGATAGATTATGGGATCAAAGAGAAACATTGTTCAACATTTCTGGTCAGCCGACAGCAATCAATGTGTTTATCATGAGGAAAACATCTCTGCACCTCCTCTATGGGACCTAACATCGCCAAATGGGTAACTTGCATTTCTTTAATCATTTCTTTTTTTAAACTTTTTAATACGTTTTAGTTTTTTCTTTTTTCCATTTTTGATTTTTTTTAAAACTCTTTATTTACAGATTTTACACTTTGTCACATAAAGAAAACCAAATCAAACAGAACAGTTTTAAAAACGTTTTTATCTGACTTGTACAATGGAGCAGGCAGCAGCAATAGGAAGTGTTAATAGCGTGGACTTCGGGAAGTCCCGTGGGATGGGCGGGACCACCATCCACTTTGGACAGGACCATGTCTGATGTTATTCCTGTTAAATCTTAATACGGTAGCTGTATCCATTTCTTAAACTAATAGGTTGGTTTTAGGAAAGTTGGAGGACTTTTTCGATGTTGGGGTTTAGGATTTACCCCGGGGCTTGGCATATACGTTTTGAGCTGGCAGCGCTCTTTTTGGTTACTCAGGGAAACAGGGTGGTGCTTGTAGGTTATATTTTGCAGGGAATTGGGCGTGCATATCAGTTTAATCGTCATGAATAAATAAGATTGCATTCATGTTTTTGTGTTGAGTGTTTGTATGGCTGGTCAGTGCTTTAGGTAAAAGTAATGTGCATTTGAAATAAAAAATACATGCACCCTACCTCCCATTCACAAACCGATCATGGCACTCACATAACCCTGCATGCGCACTTTAACACAACACGTGGTCATTTTTCACACTTAATGCATCAGCGTGGCATGTTCACCAGCTCAGGGCCACATCACACACACAAGTAGATGCACACACCTGCACACTCAAGAAAGGAAAGCCTGGACTAGAATAAACCAAACGAGACCAGAATTCAAAGCAACATTTTATTTAAAGAACCGTGTAGCTTTCCTAAAACAAATATATACAGCCGGAGTTCAAAATAACCATAGATTCTAATTACAGTAATATATTAACTATGTTTATCATGTAAAAAATAGAACATTTACTCAAATCAGGTCTCTCGCTTCTCTTCTTCCACTCTACTCTCCGCGCCACCACTTGTTTACCCCCTCGTTTGCTCTCCTTCATTTTCTCTCTCTCTCTATTGTTGCCCCTTCTACCTCAACATGCCTCTCACTTTTTCTTGCCTCCACCATTAGCTCTATCGTTCCACCTGCCCTTTCCCTTCCCTTCTCCCTTGCTTTTAAACCCCTCCCTTTCCTATTTCTTTCTCGCTTTTCTACCTCTTCCCACCTATGCCCCCCTCCTAACTTCCCTGCCTCCTTTCTCTCCCTCTTTCTTACACTCCCCTGCCGCCACTCCCTGCTTCCCTCACACCATGTAGGTCTCCTTTCGTCTGCCTCCCCTTGTTGCCAATTCCTCTGCCTAGTTTGGTTCCCATCTTCTCCATTTTCTGCCCCTTTGACTCTGTGTACGCCTATCTCCATTGCTTCCTTTCTGCCTCTATAGTGACAGCTCTACACAGCATCTATCGTCTACTTCTACCAGGCTTTTATACGCCTTCTGGATCACTCCCCTCTTGGATTGACCAGAGAAAGTCTTTTAGCTCTCTCATCCCTCCCCCTCCTCACCTAGATCGCACGCCCTCTTCTCCCGCTCTTTAGTCACTGCCTCACATGGCCTTGCCCTTGCCCGGCCACCGGCGTTTCCCTGTCTTCCCGTCCCTCCTCTTCTCCCTGTTCTCATCCTCTC
Organism: Ambystoma mexicanum; assembly: GCA_002915635.3. NCBI lineage: Eukaryota > Metazoa > Chordata > Amphibia > Caudata > Ambystomatidae > Ambystoma > Ambystoma mexicanum. The sequence goes on from CM030321.1 coordinate 909,493,755, forward strand.
TCCCGCGCCCTCCTCTGCCCTGCCGTCCTTCCTTCTTCTTCTTCTTCCTCTTCTTCTTCTTCCTCTTGGTCCAGCCGGAGGAGCCCAGCTCCTCCTCAGCAGCGGGCCTGAAGAGAAACACAAGACAGCAGTATGAGCTTGAGGCAGCACTGTGGGGACCAAGGCTTGTCTGCATTGTGTATGGTGAATCAGCCCTGCTCAACCACTGACTCTCTCTGTGACCTTGTGCGTTTGCTTCTATGTATTATTGGGTGCGCCAAGCCACCAAATAGTAAAATCCAGTCGGGTTTTCAGAATGACCACAATGTTCAAATGATCTTCAATGAAATACATTGTATGTAGATATTTCTAATGCCATTGTGGGTCACTTGAACCCCAGACGCCATTACACTAAGCAGTGGTTGGATGAGCGTAGTCCTATGTCCCTGTGCCTCAGTCCCTCCCACCCACAGGAATTGACCCTTCATGCAACCACAGGAAGGACAGCCGCTTTCTTGTGCTCAGCAACTGCCTGCTTGCGTGAACTCCGGGAACAATTGCACGCCCCTTTTCCTCAACCCAATTCAGACTCAATGGCTCACGCTTTATGACCTCAAAAGGTGCCCCCAAGCTTTGCCTCAGTCCAGTTCAAGTTCGGCCACTTGCTCTTTACATAGACTTTCTTAATATAGCAAACCATGTTGGGTCTGGGAGGGCATCCACCAATCCTGCGGAAGGATATGAACGTGTCAGAGGGCATTCCTTCTAGGTGGGGAGTGCTGCTCTTTATCATACTGCTCCCAAGAGCTGATGTCAATGGTGAGAGGATGGGGGTTTCCAGGGCAGAAAAAGAGCCCCATTTATGGTGATATTTAAAGGGGTCTGAAGATGGTGTTCATGAGAAGGGAGATCGGGTCTTTCCTAAGGCGGAGAACGTTTTTATTTTATTTTAATAAACACTACTGAGACCGGGGATATTAATACACAGAGATAACCTGTGGTTCATGATAGGTGAAATAGGACAGTATTTGCCGATCTGCTGTAGGTGGGAAAATACCAAATTTGACAAGTGGCTTTTGGGGATAAATAATGTCACATGAATCTTGATGTCTATTCTCTCAGGAGAGGTGAACATGCTGACGTGTTTCGGTCTGTAAATAGTGGTTAATAGGGGCTTCTTCAGGACACAAATCAGTGCCTCAATCTAACCTTCAAGTGCTACCACTTACTCTGTGTGTGACACAAGAAGAGTCTGATTCCGTCCCTATGCATCTGTCTAACACCAGTGCTGTGTTATATGACAAGTTGTTGTAACCCACACAACCTCCCCCTCTCCTTAGCTCTGTCCTTCATTCTGTGAGCAGCTTGGACAGGATTCACATGTCTTCAATGTTTACTATTAGGCTATAACATAACTTAGCTTTTTGAAGCCAATGCATTGTGAACTGATGCCGTCATGGCAGCTAGAGATTAACAGAAACCTAATTCAGAGCATCACAGAGTTTCGCTCTAGGGTGGTGAGCTGTTCCTCAGGGTTCAAAGATGATATAGTCAGCAACCGTGCACTATAGAAGTATATTCACTTGCTCCAACTACTGTACTCTACAAAGGTCATGGGGTGTTAGAAGACTAAGAAAGGTTATGTGGGCTAGTAGCCATAGGCAGAGAAGTACTCTGCAGTCTACTTACACACATTGGCCGAGGCATGCGCCGTAGCCGACCTCTGCCTGCAGCTTGTAGGTGCTCCACTCTTTCCAGGATGTTGAGGAGCTGGCCACAGCAGCGTCTCTGGCTCCAGGCATCATCACCATCCATCCGTAGCGCGGGGGGAACCCGTGAGGCAGAGCGGCCTGCCCTGATTCTGCGGAAGAAAGATGCAGAACCGTTGAAGAGAAAGAGAAAGGAGGGCGTGGACCAAGAAATGTGTGCAAGGGTGGGTACGTCTTATTGCCGAAATGCATGTCCCTTTTTTATGTTTGGAGCTGGTGCTCACCTATATTTGTGTGACCTGAAGCCAGGAGAGAGAGTGCTTGGTTGTAGGGGGCTGGCTCCTGGATACTTTAACATTACCCCTCCCCCAAAGTAATTGACACAATGTCAATTATTCACTGCTTTCACAGCTGCATCCCTCTCCTCTGGCCCTCTCGAGCCGTGAGCAGAGGAGGCACCATTCATAAGGACATGTGGGTTGTGGGAGTCTAGTAGAGGAGGGTTTTACCCACAGAGCAGATGCCACTTCCTTAGCGCTAACTTGAAAATCAAGGTGCTGAAAAGGCCCCGATGTATGGGACGTGGGGTTATTCTCCCCCCCCCCTTGTGTTCTTGAATAGACATAAAGCAACTAAAAGATGAAAAGTCGTGATTTGGCTGAAAAATCTAATCTGATAGGTAATATTTTTAAATTATAACCTAGCAATCTTGTCAGCATTTTGCACGCAGCCTCTCTCCCAGTTATCTGGCATGATTAGGCTCCAATAGGAAGCAAGAAGGTAACGAAAAGAGGGTGGCCTATTCTGAGCGGAGACTGTGGGTGAGGTGTTGATTTTTGCCCGGGTCCAAGCCACTCCTCTCAAAACCCAAATTGACTGCAAGAGGTGAGGGCAGATTGGTCGATCCAGTAAATGCCAGATGAAGTGGTCTGCTACTTGAAAGAGTTTCAGGTCCACTCTGTACGGACCCTCCTGACTATCCCATATCCCATGGTACTGCTCTCCACTGTCTCCCGGGTGACCAACGAAACCATTTGTGGGGAATATGTAAGCGCATCCTTATTCATTGCTGCACTAAACCAACAACTGGTTGGAGCACTACCCACACGGCTCAGATTTCAGGGAGAAAAATAGAAAAGCAAAATACCCTTGCCAGAGAGATTAGAGTCCAATCCCCTAAACCTCACAGAAGATGGTGTTTGATGCTAGCATTTTGGTAACATTCTACATTTTAAGAGTGGTGTCGAGGAGTTACCGGCAGCCTGTCTAGTGCTGAGAGCCAGTGAATTAGAAGCTCCCCTTGGAGTCGGGCCTTCCTTCTTTTCATGCTCTTCTGCCTGCCCATTCCAGTGCTGGGTTTAGGATCAGAATTTGCTAAAGGGTTGCGTGTGAAGGCCTGCCCACCCTATAACCTTTTCCTTCTGTAAACCTAAACCAATGGGGTAAGCTCCTGAATGACATCATTGAATGCATTCTAACCTCTCCTATTTTAGCAGTTGTGTTGTTGTTATTATTATTATTATTACTACTATGGTATTTATTGAATGTGGTCCTACCTTTGGGAAGCAACCTAGCAGTTAACAATCATAGGGGAAGAATGCAGTGAGGGAAACAGAGAAAAAGGGAGTGGGGAACTAACAACAGGGGACAGCGGGCAATTGACACCAAGGGATCTACAAGCAACCAGGGGAGGAAAGAGTGGGGAGCAGATCAGGGAGTGCCAGGTAGGGTGTGGAGTGCAGTGTGTGGACCTAGGTGTTAAGGTGAAGCCATTCCTATAGAGGAAGGTCTCTGATGTTGACGGGGAGGAGGCTCCAGAGTCTTGAAGCATAGACAGAGAAGGCATGTCTTCCGGTTCTTTCCTTCCTGCACCGTCTGAGTTCAAGTCTGCACAGGTCCTGACTTCTGGTGGATCACAGGCCTCTGGAGATGCTGAGTTTCTAAATGAGGTAGCTTGTAAACTTTAGGGTGTCAGCCTTGTAGATGATGCAACGTGATTTAAAGATGATACAGGCACCACTGAAGTTCCAAGAGGGTCAGGGTGATGTGGTCGAATTTGCTGAGTCCTTTGATGAGTCATGCTGCTACATGCAGGACACAGCTCAGAGATGCAAGTGCAGTCGATGGAAGGCCTCCTGGTCATTGCCACCTTTCAGGTGGGAGAGGACCAAGGTTTGGACAGCAGATCTGAAGTTCTTTTCTGGGATGGAGGGATTGATTTTCCACAGTAGAGAAAGTTGGTACCAAGCAGTTTGTGCCTTCCTTGCTATGTGTTGTTTGAAGGCGAGCTGTCTGTCGATGTCGAAACCAAGGGACTTGGCGCAGGCGGCCAGCTGGGGTGTGAAGCCCTCGAGGTTCATAGCAGAGAGCCAAGTCTGAATGTCAGGGTATTCAGTGTTGTTGGTCAGCAGTAGGAATTCAGTCTTGGAGGGGATGCGTTTCAGGCAGGCACTGGACATCCATGACTGGATCAACGTGAGGCAGGCATTAGCCTGTGGATGTCTTGAGGTAGATCTGCGTGTCGTCTGCATGTTTTTGGATGCGGATGTTGTGTGGAGCAAAGAGGGTTCAGAGCAGTTCCACGTAAAGATTGGATATCACAAGGGACAGGATGGCTATGTAGAGTTGGTGAACAGCAGGAATCCATTTGTACGAACTGGTGGCGATTAGCAAGATAGGATTTAAACAAGCTGAGGACATTCTTGCTGATCTGCATGTTGCAAAGTAGATTGTCAGTGTCTGGTGGTTTACTATGCCAAATGCTGCTGAGAGGTCAAAGAGATCTAGGAGGCAAGGATGGCCATCATCGAGGATTTTAAGACCATCGTAGATCACCTTGATGGTAGCTGTTTCTGTGCTGCATCTGGGTCTGAAGCCAAATTGGTCGGACTGAAGGAGGCTACTGGCCTCAATGTGTTGGAGGAGTTGCGTGGCTAATGCTTTCGCAAGGATTTTACCTAGGAAGGAAGATGGGGGTTAGTTGCTGAGGTTGTCATGGTCCAGCATTGGTTTCTTGGGAAGCGGGAGGATATGTCTGGTCTTGAGGGTTGAGGGGTAGGGGCCTTGAGTTAGGGAGCTGTTGATGATTGTTACATAAGCAAGGAGTGCTTCAGTTGAAAGGGTCTTGAGTACGGGAGAAGGGAAGATGTCACCTGCATACAAAGTGTCCTTGAGCGATGCTAGGGTGGCAGTGAGGTCTACCATAGTTAATGTCTTCAAAGTTGTCCAGGTAGTTGTGGTTTTGTGAGGGTGTAGTGTGCTGTCACTTGTGGCCTTGGTGTCTATGTGTTGGTGGATCCTGCTGACCTTTCTGATGAAGAATGAGTTGATGGCTGTGGATTTTCCGATGGAATGCGGTATGGGCGGGTCGGGCCGAGGGTTGACGCTGTGCTTGATGGCTTTGAAGAGGACTCTGCTTTTACTGTTGACATTGGCTATGGTGTTTTGGAAGTAAGTGGTCTTGACAGTGGTGATCATTCATCTGCTTGTAGAATGGAGCTCCTTGAGCAGGGAGAGGTTGATGCACTGCATGATTTTTGGCAATTCTTTTCTGGTTTTCTGATGGTTTGTTCATTGAAGTTCAGTTCTTGAGTGTACCATGGTGCGGAAGGTTTAGGCTTGAGGGTGCGTTATTTCACTGGGGCATGGAGGTTGATGTTGTTTGTGAGGGTGGCATTGAGTTCTTGTTGAAGCAAGTTGCAGTCCTGGTTCGTAAGAGGTAGATCAGCCCATTTGAGGTGGAGTTTGGTGATGTCTGCTGATAGTGCCTCCACTGGGAAGTTCTTGAATAATCTGAAGACTTGCTTGCTGGGTTTCCGATGTGTTTGCTTGAAAGGTGTGATGTGACTAATCTCAAAGGGGGTTGCCAGATTGTCTGACCAGTCGAGTGGGATAGGAGGGCTGTGATGGAGGCTGGGCAGGGCGGTGAGGCTGAGGATATTGCCTTTGCTGTAAGTAGGCTCTTGCGTGTGCTGTGTGAGGTTCAGAGTCTCGAGTAGGCACTGGAGATCTTCCTTCATTGACTCGGTTGCTGGGCTGCCCAGGGATGCTAAAGTCACAGAGAAAGATGGTGTTGGCATGTGCGAGAGACATGGTGGTGACCGAATCAGTGAAGTCTTTGATGAAGGAGGTGTTGGGCTTGGGTGGTGTGCAGATGAGATGAAAGGGCCTATATCCGTTGTGAGCGAAGGAAGGGTGTGTGGTCCTTGCAAGCATGGGTGTTACCCAAGGGCAATGCAGAAAGGGTTATCAGCCCAACAGGATTAGTGCACCTGAACGCATGCCCTTGTAAGTTGCATTTGACCGTACTTTATTTCACTAGGATTATAAATGCATTGTTTTTTTAATAGAATACCCTTTTTGGGGGTGGATAATTGTATAGTATTTGGAATTATTTTCTCCTGTGGTACATTAGGCAAGGGCAAAGTGTGCCCATTTCCTCTAAAAGTGTAAAGCCGCGGTCAGCCATCCTCTAGCTTCTGGGTACAGGTGAGGCGCGTTCACCCACTGCCTGGCTCACTGTGTTGGAGGAAACTTGCACACACTGATCTATAAGTCCCACCCACATTCTATGCCGCAAGCAGGGCTACGCTTGCCAGGCAATCTCTGGGAATGTCATCCCTCTTGAATGGAATGTCACCCAGCCCACTACACGTTGCTACGTCAAAGGCATCAACCCGGCTAGTTAAGTGTTTGCAGAAGTGCAACTGGCCAGGGCCACCATTTGGGGGCGTAAATGGACCCAGCTGTACAGAGCCTGCTATGACACCCCGTAAAACAGTGTGTGATGGTCCAGGCAAATGTGACTTCTGCTGACCATGGCTGGAACTGCTGATGAAATAAATGAATCCCTAAAAAGGTACAGCCAGTCACTGCTCTTACAGCGACACCTGCTGGCCAGAACAGGGAGTACCTTTGGGGTAATGCAGAGCACATGGCGAGAGAAAGTTGCACGTATCTCGTATAGTGACACCTGCTGGGAACTGGCTAGTGCACCTGGCCTACAGATCACCTGGTCTGTGAGCTAGAACGACAATACACACAAAAAGATGGGGCATGTAACCATGACTGGAGCGTCCTTCGCATGAAATGACACATAAGAACCACGAAAAGACAAACACAACAGAAATTACTTACCAAAAAAGAGCTGTCTAGTTAGAGTATTTACCACGCCAACCCAAGTGCCAACCTTACAAGGTATCCACTTGTGAGAAGGTAGCGGTGAGGCATCTCCGAGGAGGTGGGCACATGGCCTAGCGGATACTATTGGATCGCTTGTGCCCCCCCTTCCTCCAGAACAGTTTTGTGTGGCTCTACACTGCCACCAAAATGCACTTGCCACAATTTTCCCTTGCCCTTAAGGAATCCTTGCCCATAGTGCCCGGCAGCGAGCCACGGCCAAATCAACAGGGTGCCAACTCAGAGTGGCCATACTCAGACATTCTCAAGTGTGAGGATGCAATTCTCCCCCAACCCAAAGAGCACGCACGTGCAGATACACGCGTGCACGCACACCCACCAGTGCATGAGCATGCCAATCCATCCACTCAAAGGACACATACCCCTTCCATATGTCCAAGCTCTCCCACCCCTCGCCCAAGTCAGTGCACCTATGCAATTGTGTTCCAACATGAAAGACATACAAACATCAATGTGCCCTCACACGTTCCACTAAAAGCTCTCACACCACCATGCTTGCGTATGTAGACCCCTTCCCCCCGGCCCCATCAGTGCCTCTTCCTTCATTTCTGGGCAGCAGGTGAATTTTAGGGAACACATAGTGCCCCTCTACCTCTTCATATGCATCCATCTTTCTCTCGTAATATTAAATGCGTCTGCTCATGTCGAGTCCATGCAGCTTGGAGTTGGGGATCATTGCCACGTGAGGTGCTGACATTAAATGGGGCAATGCACTTGCAAGGGCATGGAACGTGTACGTCATTGCACATGCTGGGGGCACTCATTGCTACAGGTGTTGGGGTGCAACTCTAGAAATGGATGGGCTCCGCAAAGATCACGAAGTGCTATGTGCCCAGAAGCCTGATTTATGTGACTCTGGCCTCTTCAAAGGTTCCAGGGCCTGCTGCAGCAGAAAACCCATCCATAAAATGCTTCACAATAGAGAGCATTTTAGGGGGCAGTGTTTAATAACCCATCAGTGTGAGCTGTTATCTGGCTTCTTGTTCTGCCCTGCCCCTTGGTTTCAGTAGCCTGGGTCCTGCTGGCCCACAGCTTGGCATTTACATTTTGCGGGACTGGGAGCTCATCAAACTAAGGCGGGTACATGTAGTCGCAAAGGATGGGGGACAAATGAAAACCAAGAGACGGCCTGAGTGACATCAGTAGGCTTTCCCTTCCCATCAGGAACATTCAAATGCCATCCAAGATGGCGTCTCGGGTGACCTAGCAGTGGGAGGAGGTTTCAAATAAAGACTCTAGCAAGGAACCCACTGAGAAGTCCAGCAGAGATCTTTGCATCTCTAGGTTATAGATGGCAATGCAAGGAGAACTATGGGTGGGTGGAGAGACGCTGAATGTCAGGACTGGTCAACAGTACACAAAGATGTTTCCTATGTTGCAATTGGTGTAAGAAAAAAACATTTGTGCATTAGAGTCCTTGCAGGTGATTAGTACCCCCAAACAATCAATGCTGGGGAAAAAACAAAAGAGAGCATTTATCAGGCCAACACCGCCCAATATGCATTGTTCTGTCCGATACCCTTCCACTCGGATATCCATCGCTGCCTTATCTCACTGATCACATTTTGTTTCTGACCAGTTTTGCAATCTTCTACAGGATTGGAATAACTGGAGCTCGGTGTAACGCAGGCAGCCATCTTTGACTGGTGCAATCATCAGCACTGGTCCCCTGGTATTAACGTTCTTTCTGGTGATATCTGTCAACTACAGAAGTCACTTACCGTCTACATCTTCCAATCACAATTTATAGGTCCGCATAACTATAAACCAACAAATAACCGTGTTCTGTTGGACTTGTTTTATGTGCAAGCACAGTTCTAACCCGTGTATTGTTTCTATGATAGAGAACTCAGAGTGGGGAACATTACACAGATCAAAATGGAGGTTGATTTCCCGGCCTCCCTGGTTGTGTGTAGAAATGCCATTTTATTGCAGGCAGGCGACCTTTCATGGTGCGCTCTGACTGTTAACATGCACCATCTTGGTATGGGCAGGCTAGTGTTTTATCACCAGAGGCAATCATAGGGATTTTTCAAATGACGAACTACCTCAATATTTGTGAATAATGTGACAGCCAATGTAACACTCAAACCGTGTGTGAACTCGTAGCATCACGTGTTCAGTAAATGTGCTTTGACAGAGGCTACTATGATCAGAGGGGCCTTCTGCTGTGTCTGCTGAAAGAGATGGAAAACAGGGTGTTTGTCGCTCCTACACCCTAAGTACATACACATGTTACAAACGTTTTCCCGATCCCCCACCCAAAGTACACACACAGAGCTGTGCATGTGCTCTCACACCCGTTACCAAAGGTGTGCAAACACATCCATGAGTAGGGTGTGGCAATAGAACAAGTTGACCTTAGATAACGCACTTGCACCCATGTAAGCACTCCAAGTCAAACACAAAACTCTTCCATATGGGTAAATATAGAAATGTATGCACACACATGCAAAGACTAACAGGCAAATGCTTTATATTTTGCATGGAGCAATGCCACACCTTACACCGACAGGCATGCAAGTATGCTCCCAAAAACACAGCAACACATGCACAAAAACACACGAATTGGCATTCTGCTAATTACTCTTGTGTACATATGTTAATATTATGGGCCCAATTGATGGAATTATCAAGGGTATTGAGCGCGCACCTGCACGCAAATCTGCCTTGGTTGATTTATGGAATCGAATGCGCAGCACTTTTCCTGGACTTGGTGGAGTTTGCGCTAGCTCCGCACGTCTGTGTGAGCCGTCAAGTGCCTTGCATGAGACTCCAAGAAGAGCGTGGGCATGGCTTGCACAGAGGGCTGGAAAGGGCAGAACACCAAAAAATGAGGCTGAACTTGCGAAAAAGTGGGCGTTCCGAGGGACGGCCTGCAGGCAGTCCCTCGCACACCCACAATTGTGTGGCATAAGACGTGTTCATGGATTCGATCGCGCAACGTCTCACCTGAGAAATGGCCATGCAAGTTCTTCATGCGATCCACCACCCAAAAGCATGCGCAAATGCACTTGCATGTAGGATTTGCAGCACACAGGTGGGGTTGCATGTCGGATTTTGGGGTGCGTGTGCTTAATCAGGGTTCTGATGTAACTAAGGGGTGTGCATAAGGAGTGTAGCGGGGTGGAGGGACGTTTAACAGGGTTTGCATGCAGATTTCCCGAGTCATTGCCGAGTTTTGATTGCATGTTGTCGGGGTGCTGAACCCGCGCATGGTCCCCGAGTCGCAGGCCTGCTTATGGGGGACCCCATGCACGTTTTGAAGGGTGCGTGTATTCGCACCCGGGGGAACGCACACATGTAGCTGCTCTGGCTGTTAATGCTTTGTGTGTGGGCATGTCTGGGATGGTCTGGGTGCGACTTGCGAGTACGGTTACTGTGCGCTGTAAACTCCATGAATACGCTGGGCGTGCATTTTTCTTTCTGCGCACAGGCTCACGCAGTGTCCCGCTCGGTGGCGTCCCTTGTGGGTTTTCTGCTCACATTTCCATGAATCGGGGTCTAAATGTGTAAATGTATCCTGTCACATTTATACATGAATGCACACTAGTGTAAGCAAACACACTCAGTCTGCAACAACCAGTCATGGGAGATAAACCCTGCACACTTTCAAGTTGGTGGTATGCTTAATATCCCATGTATGTCATGGTCAAGAGTATATGACATGTATGGATGTGTTCTACGTAGAGCGTGGTGGTCTAGCTTTAGTCTGTGTAATGGAACCTGTGGCTTGTAGTTCCAGCAGACACATTCTTTAGTTGTTGCTAGGTGCTGATTAAAACCTGATTGGTACTCTTAAGATATTGATACAGGAGTGTGCCTGGTGTGGGGGGACAGAGGGTCTGTGATTAACTGATATGTAGCAGCACAAGGACCTGGGTTACCATCTGTGCATAACTGAAAACCAGTACATATTATATGAGCCACAGCTTGGATTTAGGGTTGGGGGGAGGGGCGCTATTGGGATGTCTGTGTTCTCTACTATAGAAGTAGAGTACTATATACAAATTAACCACACAGAGCCATATCAAAAGTGATTATTTCAGTTATATTCCACCCTGTGTGTTATTGGATTATCCACAATTGCCTTTACCTCATAATTGACCCTCATTTGGAGGGTGTCTCCCATTTGGTCTCATTATTACTCTCCCATCAAGCCCCATTCTTCTGATTCACTTCAGTGTGATCCTACACCTAGTAAACTTTCATCAGTCCCAAGAAGTATGTCTGTCTCCTTAGACTTCAATAGGATCTGTGTGCAGCACTATTTAACTTAACTGATGCCAGGGGCTTTATTGTGATTTGTACAACGCAGAATCTCCTTGAAAATGTATCAAAGGAAGAGCACCGACTGCTGACAGACTGAACAAAAGGGTGAATGTGTGTATCTAAATGCTGAGCCACGGGTCTCCCTCTTGGGTGCAGAGTCTCTCCAGCATGTACCTGTTATGCTGTGCTAGAGTGAGGTAGAGGCTAGTTCGAGACTAGTGCATTCCATGGGTGATGTCTTGTCTTGTGCCTCTGATCAGGTGCTGCACATCCCAATGGGGCTGTGTTCCCTAAATGCCAGGGAGGGGTAACCCTGGGTTAGCATTACATTGACTTTACACTAGTGCACGTCCAAGTAGAACTAAGGCAAACATTGCCCTAGTGCACAAAAGATTATTTTTGTTATTATTATATACTAATCCTAAATATATGACATTTTTACACACAGAAATATACATTAAAAGAAAATTGGAAATTGACGTTTATACACAGCCATGTATAATTCACATTGAGTGTCAAGTACTATTCCAATTACACGATCCATCCATATCTAGTCAAATATCAGGTTGCAATCGATTCCAACCATTTTTCAATTTCCCGCCACAGACAAGTCAAACAGGCTTTTGTTCTCCCCTCCATGTACCAAGTGGACAACTCATTAGTGTTGGGGTAAATAGCCTCACACACCCCTTACGCCAGCAAAGATTTCTGACGCAAAAGTGACAAATACCAACATTCTGTTAAGAAATATTTCACACGTTCAATTTGATCAGCTCTACACAAAAGACAAGTTCTCAGGGATTTATTAACTTTATTCCACGCCCCCTTCTTTTCACCAGAGTGTACTAAATTAAATTGTATTCTCATATAATCTCTTCCAATGTATTAATAGTAGTAGACTTATAGCATGGCAGCAATCCTCTGTTTACTTTTTTCTTCGTTTATCAATGGCAGCCATTGAAAGAGAGAAGGGACTAGATGTAGTCCCTTCTCCCCTTCCATGGTGGCCATTTTGTTTCTTCTTTTTTTTACTCATTGCAATAAGCCCCTTGCCGGCAGGGGCATTACCTGACACAGTAATCCCCTAACCCCGCCTCCGGCTTGGGCCTTATTGCTTAATAAGTATATGCAGGGGATCCACGTTGTATTTAATAACGAAATTAAGTCTACACTGATTGGCAATACATTTTTTGAAGGTACTGATAGTTTGGCCCTCAGATATTCTACTGATAAGATCTTAGATAAGTACGTACACAAAGAGAAGTTGTTCCCATCAGGCATTATTTATATCCACTTAGGCAAATATCTATAATAGGGCCAAATGCGTCACAATTATTAAGTTTGGTCAACCCTGCTGGAAAAAAGTAAAGAATGAATCTTCAGATACAAACACAAGAAAATACCCCAAACAGTTTTTTTTTTGTACACATTTGATATTAACAAATATTCAAATGTTTCTAAAAAACAGGGGGTGCTGCTTGTAAAGAAATGCAAAGCAACACATGTATAAGAAAAATAAAATAAACCAAATAACATACATGAAATATAATAAATATACAGAAACATAAAGAAAGAAAAAGAACAATTCAAGCAAACTAACTAGGCAAAGGGCACCTAATCTAAGTATTTTTCCAAAGGTAAAGGAAACAAAAATATAATCATCGAAGGTCTACATAACATCATGCACCCTCCCATGAAATATTCACATGGCTATAATTCAAATTTGTTATCAGCCTAGGGCAAGGGGTCCAGCCCTAGATATGCATGCGGACAAAAATGTAAATGGAAGGCACATTAGGACGTTTCGGCAGTGTCATTTTTTTCCCACCTTCATCAGGACCAGGAAAGTAAAGGACCCAGCACATGCAGGCATGGAGTCTAATCAAGAGAGCAGAGAATCATTAATGTATCTTCCGGGTGGAACTGCCAAACCCAAGTTGCAATGCATTAAAACGAGGGCTCAAAGTGCGAGAAAAAAAGCACACCCTTAATGTCGGGAACTGGACTTAATGAACCAAGAATGTCAGGCCAAAATCTGGAACGAATGCAAACCTCAACGTAGGGGAAGACCTCAATGTGAAAGGCAAACAGAGAACTGCAGCTTCACTCACTTGGAATAGAGGATGGCGTGGAGGCATGTGTCAAATAACACAGCCCACCCACAAACACAAGGTGAGTCTTACTGTGTGTTCGAATGGGGGCCAAGTGCTTCTGACTCCACTGAGAAGAAAAGTGCAACACAAGCGATCAATTCACGTGTTATGTTCCCCCTCCTTTGCCTCATTTCCCCCTCCCTTGCCTCGTCGCGCCTTGAAACACTTGTGCATAGGTGCATTACAAATGCCATATCATATCATATAATATGCCGCCCCAGTTGAACAACAACTTTGATACAAACGGCATGTATTTCGCCGTACCTCCGAAGCGAAATGTCAACACCCAATGTCAAGCCACTAATTGTTCTCAAACAGAAGCTTTCCATTTTACATAAATCTTGGGGCTTGTCATTTGCCCATATTTCGGATCCATAAAAAATGGTTGGGATGGTTTTAGCCAAGTAGATGTGTCCAAGGGCTTTAACAGTATATCCAGAATTGTGTTTGGCGACCCCTATTCTAAATGGAAGTAACTGCTGTAGTGACTGCCTCACATTTATGTATGTGCCAGTTCAACTTGCATTCGACTATAACCCCCAAATAGTTATAATGCTCCACTTCTTTGATAGCACAGACATTCAGATTCCATTTGAAGCCTCCCCTAAGCGTTAAAATTCTGGTCTGAAATGTCATTATCTTAGTTTTGGCAACAGAAATTACCAGGTGATTAGCCAATGCATATTTAGCCAGCAGATCAAGTTGTGATTGGAGTAGTATCTAGTAAAATAAGGACATCGGTGTAATAATAGTACAGCACCAGCTCACCAAAGCACTGTAAATAACAGTTGGTATCATTACCCAGCACATGGTACTCAGTGTATTGTCCTTGGAAGGATGTGTTGGCGCTGCGGGATTCGAACCTGTGTCAGCAGGCTATACACAGATGTCAGAAAGGAGCACTAAGCTTGATGTGCTATCTGACCAGCTATCCAAGCCATTGTACCCGTAGAGTTCCTAATCTGGATGGATATGCAAGGACACCACGCAATTCACCAGCTATGTACAAATTAAACAAAGTAGAAGCAAGGACGCAACCCTGCTTTAATACAGTATGTGTTGGTATGGGTCTGCAGAGTTTGCCATCTTGCATATATCTAACTGAGACCTTAGTGTTATCACGAAGTGCTTTAATCATATATTTTCAAATTGCTCTAGTGCACAAAAAATTATTTCAGTACATTATTTACACCGTGGCAATATCCTAGCCCCAGTCCTAGTAGTGCAAAAATGCATTGGAAGAATATGTTTTGTGCACTAGTGCAAAGTTTTGCATTTGCGCTAATTGCACATGCACTAGCGTAACGTTTCTGTAGATCTTCCCCCCGACTTTCCAGGCCAACCAGAACTGGTGGCAACACAAACATTCATAGCTGGGTTTTCATTGGATGCCGGGTTTTCCCCTCTCAGGACTCAACCTGGTTTCGAAAGACTACTGTGCACACTTCGTGGCAAATCGCCTTTACCATTCCTCAAGCAACTATCCGCAATTCAGAAAAGAATGTTGCACAATTGTGCAGCACATTCACATCCTGCAATTTTGTGTACTTGTTGGGTGCTTTTGCACAGCACCAGCATGCACAGATACCTACTTCATAACCCCATTGTCCCACGGAAAGGAAAACAATGTTGCACATTTCCAGCTGCAAACACGTAGATTGTGCATTATTGAGCAAAATTGTCAGATCCTGCTTGCTTGGCTGCACAGGATAGGCTAAACACATATGGTCCAAATCCAGACAGTGAAGGGGATTAGAGACACTCCCACCCCCGCCCCCGGCCCGGCATCTATTTCGTCCACCCATTTACTTGCTGTGTCGCCCCTGCTGCGCATTAGTCACAGACATCAGCTTGCCTTCTCCACAACTCTCAACAGCCCTCATGAGCCACATGCTCTTCCTTTGTGTCCCATTAGTTTGCATATAATGCATTTGTGCATGTATACACCAAAATAATGGTTACATGTGATTTTATCGAATGATAAAACAAAGAATAAATTTTGAACTAAGAAGAAACGTTTCAAACATAACGATTTTCGTTTCCAATGTTTTTTGGGGGTCCCCCTACAATCCCCCTTTTAAAAAAATACTTTTCCCCACCCCTAAAACTATTATTCCCAACCACATATATATATACATTTTTTCTAAAGTTCGTTTTTTTATAGATGATTTGGGTAAGTTTAAAAATGCATTCTTTGTTTTCTATTCAATATCATTGCATACAAGAAAATAATGTGGGTCCTTTCAGTTCTCAAGGTGACTAACTTAGAATGTCCTAAATCCCGTGGGGTAGGTTCTTAACACTGAGTTTGGTGGTGCCCACTCGAGCGGGCCCTATGCGGGACTTGTGGCCCACAGGCGCTCGCCCGATGGGTATCCAATAATATTGTAGCCAACAAAAATCTAGTCCGTGAAAAACGCAGTCAAAAGTGCAGCTGCAAAGTAGCCAAAAATGTAGCACTGCTAGGGTAATAGGTAGGGTTAAGAAGGGTTGTCCCGGGAGGATAGCTTAACGGCCACGTGCGCGCCTTGGAAGCAAGACGACAGAAAGCAACACAGGTTCGATCCCCGGGTCCACGCTTAGAAACCTCTGAGTGTTTAAGCGCGTTATAAATGCGCAACTAAGACAAAAAAATAACAATTACACAACTAAAAAAAGGAACAATTCCTGTAACAGCGCCAGCGCTTTAAAAATGCAAAATAAATAAATAAAAATAAAAGGGCTTTGTGGGTTTGTGATTGACTGGTCTTGGGCTGGGGTGGGTGTCAGGGTAAGGATAGGGGTTAGAGTAAATATGTTGGGGTTTGGTTAGTGCTTAGGGCAGATTAAGCGTCAGGGTAAGTGTTAAAGAAAGGGATATGTAGGTTGGAAAGGGCTGGCGATGTTGGCGCAGGAAAAGGGTTAGGATAAACCTAGTGGTTAGGGTAACGTAAGCATTCGGGTAAGTGTTAGAGTTGCAGTAAGGGTACGTTTAGAATTACAGCAAGGATTTGGGTTAGGGCAAAGGCTGTGTAATTTGTGTTGAGCTGGTGATGGAGCTGGAGAGAGAGAGAGAGAGAAAGATAGAGATAGCTTCACTGTTCATTTCCTATTTATTTCGCATTTAGTAATATGCAAATAAAATGCATTAGCGCGCTAAAGGGTTCAGTGTAGGATAAGGGTTCTAATTAGAATTAGGGGAAGGTTTAGGACTGGAGTTAGGGTGATTGTGGAGGTTTTGTCAAGGTTTGGGTGATAATTAGGGGTTACAGCCTTGTACTTTTGTTTATTTAAAAATAGATTCTTTTGGCAACCTTATTTCTGGCAACATTTTCACACTTTGAATTGCCTGTATTGAATGACTACATTTTCCTGGGGAGATTTTCACATTGAACTGCCCGGGGCTGTCACTGGAGGGGACACACTGCTTACAGAAGAGCTTCCAGTGTCTGCAGAGTGATCAGGAGGGGCACCTCTGGGCCACCTGCAGGCCATTGGACGTGACAAGAACAGACCATGTGAAGGAAATGGTGGCGGGGCATTGATAATGTCAAGGGCCATTGACTCTTTGTTGCGTCCTCACAAAGTCAACAAAATGCCCCTTAAACAAGTGATGGATTGCTGTGTGGGGGAGGGAGATGACTGACGGGGGCGCTGTTATGTTCAGTGGTATACCTACATAAAAGGACACCCCCCATCAAGTTTCTGAACACATTTTTTTTTTTTTTATTAGTTCATTGCGAACTTCTAAAAATATTTTCAATTCGCTGTTACATTCCAATTACTTTCTAATAAAAAAAAAAGTGAACTTTTAAAATGCTTACAATTCATCATTACATTCCGATTACTTTCAAGGCAAAAAAGTCAGATAACATTCTAAAGCAATTCAACTTGGCTCTAATCTCTTCGTTCTAAGCTTTGTTTTTACTAAGGTGCCCAGCCACAAATTCAATTCCTTTCCTTATTTCCAAGCCTGAGCATTATCAACTTAGCTGATGTTCTGACATTTTGCCTTCTATTTTTTCTAAAAAAAGATATTAAAGCAAAAGTTAATTTCAGTTGAGCTCCCTCTGAAAGAACAAGCCACCACTCTTCGCCTTTAAGAGAGGGTCTTTTTAGCAATTCCGGTCCCAGATGAACCGCATTGCGAAGGTGAAACTAGGGTGGTAGGACACAAGACCTGCGGAAAAAACAGACAAGGCTTGTCTAATGCTGTCCATGCCAGTACTGCCACCCTACCCTTGAGGCACCTTCTGAGTGCCAAATGTTGGCACTCCCTTGAGGCACCTTCTGAGTGCCAAATGTTGGCACTCCCAGAAACCGAAACCAATCTCTAATGGACATTAGGGCATTGTGTGATGCCCACCCGACCCATCCCTTCCTCTCTGCTTATTCAGTTTCATGCCTGGGCTAAAAATCAATGATATCTCAACAGGGGACACACGAAGGCTAAGCGGCGCATATCACAGACTGCACACGTCACATTCTTGCATCTATGCACCAAACAAGCCCGTCTGATCTGTAATGAGACGTTAGTGTGCTTAAGCCCCTCCCATCCTCTCCTTTCATCCTTGGGGGGATAGAGGCAGTGGGCGCCTGCCCTGCCCAGGGGCATGTCAACACTTCGAGAACATTCAAAGAATAAGTACTTTTGAGGACTCGGGGCCCACGCAATGTCTTGGTTTCCTTGTCATGAAGCGCCAATGAAATCACAAGAAGGGAAACGCAGAGATTGCCCGGCGTGTTTCCTGATGTATAGAGAACGCGCGAGGCACACCCCGCCACACATAGGGCGCTGAAAAGGCTGCTGAAACAATGCGCGCACCCATGACCTCTAAACTCTGCGCCGGAAGCACAAAGTCCTTCTGATGAACCCCGCTGAGGCCTCCTATTAAAGTCATTGAGGTATGGGCGCTGGTCCACAGAGTTATGCAACTGTGTCTTGGGCCTGACCTCTGCCGCAGAAATGATGTCTCGACCCAAGCACCATTTATTTTCATTTTTCTACATTCCTATAGTTCGAACTGGGGCCTGAAGGCCGTCAGGGCAGTGTGCACGTGCATTTGGAGAACAATGAGAAAACAAAAAATATTTGTTATAAGGTAACGTTGTTTGTGTGTGACATAATTCACAGAGTCATAGTTTTATTTATTTATTTATTCATGTTTTCCATTGGTAGAGCGCACACAAACCCGTGGGCATCAGGGCGCTTTTACCAGTTCCATGGGCCCAGGTTGGGCAAAGGCATATATAGGTGCAGACGAGAGTATTACAGGCATTACGGTCATGGTGAACAGTTGGGAGGCCCTAGGTTTAAGGCATAAATACAGAGGATGCAGTTGCATGCATGGTGACAGTTGCAGATCGCTGGGCTCGAATTCATAGATTGCTCCAGGGCAACATAAATATATTATAAAATGCCGGCAGGCTGCAGTGAAGGGCTGTGGGGTGGATTTAGGCGAATAGCCAAGTTTGGACGGTTTTACAATTTGACACCGTGGCTAGGGAATGACCAACATAGAGGGTCATTGGGGACTGCATTTTTGACAAGCATGGTGCGTACATCAGGATGGTGCCAGAATTATCTGGGTCCACGCTGCAGCTGTGTTGGGAGAGACTGCATCTCAGTGTTGCCAGTACTACAAATTTGGCGCTGTGGCAGACTTCGGGGTACACAGTTCTTAAGCATGGTAGAAGAAAAAGGAGGTGATTCATGGTAGGCACGGTGTGGTGCCACCATAGCTTGACATCATGGCCCATCCAGCCACGATACTGGTCGCTGCGGTAGTTCCACCAGTAGGGAAACAAGCATTGGCAAGGCCAACAGTTTTGCCTTTTATGTAAGCATGTGGTAGGCATTTTCCAGGCAATGCCATATAACACTACCTGGCCATAAAATGGTAACAGCTGTAAAATGGTGCGAGTCCCTGGGCATAAATTAGCAGAGCATGGCAAATGCATATCTAATGCGTACACAGGCCCAAACTGTTGGCTTTGCCAATGCTTGTGTTTAAAGGAATTCAGTGCAAGGACATTCATACTGCTTACAAACCAAGGGGATGCAGGCACACTTGATGAAGCAATTTTATTACACCAGGGGCAAATTTACAGCTGCAATTAAGCGATTTACTCTCAGAAGACTGCTTAGAAATAAAACTAGCTGGAACTTACAGCACACAGTTTAGTGTTACTGCCAGTGCTTAATTTGTGGGGGTGTTTGCAATGGCTCAGCCCTGGCACTTATTTCTGAACCCTGGCACTTATTTTCTCAGACTCATTCTGATTATGATGATGTTTTTCTGAAATGTTATTATTTTAACACTCATTCCGTAGTCACACCACAAAGAACAACAGTGTGCACTGGGTGCAGTGTCTTCATTCTGGGCGAGGACAGGGCTAGTTTTCATGGACTTTTCATGGAGAATGAGTTGGAAGGTGACGACGCTTGGTGCTCCAGTCATCCTGCATGACAATAGTGCAGCACCTCTGCAACTGAAGTGTGTATGGGTTGACAATAAGGCGACAGTCACCAGCCAGCGGCACAAACACAGGAGCAAAGCCAGGGAAAAGGCCACTGCCTAAGAGGAGTGTCTGCCATGAACGCCAAACTATACACAGCAAGCGACTTTGCTGCAGTGTTTGATAGGCAGGTGCACCAGTCCAGTTCAGGGATGATTTTTCCTGCATTTGTCAATTCATTTACCATAAGAGAAAAGCTTGTTACCTTTGGTTTCTGTGGATCGATGGTCAGCATGTTCCAATTACCGTCTATTGAATCTGAGCAAAATGTCAACAATGATTATGTGTTTAAAGAATCACTCAAACATTTGCCTTAAACCAGTATGTTATGTTATTGTATGTCGATTGGCATCTATAAGTTGCACATCTGCCATGCGTAGTGCGTCCATCACCCGCAATAACGGTTTGGAGTTGCAGGTAATATCCTAAATATGCTGACACTTTGGGGCACTGCTGCGGGTGTTGGCTAGAGTGGGCTGGGAGTTGCCCGCCTCGATGTGTCCCACCTGTGCTAGAAAATATTGGGCCTTGGGACATATTATTTACAAATTAAGCACTGGTTACTGCTTGATGGAGCTATCTCAAAGAGTTCCCTGGAGGATGTGTTTGGGGGAGAGAGTTTGTTTGTTTGATTATTTTATTTGTGTGGCGCTCCAAACCCACAGGTATCCTGTCGGAAATGTACAAGTTACATACAGTGGTTACATAAGGCAAGGAGCATTGGTGAACATACATTGCAGTTAGCATGCGCTAAAGCTTAGCAAATTGCGAGCAGAGCAGGATGGGTGCTACAGGTTGGATACAAGCACAACTCGCTGTTACAAGTTAAACATTTTGCAGAGTGGTTGTCATAGTTCGTGGGTTACATAGTAGTTGATAATGCAGATGCAGTGGGTGGGTAGAAGCTTGGCTAGAAACTTAGCGAGTTGTAGATGGGTGTGCTCAGGATTACATGTTAGGGCACGTCTCAGTGTCAGCTGGGCTTACCACTGGGACGTAGATTATTCTTGCGCGGCTAGCCAGGTTCTCAGTTTCTTTCGAAAGGGGAGGTAGGCTGCCTCGGATCTGATGTCAGGAGGCAGTGCATTCCACATTTTTGCGCCAGGACAGGGAAGTTCTTTCCTCACGATTTTTCTAGTTTGTACCTTGGGATGGTGAGTTGGTTCTGCTGGGCAGATCTGGGGGGTCTGTCAGAGTGGTTTATGGAGAACTTGCAGAGTCGTAGTCATTAGCATGGCCATGGACAGACAATGTGTGCCCAATAACCAAACAGCAACCAAAAGGTGTGTGTCCCTCATCACATCCCAATTCCCTCCTTGCTGTACTTCAATGCAATAGTTTCGGCTTAGGGGTGGCACTTTAGCACTACATAATAGCGAAGACTAAAAAAGGATGTGGGGTGCTTAGGATAGGTATTGTAGAGTACCACCAGGGGAGCAGGCTGCCATGACTTGGGGAAATGACTTCAGTGGTGACAGTGGTCACTACAGCAGTTCCAGGATATAGGAGACAGGTCAGGGAGTAATGAGACAGGTTAGTGGAAAGTGTTGTGGGTGATGAGGGCAGCACAAAAGAGTGCTTGCTGTGGTTTGACGTTGGCATGCAAGTTGCTGTGACAGGGGGTCTCTCGGATAATTCCACAACATCTTGAAGGCTGAAGCAGGTGGCAGGGGGCCAAAGCCAATCACGGCCCCTCATTCTGCCAAGACATTGCTGCATTGCCTGATTACAGCCACCACCGCCCTCCCCCCCAACCACTTGGATGTATATGGGCTGATTGTCATCCCTTGCCCTTTGAGTTAAAGCCACACTTACAATTCACTGATGCTTAGACCCTGCACCCACCCTGACCACACTCACTGTGAAAGTAGCAGGCTAATCTCCTGCCCCATCCTTTTGTACATATGTTAAACTTCTCTCTGTGTATGGCTGTCTTGCCTTCGATGTGCACTTTTTAAAAATGTTCTATGTGTGTGTTCTCCCGCTTTGCCGTAATTGTCCAGCCCGACCGGCTGAGCGGGAGAGATGTAACCTTCCATCCGTCATCTCTTTTGTTTTGCTTTAGTCACTCCGAATGGGACCGGTATGCCCAGGCGTGGCTCCCATGTCTACTGGGCCTAGAGCCCATAGCTACTCCTCACTGATGACGCCCAATGAGACCGCAACATGTCTGGGGATGCGTGTGGTCTCGTGCAGAAGGGATGTGACCCAGCAGTTCAGGCTGGACTACCCCTTTTGGGATGGGTCACGCCAGATTGGCATATGGTCTTACCCCTTTCTGTAATAGCTTGGCAGGTGAAGAATGAGGGTCTGGAGGGTAAGAGCCCCAGAGCGATGCCAGAGGTTAAGATTGATTCCAACCTTCCATCCATCACCTCTTTTGTTTCGCAGGATTACTGGGGAGAACATTTTCCAGCAATCTCACTGCTCTTTCTGGAAGAGGTGCAGCGTGCCACCTACCGCCCGGCAAAGCACCACCCAATTTTGTGGCTTGGCCTGTGGGAGGCGCTGTGGGGCAGGAGTTTGTCACTAAAACGCTGTAGACCAAACTGTGCCCTGTAGCTCTCTCTGGATTTCTGCATAGAAGTACTGGGAGAAACCAGTATGTTTCTGTGTGTAACTGGGCCCAGAGGATCGAGCAGCTGGAATGAGCCCTTTTACAGAGGAGGCCAATGGAAAGCGTTTTGAAAGCCCTAGCTCCTTGGCACTGTAGATGGCAAATAAATAAATACATATAGATAATTGATGGGTATTCGGGCAAAGAGTAGAGCTATGAAGTTCCAAAGAGAAGGGGATTTCTCCCGGGGAAAAGGTCGGAGACAGCATAATACACCTAGGTCATCATTGGAGGGCGTGGCTCACTGTCCGTGGTGTAGGGGCTCAGTGGGCTACTATACCCCTGATTTTGAAGGGGGTGCAAAGGGGCAAACCTCTTGCATAGCCACCAGCTGCAAAGCGCCCCAACACTCTTCCAGCTGCAACCAATGGACCAGCAACCTAATCGAGTCTCTGCATGGGAATATACCACCTGCCCCGGAATGAACGGGGCCGGATTTGGGGCAAGCCTGCACTAGAGCTATGTTATGCCTGGGGAATGGTATTCAGAAGTGTTCTTTTCCGCTTACAGTTCTTCATATAAATGAAATGGATAAGAGGGCAACCCAGGACATGTGCAGGATTCCCACAGGGGCGAACTTTCTACTGTGCACATAAAAAGTAAAGAAGCGATTTATTGGGAACCCTTGAAAGCATTATAGAGGGATCAGGGCAGCTAATCTACAAGCTAAGCTGGTGAAATATCTCAGTGGGCTGGTTCGTACCTAGTAGCCCGTAGGTCGCAGGTTCAACTCCCTGCAAGGTTGACTCAACCGTTCATCTTTCCAAGGTCTATAAAGTGAGTACCAATTTCGATTGGGTATTAATCAGGTATGTAAATATGTTCAGTGTAAAGTGCTTTGGATAAAAGCGCTATATAAATAACAACTTCTTATTACTGTGGCACTGGGAGGAAGAGAGAAACCCTGCACATGTTGTACTTTGATGGAGCAAAAATGTAGTTGTGTTTTCTGTGCTGCACCTCCACTGACAAAGCAAAAAACCTAGGAACAAATATCTCCTTCCCTCGGCAAATCAGAGCACTAGCAAACAGGCACATCATCAATTGCGCCTTCTGAAACCAACCATCCCCTTTTTCGGAATGAAGCACTAAGCAGAACCTGGCGCAACATTTGAGCAAGCTGGACTATTGCAACGGACTGCACATGCGGCCCTTGCTCTGCCTAAGCAAGCAACGCGAGAAGGTGCAAGTAGGGTGACTAGACTCATATTCAGCCAAAGTAACACGAGCACAGCTCATGAGCACATTCCTGAAATCAGGGCCGGCTTTAGCCGCAGCAGCGCCCTGGCCAGAATTGGCAGCTCCCCGCGTGCCCCTGAGCTAGAGCATGAGCGCCCTATTCTAATGAAAACAGCCTTGCTAGTGCAAAGACGTCATTTAGGGGTCACCAGGGGTTGCACTTGCGACCCCTGAGATCTCCCTTGCTACTTCTAAAAAAAATGTTTCTAGAGTGGTCGGTGTTCTTGATCAGGCTTCTTAAAAAAAATGGGGTTCCACAAGTGTAACACTTTGAGCAGTGACCCTAAATAAGAAAGAAATGTGTCTTTCTAGAATTCCATACAATAATTGCTAGACTGATTAAAGGTTTATTTCAGGCACACTTCAAGGGGTGAGTCACTGATTTAGTCTGTTCTTAAACACCTCAAATTCACAATGCAGACAAAATCCTCCTAAAAGCATTTAGAGTAGAATACGCACATTTTGGACTATGTATTTTGTTTGTCAGTTATAGCATTTTTTTTTCTGCTGATACATATGGTGGTCCATTCTTGTATGAAATGTATATCACGTTACAGTGATATTGTAACCATATTTTTCATAGTGTACTTAGGAACAATGCTATGTGATGCAACTTCCGGTTTTGTCAAGGGGTAAAAGGTTGTGTTCCATCGCTTCCCATGATGTCAATTCAGGGTGGGTTCAAATGACATCACTTCCTGTGATGTCACCAGAGGTCAAGGGTCTTGTGATGTCACTTCCGCTACCCCAGGCATTTTGGTGAAATGACGTTGCTCCCGCGTCGGAGCAGGGAGGTAATCCTCTGAAAAGGGTGCTGATGCAAAGCATCAGCACAGTATTGTTGCTGTCACAGGTGCATTTAATAACAAAAGGGCACCTGCCACACCTTCTCCCACACGCCAGCTCGGGGGAGCCCTTGAAAGACTCCCCCAAGCTGGCGGGCCAGGGGGCTAAAGGCACCCTGAAATGGCTGCCCGTAGAGCAACCAATGCAAATGAATACTCATTCACTACCCACAATGCAACACTTCCCACAGACTCTACAGAAAGGAAAGAGTGAAGTACTCCTCCGAGCACAATCCTCATTGCCAGCCAGATCTTCCACAGCCAAGAGATTACAAACCCTCCAGATGAAAAAAAGCAGACTGGATCAAGGATTTTAATATCACCAGGTGGCCCCTCCAAATGGACCCCAAGGAATCTACAGAATCATTTTGCAAGATTCAACACGCAAACTTCTTAAAGAAAGCTTTCATAAGTAGAACAAAAGACCTCTGGGGCTCTACGAATGAGACGCTTCACATCTATAACGAAACGTGCAATCCACCCATTAATCCCTCGTAGCCATTCGCAGGAGTGCGATGAAGTCGCTGTGAAGGGTAAAGGGCATTCACTTTCTTGCTGCCCAATCTCCTCGCCCCATCGTTGGCTGCTAGAGGAAGTGGTCCCCAATACAGATTTCTTTTTTCCCATGTCGCCCCTTTAAATCACATCAAACAAACAGATCCATGAAAACCAAAATAATTGTGCAAAGGATTGTGAGTGTGCACTTTGCTTCTGTCGCATTCATTCTCTTGTCTCTCAATGGACTCTGAGCCTCATTCTGAGTTTGGCGGTAATTCTGTGGATTTACTGCCATGCTTTCGTACCCTTATCACCGCTCTGGTGGGTGTGCGGACAGATTCTGAGAGGTGGTATGTAAGTGTTAATCTCTCTTTTTTTTAGGTTCACACGCCTCCCTGGGGATATCGGCAGAATAATCACCAGGGGCAGTTCCGCCAATATATAGCGGTACAATGGAGGCATTCCCTCCTGCAACGAGCTGGAGGTATGGTCTCTACTTCAAGGTCACACTTGGAATTTAGAGGTGCCGCACAACAAAATAATGGTGCTACGAGAATAAACTGCCATATTTTTTACTGCAGCACCAAACTGTCTCTTTCTACTACACTCTGGCCACAGGTTTTGTGAAAAGCCTGCCTGCCGGAAGTAGGATTTCACATCTGAACACTGAGCATTCTGGGAATGAACCCGGAAGCCAAGCACAGAGGCCTGGCAGCAACTGCTACTTCTCTCCTGCAGGGAAAGCGGGGCGTGATTGTGGTGTGAGGACGAGGCCTTGCAGCCTCTGCTGCTGCAGGGAAAGCGGCATGTGCTTAGGACGAGGCCTCGCAGCCTCTGCTCCTACAGGGAAAGCGGCATGTGCTTAGGACGAGGTCTCGCAGCCTCTGCTGCTGCAGGGAAAGCGGCAAGTGCTTAGGACGAGGTCTCGCAGCCTCTGCTGCTGCAGGGAAAGCGGATGCTATTAGGACGAGGCCTTGTGGTCTCTGCTGCTGCAGGGAAAGCGGGGTGTGCTTAGGACGAGGCCTTGCAGCCTCTGCTGCTGCAGGGAAAGCGGATGTGCTTAGGACGAGGCCTTGCAGCCTCTGCTGCTGCAGGGAAAGCGGCATGTGCTTAGGACGAGGTCTCGCAGCCTCTGCTGCTGCAGGGAAAGCGGGATGCGCTTAGGACGAGGCCTTGCAGCCTCTGCTGCTGCAGGGAAAGCGGATGTGCTTAGGACGAGGCTTTGCAGCCTCTGCTGCTGCAGGGAAAGCGGATGTGCTTAGGACGAGGTCTCGCAGCCTCTGCTGCTGCAGGGAAAGCGGATGTGCTTAGGACGAGGCCTTGCAGCCTCTGCTGCTGCAGGGAAAGCGGCATGTGCTTAGGACGAGGTCTCGCAGCCTCTGCTGCTGCAGGGAAAGCGGGATGCGCTTAGGACGAGGCCTTGCAGCCTCTGCTGCTGCAGGGAAAGCGGATGTGTGCTTAGGGCGAGGTCTCGCAGCCTCTGCTGCTGCAGGGAAAGCGGGATGCGCTTAGGACGAGGCCTTGCAGCCTCTGCTGCTGCAGGGAAAGCGAATGGGTGCTTAGGGCGAGGTCTCGCAGCCTCTGCTCACTCGCTACCAAGTGTTACTCCAAGTTTCACAGGGCACTGTGGAAGCAGTTCTCTTATCTCTGGACCAATTCCAAACAGCGATAATCTGGCGATTAAACACAATAGTCTCCCATTCACGCCTCATCTTCTCCCAAACCTAAGTTAATGTGTAGGGCCACTTGCCAGCACAGCGCCTGAAGAATGGGGCATTTAAGGGGAGTCTGCTTTTTAAGGCTGATTTCATTACGTCCCTTTACTTATTTGCCCACTTGAAAAATGGGAGGAAAATGAGGGATTCTCAGATGCACTAAAACGAAGGGGACATTTGGGGTCTCTCATGTTCAGTACTGGCCTGTTTCATGCAAGGAAAAATAGTGTGTTAAAAAAAGAAGCCAGTATGTCATCTTTGCCAACACCACGAAATCCTGTGCATTATGGTGAACGATATGTAGCATGGATGATGATGTGCGGTTATTGGACCAGTGGTACAAAAACAGCCAGAGTCATATACATGTCCAGGCAAACTCTACAAAACCTATCACAAACTCCAGGACATTCACAGAGTCCTCAGCGAACACCTTTTAACCTTCCGAAGGCACTACACCAGGACTGGTGAACAGATATGCCTCTATCAAGAAGCACTGACCTACGTTCGGGATCAAACTCTCATGTTTCCCACTCGTTCTTAGTGGGTTAACTTTTGGAATCAGAGTTTTCTTGGAAGCACAGATACAACAAAATGAACAGTATTCCCAGATTCTCACAGTAATACTTCCGGGCTTCAGCTTGTATCAAAATGTGGCATAGTCAAATGGTGCGGGATCATGGGAGTCGTAGTCCAAAACATCTTGAGAGCTGCATTTCTGGAGACCCCTACACTGGGAGGTAGAGAAGCATTCTATTCTTCTGTGTTAGTATTGCACAGTTATGCATTGCTAGGCTGTGCAATACTACCTTTATTTGTGGGCGTTGACCCCCATCGGAAGATGACTCGTTTTAAGGTGTTTGGATGGAGTAGCAGCATGGCACCCCTCGGCCCTTCACATAAGGGGACTTGGGGGAGGAAAGCCAACCAACTTGCAAAGAAATTCTACCTCACCCTGTTTGCTGAACCACAGGGACCTGTGCAAGTGATAGGGTGGCAGGCGATAACGCAGCTGGTACAGGGTCCAAAGAACAGTGATTGGCCGAGCAATTAAGGCAGAACGCTGAGGCCTGGGGCAGTATTCTATTCTCACCGTAGCTAGATGGGGCTTGCAAAGAGGCTCACAAATGGGGGTACACGAGTATGATACTGACCGGTCATGTTAAAGTTTTGTAGTTGTGCAAATGTTGGCCCTGTCCAAGGGTTTAAAATGGAGAGAACTGCAGTTTAGTTTGTGGGTACTGTGCGTGGCCGCCATAGCAGCCTGCTGGGATGTGTTTGCACGGGTGTATGAGCGGCATAGTAGCATGCTGGGATGTGTTCGTGCCGTCGTATCAGCGGCATAGCAGCCTGCTGGGATGTGTCCGTGCTGTCGTATCAGCGGCATAGCAGCCTGCTGGGATGTGTCCGTGCTGTCGTATCAGCGGCATAGCAGCCTGCTGGGATGTGTCCGTGCTGTCGTATCAGCGGCATAGCAGCCTGCTGGGATGTGTCCATGCTGTTGTATCAGCGGCATAGCAGCCCTGTTTTTAGTGCAGGCACTGTGCACTGACAGTACAGTAGGTCACCTGAAAAATGCCGGCACTGCACATGTAAACTACAGCAGGCCTGCTGAGAAGTGGCAATACTGTCCCTTAAATGTATATCAGCTGTGCTTAAAGAGCAGGCACGGTGCATTAAAGGTATAGCAGGCCTTCTGAGAATTTCCTGTGCTGTCACATTAAAAGTAAAGCAGCTCTGCTTAGAAGTGCCAGCTTTAAAGTAGCGGTGCCATAATGGGCTGCTGAATGTGGTCCATCAAACAGCTGGGGTTGATGCTTCTGATATCTCAATTCCCGTAGGGTTGATACTTCAGACACTTTAAGTCTCCTTGCGGTTGGTAAACAGAGATGCCTCATGAGGCCTGGGGTTGATAAACTCAGACATTTCAAGTCATATTAGGTTGATACCTCAGATACCTCAAGTCTTTTGGGGTTCATGCTTCAGATCGTGCAGATCTCCTTGGATGTATTCCTTGTATACTTCAAGGCTCTTGGAGTTCATACCTCAAGCTCCCGGGTTGATTTCTTGAATAACTCAAGGCTCCTGGGGTTGACAATTCAGATACCTAAGTAACCAGAGCTTGATAAGTCGGATACTGGAAACGTGTTGGTGATTTGGATATCTAACATCTCCTGGCGTTCATAATTTCAGAAACCTCAAGTCTCCTCGGGTTAATAGCACCAAGCACCTCAAGTCATCTTGGGTTGATGCTTCAGATATCTCAAGTCTCCAGTGGATGATGATTTTTATTGTTCAGGACTCATGGGTTTAATATTCAGATCCCTCAAGTCACCTGAGAATGATTGCAAGCATACCACAAGTCACCCGAGGTTGGCAATTCAGACATCTCACTTCTCCTCTGGTTGATTCTTTAGCCAAGACTCTTGGGGTTGAAGCCTCAGATATCTCAAGTTTCATGGGGTTGATATGGTCAAATACCTCATGTTTACTGGGGTGGGTAGCCTCAGACACCTCAAGTTCGCTTGGTTGTTTCCTCAGATGTCTCAAGTCTTCTGGGGTTGAGTCCTTAGTCACCTCAGGTCTTCTAGGATTGATTCCTCGAGTACCTCAAGTCTCCTGCAATTGATTCCTCACTTCACTTGAGTCTCCTGCAGTCGATAACCTTGGATACCTCAAGACTCCTGGGGATGATGACCTCAGATATCTCAATATTTCTGGAGTTTATTCCTTAGATACATCAATGTATTCGAAATCTCCTAGGGTTTATAACCTTGGATACCCCAAGTCTCTCTAAGTTTCTCTTCAAATGGTTTGGCTTGTTCTCGTGTGGTGGAGACGAGTGGCACGGTTACCTTTTCCCACCTGACCAGATGACTTAAGAATTGTGTTGTGGAAAAGTCTGCACATCTAATACCACACCAGATCTGACTGTCTCCTAATCACGGGGGAGTGCTGTACTATGGTAAATATCTCTCACATGTAGAACACCTACTATGATCACTGAGAATATTTGCAGCTTCTTTGAGCACACCTGCTGCAAAGTCAACAAGATCAGATGCCCTCATTCCAGCCACATCGATTGCACCCTCTGCGAATATGACACCTCCTCTTGCCATACCATCTGCAACAATGTACCATTTGTTCAATTCCCAAACCATATCACTTAGATGATTTGTACCCTCCCTGATTCCAACTACCTTAAACCTGGAAGTTATTTATACCCTCCCTGGCTACACATAACTCCACCGATGAGATTATTTACATCCTCTCAGATTACACCTACCTCAGCCCATGAGATGATTGCAACCTCAGTTGCAACGGTTACAGAAATCCCAAAGAGTGGAAGCATCCTTCATGATCAAACCCATTGTATATGGGTGCATTATGTGTGTTCTCCTAGGGCACACCCAAACAAACAGTTGGGCCCATGAGCACCCCAATCTTATTAAATGCATTAGAACTCATGAGAACCTTTTGCACTCCCTGGAAGCATGTACTGCAAAAACAAATCAGTACCTCTCTCTGGTACAATATCCAGACCACTAAGAGTACTCTCCTTAAGAGCAGGCCCACGTTGGCCCATCCCACATTATCAAAAATGTTTGATTGGCTAGCATTAAAGATCTCCCTTGCAAGTTTCAGATGAGTACCAAGAGAATATTTCACAGCCCCAGCTTTTCCTGTTTGTATATAGAAATATGCGTCTTCACATGAGGAAAGCAGAGACTTATGTGCACCCCAACCATACCAGCCTACAGTCTCCCCCCAAGGTTTTAGGTGATTTGGACATCACTAGTGTTTGCTAGAGGGGATAATGGAGGGGATACAGTCTTGTTCCAGGACAGAAGACACTAGTGTCATACCGGCTTGCCCAAGTTTAGAGATGGCCAGATAGTGCAATAATTTACAAGGTGATAGGGGACCTGTCTGTATCAATCCTATTTCTAATTAGTGTGCTTGGGGGCTGCATTAGAACAATCACATCTCTGATGCAAGAGTTTGCTGGTATACAATGTGAGTTCTAATCAGAGATGCAATGTTTAATGAGAGAGAGAGACTGCCAGTAGATAATCTTATGTTTCAAGAGAGAGGGTTTTCGGTTGCCAGTCATTTGGTCGAAAAAAATTGGTCGACCAGACAAATGGTCGAACCAATTTGATCGAAAACCAAATGGTCGAATTTTTTTATTTTTTTATTTTAACCCTTTTTTTTTTTTTTTTTTGGGGGGTCCCCCCCCCAAACCTCTTTTTTTCTCTAAAAAAACCTTTTTTAACTAAACGAAAACCCAAAAAATAAATATATAAATAAAAAAAAAAATCGACCATTTGGTTTTCAACCAAATTGCGTTGACCAAATTGCAGTCAACCATTTTTTTTTCGACGAGTTGACTGGACACCAGGGTTTTCCGGTATGAAACCTTACTCTAAATCACGAGGACCACATTTAGAATCGTCTTGTATTGTCTAGGGTAAGTGGAGACCTATTAGTGTTTTCCCCAAGGTGATGGTGACCTGCTTGGCTTCAAGGTTGTCACAGGTGAGCAGGAACCGCCTAGATACAGTATTGTCCATGGTGAGAGAGAACAAGCTGGTTGAGTCTTGCTCCAAGTTAGGAAGACCTGCCATTATCCGGTTTCATCCCAGGTGAATGAGGACCTGCTGAAACAGTGTTGTGTTAAGTAGAAAGGACCGGCTGGTATCCAGTTATATTCACGACAAGGAGTACCTGATAGGAACATTCCTCTCCCAGGCGAGGAGGGCCTGTCTGTGTTCAGTTTTGTCTTAGGATAGGAGGGCCTGTCAATCCAGTCTTCTTTTTTGCAGGTGAGGACCTGCCAGTATCCTCTCTTGTCACAGTTGTGGAGGGGCTTCTAGTATCCAAGTTTGCTCTAGGCGAGGAAGACCTAACACTAGTATTGAGTCTGGCCTGAGATTAGGCAGACATGCAAATATTCAGGCTTGTCACAGGGGGGGTGGACCCGCCAGCATGCAGTCTTGTTGCAGGTAAGGATGATCTGTGATCATGCAGTCTTGTCACAGGTGAAGATGACCTGCCAGTATCCAGCCTTGTCACAGGTGAAGATGACCTGCCAGTATCCAGTTTTGTCACAGGTGAGGAGGGCATACCAGTATCCAGCCTTGTCACAGGTAAGGATGACCTGCCAGTAGCCAATCTTGCTCTAGGTGAGGATGACCTGTCAGTATCCAGAATTGTTGCAGAGGAGGATTTACAATTATCCAGTCTTGTCACAGGTCAAGAGGACCTGCCAGTATCCAGCCTTGTTTTATGCGAGGAGGGTCTACCAGTAACCAATCCTCTCAAATCTGGGGAGGACCTGCCAGAATCCAGCCTTGTCACAGGTAAGGATGACCTTCCAGTAGTCAATCCTGCTCTAGGTGATGAGGACCTGCCAGTATCCAGTATTGTTGCAGAAGAAGATGATTTACAATTATCCAGTCTTGTCACAGGTGTGGAGGACCTGCCAGTATCCATCCTTGTTTTATGCGAGGAGGGTCTACCAGTAACCAATCCTCTCACATCTGGGGAGGACCTGCCAGAATCCAGCCTTGTCACAGGTAAGGATGACCTTCCAGTAGTCAATCCTGCTCTAGGTGATGAGGACCTGCCAGTATCCAGTATTGTTGCAGAAGAAGATGATTTACAATTATCCAGTCTTGTCACAGGTGTGGAGGACCTGCCAGTATCCATCCTTGTTTTATGCGAGGAGGGTCTACCAGTAACCAATCCTCTCACATCTGGGGAGGACCTGCCAGAATCCAGCCTTGTCACAGGTAAGGATGACCTTCCAGTAGTCAATCCTGCTCTAGGTGATGAGGACCTGTCAGTATCCAGTATTGTTGCAGAAGAAGATGATTTACAATTATCCAGTCTTGTCACAGGTGTGGAGGACCTGCCAGTATCCATCCTTGTTTTATGCGAGGAGGGTCTACCAGTAACCAATCCTCTCACATCTGGGGAGGACCTGCCAGAATCCAGCCTTGTCACAGGTAAGGATGACCTTCCAGTAGTCAATCCTGCTCTAGGTGATGAGGACCTGCCAGTATCCAGTATTGTTGCAGAAGAAGATGATTTACAATTATCCAGTCTTGTCACAGGTGAGGAGGACTTGCCAGAATCCAGTCTTATCACAGGTGAGGATGATCTGTTGATAATGTCCAGCCCAGGTGAATGAGGACCGGCTTATACAGTCTTTCCCCAAGACAGTGCAGACCATCCTTATCTTATCTTCTCCTAGTTGATGAGAATCTGGCATGCAAGTTTGTATTTATTTTGTAAAGTCCTGCCAATAGAAGGTGTAGGAGAAATGGCATTTTCCAGTATGTCCTATTTGAGGGGGACATTCTTTTTCCCAGTCTCGTGCCCATTGTGATAGACCTTCAGGTGTCCTGGATATTCCCAGGTGAGAGCGAACCAACTTGTGTAGTTTTGTCCCAAGCGAGGTGGACTTGCGCAATGTTGGTCAATGTGAGGGAGGGCCTGCATTATCAGGTCCCATGCCACTTGAGCAGGATCTCTTGTCATCTACTCTTTCCCCAGAAGTGAGAAGTAACTGATCATCCATTCTTGCTCTTGTTGAAGATATACAACCTATATCCACGGATGCCTACTCATGCCCAATAACTAACCATGCAGTGTTACTTTCAGTGAAAGAGATCAGCAGTGCAGTCTTGTCCCAGGTGAGAAGGACCCGTCGGTGTCCTGTCTTGTCCCAGGGGAGAGAGAACCTTCGTGTGCAGTCTTGTCCAAGGTGAGTAGAACTTGACTGTGTAGTCTTGTCCTATGTGAGTGAGAACCTGCCATTATCTGATCTCGCTCCTCTTGTAGAGGTTCTGATGTAAACCAGTCTTGTCCCAGAGTATGAAGGAACTGCTCACCCATCATTCTTGTCCCATTTGTCCAATACCTGCGTGTGCCTTGTTGTCGGAAGTGAGCCAGCTTGGTTAGTCTTGGGATAGTTGAACAAAGGCTGGCCAGTGTCTGGTCATCCCCTAGGTGAGAAGGACCAGACAGAATAGATGTACAATTGATACTTTACATCCCTTAACGCTGATATTAAAGGGCCCTGCAGTTCACTCATTGGATGTGGGACCCACCTCGATGCGTGACATTGTAATGGGCTGCATCCAGAGACACAACTGCCCAAATCTAGGTTTGAAGCAAAATATGCATTATTGTCTATTTGGATGAAGGAAGACGATGGACTCGGGGTGGCCTGATCCCAGGCAATGAAAGCTCCTCGCCATCTTTCCAACACAGAGCCACTGCAATGCTTAAAAAAGCCACCCTATGCCGAGGCAGCACTTCTCCACGCTCCTCAACATAGAACCGGGCTATATGTGCCACTCTCTATGAATGTGCCTGGTGAGGTATGCACTGTATAGGGAGCTGTTTTACTAGACATAACTTGTGCACAGCACCTTCATGTGGCTAAGTATTCAAATGAATATCTAACCGATAGGTTTTCTCTAATGTGTGTCGGTGTGTGAGTGTCCCTGGAATCTCCCTTAAGTGCTATGTTTCCCTCTTGGAAGTGTTAAAGCAGGGAGAGCAATGGACCCATTCAGAAACCTTTGCACTGGCGCAAATGAGGCGATGCCAGGGAGTACCTCTGAAATTTCACCTGCTCCATTTGACCCGATTCATAAACCCCAGAACTGGAGCTACTCTGAGATGGTCACGTGAACACGCCAGTAACACGGATTTGCTTGAGGGCTTCTCATGGATGCCCCATGATGTTGCACATCCTCTCCGCTGTAGGTTCTGCGAATCAGGCATAAAGTAGCAGATGCGCACATGAAATATTCACTTCTATGCGATTTCATCAATGAGAAATCATCATTTTTTAAAATTCAATTTCGCCACAAATGTATGTGGGGGAGACCCCACGCAGCCTACTTCTCACCCCCCCCCCCACCTTAACTATTACATATAGTTGCGGCCAAATTTGTTTTTAAAAAATTCGACGAATTCTCCTGCGATCAAACCTCTCTATCCCAAATATTCACAAGCAAATCCTGACTTTCTTCAGAAGAAATCTTTATGAGTCTGACCCAATAGGTCACACTAGAGAAATAAGGGAAGCCACACTTCCCATAGACTGACCACCAATTCTATTTAATCATGGTAAACAAGTGAGAGGCCCAGAATGAAGACCGCAGCAGGTGGTGTTCCTGAAACCAAGACAGTACATGGACATTGCAGAACAATAAGACAAAGGATTCTATGCCATCAAGTAGTCGTTCTATTTACATCGTGAGCCCTTACCGGACTTCACTGAGCAGTGAATGTGAGCCTTGGACTCGTAGTAGACCCAGTCAAACCCGGCTTCCACGGCCAGCCGGGCCAGCATGCCGTACTTGTTGCGGTCCCGGTCCGATGTGGTGATGTCCACGGCCCGCCCTTCGTAGTGCAGTGACTCCTCGGAGTGGTGACCGTCTTCGTCCCACCCCTCGGTCACCCGAAGTTTCACCCCCGGCCACTGGTTCATGACCGAGATGGCTAAGGAGTTAAGCCTGTCTTTGCAGCGCTGGAGAAAAAAAATGAAACACCCAGTTAAAGTCAAGCGAGTACAAATCAAGGACAATAGGGTCCACACTGCTGTAAAGTTGATTGTAAGTATTTGTAATGATTTTGACAATGAGTGTATCAAAACGATATCACGTAAACAACAAATTAGTGGCTGTAGTGAACTCTGAAAGCACTCAAGATAATCTCATGATAAAAAGGGAATTTATTGCCGTGAAGATTATGTTTCAATCAAAAGCATAATAGTGAATGGATAAAACAGTCTTGTGATTTTTAAAACAAGTCTGAAATTAAGCAATAAAGCTTGTGACAACAAAGTAAAAAACAGAAAGAGACACTGTCCGTGTCTGACTTGGATACAGTAACAAACAAAATAATTGTAAAGAAACACCAACTCCAGGTATTGACTTATTTTCAACCAACACTCTAATTATTGGTTTGATAATTGTATGCACAAAAAGCTGTCAAAAATCAATTTAATTTTCAAATTTTTCGGTTTTCAAAGTTTTTTTGATCTTTTTTAACTGGTCTGCCTATGTGTAAGTGTCATTTCACGACTCAAATAATAAACAAACTGGATAGACATCTGGAACACGTTTCGGCAAACAAGCCACCTGTCTGGCAATTGACTCCAAAGATAAGGTAGGTGCCTTCCTCAGGCGAGTACACATCTGCTGCCCTCTCTGCCCAGGGGCACAGTGTATTCACCCAAGATAATGGCAGGCTGCAGTGCTCTCATAATATGCCAAATCCCCAAATTCCATGCCAAAGATTCAATGCACTCATTATATGCCTACTTTCCTGTCTTTAGTGTTCCAAATTTACCCGAAATTCATGCATGCATGCATGGATTCATTAAGTACAAACCTAGTGGGAAATGAACATAGTGCTATACACAGGGGATACAGCCAGGGGGTTACAGTTGGGGTGCAAGTTTAGCATCGGAATTGGGACGGATAGAGGGACGCTCCAGAGGGACGAATCGGAGCCGATTGGATTGACCAGCGAGTACTATATAGTTTGCTACTACCCTAATTATGGACTTGTTGCCTTGCCTGGGGTGTAGTGCCCTAGTAATACACCTGCTGCTCTTCCTGCTCTGCATTGCCCCATTTAAACACCAGGCACGCTACCTTGGCTACAGCCCCCTAATTAGACAACCACTGACGTGTATTCACTGCATCACAATAACTTGTGCCCGTTGTCCTACGTGCTCACTTGTCACTGTGCTACGTAAGCTACCATGCTACTGTGGCTACCTGGGCTACCATGCTTAGGATTCCTTGCTATAATTAGACAGCCCTCTGCCACGTCCATATTGCATTGCTGTGCCAAAACTATTAAACATGTGCCTTGTTGAGAAGCAGTGCCCTGATGAAGGTCAGAAAAGATCCACCAGCCAATCGCAATACATTGATTCAAATTCGAAAAAGAAAATGGATATCAATTAAACCAATTCTCAATATTTTCTCAGATGAGAGAGGGTCTGCTGGTAACCAATGTTTTCTACAATTAGAGAGCACTGAACAAGTACACAACCGGTTTCTGCTATGCCGCCAAGCTCGGAGTACAGTGTGCGTTTGGGTTGCAGTTATTCCTTCCCAAGAACAGAAACGCATTGGATTCCACCATGTGCAACTAACTCCTGAATAAGTCACATGAAAGCAAAACATGTACGCGTACTATTGCGCGTGCGCTTATTTCTGGTTGCCAAGCAAAACATGTGCACATACTATTGCGCGTGCGCTTATTTCTGGTTGCCCACGACCCGAGCATCTTTGTAAAGGGTGTCTTTTCTTCATTTGTGGTGGTTTCTGAATGTAAGATGTTTCCGCGTGCGAAGCTGCTCCTACTGGTGTAAAGTATTCCTTTGACTGGTGGGAGTGCCCTCCAGTTGCTCTCGAGATTCTCCATTTACAGCCATTTACTAAACTCCTAATTCCGATCTCACGCAATGTGCGATAATGCTGGTGTTTTTAGAATGCCTTCTGCTTTTCATATGGGGTCTCAATTGATTTGAATATGTTCTTATTTTGCACAGCGCTGGCACCTGGCAGCTAAACCCCTTTTGCAAGACCTGTACCCTGGCTGGTTGCAAGGGGACTGGTGCCCCACCTGCCCATGCCACTTGCCTGTAATTTATCAGGATGTCTGGCAGATTTGAACAGTCCTATTTCCACCCCTTTTTGGGAAAAGCATGATCTGGTCCAGAAACATATCCGTGATCTTGTTTTTACTTGCATGCTAATGGGAAAGAGAGATATTGCCAATCTAGCTTCAGGGTTATGTCCCTCGTTTCTAATTTGCTGTAGCCAATACTGGAGGAACACAGAATTGTATTATCATTTTACCTCAAGTGTTCTGTTTGGTGGCCATACAAAAGTTTATCTTGAGAGATATTGATCAAAGCCCCTGGATCCCGGCTCTATGGATCCCGACGGATCAGTCTTTAATGTCTGATCACTCACTGTCCTCATAAAATAGTTGACTGGTGGGAGCCTAGGTTCTCCAGCTGCAAAGGCTGCTTTCAATACTGTCTGACATCTCTTGGTCAAGTCCTGGTACTACTTAGACTTTGAGCACATCTCAGGACTTTTAGGGCATCCCATTGAATGTTCCGCTTCACGTCCTATTTTAGGTACGTGTATTGAGGTTACAGCCAGTAGTGGTTGGGATTTTGAAAGACCTAAGAATTGAATACAGCGTTTTGAACATTTGAACATCTTGGTTATGTTTACGATACATTGACTATTATTTCGAAGTTCTAGGAATATCTTAACATTACAGTTGTGTCTTTGTACAATGTGCATACCTACGTTTTCTTTTGCCTTGACTCTGGGGTGAACATGCACATAAAATACTAGTGTGGTTTGGGGTGGAAGGGTGTGTGAATGGACCTAGTTCATAATGTGTACACATTCCAGAAAGAATCACTGGAACCACAATACATTCCATACTATCTACTGGAATGCCATTTCTAGAATTATTGGTGCGTGGGGGGGATTGCGAGTGGCTGGGAGGATTGTTTTGAATGCTCTACAGTCGAGCCAATCAGCGGGGATGAAACGATCGCTTGTAGGTAGGGCATTATAGCCAATCAGGACATGCAGAGGATGTCAGTGTCCTGACTGGCCTAAACTTTCCATGCTCCATGATTGGCCAGGATGTTACAGCCTCTCTGAATTGACGGGATGCAAGTCCAATTAGAGGCCCCAACCCAAATTGCAGATGGGTGTCTAGATTCTAGCTGGGCAGAAATCTCGTGATCCTGTGATTCAGTTCTGCATTCCGATGGAACAGGGTTTTCACCTGCTCCTTTCCATAGGCAATACTTAATATGTACTAAAGAAAGAAAAAAGGCTGAGTTCTAGCTAGCCCTTCAGAACTTGGGAAACGCGCATTTCCCGCACCCGGAACCAAGCTCAGCATACAGGTACTCATCGTGTCACCCCTAGAAGCTGGCTATCGCGTACTCACTGGCATTTCTGGCACCCATCTGACCCAAACGGCACGTTGTCCATAGAACAACATGATTGCACTCATAATACCCCCAACCAGAACCCCACTATTCTGGCCTACCCAGAAGCTTGTATTAAATTCAGGTCAGCCATATCAATACCACGGCTGTGGTGGCAAAATTACCAGCCAACTGAGAAGTTTTCTACCTCCAGGGGTCACCGCAGGAACTAATACTGTGTCAGATTGGAATGGCAAAACTGTAAATGAGAAAAGCCTGAAGGATAAGGCCTCACTCTATGCCGCTACATTGTGTAACAGTCCACTCCCCTTAATGTAAGGCTTTTCCTTCTCTCCCTTGCTTTGCAGATCAAAGATCATGGCTCGTCTGTTCATGGAGGGTGTGTAGCATTGCACCCAAAGGCCTGGTGCTTGCCCGTGTGCCCTGGAAGAAACCCCGTGAACTCTGTTCCCCTCACCTGAGAATCTTCAGAATCAAGCAACACAAGTCCGCTTCCCTCCCCCGCCCCACCCTCCTAATCCCAACTCCACCCTTTCAATTTAAATAGGGTGACCAGATTTTACAGACGACAAACCAGGGACGGCCAACAACATAAAAGAAGGACTACCCCCTCACATCCTGTCCCCCAACCCTCGCCACGACCTTCAACCTCCCCCCATCCCACAGTATTTCCAGTCCTGTTACTGCATATAAATTGCACGGATCTGACAGTTGATATAAGCGTATAACTAAAAATAGCTTTTGCTCCGATACCTTGCAGAGGTGTAGACAGGGCAGGGCGTGAGCTGGCAAGGCCCACCCAAAAACTGTACATTCCCACTTATCAGCGCTCTGTGGGCATTTACAGATGTTAATGTTACTGTGGTGGGCCCACCTACA
The DNA here is from genome assembly GCA_002915635.3 of Ambystoma mexicanum. Classification (NCBI taxonomy): domain Eukaryota; kingdom Metazoa; phylum Chordata; class Amphibia; order Caudata; family Ambystomatidae; genus Ambystoma; species Ambystoma mexicanum. Next base: position 909,533,383 of record CM030321.1, read on the forward strand.
TTAGCTTCAGGCCCCACTTGTTGGACACTCGCGGCTAAGCCTCTGAGGCCTTGTCGTTCATCTATTTAGCAACGGGTCTCTGTGGTGCAATCAGTTAACATGCGTGCCTAGGACCTGTAATGTTAGAGGTTAGAGCCCAATTTACCGTGACAACATTTCGAATCTATTATAATTGCCCCGGTTTTATTTCCCCAAAACCGGGGCAGGTTTTTTAAATTGTAAAACCTCTCGGGGTGGGGTAGAGGGGCCTCATTTCCGTGAATGGAACATCTAACCTAGACATCTTCCATACGCTACCTCTAAATCGCCTCTCTACCTAGAGCGGCATTGCTGTTGGACTCGTGTGAGGCTATGTACAGCGTTCCAGGGCATCTGGGAGCTACATGTAGAGTTTCTAGGTACCCACCTCAAATAAAAGATGATACATAGCCTGGATCAGGAGAAGTGCGCGTCTCATTACACTCATCTTGTGCTAGGCAATGTCACGCTGCTGTTGCAGGATTGTGTTTGGCAATAGCTTAATGTGCATGGAATGGACTCAAAAGGGCCAGCAGATAGGGAAAAGTCAGGAGGAAAGTGTGGCAGCCGTCGACATGTTTCGACTGCACGGCGAGGGGAAGTGTGATGGCCCGTTAAGGGTTTTAGAGGAAATAGACAGAGAGTAGACAAATCCTACTTATGGACGCGCTGACATCAAACACGATAATAGGGCACACCCAAAAGCAAACAAGGAAATAATCAGACGGCCTTCAGGAAAACACATGTTCCCTCCACCGAGACTTGCGTGTCTTTGAACACACTTCTTCCACAATTAGCGATTGATTGTGGCGAGCTCTCTGCACACATCTGAACCGGGCCTGGAGTCGGATCAGAAACCGAACAACATCAAAGGTCCTGGGAGATGGGGTGTGGCTCCCAGCCACAAAAGGATTGCTTGTTTTAAGGCTGCCAAAAGTCACTGTGAACTGGCTGAGTCTCTCCTTGGCAACACAGTGTGGCGTGGAGGGAATAAATCAGGTTGACTTCAAAGCAGGTGAAGCAGTGGCCTTTACAAGGCTCACCTGGAAAATGGATGGACCGTACAGGGACCATCAGGCACAGTTTTATATCAGCCCTTGCTAGTCTGCTGAAAAACTAGGCTGTGTTCAGGATGAAAACCAATAGATATTCTGGCTGTATTTTTTCCTCCAGTGTTATGCTTTAATTATTTCCAACATGAAGGTTGTTTTTAAATTGAGGTTTGCCTCATTTAGATGCAGTGCTTATTTGAAGTTGCTAGCATTTAAAAACAAAAAACAAAAATACTTTGCCATTTGTGTTGTATCATACAATGGAATATTTTATGTAACATGTCACATATTAAATAGAATCGCATGCACGTCACGCAGGAACAATGCCCGGATGAGGGCCATGCACTGCACTTGGAATGTGGGTCGAGGGTAGGTGCACCCCTGAACTTGATAACAAAAAACTGCCACCAACCAGTGGAACCACCTCCTAGAGTCGTGCTCGTACCCTGAGAAACTACTAGTCGGGAATGGGGGCACAAACAATATTTCACACTAAAATGAATCCTTCGAATAGGACTCATCAGCACATCAGCAAAAAAGGAGCACAGAGACATTGCACCAGAGCGACAGTGCAGACGTTTTGGTCTCAGAGGCCTTTCCTGTGTCCTTTGTTGCCTGCTCTTTCCCCCTTCATCTCATTATATTTGCCACCCATTCATTCTGTCTCTCTGTCTCACTGCACTCTATTGCACAATCTCTCTTATCTTTCCTTCTGACTTTCTCTCTGTTGCTCTCTCTCTCCCATTCTCGCACTCGTGCTCTTTCCATCGTGACACATGGCCGGCCCGAGTTTTTGATGTAACTAAGTAACCGCATGTTCCAAAGTCGTATTCCTGCCTACTTACACTTTCTTGAAAAAGCGCCTCAATGCCCGTGGGCTGTAGTGCGCTATACAAATGTAAAAATAAAAATAAATACTGCAAATTACAACGCGGCATAGGAATTATACTTGCCATTATTGCCAAACCTCCCGATTCAGGCTGGAGGATCCGATTGTTCAATGAAAAATAGTGCTATTTTAACCCCAATGCAATCTTATGAGCAAAATCATTTCTCCTGGTTTCTCTGACGAAATCTCCCTTCAGGTGCTTCAGAATGTTGGCATGTATGCCTTCATCTGATTGGCCTGTGAGTGTAAAGGGGCTAGCTCATGAAAGTCCAGGGTGAGTTTACCATGTGCGTGACTCATCCCCAGCCCTACCACCCGTTACCGGATCAGAAAATAGTCACAGCACACGTAACCCGGTAGGAAAACCTTCATCGTTTCCATTGCCATGATATTGAGGTCCCTGACTCTGCGCATGCGTGTTCGATGTCTAGTGACTCCGACTTGTTTGTGCGGCCCGCTCGCTCTTCTGTCTCTGCTCTTGTGACCACACCCGCCGGCTCACCTCTGCACTCCCAACCCGGCGCCCTGTGCAGGTGCTCTGTTTACTCCTCGCCATTGTGAACTGCTGTTTTACAGCCTCTTGGACAGTTGTCAGGCAGATAAGACCTATCCGGAATTTGATAAACACCATTTACAGGCAGAAAACATTTTATTTGGGGGAGAGGCTGACTTTTGTCCCCGTAACCTGGCCGGGCTCCACCGACAGGGGGTGCATGGCTGACGGTCAGCCAATCGTGTGTCTCTGCGGTGCCCTTTTGGACTGGGTGCTGCTGTGCGGTTACCAGGATGTAGCAGGGTAATGAGGCCGCTCCCCCGTGTGTTATGTGGCTCAACTTCCTGGTTGTAGAGCAGCATATTCTGCATGCATTACACACCTACTTAATTCTCTGGGCATGGGACGTTTCCCTAGAGTAGTATGTGCAGTGGTTTAAGTGGGGTTGGGCTAACCCGGCAGGCTATGAAAATTGTATGTAAGACGTAGCTGTGCCAGGTCTCCCCGAAGTTCCCTGCTAACCTATGCCCAGTAGAAGCCAGGTTTTTTTTCCCTAAAGCCTGAAACTCTTGCGTATAAGTGAGCACTTCAGGCTTTAGAAAACAAGCCTTGACTGTCTTTTCATTTTGTCGCTGAATCCCCCCAGTCACCCCTGTAATTTTAAATGTAGGGATCATCATCCTCACATCCTAGGGCCGGGTGATGATCAATGCAAAGTGGTGCCTGGCAGGGGTCGGTGTGGGGAATTCAAAACATCTGCACGGTGGGTATGCTCACCGCACGACATCCGCATAGACCCCTGCACTCTGGGTGGACACAGCCTACAGGCACAGTCCCCCGTCATATTTAGTTGGGATACGATAGGAGGGGTACACAATGCATCTCCAGAAAGGGTGGGGGGGGGCAAACCTTCCCCCTGCCATGGTCAGCCTAATTAATTAGCAAAGGATGCATAGACCCAACATGTCCTTTTGATGAGCCCTGCTGCTGGTTGTATCGATTTGCATACTATTCACAAGGTAACTCATACAGGCACACATGGGGCCTGGCTGCAGAGGCTAACAAAAGAGACAGGAAACCCAAACAACCTTTCATATACACGTTCAACCTGAAGCCAGCTCCTGCCTCTCAATATCGATTGACAGTGAACTGTAATTTCTAGGACTGCCTGTTTACAGTAGTCAACCCCGCAGTGGGACCCCATTCCTAAGGTACGAATGTGTAGTTTGCAGGAGCCAGAAAGTCTGGTCTTGCTGTAGCTTCAAGGCAGACCTGCCGTTTTAATCAGGAACCATAGAGAGCTCCATTAAACAGAGAGACCCTTTGATCCAGAACAGACAGAAAGAAAAGTGGGATTTAGTATTGCATGTTGTCACCCCTTTACCTTTACTTTTGCAAAGCACTCTGGTTATGACCTAACGCATACAGGAGAATGTTGGTGGATACCCAGGATTTGTTCATTAAGGTATGCTTTGCCTGCACCCAATCCCTGTGATCCATTTGGTTTTACAAGAGGGCCAAGACCCTCTTTTGGGAGATCACCTGACGGCTTCACCAGAAGCAGAAAGAACTCATCATTGGATCCTGGCTGAAGGTACAGTCTGCCTTGCATCTTCCGCCAGCGAAGGAAGGCCAGGACCTCCAAGAGGGATGCAAGACCCCTCCCCTAATCATCTCGCAGGCAACAGAGGGAGATACCTAATCCAGAGGACCCTCCAGCAGCTCCAGAACCGGTACCCAGCCAGCAAACAGTGTGCCCTGCTAGGCTCTGCAACAAACTTCCAAGGTGAGAAGTGCAGACAGTTTCGGAGCCCTAAACCAAGGACAAGGCAGCTGCCCCTAACACATTCTGAGAGTAGATGCAACCTGTGTTGGCTTCCGGTGGAGCACAGAATATCGCTCAAAACTCTTGCGCTAACACACAAAGCTAGGGCCAACCTCGCTCCAGCCTACCTTACTAACCAACTCACCTCGCATACCTCCTCAAGACAAGTTAGAGCAGCCCAAATTCACACAATGTCCATACCGAGATTCAAACTCCATAACTCGGGAGGGGCTAGCTTCCCTGTACTGGGATCAAAGTTATGGAACACACTCCCTGCTTCTCTCAGATCAGAACCCTCCTTCCAGGTATTCAAGCGCGACACTAAACGCTGGTTTCAGGACATGGATACAATGACAGTCTAACTTCCTTACATCATTACGTTTGTCTCCTGCCTACTGTACTTTTGTATTTCCTACTTATTTATTTGCTTTACCATTACTGACTTGTTTTGCTTTTCCATTATCTCCTTATAAATGGGGAGAGCTTGAGTCTCCTGCCTTGATCAACTGTATGTAACTGTAACGTTCTGTAACCTGCATGTAAGATGATGCGTCCGGTTGCCCATGTGCCTGGCTGCGCTTTATAAATAAAACAAATACAAATACACTCGTCAGCTTTGGGCGGTCCGCCTTAAAGGACGACATGAGCCCAGTGAAGAAGCTTGGAGAAGTGCATTGACAAGCATCTACCGGCGTCCGCCTTAAAGGACATTTTCGTGCCAGTTGAGTTCCTTGAGCTGTAACCGACTGCAACGCTGACTATTGTTATGCTGCAGTCGCTTAAAGACTTCCGAGACCACACGACCTGTGCTTTAGAACCACCGACCAGCAATGACACAATGATTCCTGACTACGAGCCGCCGTGTAGGATGGCCTGCAGCCGTCCATCCAGCCAGCTCTGCTCGTCGAACTGTTTGCTGCCCGATACCCTCAGCTGTCTCGCACATTGGACTTTGTCCCAGAAGCTGCAAAGCACCATGAAACCGACTCAACACTGTGGAGCACCAAGAACACCTACAAGCACAAGGTACATTGTGGTTCTAACCCCCTGGTCCTTCTCTGATGGCCCCTTAAGACATTTGAAGACCCTTTTCTCCCTTTGTAGTGAAACCAAGTATCCTTGGCCTGTTGCGATTTTACTATACCGACTACCCACCTATCAGTATCCAGAGTGCATCCCTTTTCCATTTTTGAAACAGTTTTTCCTCTGCATTCCTTTACAGGGTGGGTTGATTTTGTAGTGTTGTAAGAGGTGTGGTGCTGATTGATGGTTTAGAAACCGATATTCATCTCTGGGCCCTGGTGCCCCGGAAGTTGATTCGACCAAGTGAGAGTTTTGGCAGAGTGAAAGGTGAGAAAGGGACTCATTTGGCAGATGTCGAGGACGTTTAGTCTGTCAGCCATAGGTGAAGAGGTCACGAACTGTTATAGTGCCAGATCAAGCTCAAAGAGAACCTCCAGGCTGCGGGCCATAGGGACGAAGTGAGATATCAGGAGGGAAAAAAAAGAGAGATTAGGAGGCGTGGAACGGTTCAACTCTGAGGTCGTAGCTGTGATCTGTGTTTAATCGGCAGATTGCAGGTTCAAAACCCAACACGGTTGGCTCAGCCTTTCATCCCTCTGAGGCCGATAGAGTGAGTACCAATTTCGACTGGGTAGTAATAATAATGTATGTAAATATGTGCTAGGTAAATGCTTTTCGTCAAAGCGCTAAGTAAATATCAAAGTATTATAATTATTATTATACTATACAGTGACTTGAAAATAGTAGATTTGTCTTGAGCTATTTAGCCAACAAACAACCTGTCTAACGATAGTTCTATCCCACGACACAAGAATCACACCCTCTTACCACCAACCCTACTAAAACGCGCCATACTCCTGCAAACACACTCCACACAGACCAATTACACCGCCCTCACATTGCAAACGCAAGTTCCACATCCGCCCTCACACTTAGCAACACAGCTGAGACCTCTTCCAATTGCATACCTTAACCACTAACACAAGACCATCCTTGCGTGTTCAAGCAATTACACGCCCACACCTACTTGTGCCACCAAGAAACTAACCCACACACAGTGACCACTTTTTCTGAACTGAAACTATCAACAGAACAACAAAGCACCTGTGCGCTCTTGTTCTCCTCCTACTAACCGTGCACATTTTTAGATCCGTCAGAGCGCCTGGAGACCACGCAAATGGCAGCTGTGTACTGTATAAATACTATTAACCTACCATGACATAACATAGTCACAATTGGTTTCCCTGATGTATGAGAGCACTCATATTATCATATTCATTCCGGGCTGAAAGCTTTTCTGTGAAGAAGCAACCCTTCATCTATTCAGACAATTAATGAAGGGACATCAGTACTCCATTTGGCCAGAAGGTGTCACTACAATGCTGCGAGAGGCCATGTTAAAGCTCCTCAAGTTGCTGCTTTATGGTAAAATCTGGATTGGCTCTCTGGCTCATTTGCAATAGAAAAGTATTCAAAAATGAAAGAGAGAAAGGGAAGAGAAAGAAAGAATGAAAAATTAGAAAGAAGGGAAGATAGAAAGAAAGAACGAAGGAAAAGGGAGAGAAAGAAAGAAAAACTATAGGAAAAAAAGAAAAAACAAAAAGATGACAGAAGAAAAGATAAAAGTAAGAAACGGAGAAACTAAAAGAAAGAGCAAAAGACAGAAAAAAGAAAAAGAGCAAGAATTAATGGAAGAAATAGAGGAGGAAGAAGAAAGATAGGAAGGAAGTGAGTGATAGTGGAAGTGAGGAAGAAAGAAACATGTCTGTGCGACCCCTAAAAATGATATGCGTAAGATAACTAAGTGGGTGAAATGGCTACCCAGACACAGAGGCAGATTTGAATCCTGGCAGATTGATTATTCCTTTTATCCTTCCCAGGGTAAAAAGATGAGTGCCATTCATTGGTGTAACAATAACATCTTTCATTCAAGCGCCAAGAAAAAATCCAACTTGTGATGTGGGCACTAATAATTGTCATTATTCTTACTGCAGCAGGAATTGGGCCATAAAGAGCATGGCCTACCACCAGACCACACAGAGGTCCCCAGTTATTAAATCATCCAAAAAGCAACATCATACGGACAGTAAACATGAGGCTCAAAACTGTGCCGCTGCGTGCCACTTACTGAGAAAATATCACCTCCAGCGGCTATTTGATAGAAAATTGAACTTTGACTGTAAAAAGCATCTTTCATTTCTTTATTTTGGGTATTTATTGAGCGTGGACTTAGCTCTGACAAGCAACAGAGCACTGTACAACAAAGGGTTAACATGAATACAGGCAAAGGGGCGCAAGGGCTGTGTTAACATACAATTAAGCATCACAATCAATAATTAGTGGTGAGGTGGAGTTGGCCTGCATGTGGAGTAACATACACCATCTCATGCTTTTTGGCCCCATTGTAAAGGTCAAAGGTGAGCACACCCTGCCCTAGCACACCCCTACTTACATCAATCAACTTCTCCTACCAGCGACCAGCCCGCAACGCCAACGCCTGGCCTGGAAAAGAGCCCACTTGCTACGGGTAACCCGTAATGTGCCCTGATGGAGCCATAACTGAACCAATATTTCGCACACTCACCTACACCGCCAACTTCCAAATGTCATCACCCATCCTTAGCCAACCACACCCGGCACCAAGGTGGCATGCGCAAGACTCACCTGCAACAAACACAGCACTGTTGGCGCCCACACAGAACCACTGACCGCCCTCATCCTTAATGTTGCCCATTCCTCATGTTTTAGGACCCAAGTCGCCTTCAAGATCCTAATTCTCATCCACAAATGCATATACAGAAAGGCCCTAACATGATACAGGATGGCACCCCTGAATGCTCCCTGCCTTTATAACCAACCAAACATCGCTATAGGTTCCCCCTAAACACTTCACTTCAAAAGGCCTAGTAGTTTCACACTCACAGTTCCACTCTGTGCTTTAAGTGGGTTAAGAGGTCCAGGAGGCCTCGAATGCGTCATAAACAATGTTTGGGCCTAAGAAGGTCTGCAAGTAGCTAAGGAACCTTTGAGCTGGCCTACTACACACTGCTGAACGTTAGTACTTGAAGTTAAAGAGAGTCATATCTATTTTAAAGTGTGTGTGTAAAATATAATATAATTAGCAGGCAAAAAAAGCGATTACAATAAAAATATTCAAATATAAAAATCAATTCCAGACACTAGAACTCCCCCCCCCCCGTCTTGAACCTCTTCCCTGTCAACACCAGACTCGGCCCCTCGCTTCTACTTTTCAGAAAGGAGCTCAGGACCCTCCACTTGAAGGAATGACTCCCCCCCCTAACACCTAGGTTCACACTCCTTGCACTCCCCACCATACCCGAGGCTGTGCGATCGGCCCCCACACCTCCGCTTTCTCCCCTGGTTGCTTGTCGATCCAAGCTGCCCAATTGCCAGCCCTTATCCTCTCCCATTGTTGGATCCCCGTTCCTTTGTATAGATCGGATGCGATCGCCCCCCTCGCAGTCTCCTTGCTCTTATGCCTTGTAAAGCTTCCCGCTGCTTCCCGAAGCTGGCTCCCCACTCAATAAATGCCCAAATAATAATAATAATAATAATAATAAAACAAATCACAACAAATCAATGCAGTTTCCAATACCTCTGGGTTTTTTTTTAAAGGAAATTCATAATTCATATGTTTACATATATTTTATAAAATCTTTCCAATGACAGTAGTTTAATGATGAATTGCAAAAATCAAATAGTATTTTTTTCTGTACTTTATTTCCCCTTCAGGGTGGTACAACACAAAGTCCAACTCCAAATATATGCAACTGATGATGTGAATTTAAACATGATTGATAGTGACATCTACTGGCGAAGAGTGGTATCGTCACCTCTTTTCATGTAGCGTGGGGAATAGTTAGCACAGGAAATTAATTTTAGACGGCCCCTTTGGATACTGCCGGGACTGAGTCCCAGCTAACCCCGGTAGCACTTAAAGGCTTGGTCCCGATACCAGAAGATTGCCAAAAAAGTGCGGCAAGGCAGTCCAGCCTCCAGATCTGTGCTGTAGAGATGTGTTATTCCCATATGTTTCACATTATTTTAAGAGGGTATAAAGCATGTGACTACCACTCTACCAGTGCTGTGTACTCTGCACTACACACACCCACAAACACTAGCATATCTGATTTGAACTTCAGCTGAAAATAAAAAGGATAAAGGAGCATTCAGAATATCACAATTTAAAGATTAAGAACCTCAAAAGTTACATTCAGGGGGCGGGGGGTATATTCCCTCCCTCCCCATAGTCGTCTGGCAGGGATTTTATCTAGGGTGAGGATACCCGCTGCAGGGTTCAAACCGTGCTTTTGATCCCAGGCCCTGCCAGGGCTCCCCAGATGTCCCCGCCCTGATGTCCTCCTGAGACAATTCAATAAAAATAGAATGAATAACAATGCTCTGCTTATCCAGTAGATGTCACCATCATTTCCTGTTTAAGGTCCTAGACCTAGACCCAAGCTACTCCTCACTGATGAGGCCCTACAATGCTGAAACATGTCTGGGGATGCTTGTGGTCTCGTGCAGAAGGCATGTGACCAAGCAGTCTGGACTGGACTGCCCCTTTGGGGTGGGACCAAGCCTGATTTGTATATGGTTTTACCCCTTTCTGTAATGGCTTGGCAGGCTGCAAAACGATGGTTTGGAGGGTTGCCCAGAGCAATGCCACAGGTTAAGATTAATTCTAAACCTTCTAGAAATCACCTCTGGTTTTGTTAATTTGTTTTGAAATACTCTGCAGGGACCATATAAAAGGAGGAACACGTTGATTGTTTAACAGATTATTATATTGAAATATTGACATTAAAATTACTTAATACAATTAATACAAAAGAATCGTGAGGTTCCTTCAAAGAGATTACAAGATGCATTGACCGATTTTGATTTCGTTTTTACGTTTCAAGGTTTTTATTTTAGTCGCTTTTTGACGGCTGATTTCAATTCGCACACCTTTTCCAGTAGATGCTGCTGGCCACTCCTTTAGTTACTTAGGCTATATGGCTTCTGAAGGCTCCTTTTATATGTGCGGTTCTTGGGGTGGGCCAGGCAGCTCTTAGGCCCCGCCCCACATACTTTTTTGCCACTCGTTAAGGTCCCGCGAGATTTCAGACTCTGCTGATGAAATCACGCACGGTGTCCCAAATCTCATCACAAGCGGCACCCCAATGACACACGGAGCCCCGCTGATAACGTCGCTGATTGGCGGGAAAGGAGAACACTATTTGAAAAGGAGCAGCGCGTGTGGCTTGCAGCTCATGCTCATCCCTCGCCCCCCCCCCGCCCGCTGTGTTTACGTTTTTGCAGCTTCCTTTGTCGGCTTAGGCCATCGTTTTCTTTGGTGTCCCACTCTCGTCTGTGATTTTAAGCCGGTTTCCCTGCCCGTTTCCTTCCGCTAACATCAGCGCTCCCTTTTCTGCAAGCCCCTTGCCACCCGCTTTCCTTGAACATCTCGCTGCTTAGCCTGTCCTCCCGAGTGCATCTCTTTCTCTACCTTCCTCCTCCCTTTCTCCACCTCTCTCTTTCTCTTTCCCTCTGTGTCTTTCTCCCCCTCGTTTCTCTCGCTCGCTTTCTTTCTTCCCTTTCTCTTTCTTGCTCTCACGCTCTTTCTCTCGCTCTCCCTGTCTTTCGCGTTCTCTCCTTCTACGTAGGGTGGCCAGGGAAAGTAGCAATAGCTCTTGAAAGTCGCTGCTAAGGCACTACACTTCAGAAGCGAGTAGAAGGGGATTTACGTGTTACTGTTTAAGGAAATATTTATAATTAATCTATCACAAACTAACACTATATGAAGTTATAAAGCAGCATTTCTTCTGTGCGAGATGGTGAATCCCTGCCTGTCAGCTATGAAGACCTACTACCAAAAACCGGGACCACTGCAGTTTCCAATGGGAACATAATCTTGAGAAAGGGGGACAGAGCACCAAATTCTGGGACAGTCCTGGCAAAACTGGGACGTATACCATACTTCCAAATCTCTTTCTCGCTCTCCCTCTCTATCTTTCCCTCTCTCTTTCTCGCCCGTCTATCTTTCTAGCGCTTCCTCTCCATCTCTCATGCCCCCTCTCTCTACCCATTCTCTCTTTTTCACTTCCTCTCTCTCGTTCTCTCTGCCTTTCCCCCGTCTTTCTCGCTCTCCCTCTCGCTCAGTCTTTCTTACTCTCTTGCTCTCCGTCCCTTTCTTTCTCCCTCTTTTCCTCCTCCTTCCCCTCTCTTCCTCTCCCCCATCTCTTTCCCACTCTCTGTCGTTCAACCGCTCTCTCTCGCTTTCTCGCTCCCTGTCTCTTCGTCTCTCTGCAGAGTAAACACTTCCCCAGGGTTTCTGGGGTCCTTTGATCAACGCTCACCCCATATTTTTCTGCCATTTTCCCAATTTCTTTGCTTCTACTCTTGAAAATGCCACCCAGGTTCGCTAAATGATTGCCAGGTCCGTATTGAATGGTCAGTTTTGGAAAGGACATTAATATGAAATCAGGCTGGGGGGAATGGAGGTCAAACAATTGGGCAGGGCTGGACTGGCCTATAGGGAATTCTGGAGATTTCCCAGCAGGCCTCTGCACCCTGGGCAGGGCTGGACTGGCCTATATGGAATTCTGGAGATTTCCCAGCAGGCCTCTGCACCCTGGGAAGGGCTGGACTGGCCTATAAGGAATTCTGGAGATTTCTCAGTAGGCCTCTGCACCCTGTGCAGGGCTGGACTGGCCTACAGGGAATTCTGGAGATTTCTCAGTAGGCCTCTGCACCCTGGGAAAGGCTGGACTGGCCTATATGGAATTCTGGAGATTTCCCAGCAGGCCTCTGCACCCTGGGCAGGGCTGGACTGGCCTATAGGGAATTCTGGAGATTTCCCAGCAGTCCCCTGCACCCTGGGCAGGGCTGGACTGGCCTATAGGGAATTCTGGAGATTTCTCAGTAGGCCTCTGCACCCTGGGAAAGGATGGACTGGCCTATATGGAATTCTGGAGATTTCCCAGCAGGCCTCTGCACCCTGGGCAGGGCTGGACTGGCCTATAGGGAATTCTGGAGATTTCGCAGTAGTCCCCTGCACCCTGGGCAGGGCTGGACTGTCCTATAGGGAATTCTGGAGATTTCTCAGTAGGCCTTTGCACCCTGTGCAGGGCTGGACTGGCCTACAGGGAATTCTGGAGATTTCTCAGTAGGCCTCTGCACCCTGGGCAGGGCTGGACTGGCCTATATGGAATTCTGGAGATTTACCAGTAGGACTCTGCACCCTGGGCCTCTTGTGTGGTAACCTATTTTATTTCCACATTTCCTCATAGGAAGAGGGTTGGGCTTGCTGACTACTTTGTGTAATGTGCACAAACGTTATTTAAAAAACAGAGCGCCGCTGCCAGTGTGAATTGCTTTACACCGTCAGAAATACTCCAACAACTCGGTTTGCTGAATTTCCCTTCAAGGGGCGGGGCTAAGTGCACATCAAAGGCCAGCCCTGATTCCAGACAGGAAGTGCTTTGATGTGTAGCAGCCCCCGTGACTGGCTCCTCACTGCTGGTCTGCTATTTCGGAAGCCAAGCACAGGACAACCTGCAATGCTGACCGGGGTCTGTGCAGACCCCCTGGCAGCATGTCTCAGACCCACAGGCACAAACACTTTAAGGCCTATAAATGCAAGTTAACTTACTTAACACCCATGGGACGGGGTGCCCAAGCACAGGTAGCCGCTCCCGTTGGAAAAGCGAAGGATTGAGTTTTGGGGGATGGGGCAGAAAGAGCGGCATAGGCAAGTGGTATTCAAACTTTTTTCTACCGAACCACCCCTCCCCCCGAAATAAAATATTGTTGCTGGGTTCCCCTATATGCCATGCCTGCTTATATTTTCTATTAAAAACAGTCACTGTACTCCCTTTTGGAAGATCCTTGCGACCCCATGGACATCCTTTGGCCGCCTAGGGGGGCCTGCCCCACAGTTTGAAGACCACTGGCCGCAAGGCGAAGGATCCTTGCATCGGCAGCCACTCATGCCACCTTACCTGCATATGAGTTCGGGACTTACGTGTGGGGCTGGGGACACTTTGTCTCTCTCATTCTGGCCTCACTTGACATTCATTACATTATCAGTTTTTGCTCTGTAGTACATTTTATTCTTAGTATAACTTGTGCCCTTTTGTCACTTTTGAGCTCCCTTTCATTCTTTCTTCTGGTTCTGCTGTTTTTAGTGCTTCTATTTTTATACTTATCCATTTTTAATAGTGTTGGTGTGTGTATTTTGAATGTAGTCGTGCCTGTTTGCCTTTGGGCCCAAGTCGCCTTATAAATGTTTAAACATAAACAAACATTTGTTATTGTCTATGTGTAATCCTTGCAGTCAGGAAAGCACGTGTTAAGGGGACAGTCAAACGTATTTCTCTATTAACGGAAAGTGGACAGAGTGAAGATGCTAAAATATTTGTTCAAATATCCTCAATAATTCTCGAGGTTACATACAAAGAAAGTTAGGTGTACCAACCTATTAATGAGGCAGTGGGAAGTATGTTTTGGAAGGCAACAGTGTGATATATGTGAGACAATACACAGTACCACACACTTGGAGATTTGCTTCAGAAGAGACCTGCTGGGTAGTTTGTAATTTTCAGCGTTCCTTTTGAAAAGGTCAACTAAAAATGAATGGAAGTGTGAAGGGCCCTGAAGAAGCACACATTGTAGGCTCTGCATTAGCCCAACAATGCGAAACATATGTTGGCCTGTTCTCTATCTGACGTGGCTTGTGTTTAGGGTATATTTTGGATATGTGTTGGAGATTTGATGATAACAAAAAACTTGAATGGGGCATTTTTGTTTGTTGTAATCCAAGGAACTATGGTTGCCATGGAATAGGGAATTGAAAAGAATTGTCACCTGACCTTACGGATTAAGAACGCAAATATAAATGAAGTATGATCGTAATTTGAACTCCCTTTTCTATTCATTAAAGAATGAGACTGATTAGTGAAGTTTAAACTTGTGCACTAGGAGTGTCTCAGATTCCTCAGCATTTGTTTGTACTAGAATCAGTGCTTTAAATGCAAACACAGAAGTGCAGGTATCAACACCCCAGAATACCTGCTTACTGTTGCGAAGTGCTGGTACTTCTCCATTTAAAGTATTGGCTTCTTGCTTAGAAGTGCTGGTACTATGTCTTTCAAATAAAATAGGTGCAGGTACTCAGGACCGGCAAGTACCTGCCCACTTAAATCACTGATTAGAATAATTCACCAGAGCCACTAGCAGCAAAGATACTGATGTATTATTCTGCAAGCGTGGGCATCTGGAGATATCTGGAGGCCAAAGGTGTTCCTAATTGGGCATTCCTGGCACACACAGAGGCTGCCACCCTTTAGCAGAAGTATGTTAGATCATCATATTCGATATCTGGGGTCTGCAACCTTTGGCTCTGCAGGTGTTTTGGAATACAAGTCCCAACAGGCCTAGCTAGCATGGTCAATGGTGTGGGGTCATGGGTGTCATCGTTCAAAATATCTGGAGACACAAAGGTTGCATATATAATTCATTTGAGATTTGAATTCCTTCTGAAATTGGAGTAGTGATACAAAAATGAATACTGTCATCAATTAAGTCATAGGACAAGGAATTAACGCAAATAACTTTGAGCATAAAAACATTTTTGTGCCTGTTTGTTGGTATATACCCTTAACCTACACCCAGTCCAAGGAGTTTGTTGCAGATGAGAGAGCGCCACCTTCCATTCAGAAAGAGCTTTGAAATCTGTCAGTGAAAGCAAATTAAATAATGTGGGGTCCACAGTAGGGACCAAGCAAGTGACAGTGGACTCAGCACAATTGTCCCAAAATGAATCAGATGCATGGAACCCCAACCCTCCCCCGTTAGTCCCCACTCCCTTTTTCTCTCCTTCCTTCGCTGTGTCCTATCTGTGATTGTAAAGAGCTCTATTGCTTCTCGAAGCTAGACCCACTCAATAAATACCCTAATACTAATGGTCAGAGTAACCTATAAGTAAACCCAAATAGGTGTCCATGTTGCCAGGTTCTCCACTATCTGGAAGTGTAGACAATGATAACACCTGGGTCCACACACCCTGCACTCTCCCCACCCTATCCGATACTCAGTGATCTGCTCCATGCTGTCTCCTCCCCTGGTTCCTTGTAGACCCCTTACTGCCAATTGCCCTCCATCCCCTGTTAGCTCCTTTCTCCCTTGTTTCTCTGCTTCCCTCACTGTGTCATTCCCCCTGTGATTGTAGTGTTCAGTTGTCTCCTTTGTAGCTAGTTCCACGCTCAATAAATACTCTAATGATAATATTAATAATAGAACAAACCTCAAAAGACAAAAATCACAGATTGATTAAATCCCCCAGCCCCTGGACCTTTCAAAGAAATACACAATTAACAAGCTACAGGAACACACCTTGAGCAAAGTTAACTCTTAGCTACATACAAACAAACCGTAAGCGGTTGCAAGACTCAGTTTAACCAATATTAGTGAACCAAGTGCAGAGTGTACACAGGGGATTCTTTCGTCAAACGTGTGACTATACACATCAATCCTTCAACTCCTGCGTGAAGATGCTCATTTCTCCACAGTCGTTTTACTCTCTCTTGCCAGGCCCATCTAAGCTTCAGTGGTGCATCATGCTATAAAACAATTATCAAATAACAGACTAATGAAATCGTTGCTTCAGATACAGAGGATCACTTGAATTTCACTCACTTTTTAATAGTGGCTCCTGGAGTTGGAGCCAGGCAACTGCATGAGAAAAAAAACATTACTATAGAATGCATATGATGTGGGCATGGCACACTGGTCTAGCATTAGTGGAAGGATTCATATAAAACTCATAATGTATTCCCCGGAAAAAGGATCTTTTAAAGAGTTAATCACCGAAGGAGCATATTCTTTGTTCAAAGTTATTTTTTCACAATTAAGTATATGGTTTGTCTCTGATTCATATCAGCTACAGGGCTCGCAAAATTTACTAGCCCACTAGCGCTGGTGAGTACTTTTTATGAAGGGCGAGTACCATTTGCATAGTAATCGACTTGCTGGCGAGTATGGGAATGTATTTTTGATTTACTGCAAACACATGTTGTTTGCAGTAAATCGCACATACACGTTTCATTGTGTATGCTTGACAGCATTGCATCAAATATGAAGTGTGCTTATGGCGACATGCACCATTTGACAACAAGCACTGTTAAATCGTTTGTCACTAATCACCTTGGGGCAAGTGCATTTCTCTTAGGTCGAGCATGGAAACTAAGGAATTCGCCCTGCAGGTCTAGTGGGATATCTAAGAATTTCCAAGGCCTGAGCTATGTACAATATTCGATAATCTTAAAGACATCATTAACCTCTAATGTTATGTCTCAAATGTACCAAGTATGACAAACACTTTTGCACACACTCAAGTTCAAGCAACTATCTTATACAACACTTACAAAAAACTATTCACAAAATCCCTCACCACACACAAGTGACAAAGTGTAACCACATACAACATATTTGATTACAAAACAATATTTTATCGCAAAACGATGAAAAACTCTGTTTTAAATATGTTGCATGTGGTAATTGTAAAAAGAATAATTTGAGCAAAGAAGCTGATCCTTGGTTGATTCACTCTTTGCAGGCTCTTTTTTCCATGGATCCATGATATGTTTAAAGGAGGTTATATGCCCGGCTAGGAGCCTAGCAGCCCCTGAGATATCCGGGAGCCTCCTACTAGTGTTTTTTGGGATACCTGTACATACAAACGCCAGTTGCATGCCCATTGGCAATCTCTAAATTCTTCTCACATTAAAGTGGTTGAAATAGCCATGTATGCACGCAAATAGCTGCAATGAACCCATTGCTTTTCAGAAACCTACTCAGATGCTTGTTATCCAATTATTTGCCCTATTAAGGCGATTTAAAATAGCCATTTCTGCCCTCAAGAGCATCTGTCTCAAAGGTAATGTTTCATTGCTGGGAGAAAGCAGCTCCTGTGTAATAACAAAATGTGCCTTCGGCTACTTAATTTCTAAAGCAATGCAGAATCTTACACACAGCCCTAAATTAAAGTACTCTGTTTGTCTAGTTGTTCTCCCCTATACATAGAGAATGTGAGTACCAGTCAGTAGTAACATGTCATTAATTATCCTGAGAGGATTTGCAGAAAAGTGCAATGCATAGAAGTTGTAAGGCTAAACATATATGAATGGAGTGTACAACTGCCTATAGAAAACTCCAACATGTTGGCTTTGGCAGTGCTTGTTTATATAGTGCTGTGTGTACGGTCAAAGATAGAGAATTAAGAGGGACAGGCCACACCCTATAAAGCATAAGTCAACCCTTTAAAAAAAGAAGGTGTACGAAAATGTAATTCAAATATTAACTTTCCACATTGTTGACATATGTTTACAGCTCTCTTCAGTGCAGTGTTTGAAGTTGCAGCCACATCCTATTTGGTATTTAGACAAAGTGTGGCTACTTTTGTCCCATTGAAGTGGGCATTAGGGCTCGGTACACAAATAGGATCCACGTGATCACTGTGCGGCCAAAAATACTGCATACGGATATTCCGAATGCAAAAACTGAGCTGCGCGGAGATCCCATAAATCACACATCTATGTGTTTAATCCCCAATACCTGCTTTGTGACTGCGGGGGACACCCCTGCAACCCCTGCTCCCCTTGTACGGTATAATGGGATTCAGCATTTCGTTACTGCCGAATGCGCAATACATTTCGTAATCATGGTGCGATACCCACATATAGGCACTGGCATGTCATTAAAGAACGAGCTACTATTTGTAAAATAGTTAAAGGAGCGAGTTTTCGGTTTCTGTATAGCCAACTCTTTGGCCATCTAGGGTGTGTCCCAGGTCCATGACACAGGGCGCAGAGAGGTGGCCAACATGGCTAAAGAAGAAGATGGCCTACAAAGGGTTGGGAACTTGTCTCTTTGAAGAACTGCCATCGAAAGCAAAGGTATTTGCCTCATTGTTTAGGATTGTCACAAAAAAAATGAGGTAAACCCACAAGTGTAATCCAGGCGTGGACTCAGTGGGAATCAGGGAAAATCACAACGAGTCCAAGCCATACATTTCACATGTATATATATATATACACAAAAACAGATTTATACAAATGCAGTCATGCACCATCATTGAAGAGGAGCAGGATGTGTTAGAACAGAACAGCGTCTCACTTCTCATCATTGAAGAGGCGCAGGATGCGATAGAACAGCGTTGCTGAGCTCTACTCTCATGGCGTGCGCCAGCATTGAAGAGGAGCAGGATGTGATAGAACAGCGTTGCTGAGCTCTACTCCCATGCCGTGCGCCAGCATTGAAGAGGAGCAGGATGTGATAGAACAGAACTGCGTCGCACTTCTCATCATTGAAGAGGCGCAGGATGCGATAGAACAGCGTTGCTGAGCTGTACTCCCATGGCGTGCGCCAGCATTGAAGAGGAGCAGGATGTGATAGAACAGAACTGCGTCGCACTTCTCATCATTGAAGAGGCGCAGGATGCGATAGAACAGCGTTGCTGAGCTGTACTCCCATGGCGTGCGCCAGCATTGAAGAGGAGCAGGATGTGATAGAACAGAACTGCGTCGCACTTCTCATCATTGAAGAGGCGCAGGATGCGATAGAACAGCGTTGCTGAGCTCTACTCCCATGGCGTGCGCCAGCATTGAAGAGGAGCAGGATGTGATAGAACAGAACTGCGTCGCACTTCTCATCATTGAAGAGGCGCAGGATGCGATAGAACAGCGTTGCTGAGCTGTACTCCCATGGCGTGCGCCAGCATTGAAGAGGAGCAGGATGTGATAGAACAGAACTGCGTCGCACTTCTCATCATTGAAGAGGCGCAGGATGCGATAGAACAGCGTTGCTGAGCTGTACTCCCATGGCGTGCGCCAGCATTGAAGAGGAGCAGGATGTGATAGAACAGAACTGCGTCGCACTTCTCATCATTGAAGAGGCGCAGGATGCGATAGAACAGCGTTGCTGAGCTGTACTCCCATGGCGTGCGCCAGCATTGAAGAGGAGCAGGATGTGATAGAACAGAACTGCGTCGCACTTCTCATCATTGAAGAGGCGCAGGATGCGATAGAACAGCGTTGCTGAGCTCTACTCCCATGGCGTGCGCCAGCATTGAAGAGGAGCAGGATGTGATAGAACAGAACTGCGTCGCACTTCTCATCATTGAAGAGGCGCAGGATGCGATAGAACAGCGTTGCTGAGCTGTACTCCCATGGCGTGCGCCAGCATTGAAGAGGAGCAGGATGTGATAGAACAGAACTGCGTCGCACTTCTCATCATTGAAGAGGCGCAGGATGCGATAGAACAGCGTTCATGAGCTCTACTCCCATGGCGTGCGCCAGCATTGAAGAGGAGCAGGATGTGATAGAACAGCGTTGCTGAGCTCTACTCCCATGGCGTGCGCCAGCATTGAAGAGGAGCAGGATGTGATAGAACAGAACTGCGTCGCACTTCTCATCATTGAAGAGGCGCAGGATGCGATAGAACAGCGTTGCTGAGCTGTACTCCCATGGCGTGCGCCAGCATTGAAGAGGAGCAGGATGTGATAGAACAGAACTGCGTCGCACTTCTCATCATTGAAGAGGCGCAGGATGCGATAGAACAGCGTTGCTGAGCTCTACTCTCATGGCGTGCGCCAGCATTGAAGAGGAGCAGGATGTGATAGAACAGAACAGCGTCGCACTTCTCATCATTGAAGAGGCGCAGGATGCGATAGAACAGCGTTGCTGAGCTCTACTCCCATGGCGTGCGCCAGCATTGAAGAGGAGCAGGATGTGATAGAACAGAACAGCGTCGCACTTCTCATCATTGAAGAGGCGCAGGATGCGATAGAACAGCGTTGCTGAGCTCTACTCCCATGGCGTGCGCCAGCATTGAAGAGGAGCAGGATGTGATAGAACAGAACTGCGTCGCACTTCTCATCATTGAAGAGGCGCAGGATGCGATAGAACAGCGTTGCTGAGCTCTACTCTCATGGCGTGCGCCAGCATTGAAGAGGAGCAGGATGTGATAGAACAGAACAGCGTCGCACTTCTCATCATTGAAGAGGCGCAGGATGCGATAGAACAGCGTTGCTGAGCTCTACTCCCATGGCGTGGCGCCAGCATTGAAGAGGAGCAGGATGTGATAGAACAGAACTGCGTCGCACTTCTCATCATTGAAGAGGCGCAGGATGCGATAGAACAGCGTTGCTGAGCTCTACTCTCATGGCGTGCGCCAGCATTGAAGAGGAGCAGGATGTGATAGAACAGAACTGCGTCGCACTTCTCATCATTGAAGAGGCGCAGGATGCGATAGAACAGCGTTGCTGAGCTGTACTCCCATGGCGTGCGCCAGCATTGAAGAGGAGCAGGATGTGATAGAACAGAACTGCGTCGCACTTCTCATCATTGAAGAGGCGCAGGATGCGATAGAACAGCGTTGCTGAGCTGTACTCCCATGGCGTGCGCCAGCATTGAAGAGGAGCAGGATGTGATAGAACAGAACTGCGTCGCACTTCTCATCATTGAAGAGGCGCAGGATGCGATAGAACAGCGTTGCTGAGCTGTACTCTCATGGCGTGCGCCAGCATTGAAGAGGAGCAGGATGTGATAGAACAGAACTGCGTCGCACTTCTCATCATTGAACAGGCGCAGGATGCGATAGAACAGCGTTGCTGAGCTCTACTCCCATGGCGTGCGCCAGCATTGAAGAGGAGCAGGATGTGATAGAACAGAACAGCGTCGCACTTCTCATCATTGAAGAGGCGCAGGATGCGATAGAACAGCGTTGCTGAGCTCTACTCCCATGGCGTGCGCCAGCATTGAAGAGGAGCAGGATGTGATAGAACAGAACTGCGTCGCACTTCTCATCATTGAAGAGGCGCAGGATGCGATAGAACAGCGTTGCTGAGCTCTACTCCCATGGCGTGCGCCAGCATTGAAGAGGAGCAGGATGTGATAGAACAGAACAGCGTCGCACTTCTCATCATTGAAGAGGCGCAGGATGCGATAGAACAGCGTTGCTGAGCTCTACTCCCATGGCGTGCGCCAGCATTGAAGAGGAGCAGGATGTGATAGAACAGAACAGCGTCGCACTTCTCATCATTGAAGAGGCGCAGGATGCGATAGAACAGCGTTGCTGAGCTCTACTCCCATGGCGTGCGCCAGCATTGAAGAGGAGCAGGATGTGATAGAACAGAACAGCGTCGCACTTCTCATCATTGAAGAGGCGCAGGATGCGATAGAACAGCGTTGCTGAGCTCTACTCCCATGGCGTGCGCCAGCATTGAAGAGGAGCAGGATGTGATCGAACAGAACAGCGTTGCTGTGCTCTACTCTATTGCCGTGCACCAGGATTGAAGAGGAGCAGGATGTGATAGAACAGAACTGCGTCACTGTGCTCTACTCCCATGCTGTGCACCAGCACTGAAGAGGAACAGGATGTGATAGAACAGAACAGCGTTGCTTCTGCTCTACTCCCGTGCCATGCACCAGCATTGAAGAGCAGGATGAGATAGAATGGCGTCGCTGTGCTCTACTCCCATTACGTGCACCAGCGTTGAAGAGAAGCAGGATGTGATAGAACAGAACAGTGTTGCTGTGCTCTACTCCCGTGACGTGCACCAGCATTGAAGAGCAAGATGTGATAGAACAGAACAGCGTCGCTGTGCTCTACTGCCATGCATCAGCATTGAAGAGGAACAGGATGTGATAGAACAGACCAGCGTAGCTATGCTCTACTCCCATGCCGTGCACCGGCATTGAAGAGGCGTAGGATGTGATAGAACAGAACAGCGTTGGTGTGCTCTACTCCCATGCTGTGCACCAGCATTGAAGAGCAGGATGTGAAAGAACAGAAGAGTGTGAAGGTGAAGACGGAAAGGACAACAAAAAGGTGGAGGCATCCGATATCTCGGGCAGGGTCCTCCTCCTCCCTCCTCCTGGGTAAGGGGAGGGACATGGCGAAGCGTGCCAAAGCGCTTTAAAAGCCCGCGAAGGGGAACAAAGAAAGGGGGCGGGCCAAGTCACATATAAGCGGCGGGCGTCCGGCTGCAGGAGGCATCCAGCCATCAGCAGAAGGACGCCTGCTGCAGCAGGAAAGGATTTATGACAGGGGCTTTAAGCATAAGATGCAGGTCTGGCCTGCAATGTCCTGGGATGAAGTGGATGTTGGTGGGTACATAGACAACATGGTACCTGCCAGGGAATCTGGGGACAAAGTTCAAGGGGAGAAGCCTCAATACTGGAAAAACAGAGGGTCTTACACCGAGGTAGGGGGTCCTTTCGAGGGAATACCTCCTAGAACAATCGTTCCAGCTTCCAGGGGGAGCAGGCTGAATGCTGGAAGTTTGCAGGGGGGGAACTGTCACTTCGGGAAAGCTTGTAGATTCAAGCACGCAAAGGGCAAAAGCTCAGGGGATCAGAGCTCCTCGTCAGGAGACGGGAAGCAGAGAAGCAGTGCCAAACCAAAGGATAAGGCAAAGAGGGATGGAAACACAGTTACCCACAACAGTTCACCGGCATACTAACCTGATGGGCAGACAAAGAGATTAAAACCCATTTCCCGACGCTAGTTCATTTGCATGCATTGATTCCTTTCCTAAATGTGTACCAAAACAGTATGGATGCAAAAATTCTCTGGAAAGGTTTCAGGTGGGGGTTCAGGATTCCCTTCTCTGAGACTAAGGTTGGCAGGGAAGCCACCAATGTGAAGTCAGCATTTGGGATGCCGGAAGTAGTGACACAGAAAGTAGAAAAGGAAATCAAGCTTGGGAGGGTGGCGGGCCCTTTCACCTCCCCACCAGTGGAGAATTTTGTTGTATCACCATTGGGGCTGGTCACAAAGAAGGAGGAAGGGCAATACCGTTTAATCCAGCATCTTTCCTTCCCGGGAGGGGAATCTGTAAATGATGGCATTTCTGAGGAACTGTGCAGGGTGCACTATTCTTCATTTGATGCTACAGTGGAGATGGTGAGGTCAGCGGGAAGAGGCGCTCTTATGGGGAAGGCAAACATAGAGTCCGCCTTCAGGTTATTGCCAATCCACATGGAGAGTTACCATTTGCTGGGCTTCAAGGTGCAAGATGAGTACTTTAAGATAAATGCTTGCCAATGGGTTGTGCTATTTCTTGTGCTTACTTAGAAAAATTCAGCACCTTTTTGGAATTTGCATTGAAGCAGAGGGTTCAAGGGGATGGGGTCCTGCACTACCTCGATGACTTATTGTTTATCGCGAAAGAAGGCACAGGGGAGTGTAGGGCACTCATGAGCTCATTTCAGGTATTGATTGAGGAAATGGAGGTACCGCTAGCCAAGGGGAAGACAGTTGGGTCGTTCACAACTTTGACATTCCTGGGGATTGAGATTGATTCAGTAACAGGGGAATGCAGGCTGCCCAATGACAAAGTGCTGAAATTGAAGGAAACAATCAAGGTTCTGAGGGGCAGGAGCAAGGCTACTCTGAGGAAGCTTCAATCACTGGCGGGTAACCTCAATTTTGCTGGTAAGGTGATCCCGTCTGGCAGGGTGTTCGCGAGGAGCATTGAGCTCAAAACGGTGGGTTTACAGCACGCATTACAGCATGCCAGGCTGAGGTCGGAAGTGAAAGAAGTACTCAGAATGTGGGACAGGTTTTTGGATGACTTTATTGGGGATTTGCTGTGGAGAGGGGAGTGGGCCAGCAGCAAGAGGCTCAAACTATTCACTGACTCCACAGGTTCACACGGTTTCGGGGCCATTTTGGGGGGCAATTGGTGTGGTCAGGCGTGGCCAGCGGCATGGCATCATGAGGGGATTACGAGGGACATCACTATGCTAGAGCTGTTCCCCATTGTAGTGGCATTTAAATTGTGGGGCAAGCTGTTGAGGAACAAAAAGGTGTTGCTCTGGTCTGACAACTTGGCAGTGGTCCAGATCATCAATCAGGGGACGTCCGGCAATCCCAGGGTTTTGAAGCTGCTGAGGGAGCTCACTAAAACTTTGCTGACATTGAACAACAAAGTTAGGACACGGCATGTCCCAGTGATGAAAAACGTGGCCTCTGACTCTCTCTCTTGTTTGCAGTGGGAGAAGTTTCGGGGGAGCTGTCCTGAAGCAAGCGAGACGATGACCCCATTCAAGGCTCAGTGGTGGGGCGTGATTGGGGGGATCTAAGATCCTTAATCCATCCCGCACTAGCACCTGACACAGCAAGAAGATACAATGTGTGCTGGGACCGGTTCTTGGTCTTCCAGAACAAGGTTTTAACAGAAGAGCAGAGGGAGGTGCTTGTGCGGGCCTTTGTCAAATGGTGTTGGTTGTCTGGGAAAAACAGATCCTGGATCACCTATCACTTGGAAGAAATAGCCCATTATTGCAAGCTGGGGGGCAAGGCAGACCCCACGAAAGAGCATTACATTGTGATGGCAATGAAAGGCTGGGCCAAGCAGGCTTAAAGGAAGCCAGATACACGGCGGCCTATTGATGTTTTGAAATTGCAGTTTGATTGGATGCTTAGGGGGGTTGTCACAATGAATCGGAAAGAGTTTTGTTCACGGCAGTCTTCACATTAGCCTTCTTTGGTGCATTCAGTATAAGTGAGTTGGTGCCGGAGAGTAGGAACGGCAGGAGCATGGACGAGGAACATGATGTGATAGAACAGAACAGCGTCTCTGTGCTATACTCCTGCACCATGCACCAGCATTGACGAGCAGGATGTAATAGAACAGAACAGCGTCACTGTGCTCTACTCCCATGCCATGCACCAGCATTGAAGAACAGGATGTACTAGAACAGAACAGCTTTGCTGTACTCTACTCCCATACCATGCACCAGCATTGAAGAGCAGGATGTGATAGAACAGAACAGCGTTGCTGTGCTCTACTCCCAGGCCAAGCACCAGTATTGAAGAGCAGGATGTGAGAAAACAGAACAGCGTCCCTGTGCTCTACTTTTGTGCCGTAAACCAGCATTGAAGAGCAGGATTTGAGAGAACAGAACAGCGTTCCTGTGCTCTACTCTCGTGCCGTGCACCAGCATTGAAGAGGAGCAGGATGCAATAGAACAGAGCAGCGTTGATGTGCTCTACTCCCATGCCGTGCACCAGAATTGAAGAGGAGCAGTATGTGATAGAACAGAACAGCGTCGCTGTCCTCTACTCCCATGCCGTGCAACAGCATTGAAGAGGCGTAGGATGTGATAGAACAGAACAGCGTTGCTGTGCTCTACTCCCATGCCATGCACCAGCATTGAAGAGCAGGATGTCATAGAACAGAACAGCGTTGCTGTGCTCTACTCCCAGGCCATGCACCAGTATTGAAGAGCAGGATGTGATAGAACAGACCAGCGTTGCTGTGCTCTACTCCCGTGCCGTACACCAGCGTTGAAGAGAAGCACGATGTGATAGAACAGAACAGCGTTGCTCTCCTCGGTTCTATGATGCTTGCTCGAGATAATTTTAAAGCGGGGGAACCCCTCCACTTTCCCCCACTTAATAAACACCTAAACCTACCCCCGCCTCTCATATCTACTTTTGCGGCGAAATTGTAAACAAAACAAAAAATGTGCGCCAAAATTGAAGAGCAGCAATTGAAGCAGGGCCCCAACAGCAGCGGGAGGCGGCACTGCTAGGTAGTATGGTGGCAGGATGGGAGGAGTAAACAGATTTCCAGAGGCTCGTGACAGAGCCACGTGTTTCCCGGTGTCACGGTATTCCCAGAAGTAAGTGAATATATTACTTGGTATGTGAGTGAGTGATACGGTGCAATGAGTGTTTGGAGGTTGAGTGATTTGAGTGTGGGGCCATGTGAGTGAGAAAGAAAGTGAATAAATGACTTAGTAAATAAGTGAGTGAATTTGGGAGGTCAGGTGGGTTGAGTGTACGGCCAAGAGAAAAAGTAATTGAATGAGTGAGTTAGTAGGCCAATAAGCGAGTGACTCAGTGAAAGGTCCCGTGTGACTTGAGTTAAGGCGGTTGAGCAAAGTGGGGGTGTGATCAAGTGAGTGAGAAAATAACTGAATACGTGGGTTAATAAATGAGTGAGTGATTGTGTGAGTGACACCGTGATTGAGTTTGGGAGTTTGAGAGAAGTGGGTGTGTGAGCAAGTAAATTAGAAAGAAGTGAACAAGTGAGTTAGTAGGTGTGTGGGTGAGTATGTGTATAAGAGAGACAGCACATAAGGGAGTGAGAAATACTATGTGACATAATTGTGGAGGTTAATGTGAGTGAGTGAGTGAGTGAGTGAGTGAGTGAGTGAGTGAGTGAGTGAGTGAGTGAGTGAGTGAGTGAGTGGCAGGTGTGGCTGATTCTGGGAGGTCATGTGAGGTGAGCACGTGATCAAGTGAGAGCTTGGTGGAAGTTACTGTGTGACTGAGTGAGCGATTAAATGAGTGAAAAGAGGGAGCTTGAGAGAGAGGAGGAGGGAGGGGGGGAGAGGGAGAGAGAGAGAGAGGTTGTGTGAATTAGTTCGGGGGTTGACTGAGGTGTGGGTGTGACCAGGTGAGTGATAAAGGAAGTTAATGAGGGAGCTAGAAAGTGAATTGAATAATGAGAATTCCCTCGGTGCAAACTGGACTGCCGCTTGGTGCCTTGGGAAGAGGGGTCTCGCTGAGATGTTCTCTGCATTCACTTAATTTGAAACCCATTTCTTTAGCAGAGCCTCAGTGAAGCAGACTGGTCCCTTTCTGCAGGCCAAGCTGCCCCGCCCCCAAGGAGGGGTGGGAATGAAAGTCCCATGCTCCTGTGTACCTGTGTATGTTCCCCTCCGTTGCAATGTACTCTGCAGTGTGCACACACGTCCAGGGAGAGCTTGCTGCTGAGTGATGAGCAGTGACGTATCTGCGGTCCCACACAGAGACAATAGACTGGGGCCAAGAAAGGGACACAGGCTGGCCCCGCATCGGTGCTAAAGTTCCAGGTAGCAGGGAAGACGCACAGATGGAAACCGGCTCACATATGATCACACAAAGCGTCAGCGGTATAGCAAGAGGTGGGCACGGCTCAAGGATTAAACGTGCCTCCTCTAAAATCACAGTGAATCACTTGCAGGATCACGGAGACCAAAGGAAGCACAGTGGCTCACCTAAAATTACTTGTAGGGTTGTGGGAGGCACAAGGAAGGACAGTTGCGCTCCTAAAATCACTTGTAGGACAGTGGACGGCTCAAAGAAGGATTGTGACTCTCATAAAATCACTTGTAGGGTTGCGGGAGGCCCAAGGACAGACAGTGACTCTGCTAAAATCAATTGCAGGCAGTGGGCGGCCTAAGAAAGGACAGTGACTCACATAAAACCACCTGTAGGGTTGTGGAAGGCCCAAAGAAGGACAGAGACTCTCCTAAAATCACTCGTAGGAAAATGGGTGGCCCAAGAAAGGATTGTGACTCACATAAAATCACTTGTAGGGTTGTGGGAGGCCCAAGGGAGGACAATGACTCTCCTAAAATCACTTGTAGGACAGTGGGCAGCCCAAGGAAGGATTGAGACTCACATAAAATCACTTGTAGGGTTGTCAGAGGACCAAGGAATGACAGTGGCTCACCTAAAATCACAAATCAGCAGCAAAGCTAAGGGTAGATAAAGGAAGTAAAGTGACTCTATTATCATCTGATAGAGGGTGAGTCGTAGAGTTAAGAGGTGAGGGGCACAAAAACATATAGCGACTCACCTAAACTCCCATATACGGTGACTTACAGAGTTAGAAGTAGGAAGACACAAGGAAGGATATTGACTCACCTAAAATCCCATAGAAGGTCACTTGCAGTATTAGGAGTAAGTGAACACAAGAAAGGAAAGTGATTCACCTAAAATCACACAGTCAGTGATAGAGGCAAAAGAGTCACTTAAAATCACGCCAGCAGTAGAGTTAGGTAGAAAAAAAGGTTCACGGTAATAATAAAACGTGACTCCCTGAATCACACACAGAGAGCGCTGTCGATTTAGGGGTCGGGGGGGGCTCAAGGAGGGGAATGAGTCCCCACCCCGTTAGCCAGCCATTGATCGAGGAGGTGACAGGGAAGACACAGAATAAGAACGAGAAAAGACACACATGAAGGTAAAGGGTTAGGAGCAAAGAAGGGAGTTTAATGAAGAGATGGGAAGGATGAAGAAGAAAGAGAGACGAAGGGAGAAATGAGGCGATGTGCAGAAGATGAGCAAGTGGGAAGAGGGGGGACACGACAGAATAAAATGCAAGGCGAGCGAAGGGGGTAGAAGAAAAAGAGGGGAGAGTCAAAGCGCTACATAGAGCGAGAAGAGAAGACAAGAAGAAAGGAGAGTTGGTCATAGAGAAGTGAAGGCCAAGAAGAGGCGGCGGAGAGGAGTAGAAATGGCCAATGAATGAGGCAAGCTGGAAAAGGGTGAGGTAGAGGGGCTGTTGTGAAAGGGGAGAAAGGGTGACGGAGTGGAGATGAGGTGAAGGAAAAGAGCTAACACAGATGAGGTGGTAGAGGAGAGGTCAGGGGACGCGGCGAGGGTGGGTGGAAGGTGTTAATGTGGAGAGGTGGGAGGAAATGTAAAGTGGGGGAATGGGAAGTGGGTGAAGGGTGGGTACATGAAGAGAGTGTCAGAGGCGAGAGGGTGATGCAGGAGATGGGTACACAGCTCCTTCAGATGAAGGGGGCTAACTTTGGGGATATAGGAGTGCACCCCTCTAAGGGTTCACCCAAGTTTGGAAATCGTGAGTTGTGGGCAAGGCGGGTTTGTGTGAGTGGAGGTGGCGTTGGCCCCCAATTAGGAAAAGACTACTGATGGAGAAGTCTATGGAGAGCCGGCACTTTCTTCTTGCCATTGTGGCAGTCTACATAAAGGCCAGTGTCTTCAAAGTGGGGGGGCTGGCCCGTCTAGTGGAGCCCGAAGGATGTCCAGGAGGTGGGGGCGAGGGGGGCGAGGGGGTAGACTCTTTAAAAAGGGATTGCGATTACTGTTTTTCAATACAAAAAAAGATTAAGGTGACGGCTTTTGATAGAAAATATAAACAATAGAAAACCTGTCTATATTTCAAAGAGCCTGGTTGGGGGATGGGGGGACAGAAGCAACATTTTTACTCAAGGGGGCATATGAGCAAGTTTGAATTCAACTGATATAGGCTAGTGGCAATGTAGTGTAGAAAAGACCAAATCTAGTAGTAACATGGTGGTCAGAATAATTAGAAAATGAAAACATATTCTTGTTCGTATTTTAAAAAATATATATGACTGAGCGGAGCGAACACGTCTGCTATAGGAGATGCTAAACGGTTGAAATAGCCAATGCTTGTTCTTGCTATGGGTCTCGTTGCCATGCAGTCCTTTCCACAGATCACCCCCCCCGTACCTTACCAATAACCTTCGGTCGATGACCCAAACACATTCCTGGAAATGACCTGTCAGCGGGGCAGAAAGACATGCAGGCTTCTTACAACCGCCCAAACACGTGTCGCGGACTCCTCGCCGGCGTTATTCTCCTGGATTGGGGGTGATAGCGCTCCCCCAATGGCACTCTAGGTCCTCAAGCTCAGCCACGCCCCATGCACATAGCAGGTGTCAAAGCATAGCCATGTGGGCCCAGCAGGCTGCCCACAGGTAACGCGAGTGTGTGGCTGCAGCACGGGCGGAAGGGTTGAAAGGGACGGGTTCCTTCAGAAGCCTCACAGAGGAGGAGCCTGTCGAGTTTAAGGTACCCGTTACCAAAGCAGCAGACGAGAAGCGTGAGGGGGTTTCACTCAGCAAGGAGCCCACAACCCTAACCTGAGTGCATCCTTGTGACACCCAGCCTATAGACCCTGGGCGCCCCCGGGGGAGCAGCGCGTGATGGTCGCTCCGATTGCTGCTGATGCCGGCACAGTAATGATTTGGCATTTTTACGCCCGCTGCCGTGTTTCAAAGCGCACTGAAGAGGCCACCATGTGGTATGTTGGCGCTACGTTAGTCTAGCAGCACCAGATTGCCTAGCTAGGAAAGCCCTCGGTGCACACATCTGTCCACGGCCTACCCAACTCAGTGCTTCCTCCTACAATAGCCAATAAACTGCAGTGCTGGCTTACTCTTCAATCCTCCCAATGCCTCCAAATTCAACATCATTAAACTGGGCCGTAATACTACAGATTATTGAAGGACTTCCGCCTACAAACGCCAATACATTGCAGGGTTGACCTATTCTTGAATCCTTCCAACGTCTAGCAATTCAGCATATTAGTAAAGCGCTTAGAAGGAGGAAGAATGTGGCGTGAAGTGCTACACAGAAAAGTGACTTTATTTTATTTCAATTAGAGGTCAATTTTCTAGAGCAGGGCTTCCCTTTTACACATCTTTGACATCAGGTGTGTACAATTAGCTTCTGCAATTGAATCGGTGGAATACCACGACTCCCAGAATGCATTTGTTTGTTAAAAGAAAGTCAAGGAAGTGGTATAGAGAACATGGCTGCCCTAATAAAACAACCAATCAAACAAACAGACACACGCGTGGGATAACGGAGGAGACAAGGTGATGTGGTAGAGGGATAAATGAGAGGAACAGGCCAGGGATGGAGGCCTGGGGAGGGAAAGTGATGGAGGGGACTGCGGGGTGTGGATGGGGAGACCGGGAAGGGGTGGGTAAAGAGAGGGGAGGTGCGGCGAGCAACACAGGTAACGCGGAGGTGAGCCGCACTCCAACAATCTTATCACAGCTCAGCCAAAGTGCAGGGCGTGTGGCAAACAGGCTCTGGGTGGAATTCCTGGCGCAGATAAGACATGAAAGATTCCTGTCTCGCGGGACCCGCCTTCCCTCCCTGCAGGAAGGGAAGTGTTTGTCCCCGGGAGGGGGCACGAGCCTTGAGGGACAGTCTCTCGCAGGAGGAGGGGGCATGGAGAGGTCAGGGACCCTTGGACTTGACTGGAGAGAGATGTTTTTCGACCTCAGTCAGAGCCATAAAGCGCTCAGCGCGTGGCAGATCCTAGGTGCGGAGGTGTGTGCAGCACCAGGGCACAAACATGGCATGCATATGGGGTACACCAAACACTGCCCAACCCCTATTCCCTCACTGAAAGCTTCCATCTATGAGGCAGATGGTGATAGTGAAACATGACACGCACATGTGTCTGGCCAAATTCTGCCTTTAAGCCTAGCATCTTAAAAATCCCCTACCTCCACACCTGACAGCTAGCTTCCCTCTACAGGGCAGCCAGTGGTAGCCAAACATGGCCTGCACGTGAGTGTCACCCAAGATCGGCTCTACGTCAAGACAATTATAACTCCAGTGCTAGTTCCGCCTCCTCACACCAACTTTCCTTCTATGGGTAGGTGATAGGGGTCAAACATGGCAGGCACATGTGTTCCATCAAACACTGTATTTCAGCCCAGCATCTTATCCATCCCCTACCTCCACATCTTAAAACCTACATCCCCTCTATGCGTTAGGTGATCTTAGCCAAACATGGCATGCACTTGTGTGACAACCAAGCCTCTTACAATTGCAACCTTAGCTCCATCTCCTCACACCAACTTTCCCTCTGTTGGGTAGGCGGTGGAGGTCAAACATGGCAGGTACACAGGTCAAATCAAAAGCCAGCTAAAAAACAAGCCATTTACACATCTCTTACCTCCATCACCTTACACGTTCCTCTGTGGGGTTGGCAATGGTTGGCAAACATACCATGCACATCTGTCATATAAAATACTGCCTTTAAGCCTAGTATCTCACACTCCCTCTAACTCCAACGCCTATAACCAAAACTTCCAACCAATGGTAGTCAAGCTTTGCCTGGCTGGAGTAACATCAAAGATCATCTCCAAGTCAAGCCTCTTACATCGCATCCCTTCCTCGTCCCTCCATCCCCTTACACCCACCTTCCTTCCATGACGCACACAATGCTAGTCAATCATAGCATGGCTGGAGTAACATCAAAGATCATCTCCAAGTCAAGCCTCTTACATTTCTATCCACATCTCCTCCCTCCACCCCCTTACACCTACCTTCTTTCCATGGAGCAAGCAATGGTAGTCATGCATCGCACTCACACGTGTCTCATCAAACGCGGCGTCAAGCCTCATTCACTTCTCCAAGCTCCACCCCCTTACACCTACCTTCTTTCCATGGAGCAAGCAATGGTAGTCATGCATCGCACTCACACGTGTCTCATCAAACGCGGCGTCAAGCCTCATTCACTTCTCCAAGCTCCATCTCCTTACACCTACCTGCCCTCAATTCTGTTAACCCAACCCCCTTCAGCCCGCGTACAACCACCCTCCCTTCCCCATCCCCTTCTTATACCCATACTCCTTCAAGCCAGATGTGCCTGCTCTCCTTCCGTCTTCTTACCTGGCCTCCATTTATAAAAGCTGCCCAATCTCTCCACTATTCCTGCATGCCTTCCTTTTTCAACTTCTCCACCCTCTATGCCACCCCTCTTCACCTGCCCCACTAGTAAATGCTTACACATATCCACTCTCTGTACCTCACTCTTTTGCGCTCTCCCTTTCTCTGATATGATGTCATTTATAACGCGCCTGTATACAAGTGTTTCTAGGCGAGACAAGACAAGGGACGGAAGACCGAGGAGGACAGACAAACGATCTTACTAGACCGTGTGTCATTCAGAAAGTGCAAGTGCGAAAACACAAAGTGCAGGGGGAAGGGAGAAGGGTAAGTGTCAGAGAGAGGGAAAGAGGAAGTTCGATCTGGGCAGCATTGCTCTGGGTAGGTGCAGCCAGGGCAGCTCGGCTCTGTGTAAGTGCAAGGAGGCAGGGGACTGTAGAGGTTACAGTTACAGCCCCTAAGTGCACGGTAGGCCTGGAGGCAGTGCAGGGGAGACTGATCATGGAAGAGCCTGGTACCCAGTGAGACTCTGAGGGTAACCAAGCAACCAGTCGGCGCTGCAGACAGGTGATCAGCAGGGGAGGGATAGAGAGAAAGCAGAGAAGAAAAGGAAGGTCTTGAGCTGCTTTCGGAACTTAAGGTGTTCTGGCTCAATTTTGAGTGGGGCAGGGAGACCATTCCAGAGGAAGGCACCTGCAGAGAAGAGAGATCTACAACCACTCTCTGCCTAGAGAACCTTCTGACCCTCAGAGAGTTGGAGGTAGCTGAGCAAAGGGCTCGAGAAGGAAGATATTTTGGAAGAGAGAGTTGGGTGTAGTGCGTGTCTCTGTGTCTGTACTTTCTCTCTCCCTCCTCCTTGCAGACCTGCATGGTGCACACTGCCATTTATCTTGGACCCCCGTTCTTCTTTTCTTCCCCCTTTAAGCATATTTCAATTCTTAAGCCTCTGCTAATAAAATTCATGATTTCACCATGGTTTCCCCATCTCTGGACTGCCTGCTTTATTCCTTCTGAAAATGTGGCTTTTGGAAATGCCTAAAATACCACAGATGTGGCCTCCAGAACTGGACTCGGTACTCTAGATGCGGCCTCCAGAACTGGACCGAGTACTCCAGGTGTGGCCTCAAGTACTGGACACAATAGTCCAGAAAATGTATCACCAGTGCAGAGTTCTGGTGCAGCACAGCTTGTCTGGGAAACTAGATAAAGAGATAATCCGGAAAACATGGAGTGGGGTTCACACTCGAGGATCAGGCTTGAAGGCCACCATACATAGTTCCCATCCCACATTGAATAGCGTTAGGTTCGGAGCATAGTAACCTTGGATATGGACTGGCTCAGTGATAGGAAGCACATTCTGAAGTCACTCTATGCCCCCCCTTACATCTAGTGAGCCTGTCATTTTTTTATGACACTGCAAAGTTACATTTCTAAATAATTGGATTAAGGCCGGGGTCTGCAACCTTTGGCTCTTTAGGTGTTTTGGACTACAACTCCCATCAGCCCTGTCAAGCAGTCAACTAAGAGGGATCATGGGAGATGTAGTTGAACACGCCTGCAGGTGTTTTGGACTAGAACTCCCATCAGCCCTGTCCAGCGGAGTCAATCAAGAGGAATCATGTGAGATGTAGTCCAAGACACCTGGAGAGCCACAGGTTGCAGACCCTGGGATTAAGGCACCGTCTTTTCAGGTTTGTCACTACCCTTCTGTCCTAGCTGCATTGTAATCAAAGCATTATCTGAGCCGAAAGTGGGTGCTTTCTTTGATTGTGTAGACTAACAATAGCCACGCTGCCGCAATGTAATCACAAATACACGGAGAGGGCACTCTTATCCATACATTGACGTAAAGTTGCTATTAAGGATCTCAGTGGCCAATCAGAGATCCAGTAACATGTTATGAAACAGCTGATGATGACATTTTTCTTATGGAACAGGAAAGTTATTAGCAAAAAAAGAAATACTTAATATTCGTGTCGGTGCACGGTGTGCTATGTGGTTGCAGGGTGTTTGGGGAAAGCCTGCTAATACGCTGCAGATGCTCACACCTTGCATGGCCTTTGCCATTCTCAAGAGTGTGACAAAACCTCCCTTTAAGATAGGGGTGAGGGCCTTTCATTGTCTGAGCCAGGGATGCTCCCCAAGTATGCTGGAACGAGTGCCCTAGGAACATTCAGGGCCAGGGACTTTTCCTCCTCCCAGCAGTGAACTCTGCAGTGGAGGACAGGGGTCTCACAGGAAGACCCCCAGTCCCTTGGTTGGAAAGACAGATCTGTTGTCAGAGACTATGATTCCCCCAAACAACTGTTTTGAGACTTTTTGGAACCCACTCTGTAGTGATTGGCGGGTGTACACAAGGCCTTGGGTTATTTACCACTGTTCGTTAAGCCCGGTTTGAGGCTGCACCCATGACCACGCTGTATTTCTCTGAGTAATGCCAAACTGAGTGCCATCACTGTTGCACACCTGGAGGGGAAATGCTTTCTGACTACCTTTGGAGGTCTCCTGTCTCTCTGGCGATAAGAGCTACATTGTTTTGCTGTCGGAATGAAGAGTCACTTCCAGGACTGGGAGAGGCGGTCTCCTGACTTTCCGCCAAGAGGCCTCGTGAAAATCTCAGCTCAGTGTTCAAGACCTCGCTGCTTTTCTAGCATGTAACCAGGGGCCTGCTGGATAGTTTGGGAGCTGCGAGTCCAGTTCCTCAAGATTAGGGGGAACAGAAGGATCCAGTATGTCCGAATAAGGGGTTTCTGGTCAATATCAGCAGAGAGCTCCCAGAAGCCGAAAGCTGTGGTGGTTAAGCACTATGCGTCTAGGCCCTATAAGCAGGAAAAGCTGAACACATGTACTAAGTGTTGAGAAGCCTCCACTTAGTGTCAAAAACTGTAGAATTTAAACTTCGGACCAATGCGATTTGTAGGATTTGCCCTCCACTGTGGGATATACACCGGGAAATCACCCTCTCAAATGGTATATAACTATTCGCTGTGGGATTTCCCCTCTGACCTCCCTCTATTTACTTCAAAGAGATATAGAGAAAGAGGAGAGATGGAAGGAAGATGTTGGGGAGTAAGAAGAGCAAAACACAGGGTACCCACAGGAAGGAGGCCCATTCCCTGTACGCCCGTCCACCTCAGCTTCTACCTCTCTGTCCTTATTATCGCTTTCCATACCTCTCGCCCGATTCTTTGCTCATCCAACGTGCAACACTATTCTGGAAGCCACTCCCTGCTTCTGTTTCTTGGGTGCACTCATCTGTTTTCACCCTTCTTGCAGTGCTGGAAATGGAAAACATGTACTGGTGGAACCCTCTCATCATTGGAAGGGCGGGTCCTTGGGGATGGTCCCCAAGCCAGGTCATGAAATAAAGTATCTCTTCATAGAACTCAATCCTGGAGATTTGCATAAAAACAAAGAGCATTATGCGAACAAAAGAATGTTCACCGTTTTAAATTTGAGACATGTCTTATAGTGATTCAGTAAGAAACACTTTCGAGCGAATAATGGAAGTTGGGCTCTGCAGTTTTGATTGGTCATACTGTTTACTCTAAGAAAAACATTTCTGTGTAATACAGGACATATACCACAACTATGTGAGGCTTTGGCTCTCTCTGTATTCAGTTTCCTGAGTGCTGAGTGCTGAGTCTACTGTTTGCTTATTTATTTATAACATTTATGGAACGCCCAGACCCAGGGGTATCACAGCGTTTGTACAGGTAGATAAAATTGCAGAAAACAGACAATTTAGTCAAACAGCCACATTTTTAACAATTTTTTAAAGGTTGTATAAGATTGTTCGTTTCTCAAAGATGGTGGTAAGGTGGTCCAGAGAGTAGGTGCAGTAACACAGAAGCTCACAACACCAGCTATCTTTTGTCTGTATCGTGGGATGTGAAGACTAGTACCGGATGCCGAGCGTAAGGCACACACATGTTTTGTCAAGAGGATATTGCTGAGGTATTGAGGGGCAGCTTTGTGAATGCAGCAATGTGCTATAGTCAATGTTTTGAAGTCAATGCACGGTTTGATAGGTAGCCTGTATGCTTCAAGTCTGGTTGCAGAAATATGGTCGGTGCACTTAATGCCAATGGCGGCTCTTGGTGCTTTGTTCTGGAGCAGATGAAGTCTGATGAGGTTGGCAGTGGTGGTGCCCATGAGTAAGACACTGCAGTAGTCTAACTTGCCCAGGATGAGCGCTCGGGTGAGATTGAGGCAATTGCTGGGGGAGAGAAATTGACTGCAGAGGGCTATGAGTTTGGATGTATAAGCTGTGAATGGAGCAAGTGTATTAATGTGTTTTGTCAGTGAAAGGTCAGCATCAAGGTAAACACCTAGAGTTTTTACGTGTTTGAGGACAGTGATGTGGGAACCGTCAAGGCAGAAGGTGGGGAAAGAGGGATCCAGGTTTTTTAGGATGTGTGGGGAGCCTATGAGGAGGAGTTCAGTTCTCAGTATTATCACCATTGGGCCAGAGATTATAGGGGGCCATCCACCCATAGCCTTGTTGAAACGTGTGTTGCTCGTTGTGAGGAAATCGACCATCCTGACGGGGAGTGTGCACTCGCCTGGGCTGTTTTGATTTTGTTTTAAAGAAATAGTATGTTGGTAAGTATACCTCTGGGAAATGTGTGGGGCCAGTCCGCGCATATTTCCCAATGCTCACCGCACAACAAACCCATAGTCAAGTGTACTCTGGGGGAAACAGCCTACCAGCACAGTCCTCCTGTAATGTTAAGCTGGAATGTGACATCCATGGGCACATCAAAGCATCTCAAGAAGGGGGCAGGCAATGCCTTCCTGCGGCCGTGGCCAGCCTAATTAATATATCAAGGCTGCATGGATCCGCCCTGACTATTGTTACGTTCTGTGTGGTGGCAGCGCATACTGATGAGAGTTAATTGAAACAGGCCTGCAAAGAGACCTGCTCACAGAGCTAACAAAGGGCAGGAAACCCCAACAACATTTTGATATGCAATATGTCAGTTTGAAGCTAGCTCCCACCACTCTGTATGAAGGGCAGTGAATGTCATGTTTGGGACAACGATTCACAGTAGGAAACCCCTGCAGGGTGACCCCCTTTCAAAGGGATGAAGTATGTGATTTGATGGACACAGAGAGTATGTTCTCGCCAACAAACTTCAAGGGAGACCTGCGCTTTGATCAGGAGTCACAGAGAGTTCCATTAACCAGAGAGACACTTTGATCCACAACAGACAGGAAGATGGGTGGGACTTAGTAGTACATGTTGTTACCCCTTACCTTTCCTCTTGCAAAGCACTCTGGTTATGACCTCACACATAACAGAGGATTGTTGGTGGGGACCCAGGATTGGTTAATTATGATAGGCCCATTTGGCTTTAATAGAGGGCTGAGCCATTCACCTAGAAGATTGTCCAATGACTTCGAAAGGAGTAAGAAGAAGGACTTATTTGGACTCTGGCTGAAGGTACAGTCTGCCTTACAGCTTCCACCAGTCCACCAGTGAAGGAAGGCCAGGATTTCCAAGAGGGAAGCATGATCCCTCCCCTAAACATCTCCCAGGGAACAGAGGGAGATGCCAACCCCAGAGGGCCCATCCAGCAGCTCCAAACCCGGTGCCCCGCCAGCACAAAGCATGCCCTGCTGGGTTCTGCCAGCAAGCTTCCTAGGTGGAAAGTGCCAGAGAGTCTCTGAACAAAGGACAAGGCTGTTGCCTGCAAACACTCTCCTCAGCTTTGGCCCGTCCACCTTGAAGGAATACGTGAGCCCTGCAAAGAAGCTAGGAGGAGTGCCACAACAAGCATCAACCAGCGTCCATCTTTCAAAGACATTTTCGAGGAAGTCGAGCACTTGAACCGCGACCGGCTGCACCACTGACTGTTGTCACGCTGCAGTCACTCAAGCCGTCCGAGACGCCTCAACCGGCGTTCCAGATCCGCCAACCAGCACAGAGACCATGATTCCTGACCCTGAGCCGCCATGTAGGCCAGCATGCAGCTGTCCGTCCAGCATTGGTTGCCGAACTGCCTGCCGCCTAATACCGGCAGCTGTCTCCTGCTTTGAACTCTGTCTGATTCAACGCTGTCGAGCATCAATATCATCTCAAGCACCAGGTACATTGTGGTTCTGTCCCCCTGGTCCTTCTCCAAAGGCCTCTAGTGAAATTTACGATTCCTTCCTCCCTTGAGGCTGAAACCAAATAACCTTCAACAGTTAAGACCGATTGCTTTAGCGACTACCTTCCTGTCAGCATCCAGAGTGCATCCCTTTCCTTCGTGAAACTGTCTGTCCTCTGTGTTCCTTTACAGGGTGGGTTGTATTTTGTAGTGTGCTAGAACTATCTGTTGTAATAATAATAAAGTAGATATTTTTATGCAACCATGACTGGACAGTCCCTTTTATCATTGGGCAATAATTGTATTTTCGCTGTATTGCAACTAACCAATGATCCACGTCCATGCAGGGATAAGCCTGCCGTTCCGTCCATGTTACCAATTTTGGACAAGGAGGTTTATAATGTACTTGTATTTCCAATCTGTTCGGATCCCTTCTGGTGTACTAGAGGTGTGGGGCTGATTGATGGTTTAGAAACCGATATTCATCCCTGGACCACTGGTAGCCCGGAAGTTGATTTCAGGACAGATCCTGTTCTATAAACTGAGTTATCACACGCACGAGCAAGCAGGCAGCCGTTCTGGCCCATTTCCTACACTGATTCTTTGTGTTTCTTTTCTTTCCTCCCCTTCTATTCCATCCATCATTTGTGTTCCCTCATTCTTTCTCCTTCCTCCACTGCCTACCTCTCCCTGTGTTTCCTCGTACCCTCCTGCTCCTCATTTTCACTCTACCTCTTTACCTGAGCCATGTCTGTATTTATGTATTTATGTGAATGTATAGAAGGCTTTCGCCAAAGCGCTGTACAAAACGGCACGAACTGAACATCATGGGAAACAAACTTCCTTCAAGAATAGATAAAAAGAAAGCGGGATGCCCGCCCCCCTCTTTCTTTTAATCTCTGCCTGTTTGCAGCCCTCGCTCATTCTTATTTCGACTTTCCCTCCACAATCTCCTCCTCCATCTTTCTCTCAGGACTGCACCAGTCTCGCACCTGAGTGCCAGAACAATATTTGCTCAGCAGTTAAGGAGAGTTTCTGCGACAGTGTAGTGTTGAAACAAACCTCCTCCAAGTGGCAAGCCCTATACCTGACCCCGGGGTGGCAAGGGGTGACACGGAGGGCAGCCTGTCTCCCCAGGGAGGGGGCGCATTCCCCGCCACATGCTGCACATTTCACACATACTGTTCACAGGGCAGGTGGGGAATGTGCCGTCCTGGTGCCCACGTTGTACCTTCCTGCAAATAGGTAGGCCTACCTAAAGAGACTGTACTTTTTTTCAACCCAGTATGAGGGTGGGGGGGGGGGTAAGTGTGGCTGATATAGCCTCATAAAGAACTGGCTAAACCCCCAGCAAACAAAGCTACGTCTGCCACCAAGAGAAGCATGGCACTGAGATGGTTCTCTTGCTCTCAGCCAGTGGTGTGTCCAGGCAATGGGCTGGGGTGGCACGTGCAATTCCTGAAAGCTGATTGGCCACCCCATGGTGCCACCCATTTAAACTAAACTATGATCATTATGTGTGCGTGCGCTCGTAATTCATGCCACCCTTACAAAAGTCAGTGCCCCACTTGGGACACCCCAGTGAAAAGAGTCTGGACACACCACTGCTCTCTAGTGTAGACAGATGGCAAATCCCTCTACAGATGATGTGGGACATGCACAGTTAATTCTTTAAGGCACATTTTCCCCTCTTTAGACATTCAGAATGTGTCAAATCCAGGCCCTAGCCACAGTACAAGCCAGCATTCTATATGTCAGTCTCCTGTGCTCTTTCACAGCTTCCTGCTCTCCGGCCAATCATCATGCTTGGGCTAAAGGCTTTAGCAACCTGTAAAGGCCTGGATTCCAAGCGTCCCTCTGTGATGTGTACACACTGGGCAAAATGGTATGGACCAGCTGGGTCACAGGAAGCCCCATATAAAGCTGACCTTTTGTTCCAATTCACAAGCTCTAATAGCATTAGGCCCTTACCACCAGGCTCTTTTGTTTTGTCCAAGGTGAACTTCACCCTTGTTAGAGGTCCTCGCCTCGGCACCTACCACGCAACAGAACCCTATATTTAAAGAAGCATACAACCCACCAATTAAAGAAAAACTCAACCAGAGTCTAGCAAAGAGTACCACAGCTTTGTTAACCTGAACATCGGAAATAACACCACACAGCATTGAATGGAACACTAAAGACTGGTGATGCTTCATGGGCAAGACAAAGATGTGGAGGGACTGCGCAGGACCGGTGGCCTTGCATCCTGGAAGTATCTATGGATGGACCTCTTCTGCATGAAACAGGAAGCAGATTTAGATGAGCTATTGCGGACAGGTAATGTTGCGTGGTGGATGGACCACTGAAGACAGGTGATGTTGTGCGGGATGCTGCTATGGATGGACCATTGAAGACAGGTGATGTTGCGTGGGATACAGCTATGGATGGACCATTGAAGAAGGTGATGTTGCGTGGAATGCAGCTATGGATTGACCACTAAAGACAGGTGATGTTGTGTGGGATGCAGCTATTGGTGGGCCATTGAAGACAGGTAATATTGCGTGGAATGCAGCTATGGATGGACCACTGAAGTCAGGCAATATTGCGCGGGATGCAGCTATGGATGGACCAATGAAGACAGGTGATGCTGCGTTGAATGCAGCTATGGACGGACCACTGAAGACGGGTAATATTGCGTGGGATGCAGCTATCAATGGACCATTGAAGACATGTGATGTTGCTTGGGATGCTGCTATGGATGGACCATTGAAGACGGGTAATATTGCGTGGGATTTAGCTATCAATGGATCACTGAAGACAGGTAATATTGCGTGGGATGCAGCTATGGATGGACTATTGAAGACAGGTGATGTTGTTTGGGATGCAGCTATTGGTGGACCATTGAAGACAGGTGATGTATGGAAAGTAGCTATGGATGGACTTTTGAAGACAGGTGATGTTGTGTGGGATGCAGCTATGAAGGACCACTGAAGTCAGGCAATATTGCGTGGGATGCAGCTATGGATGGACTATTGAAGACAGGTGATGTTGCGTGGGATGCAGCTATGGATAGACCATTGAAGACAGGTGATGTTGTGTGGAATGCAGCTATGGATGGACCATTGAAGACAGGTGATGTTGCATGGAATGCAGCTATGGATGGACCATTGAAGACAGGTGATGTTGTGTGAGATGCAGCTATTGGTGGGCCATTGAAGACAGGTAATATTGGGTGGGATGCAGCTACGGATTGACCACTGAAGACAGGTGATGTTGCGTGGGATACAGCTATGGATGGACCATTGAAGACGTGTGATGTTTGGAATGTAGCTATGGATGGACCATTGAAGACAGGTGATGTTGCGTGGAATGCAGCTATGGATGGACCATTGAAGACAGGTGATTTTGCATGGAATGCAGCTATGGATGGACCATTGAAGAAAGGTGATGTTGCGTAGGATGCAGCTATGGATGGACCAATGAAGACAGGTGATGTTGCGTGTGATGCGGCTACGGATGGACCACTGAAGACAGGTGATGTTGCGTAGGATGCAGCTATGGATGGACCACTGAAGACAGGTAATATTGCGTGGGATGCCGCTATGGAAGGATCATTGAAGATAAGTGATGTTGTGTGGCAAGAGGCTGCGGAAGGACCACTCAAGTCAGTTAATGCTATGTGTGATGGAGCTATAGATGGGCCACTGACGAAAGGTGATGCTACGTGGGATGCAACTATGCATGGACCACTGAAGACAGGTGATGTTACAGGCAACAGGCAATAGCTTTGGACGATCCAGTGTTCAGAGGTGATGGGGAATGAGGCATGATGGACCTACCTACGAATTGACAACTAAAGAAATGTATGACAAATGTAAATGTATGAACTTGGAGGACAAAACCAGTCCAACTGTGAGGGCTGGGCCTGCCTAGGCACTCCCTGGGACGAACAGATTATTAAAGTGCATATTGAGTGCAGACCTAGCTTCGAGAAGCAATTGAGTGCTTTAGAAACAGACAGCACCACTTCTAGACTAGACACAAGGACTTTCAAGAACCTAAATCTGGCCAGGTGAGCACCACCTCTGGCCTGACTCCCTGATTTGCACTGAAGTATATGGTCGATGAGGTTTACTGCGTGGAGTTGCAGTGCAACCCCTTTGGTTCTTTTGAATCTTTTCTCCGCAGGGATGAGAGATTTTATCAAAGTGAAGGAACACTCATCGCATTTGCATTGCTCCCCTTTTGTGAAATTGCACCTTCTTGCATGACAACACTTCCTCAGACTTTTGGCTGAAAGCAGCCCCTTTTGGCGTGTTTCCGCACCAACGAGTGGCCCACTGCCCAAGGCAGGTGGCAACTGCAGTCGTTTTCGAGCATAGCCATACGGCACAAGTCCTGGTGGACACAACCCCCAAACTCAGCAGACTGTGCCAGGTGGCAAGGCTCAGATCTTAGTGTGGCATGAGGACCTCCTCTAGCCTCAGCTGGGCACAGCGGCTACTACCCCATGGTCTGAGGATACTCTTCCCAACAATGGCCCACTTCAGCCCCAGTTGGCTGAGCAGTCTGGCTAGCTGGGTTTCTGATAAGCCATAGAGACCGGGAGTGAGGAACGCTCATCCTCCCTAAACAGGCATAGATGTTGACAAACAGAGTCAATGTGGCCACTCCTTTACTGGCCCAACCAGTGGCCCCTTTTCAAGACAAGGAAACCGCGGTCAGCAGACCTGTCCCTTCATGTCTGAGCTCGGCACATGCTACCTTAAGGGAAGTGGCGAGCCTGGTCTCAAACGGTACTGTTTCACTTATTCTGCTGCTCTTGCCCATGGTGGTCACTCTACCACCCTCCAGATGTTGCGACCTACAACTCCCATGATATCTCACGACCGACCATGCTTGCGGGGGCTGATGGGATTTTTAGGCCACTTGAGGGCAGCTGATTGGCTATCCCTTGCCCTTAAAACAAAGGAAGTCAAGACACAAGGAGGCTTGGTCTTTTTTTGTTCTAGGAAATTGCCAAGATAATCCTCCCTTTTACTCGAACCAAGACTGTCCCGGAGCACAAACTAAGGATTAACTGAGCGTTTTAGGAGGAAAAACAATACTAGGCAGTGAACAGGCTTGCCCTCTTGCAGACCTGGCCAATATACACATCTACCCTCACAGCCCTGGTAGAAAGGCGCCTTCATCACTCTAGCGCCACATACACACATTTGCATACGCAGAGGGTTACCCATAAAAAGAAAGTAAGACTTCAGTTCATGCTTAACACTGTGATGGGCGATGGTGCTTCTAGTCTCATTGCTTACTATTCGATAACTAAGATATAAGGATTCTCTCTCAAGGATAGTTATAAGCTCTGTCCCACCCCTTGGTGACGGAAGGCCCCAGAAGTCCCCCTCCCTCCACC
Source organism: Ambystoma mexicanum (assembly GCA_002915635.3). Taxonomy (NCBI): domain Eukaryota; kingdom Metazoa; phylum Chordata; class Amphibia; order Caudata; family Ambystomatidae; genus Ambystoma; species Ambystoma mexicanum. Next base: position 909,577,425 of record CM030321.1, read on the forward strand.
CCAGTCTGATCAGGATCCATGCAGGTAAATCCAAACAACGTGAAGATGGCTTGCTCCCTCGTATATTCCCCGTTTGTGCGATTTGCTGTAGGAGCCATGAACGTGACATAGTTGAAAACAACATGGATTCGGGAGAATCGCTTGGGTGGAAAGGGAGAATCAGGGTTCCTTTGGTAGGAAGTTACAGAAGCCTTAACGTATAGCCAGTGCTCCAGATTTGGAAGTGGGAGTATTTTACTCCCTATTTGTTAAAGATGGGAGTTAAATTATTTTTTAGGGAGTAAAAATGTAAGTCCAATTCCAAACGGAAATATTTTATAAGCGAGTAAAATATGTATAACTGGAAAACATAAACATTTTTATATTTGTTATTTCTCTGCACATTGTTATTCATGCACATTAAAAGATACATGTTTACTTCTGCCAGTCAGGCAATAATAGTAGTTTCTTCCTGTGGTACTATGCGCACTACTGGTCCCAACATGTTCAGGGAGCTGTGTGGGTGAAAGCAAGTGGACAAGGTTCTGCGTGTCTGTTTCCTATTTTTTGTTGGGAGCATTTGTACTCCTCATTTATTTTTGGAGTATTAACCTATTTTTAGGGAGTAAAAGTGGCTGATACTCCCCTTAACTGTAAGGCACCATGATCCTGTCTGCTCCTCAACTTACTACTCATAAAACCATGAGCTGCTGCTCTTCAGCTTGCAACTATAGAGCCACAAGCATAAGTGGGCCTCTGTTTGCGCCTGTAGGAAAATAACCTGAATGTCTCCCAGCCTGCACCTCTGCACCTATAGAACCATGTGCCTTCTCTCAGCTTCACTCATTACAGCACAAGCCTTAACGCATGCTAGCCTGAGCCAGTGGAACCATTGTCCTGACTGTTCACAAGTTAGCACCTTTAGAATTATGAGCCTCAATATCCCTTAACCTACCCCAATAAAATGAAACCCCCACCTACCCCTAAGCCAACCTCAAAAGAACTCGAAAGCCCCAAAGCCTTCACCTATGGCACCAGATACATGAATGTGTAGATTCAAACACCTATTTCCGCCAGCCTATCATTATCAATCAATGAACGTAACCGCTTATGAGTCTGCACCTATAGAACCCCAAGCCAGACTGCCCCTTGATGTACTACAGCATTAGGAGCCTCCACCCATACACATGGGAGTCAAAATGCTCATGTAATAGATGTGATTACCTTCCAATATACCATAGTCAAGTACTTACTACACAACAGGGAGCGCCATTGTTGGAAAGAAAAACGGAATGGCAAAACCGTTATGAATTATGTATCTTAGAAAAATAAGAATTTACCTTAATGTAACTAGCAACAAGGAATGTCGGGGTACCCACAATATTCCTTGAATGACAGTTTGGCACAATTAATAAGAGACTACTCATATTATACCCCTGAGGAATGTCCACCATTAATAGTATTCAGGACAGAAACATGTTGGATAATATATTGTAGAACATATAAGTTGGATGTCGTACATCTGGTTGTTTTTCCTTCGTGGATGAATTGTGCAGGGATTAGTCAGGAATTCATTATATTATATTATATATATGTTCACAACGTTGTCTTGTCTCCTTATGCAGCACATTTTTTGTTTTTTGTTTTGATTTGTTGTTCTGATTGCACTAGTGTTGATTCAGAGTTACTGCCTGGTGATTTAGGCTCTTGTGACATCTCATTTATATTCATATGTCTGTGTACTCTTATAATTCATTAACATGATTCTATTGAAATATTTTGCTAAATAAAGAATAAAATGAGAATGTTTTAATTTTGGAGAATTATTAGTTGTGACACTAGACTCTTGTTTATGGTCCTTCCCTTCAATGCTGTTGATGACTCTCTCTAGCAATGACTATACTACTGGAGGCTCTCTCATATAGCTAACACTGTGTTACGAGTGGATCTCTCATAAACTCGTCACTATGATCCCAGTGTCAGTCTCAGAAAGTCCTCTCCTAACCGATAGCCATCACCATACAACAGGGCCACCAGTGCCCCTCTCAGAAAGCTACCACTATGCTAAAAGTGCATCTCCCAGAAAGTAATTATTATGCTACCAGGGTCTCTTACAGATTGCAAACACTATGCAATCACTATGCTATCTTAGAAAGTCAGCACTAGGCTATCAATGCATCTCCTGCATAGCCATCACTATGCAACTAGTGTCTCTCACAGGAAGTCAGCACTAGGCTATCAATGCATTACCTGCATAGTCAGCACTGTGCAACCAGTGCCTCTCATACAAAGTCAGCACTAGGCTATCAATGCATCTCCTGCATAGCCATCACTGTGCAACCAGTGCCTCTCACAGAAAGTCAGCACTAGGCTATCAATGTATCAATGCATCTCCTGCATAGCCATCACTATGCAACTAGTGTCTCTCACAGAAAGTCAGCACTAGGCTATCAATGCATTATCTGCATAGTCAGCACTGTGCAACCAGTGCCTCTCATACAAAGTCAGCACTAGGCTATCAATGCATTACCTGCATAGTCAGCATTGTGCAACCAGTGCCTCTCATACAAAGTCAGCACTAGACTATCAATGCATTGCCTGCATAGTCAGCACTGTGCAACCAGTGCCTCTCATACAAAGTCAGCACTAGGCTATCAATGCATCGCCTGCATAGCCGTCACTGTGCAACCAGTTCCTCTCACAGAAAGGCAGCACTAGGCTATCAATGCATCGCCTGCATAGCAGTCACTGTGCAACCAGTGCCTCTCACAGAAGGTCAGCACTAGGCTATCAATGCATCTCCTGCATAGCCATCACTGTGCCACTAGTGCCTCTCACAGAAAGTCAGCACTAGGCTATCAATGCATTACCTGCATAGTCAGCACTGTGCAACCAGTGCCTCTCATACAAAGTCAGCACTAGGCTAGAGGTGCATTACCTGCATAGTCAGCACTGTGCAACCAGTGCCTCTCATACAAAGTCAGCACTGGGCTATCAGTGCATCTCCTGCATAGTCAGCACTGTGCAACCAGTGCCTCTCATACAACGTCAGCACTGGGCTATCAGTGCATTACCTGCATAGTCAGCACTGTGCAACCAGTGCCTCTCATACAAAGTCAGCACTAGGCTATCAGTGCATCACCTGCATAGCCATCACTGTGCAACCAGTGCCTCTCATACAAAGTCAGCACTAGGCTATCAGTGCATCTCCTGCATAGCCATCACTGTGCAACCAGTGCCTCTCACAGAAAGTCAGCACTAGGCTATCAATGCATCTCATGCATAGCCATCACTGTGCAACCAGTGTCTCTCACAGGAAGTCAGCACTAGGCTATCAATGCATCTCCTGCATAGCCATCACTGTGCCACTAGTGCCTCTCACAGAAAGTCAGCACTAGGCTATCAATACATTACCTGCATAGTCAGCACTGTGCAACCAGTGCCTCTCATACAAAGTCAGCACTAGGCTATCAATGCATCGCCTGCATAGCAGTCACTGTGCAACCAGTGCCTCTCAGACGAAGTCAGCACTGGGCTATCAATGCATTACCTGCATAGCCATCACTGTGAAACCAGTGCCTCTCACAGAAAGTCAGCACTAGGCTATCACTGCATCTCCTGCATAGCCATCACTGTGCCACTAGTGCCTCTCACAGAAAGTCAGCACTAGGCTATCAATCATTACCTGCATAGTCAGCACTGTGCAACCAGTGCCTCACATACAAAGTCAGCACTAGGCTATCAATGCATTGCCTGCATAGCCATCACTGTGCAACCAGTTCCTCTCACAGAAAGTCAGCACTAGGCTATCAATGCATCGCCTGCATAGCCATCACTGTGCAACCAGTTCCTCTCACAGAAAGTCAGCACTAGGCTATCAATGCATCACCTGCATAGCCATCACTGTGCCACTAGTGCCTCTCACAGAAGGTCAGCACTAGGCTATCAATGCATCTCCTGCATAGCCATCACTGTGCAACTAGTGCCTCTCATACAAACTCAGCACTAGGCTATCAATGCATTACCTGCATAGTCAGCACTGTGCAACCAGTGCCTCTCATACAAAGTCAGCACTAGGCTATCAGTGCATTACCTGCATAGCCGTCACTGTGCAACCAGTTCCTCTCACAGAAGGTCAGCACTAGGCTATCAATGCATCGCCTGCATAGCAGTCACTGTGCAATCAGTGCCTCTCACAGAAGGTCGGCACTAGGCTATCAATGCATCTCCTGCATAGCAGTCACTGTGCAACCAGTGCCTCTCACAGAAGGTCGGCACTAGGCTATCAGTGCATCTCCTGCATAGCCATCACTGTGCAACCAGTGCCTCTCACAGAAGGTCGGCACTAGGCTATCAGTGCATCTCCTGCATAGCCATCACTGTGCAACCAGTGCCTCTCACAGGAAGTCAGCACTAGGCTATCAATGCATCTCCTGCGTAGCCGTCACTGTGCAACCAGTGCCTCTCAAGGAAGGTCAGCACTAGGCTATCAATGCATCTCCTGCGTAGCAGTCACTGTGCAACCAGTGCCTCTCACAGAAGGTCAGCACTAGGCTATCAATGCATCTCATGCATAGCCATCACTGTGAAACCAGTGCCTCTCACAGAAAGTCGGCACTAAGCTATCAAGGGCACTTCCCTTCTTGTAAGCCTCTTTGGTCTTGCCGTCTTTCTCCTTGTATTAAACTGCCACCTTGGAACTGCTGTTTCCTTGTGTGCTTTGCCTTGCTCAGAGTGTGCTTTCGTGATTCCTTTTATCCGTGTGGGGAGGTGTGTGGAATGATCAGTAATTGCCTGACTCTGCCTGAACATTGTATTGGGACATGTCAGGTATACGACTCCGGTGATAGTCTGTTTTCTCTCACAGTGAGCTGTCCGTGAGAAAGTGTTTGGAAAAGGGGGGAGTTGAGTTCCCTAATATCCTACCTGGTAGAATGGGGTAAAAGTGTTACAGGGAAGGGGATACAGCCTCTCGCCATCCGATGTCCCACTTCCACTCCTCGAGGACCACTCACCCAGGTGATCCCGCAGCACTGGTCCACCCCCCAGGAACTGGATACAAAGGCGATGGCCGTGTCCTGGCCACATGGATGACAGATCCACATGCACTAGCAGGTGAGACGCCTTCGGGGTTCTCACAGTAATCACTAGGCTTCCAGTGCCTCTCACAGATAGCCATCACAATGCAGCAGTGCTACCAGTGCCTCTCCCAGAAGGTAATCACTATGCTACTAATGCCTCTCACAGATTGCAATCCTTGTGCAACCGTGCTACCAGTGCCCCTCTCAGAAAGTCACAACTATGCTACCAGCCCCACTCACAGAGAGTCATCACTATGCCATCAATGCATCTCCTGAATAATCAGCACTATGCAACCAGTGCCTCTTACGCAAAGGCATCACTAGGCTATCAATGCATCTCCTGCATAGCCATCGCTTTACCACTTGTGCTTCTCATAGGTCAATCACTATGCTACCCGTGCCTCTCTCAGAAAGTAATAACTTTACTAAAAGTCTCTCCCTCAGAACGCTTTCATTATGCTACCAGAGACTCTCTCATAGACTCACCACTAATCTACCAATGCATCTCCAGCATAGCCATCAATGTGAGCATAGTGCCTCTCTCAGAAAGCTATTATGATACTGGGTTCTCTCTCATAAGCAACACTATGCAACTGGTGTCTCTCTCGGATAGCCCACACTGTGCAACCAGTGCTTCTCTCAGATAGCATATTTTATGATACAGGGTTTTCTCTCATATAAGCATCACTATGCAACTGGTGGCTCTTTTCGATGGCCATCACGATACTACTGGAGGGTCTCTCATACAGCAACAACGTCTTACTAGTGACTCTCTCATAAAGCTGTCACTATGCTGCTGGTATTTCCAGGACAGCTATCACTGTGGTACTGCTGGCTCTCCAGGATAGCCATCACCATGCTACCAATGTCGGTTAAAGACTGCCATCACAGTGCCTCTTTGAGCTAGCCGTCACTCTACTACCAACGCCTTGCCAGACTAGCCATCACTAGGCTGCCAGTGCCTTTCTCAGAAAACCACTACTATGCTATCACTGCATTTCCCGTATAACCATCACTTTGCATCCAGCGCCTTTCTCAGAAACCCATCACTATGCACCCAGTGCCTTTCTCAGAAAGCCACCACCATGCTATCACTGCCTTTCCTGAATAGCCATCCGTACGAGACCTATGCTTTTCTCAGAAGGCCATTACTAGAACGCCTTTCCTATGCTATCAATGCCTTTTTTTGAAAGCCATCGCTATGCAACCATTGGCTTTCTCAGAAAGCCCTCACTATGCTACCAGTGCTTTCAAGTACCGCCATTACAATGAGACCCACACCTTTCTTGGAATGTCAATAGTATGCTACCAACAACTTTCTCAGAAAGCAATCACTATATAACCAGTAACTCCCTCAGGAAGCCACCACTAGGCCTCTCTTGGATAGCTTTAACCATGCTGCCAGGCTTGTTCATGCCACAGACGGCAGCATTCCCTTTCATACATATACAGTGGTGCAAGGAGCAGCGGTTTTAGATGGCGGGGTAGGCGGGTGCCTTCACTACGTGACAGGTGCCTCTTTCAGATAGCCACAGCTATGCTACCAGCACTGTCTCACACAGAAAGCCACCACTATAAGGCTGGTGCCTCTCTCAGCTAGACTTCACTGTGGTACAGATGCCTCTGTCGACAATTGCACCATTTTTTTCTAATAACCATCGAGCACAGAGGAAAACTTCAGTCCTGCGGTAACTGGGAGATAACTCAGTGAAAGCAGCCATGTCTGGGGAGCTGCGTTGTGAGATTTTTGATTGGTCAACATGTGATGACAATGATGTGTTAATTATATAGCGCCTTAATCCAAAGCGCTTTACAGAGCACATATTTACATACAATATCACCCAACCGGAATTGGTACTCATTTATCGACCTCGGAAGGATGAAAGGCTGAGTTGGGCTTGCTGGGATTAGAACCTGCGGATCACGCTCAGATCGCAGCAGCAAGCGCTCAACCCGCTAAGCTATCTTGCCGGCTACATGAGAGGCCATAAGGCTGTGCGGGCAGAATGCAAGCCTCTGTCCAGGGCGCATGTACACACAGCAGCATGCCCCACGTCATCACATGAAGGCGTGATTAGCCGCCTGAGAACCGATAGAAGCAATCAAACATTTATTTTGGATTTCTTCGTTAACAATACACAAAAAATAATTAGAAAAGCAAGATAAATCCATCATGAAACCCAATCTAAAAATCTTCGAACTCCTGACATAGATTATTAAAAAAAGGGAAGTCTGATAAACTTTAAGTCGGGTAAAACATAAGTCTATTTGCCCACGTTGTGCAAAATGTGAATTGTCGTGTCTAAAGCTCTTTTTTAAAATGCAGCCAAATCACACCAAAACATGCATCCTCGGAATTTAGCACCATAGACGATGCTTTCTTAATGGATCTAATCTGCTAACTCCTAAAATGTGTTTTTAACCGTTCCTTCCTCAACTCATGATAACGTGGACAGATGAGAAGAAAATTAACTAAATCCTAATCTAACCCTGTTTTATGGCCACATTTACTTGAACCCTCCAACCAACTCATCCTTGTAGATAGTGGCAATAGATTTAAACGTACCAAAATCAGCAGCCTTCTGCCTGCTGGTGAGTTTATTTTAGTAATTGGGCCTGGACCCAGCTTAAACATTTTCGTATTGGAGTACCCGTCCAGAGAAGGTAAGAATTTACAATCTGCCACCTCAGAGTCGAGGGCCTTTCCCTTTGGCCAGGAAAGAATACTAGCCTTACTTTGCTTTAATGGTGCTGGCTCACGGTATTCCCCCGATCCTCACCGGAACTCCTGCCAGAGACTGCCCCCGGATCTGAACCACTCATGTTTCAGTGCACTCGCCGAGGCCTCCAACTTTTGGAATCCAACAGCCACGCTAGCATTAGCAACAAAGCCTCATTTGAGCCTTGCCCAGTATGATAAGAGTCCGGATTGCACTCAAAAGTTAATACCCCGAAGTCCCAATCTACCCCCAAAGCACCACTTTGATAGCCAGGCGGCAGCCCAAGCAGCTGTCCCAGAAAACGGTTCTGAACAACCTCCAGGGATTCACAGTCCTGGTGGACACAGACTTCGCTACCATACACCATTGTCTGTGCACCTGCTTGAGCCCCTCCAGCACCCAGCACTACTCTATCCCTCAAAAAATTCCCAAACTGCCTAGGAATCCCAGTATGAGTATTAGCCCTCTGTGCCGCCTCCTTCTAGAAGAGAACATGCATTAATACTAATAGAAGCATTTGGCCTCGCCTAGCTCCCTCCCTGGCCCTCTAAACTCTGTTCCGGCTTTCCCTCCTTTGTACACCACCCTTGCTCCTGCTCTTCTTCCCAGCAGACTAAAGTCCAGTGACCCCAGGCGGAGACCGTACGCATTGAACGAGGATTCGGCGCTTTGCAACTACCGCGGTGGTGATTTGGTGCAGTACGAAAGCATACCAACATTAAATAACATGCACCTGTGCATGTCTACAACTTGCCATGATTCAGTGTATGGGCCTCATTACACGGTAGACGGTGGACCAAGGTGCTATTAGCACCTTGGTCCATGCCGGTAAATTACCAGCACCGCCTTGGCGGAAAGGGGAATTACCGCCCTACTCCAAGGTTGGTGGGGCGGTAATTCCCCCTTCCACCATTGCCCTTCCCCATTCCCATGTTTGCCCCATAGGGCATAATGGGAATGGGGAAGGTGCTAATTACGGTACCGCAAATTTGCGGTGCCGTAATTAGCACCAAGGTCCCTTTGCGGGTTGGGTTTTAACGCCTGCAAAAAGCAGGCGTTAAATTCCCCAACCCGCAAAGGGACCTCGTAGTACGGCGGTAAGGGTTAACGGTCACCGTTACCATTAACGGTGACCGTTAACCCTTACCGCCGTCCGTGTAATGAGGCCCTATATCTCCAACTGATGGTTAATGCTTCTGTGTAGGTCTCCAACTCACTTGACATGCTTCCATTTCCTAGTTCCACACCCAGAGAACGTACTAATTTCTCACACGTGCTGTATCCCAGTCTCTTACAGTATGTGTCCACCAACTATGCCAAACGCCTCTCTTCCATCTATCCCTCTGCGTGTCTGTTTTTGCTGTGCCACAGGTCTGTTTTCTATATCCACAATGGCTGTATGTGCAGTTATTGAGCTTTTCCCCTTTTCATGAAAGTCTGTCTGTGGAAGGGGCTTTCATATATCCCATCAGTTTCTGATTAGTGGGGTCTCTACTCTGCTCATCACTGCCACATCACTGCTGTCTCCCAGGGGACTACCAGAGCATCCCATAAAATGTCTGCCTACTGCAAGGCAGCATCAGATCACATCCATTTCCATAACCCTGATGCCAGGTTGTTCTTCAACCACGCTGATCTCGTATTGGTCGACTCTTAGCGTGGTTCATGCCCACTGGATCTTTGCCATTGCTGGCCGCGGGCAATCCTCGCAAGTCTATCTACCATATATCGCCTCTGCAGGTGGTGACCCTTTCCTCCACTCACACCACGCATGAAACGTCCCATGGAAAGTGCCTCCCTGCCCAACCCTGTGCCCTCACACACTGCCACCGCTCCCAGAGGCCAATCTCTCCCTATCACAGGAAGTGGACCATACCCAGACCTGGTGGGCCGCAGATCTGCATGCGTCATATCCACCCCTGGCTCCTGCACCGTCTGACCGCAGCGGGACCTTTCCTGATCTGAACACTTACAAAAGAAAGCTATTTCTGTGATTTTGTGATCTCATCCCACCCTAGATATGTCATCCCCCACTTGCTCGAACAAAGCCCGTCCATAAATCTGTGAGTTAGCGCCCACACTGGCCGGCCTACGCTCCAAAGGGGAACCTCCCCGGTCTGAAAGCGTAAACAAAGAGAGATCCTAGGACGAGGAGTGACACTTTCCCTCTCTCTGCTCTAATCATCAGCCGACCGGAAACGCTGCCATCAGCACCAGGTCGGTAGCACCACAAGGCAGCCCGGCATGCGCCGCAGGCCCTGGGGTCACTTCCACCCCTAGCCGATAAGGCCGAGAGCGCGAAGGGAAAGAAACACCCACCAGTCAGAAAGTAATGAAACGTAAAGAAAACAGCACTTTACAGGAAAAGGAAAAAACAGCCCGTCTATATTTATCTGCGCTGTAGGCGCGGGCAGGATGGAAAGTGGCCGGATTTGGCCTGGCTTAATAAAAAGAGAGAGAGAGAGAGAGACGAGCGCTGCGGACTGGCTGCAGAGGGCCAGGCGGCAGCAGGCCTCTGCCTCTCACGTGCCCGCCTCACTCCCGGGGGATTCTGGGAGCGTCTGCCGAGAACGCGCCCTCCTGTTTCGAAGGATTCGCTTCCCTTTAGTAAAAGAACATCACACGCCTTTCAAGTGCTTCCGTCCGTGGCTGAGAGCGCTTCTTTCCTATTAAAGCTGAACATTATTCTTGGAGAAAGGTGTGCAGGCCTTTTTAAAAATTACGTGCACTTGTTTTGAGAGAACGTTACATTTTTTCAGCACTCTTTGTTGATCTCGCTTGCAAATAAAAATGTACTTTAAAAATTATGACGAATAAACCTCCTCGCTTTTTAAAAATAGCTACCGAGTATTTTAATTTACTCAGTCCATTTTCTGAATTTATAAAAATCAATGTTGTATATGGCGCTTCAAGACTAATGCCTGCCGCTTCTAAGTGGTTTAAACAATGGTGTTCCAATTGTCCGCTTTACTGTGACTCCGTTTATTGATTTGAGAGGAATGGAAGGTTTACTGCGCTCGGATAGGATCTGAAACTGTGACTGCAGGTCAGTCACACAGGTAAGTGATTCATTTACTGAGCCTGTGTCCCAGTTTAACCATTTGACCGTTTCAAATAATGTTGGGATCTTTTGCAAATGGACACTTTTGTTGAGTAAGTTTAGGTGCCACTCTAAAGAATGTGTAAATTAAAAAAAAAAAGTTTCAAAACATTATCCAATGAGTTCTTTTAACTTGTCCCACTCATTATGCATGTTTTTGCAAAACAAAATCCTGCATGCATCTGAAACACCCGTGTGCAAGTTAGGCATAGAGCAATGTAAGTATTTTCAATAATGATGTTAATGACTACCAAATTCTGTGCTGTTTTTTGCAGGAGTGTGCAAAGCTCATGTAGGGATTGCAAGCTCATCCCGCTTATGCATTGCGTATTTGCTCCAAGGCTACTCTTGCTAAATAAAAAACAGCAGTTTTCTCTCGAAATCCGGAGAGATGACCTGTGGAGTCGCACACGGTTCATCCCTTTCTCCTTGGCTTTTCAATATTTACATGCATCACAGGGTAGGAAATTGAGGGGAGCTGGAAGGTATTTTGCTCCTGCTTGTAGCCTCGAAGTGCCTGGTTAGCTTGACACCAACAGTTATCAGGAGCTACTTTTGGCTTCGCATGCCAACCCATGCCAAAAAAACACATTGGTGTGAATTTAAGTCTGTGCATATTGGACAATCTGTAAATAAACATTAGGACACATCTATACAACATTGAAAGCATAAATGGTCATGAATAATGGACAAAATAATACGTTTGTATCTTATGTGGCAGTTGTGGTCGCAGAACGCCATGTATTATCTCCTTCTTCCCCAGTGGTAGCTCCTGGTTAATGCTGGATACCCAGGAGCAGCTTTTAGCTCCTGCTTTTCCAATCCTAATTTCGATCCCTGCACCAGCTGGGAACATCGATCAAACAAGACAGGCCCTTTTGTAATGTATGTGGACAACACTGATATATTGCTTTACAAATTCTGTCAGAGATAAAAGAAGGGATGATGTACAACGCTTAGTGCGTCATGAAATTCCAGAAGAGATACACTGCTGCGTTGCAGACCGGAATGTCTAGCGGAAACCCAAGCTAGTACGCAAACGTAGGCAATGTCAAGATGCAAACATTTCCAAATCTATGCCCTCAGGCTCAGCTTTGGCCACAGACTAGAACGGTTCTTTCGAGAACTGATGACTGCAACCGCGTCTTACCTACAAAAGGCAACGTAGGAAAGACATAAAGCAACTGCTAGTGGCCCACAATTTGCAGATGGGTGAGTTCCGGGATTAAAATGGTCAGATCACACCTGCACCATTATCCTTGCACATTGGCATTGTGGAGGAAAGTCTTCCCTTCAAGGCGCTATGCATGCATCACAGAGCTCACTGCCAAGGGGCCGCAAGTACCTGAGCAAGCAGGCTTAACAGTACAGACAAAACTGCACACATTGATCTGCGACTCAAGGTGGAATGTCCCAGAATGGTGCTGCAGAGCCTTTGAAGATTGGTTGCTAGGTCAGAGTTGTTTCCAATTTTTTTCTTCTGGGATTGCAATGTTCTTTGTGACATTTGTGGGCAAAATCATGCATTTGAAATGGGATATAAATGATACTAAGAAATATGCATTGCTCAGAAATGAAGTATTTGACTAAATCAGATGCGTGGGCAATTCATATAAGAAGCCGCCCATTGGCCTCATTTCAAATGGGGCGGAGCAGGAAATAGAAGCATGAAAGCAAAGCATAATGTTTTCAAGGCTCCATTTCCCGCGCTCCGCCCCACGGTGCAGTCCTCTTCCGTCTCGTCGGTGCTCCTATTTTCACACCTGCATGAGTTTTTCATCTGGGGAGGATGCTTGTGATCTCGTGCAGAGTTCCATGTAATAATGTTGCTGTGAAAAAGTCGTCAGGTTCTGATGACTTTTTCCTGGCTACCAAAATTCTTTCGCCAAATATTCTACGAGGGGTCTAATTATATATTATTACCTCCAGTCCTAGAACATTTGGGGAAAGCGTTTGATAGCCTGGAGGGTGCATCATTAATGCATTTTATTTTTTAAAAAGTCGCCACCTGACGACTTTTTTCGTGGCGACATTATTTCCCGATACCCTCATGCAGAAAGGATGTGACTAAGCAGTTTGGCCTGGACTGCTTCTTTTGGGGTGGGACCAAGCCTGATTTGCATATGGCCTTTCCCCTTTTGTAATGTCTTGGCAAGCAAAGAACGATGGTCTGCAGGGTTGGCCAGAGCAAAGCCAGAGGATAACGTTAATTCTAAACCTTCCAGCCATCACCTTGGTTTGCTTGATAAAAGCTGAACAATGTGGTTGCATTGATTAATCTGATAAACTGAAATTTATTTTTTCGCTTGGATGCATTTGTAATGTTACTCTTCTGATTGTGGGGCCAGGGTTAATGATTGGTGTGACTTGATCACTAGTAGGGGAACTAAATATATGCAGATGGGACTCCGATCTCAATTACTTACTACTGTTAAGAGAAAGGTTATTGGATGTGTATGGAGCAGGGATCCCAAACAAAGATCCAGGAGCATCTTGTATATTCTCAGGTATTAGTACCTGGCAGGGGCGTGGTTTGTCCTCTCAGCCAATCAAGAAGGTCAGAACAGGGGGTTTACCAAATGGAAAAGCCCGCGCTCCGAACTGCCTCGGAGCTGGAGGCTGCCATCTTCCCTCGCCACGTCCCAGGTAACTTCTCCCCTGCACCCCTGCATGCCCATCCCCCACACCCCGCCTCCCTTTTTCCACATGTTTAACCCCCCCAATCCCTTCCAACTTAATCTGCCGCTACCATGGACCATGCCCACACCGGCAACAGTAGTGTTCCAGGCGCATCCCAGACACGCAAATGGCTAACACAGAAAGGGAGAAGGCACTATGTGTAATTCCCTTCTCCCTGAGCCATGGTGGCCATCTTTTTTTGTAGTTTTTTTTCCTAAAGTTGAGAAACAGCAAACACGTTTCTCAAATTAAAAAAAACAAAACACTATTAGTATCCAGGTACAACGTGCCAGGATACTAATAGCAATATACCCCAGGTTGGGGGGGGGGCATTACCTAGACCAGTAATGCCCCCATCTCAAGTTATATTGCTTCAGTGGGTCCTGCAAAGTGCAAGGGTTGGTTATGGCCCCAGTATTTTAGCCTGGTAATAGGGCCTGCACAGATGCAACTGTGGATCCACTGTTCTGTAGGGTCCTGGTACATACATTGGCATCATGATGGCACGGCTCCAGAGCAAGGGGTTGGAAATGAGGATCCGGGGCCACTATATCATTAGTTTAGCAAAGGACGTAATCCCACAGAAGGGATTTAATCCCTAAATTGAAACATATCAAACAAATAACTTCCATGATGCTATAGATGTCTTTATGAGGAAAATGTATGCAATTGTGTGTTTTTGGAAAATATTTCGGTATCCCAAAAAAGATGCTACTCAGCGCTGCGGTTATTCCATAATACCAGATTTCAGTGCAAATTCCTGCGCGTTTGCACTATGACATTTCTAAATATTTATTTTTTAAAAGCCCACAATGTGGGCATGTTATGCTCCCACACTCTTCATTATCCCCAGGGTCAGGCCAGGCTCTGCATCAATTTCACAAGCAAACGCACATGGTGAGCTTTCCATGTAACATCCCGCTGTGGGTGCAGAAATAGCCAGGTGCGGAATTTAGGCCTGCGATGGCAAGAATTCCAGGCGATGTGCTAGCGAATTCCTCTGATATTCCGTGGAAATAGCGAGGGCTGTACACACACATATATATATACACATATATATATATATGTATAGGCCCCTTACATCCTTTTCCAAACCTCTGTTTGGACACATGGAGTAAAAAATATCCCGGGCCGATTTCCAAACTTATACTCGAAGGACCAGACAATAGTTTTGCCGCACACTGGGAACCACCTGAAAATCAAAATAACCCGCAGATGTGTTTTTTTTGTTTTTTTTACAGCTTTCGCTGCCAGATTTCCTTTATAAAACCGCGAAATGTTTTCAGTTTCTCATGAAATTGGGTCATGGTAGTACAGGCTTGACTTTTTCTTTGCATTCAGAGCCCTGCATTCCTGGATTATTGATGGGGAGGTGCAGCACTACAAGTCCCAGAATTCAAAGAGCAGAAATCGAACAGGGCCACTATCTCCAGAATGGAATGGGGCATGCTGGCATATATTTAATCACCACACCATGTCAGGGTTCTGTATTGTGTGTGTGCTTTGTGGTGTGTACAACTTCATACAAAATATCAAATTGGTAACACAAAATATTGCAGGCATTGCTTGGTTCTGGACAAGAAGAAGCACATATTTTAAAAAAGATATAAATAAACAAATTCCACCCATTCGCTCTCACCCTACCCACCCCAGCTTCTCTGCTGCCCCTGGTCTGTCAATTTTAATAGAAACAGAAAATATAAGCAGAAATGACATCGAGGTGGACCCAGTAGCAATATATTTACATGGAGAGGTGGGGGGGGGGTGCTCGACATAAAAAAGTGGGAGAACCACTGGTACTGGGTGATCGGATGAGAAGTTCGGCTCAACTAGAACAGGATGAAGCTTTGTGTTTGGGGGCTCTCCTAAGTGCTTCGGGGGCTGAATAAGCAATCGTATGCCACGCCTGGTTTTCACCTAGGGTCCTGGGCACGGTGATGCCCCCTGCGGACGTTATATGTTAGCTGCCCCCTATCGGAGTGATCCGAAGCAGCAGCACGATGCTGCTGCACGCGAGAAGAAAGGCCCCACCTCCAACGCTGCAGGACAAGCAAGGCTGGGCAGCTGGCCCTTTAAGGAGAAACTGGCCCTCAATTGGCTGTAATTATCAACTTTGCTGGCAGGGTCAGGTCACAGGCCAAGGGTTAATAGACAATGGAGTTTACTCGGCCTTCCAACCAGCCAGCTCTGATATACCCTGGGTGGGCCTGGGTGGTCAGTGCTGGGGAGCCTGGACACCAAAGCAAGGCTTCCCTTGTTGAACGTGCTGCGCGCTGGCAATATATATATGGACATTAATGATCCTAGCATAGCCTCACTCTATTTTTTTAATTTTCTTTAGTTTGGAGGAAATGGGCAGGGGCGGCTCACATGGTCGGACTCAGCATGAAACTGCCTCGGGCACCAATGAAAAAGTGGCCCGCAGTTACAAATGGATATTCATTCTTATAGTCACAGACTGTTTAAAAAGTACCCAAGGGGGTGTTTTTTTGTTAAAATGTAAGCAAATTATGATATTTAAAGAACATTTATTCAGCAACAATGGTCAAACATACTAGCTGCATAGTGAAGTAACTAATCAAACTGGCCCACATTGGCCAAAAAAGTGGTCTATTTTGACTGACCCACACTAGCATTTTTGGTACAGACATTGCCCCTATTGCCCCATAGGCCAGTCCGAGCCTGGCGGCTCATCCATAATGGGCGAGGGGGCGTCCACCCAGTGGCCCCCTCACCCATTATGGCGGAGCCAAGGAGCAAGCCAAGTGAAACACTGAGCACTCCCTAAACTGCTTTTTCCAGCTGAGGGAGTGCTCCTGGGCTGGCTGAACTGTCAAAGGGAAACACAGTTTCCCTTTGACAGTTCAGTTCCCCAGCCGCACATGCTCATTGAGCCATGCAAGGCTGGGGGCGTTTTATTTTGCCAGCCTTGCATAGCACATTGGAAATGCTAGCTGGGGCACTGCATATCTGTATGTGTGAGGGTCAGCTGCTGCGCCACCTCGCACATACGGACAGAGGAGCGTGGAGCGGACGTTTCAGCACCCACATGCAGGCTCCTGCAGAAGGTACGTTTATGTTCATTTATTTTTTATTTAAATGTGTATGGATGCATGTATGGTTGTGTTATGAGTGAGTGTATGGTGATGGGTGCTCGTTTGAATGATGGAGTGATTGCTGTGTGAATGTGTGTGTGTGCGTTTGTTTTGGTACGTTGAGCTGATTTTGGCGAGTGAAGGGAAGAGAGAGGGGAAGGAGGGTTGTACAACAAAGGCATTTTAAAATGGCTTTGTTGCACAATCCCCCTACCCACCGGCCAAAATCAGCTCTCCTTCTGAGGCGCTGTGGAGCCCAGGGGAGAGGGGTGTTTTTTTTTTAACTGGATATCTTTCAATGTTTTCCCCCTTGGCACCCCAGCTCCTTGCATACACACATAATCATATTGATTGTGTTAGGCCCAGGGGAGAGGGATGGTGTCTTTTTACTGGACATCTATAATAGATGTCCAGTAAAACATGTCATGCCTGCCCCCGGTGCCCCCAGCACCAATTGCACACTGTTTGGCTTTTTACCCATTTTTTTTAATGTATGCTCTACAATGCAACCCATTATTTAAAAAAAATTCACGGGTGGGGGGAATAACCCCTGAACTCCCCCTGATTGGTTCAGGCTCTCTCGCTGTGTTCTGTCGCTATGGCATTTGTGGGGGAAATATGTATGCCCCTCCACTTAAAAAAATCACCAGTCGCCACTGGCCCTCGATCAGGGTGAGAGGAGCCCAGGGACTGTGGTGGGAGCAGGATGGACGGGAGCCATGGGATAGTGGGGGAGAGCCTAGGGACTGGGTAGGGGTCGGATGAGGGAGCCCAGTGACTGTTGGGAGCAGGTGGGGGAGCCCAGGGACTATACTGGGAGTAGGGTGCGGTGACGGCACAGAATAATTCATAGCCATTTGTACATACTGTTCATTATGCATTTTTGGGGGGCCGGGATGCCCAACCTTTGCTCAGGGGGGGCCAGGCCAAAAAAGTTTGAAGACCACTGCTCTAGGCAGAGGTCTATCAACAAAGCCTCAATCTAAGATGTTGGCCTGCCCTCCTTCCTTACTTTAGGCAAATCCCTACCCTCCTTGCCTCACTAGAAGCTGGAGCCCTGCCCTCTCAGACACTCTAGGCAAAGGCCCTACCCTCCCTGCCTCACTTGAAGCTGGAGCCCTGCCCTCTCAGTCACGCTAGGCAAAGGCCCTACCCTCCCTGCCTCACTGGAAGCTGGAGCCCTGCCCTCTCAGACACTCTAGGCAAAGGCCCTACCCTCCCTGTCTCACTTGAAGCTGGAGCCTTGCCCTCTCAGACACTCTAGGCAAAGGCCCTACCCTCCCTGCCTCACTCGAAGCTGGAGCCCTGCCCTCTCTCCTAGCCTTACTGCGGGCTAAGGCCTTACCATTCTTGCTTCACTCAAAACTGGAGCCCTACCCTTCTAGCATTACTCTAGGCAGAGGACCTACCCTTGTAGCCTCACTCTAAGTTGCAGCCCTAGTCTACCAGTCTCACTGTAGGCAGAGGTCCTAGCCTCCCTATAGGTGGCCGCCCTGCCGCCCAAGCCTCACTCTAAGGTGAAAACCTACATTCTTCAATAGACCTACTAACTCCCTAGGTTTACACCCTATTCTCCTAACCTCTCCCTAGGCTGAGGCACTACTCCCTTACCCTCCCTCTAGGCTGAAGGCTACCCTCATACCCTCAATCCAGGCAGTGGTTCTACACCCCTAGCCTAATTCTAAGTGGAAGCCCTACCCTCCTAGCCTAACTCGAGGCTGAGACTGTCCTATCTTCCTTGCCTCAGTCTAGCCAGAGGCCGTACCCTCAAAGCCTCACTCTAAACTGGAGTCCTTCCCTCACAGCCTTTCTCTAGATGGAGGAACTATCCTCATTGCCCTATCGTCCTAGCTCAGTCTAGGCTGAGATTCTTATTTCCTTGCCTCGCTCTAGGCTGAGCTCCTACCCTTGTCCAGCAACCCAATCTCACTGTAGACTGAGAACCAAATCTCCAAACCTCACTGTAGGGTGAAGCCTTCAACCTTCACGGTTCTTTTCTCACTCTGTGCTAACCCATTACTTTCCTAGCCTCACTCAAGGCTGAGACTCTACCATCTTCCATAATCCCACTCTTGCTGCAGGCTAAACCCCAGAACTGGGTTCTCCCATGGCGGAAAATATTTAGAAAAACCCCAACGTGTACCACTTCCTTCAGCTCAAGACCCCTCTGCTCATACACTGTTAGACTTTTGGGCATGTGGCTTAACTCATGAGTGCAACAAGGTTTAGAAGGAATCTTAACCTATGGCATTGCTCTGGGCAACCCTCCAGACCATCGTTCTTCGCCTGGCAAGCCGTTACAGAGGGGGAAATACCATATGCAAATCAGTCTTGGTCCCACCCCAAAAGGAGCAGTCCACCTGGAGCTGCTAGGTCACATCCCTTCTCACTGAGGAGGCCCAAGAGCACTGCCAGTGGTTCAGATTTATTCAAAGCCTTCCACCCATGACTTTTTGGTTGTCGTTTGTCTCCCTATGTGAGAGAGTGTATGCCCAGACGTGCGTCCCTTTCTTGCTGCACCATGAGGAACCAAGCTGCACCTCACTGAGGAGGCCCAACAAGGCTGAAACATGTCTGGGGCTGCTTGTGTTCTCTGCAGAGGAGACCGGGCCTAGTAGTTCGGGCTGGGCTACTACCATTGGTGGCAGTACCTGACTGATTTCCATTTGGCTGGACCTCTTTTGCAATGACACAGACGGGCTACAAAACGGTGGTGTGGAAGGTTGCCTAGAGCATTGCCAGTGGTTTGAAACTTTCCACCCATCACTTTTTTTGTTGTTTAATTTATGGGTGTACTCTCGAAATTACACTCTGCCAAGGGGCAATTAACCTTCTTTATCCCCCCCACATTGTACATTTGCATAATGGAGTCAATTAGTGAAGCTAGAGAGAGTGTGAGTGTGCACGTGAGTGTATACGTTTGTGAGTGATTGAATTAAGTGAGCAAATCAGAAAGTGAGTGAGGGAGGAAGTGAGTGGAATGTGAGAGTGAGCAAGCGAGTGCAATGAGTCAGCGAAAAAGAGGTGTGCCGAGTTAGTGAATTAGTGAATGACTGAGTGAGCAAGCACATAAGTCAGTGGAGTGAATAGAGAGAATGGAGACCATGGAGTGAGTGCAGAGAGTAAGTAGAGAGATGCAACTGACTGAGTGGATGGAGTGGGTGGTGTGAGTGTGAAAGGTAAGTAAAGGGAGTGAGTTGAGTGAATAAAGACATTGAATGACTGAGCTGGTCATTTCCTGTTTATTTATGTATTTATGTATTTATTTAGTATTTGTAGAGCGCACTACAGCCCGCAGGCAACGAGGCGCTATAAGGACATTTTAAGAAGGCTTGCTTGCGGGTTACAATAAGCTTATGACACTTTAATGAGATAATTCACCTTCTGCAAGTTTGGGATTAGGCAAGCATGGTGCAGCTGTGCTCATTCCATGATTGCTAGATGTTGTGTTATGTTATGTAACTGTGATTTATACCGCGCACCACTGCCATTTTCATGGCCTCCAGGCTCTCTGGTGGAGCTGAAAAGGAAAGCGTATGCAGACCTTTAAGTACAGAGGGCGTGGGCAGAAACAAGGCTCTATATCACTTATTACCAATCGATCTAAATTGCACATATTTTGCCGCACATGTGCATACAATCGTGAAAATATAATTATAGTAGAACCAAATTAAAATCCGAATAGCTGTGGCTACTACAGATAGAAATGGGGTTCTGCCAGGTCTTCTCGTGTGCGGGCGCGCCAGGCACTGCACCTGGCCTCCCACCTGTGTATTTTGCCACTTACGTTTGCGGGGAGGGGGTGGCTTGCCTTTGTCCCGCAATGCTCCTGTTCCTACTATTGCTGGACCTGCACCATTGTCTGTTCACTTGGTACATCTTTGCTCTTTATTTCTGGCGTCTCCTGGTCCCTTCTGTGTAACTGTTGTCATCATATCATTGCTACGCTTCATTTCATTCACTTTTGTAAAGCCCCTTGGCATAAAGGGCTGTAGAAGAGAAATAAAAAAAAGAACCTACTCTTTGAAAGTGAATAGGGGCGGCGCGGTGCAGCGCGTGGACTCTGACACTGGTGTGAGGAAACATGCGCACAGCTGCCACAACAGGAGCCAAGCCCCTACTCTGGCCGGCGGACGCACGTGCACGTGTTTGCTCCTCCCGCAGGCGCAGAACCCCACAGGGCCAGCCAGGGAACTTTGAACATTCAAAATATTACAACACCGACGCTGAAGTGCCAGGGGGCAGGTTTATATAAGGAGCGGCAGTGGGGGTGGGAGGGAAAGATTGCGAGGGAGTTCAGGGTAAAGCCAAAGGGAAGGGCCAAATGTTGGATTTTAATGTGTCGCCCTGAGAGAAAGAGAGAGCGAATATGTGCACTGACATGGGTTCCTTGCTTGCTACACCATGGGCAGTCAAGCGGTACCTCACTGATGAAGCCCAACAAGGCTGAAACATGTCTGGGCTTGCTGGCGATCGTATACAGTGGCGATGTGACATAGCCGTTCGGCATGAGGACACCCACTGATTAAAATATCAAGGCTGATTTTCTTTGTTTGTGGTCCCCTTCCGTAATCAAACACATGCTTTGAAAATGATGGAATGGAAGCAGCACAGTGTAATGGCAGTGGTTATGATTAATTCAAATACTTCCATCTATCACTTCTTGTTTTGGAAGTAATGTGGGTTAGTGGTGGATATGGCAGAAGGGGGATGGGGGTGGGAGGGCATGAGCTTGCTGTGCCTAGTGGTTCAAGGCGCACCCAACTAAACCACAACACGCCTAGAGCAGCTTGTGTTGCCCCACAGAGCAGCTATTACCCTGCATTTCTATATCGAGTGCTGCCTTAGGAGGTGGGGTCAAGACTCATAAGATTGGACCTTTCACTTGAAATCACTATGATGGTGACTTGGCACATAATAACATATGTGTAACGTAGCATAATGGCACAGGGGACCTCGAAATGACGTGCAAAGTTGCCCAGAGGAATTCCAAGCAATGAAGAGTTGCTGGGGCAAGCATTTTACCCATCCCTTTTTGTTTTTCGGAGAAAAGTATGATGAATTACGTACTCCTAGAATCAGAGTACTGTCTTGGAAACTCTCACTGTTTGTTTGGACGTCTTCGGCATTCTGGAGGTGTGACCTCAGGAGTCGCACATATAATCCACCCAGTGTGGTCTCCACAACTGGACACAATACTTCATGTGTGGGCCTTAAAGAGGGAAAATAGTGTTCCAGGAGTGGCCTGCAAAATGGACCGATTGCTCCACATGTGGCCTCCAGAACTGGACACACCACCTCATGTGTGGCCTCTGAAATTGGACACATTGTTCCAATTGTAGCCTCCAGAACTGGACACACCACCTCATGTGTGGCCTCTGAAATTGGACACATTGCTCCAATTGTGGCCTCCAGAACTGGACACACCACCTCATGTGTGGCCTCTGAAATTGGACACATTGCTCCAATTGTGACCTCCAGAAATGCACACACCACCTCCTGTGTGGCCTCTGAAATTGGACACATTGCTCCAATTGTGGCCTCCAGAACTGGACACACCACCTCATGTGTGGCCTCTGAAATTGGACACATTGCTCCAATTGTGGCCTCCAGAAATGCACACACCACCTCGTGTGGCCTCTGAAATTGGACACATTGCTCCAATTGTGGCCTCCAGAAATGCACACACCACCTCCTGTGTGGCCTCTGAAATTGGACGCATTACTCCAATTGTGGCCTCCAGATGAAATTGGACATTGAAATTGGACATTGTCCTCCAGAAATGGATATAAAACTCCAGATGTGATTTCCAGCACTGGACAGAACACTTCAGGCACGGCCTCCAAAACTGCACACGTTACTCGAGGGTCTGGTCTTCAAAAATGGTCACAACACTACAGGTGTGCCCCTCAGATCTGCACACAGTACTCAGTGGTAGCTGGTTATTTTTACCAGTGCAGGGCCATACACATTCCACAAAGAAGAATGCAAAATACTGAGTGAAGTAAGGGAGCAAGATCCAAGAAAGTGGGGCTCGGGTGTTTGTAATCTATTGAATTTATTTTAAATAAAGGGTTACAATTATGTACCTTTCAGTACATGTTCTGTGAAAAATTGAGGGTGCGGGGGGTGTGTATACAGTTTACAATGTAGGGTATCACAGGAAAAAATCCGACAGATGCCAGGTCACCAAAAGTACACAAGTTCTTTCAATGCTTTTTCAGGATGCTTGTGCCCGTAGTGTATGCCAGCATTGCCACTTTAAGTACACATTCATAATGGCTTTGCCCAATAATCCTTGTACTGCTCCCGCAAGAAAACACTCATGATGGCTTTGTCCTATAAGACTAGTACTGCTACTGTACGTGCACACTCAGGATGGGTTGTCCAATAAGGCCAGTACTGCTACTGTAAGTGCACTCTCACAATAGGTTTGTGGAACCAGGCCAGTACTGATCCTGTAAGTATACAATTGTTATGTGTTTGTCCGTTCAGGCCAGGTCTGCTTCTGTAACTATACACTACTGAAGGGGTTGTCCAAGGAGGTCTGTGCCGCACACTCATGATGGGCTTGTCCTATCAGGTTGGTAATACTACTCTTAGTACATATAAGATTAGATTGTACAATAAGGGCAGTACTGCCACTGTAAGTATGCACATAATGCCAGTACTGCTACTATAAGTGCACACTCCTGATGGGTTTGTTCAGCTAGGCCAGGCTTACAACGTTCAGTGCAGACATTGATACATGTCCGCATAGAATGCTCCAAACCCTAGGTTTGCATGGCCCATTGGGCACTTGCGGCTGGGGAAGTGAAAGCCGCCTAGGTTTGCATGGCTCAGTGGGCACTTGTGGTTGGGGAAGTGAAAGCCGCCTAGGTTTGCATGGCTCAGTGGGCACTTGTGGCTGGGGAAGGGAAAGCTGCCTAGGTTTGCAAGGCCCATTGGGCACTTGTGGCTGGGGAAGTGAAAGCCGCCTAGGTTTGCAAGGCCCATTGGGCACTTGTGGCTGGGGAAGTGAAAGCCGCCTAGGTTTGCAAGGCCCATTGGGCACTCGTGGCTAGGGAAGGGAAAACCCCCTAGGTTTGCATGGCTCAGTTGGCACTTGTGGCTGGGGAAGGGAAAACCCCCTAGGTTTGCATGGCCCATTGGGCACTCCTGGCTAGGGAAGGCAAAGCCCCCTAGGTTTTCATGGACCATTGGGCACTTGTGGCTGGGGCAGTGAAATACCCAGGCTTTGCATCGTCCATTGGGCATTTCTGGCTGGGGTGCGTTCAGGGCACTAGAATTCCCACAATACACGAGCCAGCCAGGAGAGCTCGCTGACGGAGAACATTTGGGTTTCACTGACCCTGGCCTCCGGTTCCTCATAACAGTTGGAATGTCTGCCTCCTGTTGGCCATTATGGATTCGCTGCCACTGACCTTACTCAACCGTGTGACCTCCAGAACTGGACCCAACTGGACTCAACCGATTACTCCAGGTGGAGCCTCCAGAACTTGACGCCATGGTGCAAGTGCATCAAAAATGTAGCAGCATAAGGCTTCTACTTATGCTCGATGCCATCACGGTGCACAGATGTTTTATTGAACAAGGACATCTATTCTTAAAATAATGTGAAATATATTGCTTTGGTTTCATGTTTGTATTTCTCTTTTCCAAGTTAATAGTTAGACCATGGGTTTATAATAATGTGTAAGGTGTGTTTTTATGACTACCTAAAGGATTTTGTATCGAAAATAGGTATTTAACTGGTAATTAACTCGACTCAATACTCCAGATGCGGATTCCAGATGTGAACAAAATACTTCACCTTTCACCTCAAGACCGGGAGATTATTCAGATAATATCGGAACAGTAACCAGTACTCCAGGCAATACTCCATATGAGGCCTGCAGGCTTTTACTCAAGACCCCACATCAACTACATCAATACTCCAGATGAGGCCCAAGACCTTCCATCAACACTGCATATGAGGCCTCCAGGCTTTTACTGAAGACCCCATATCAAGCTATACCAATACTCCAGATGAGGTCTCACCAAGGAAACCTACCGTAGTAACAGACATGCAATTTACACATCACTCTACGCACAAA
Source organism: Ambystoma mexicanum (assembly GCA_002915635.3). NCBI lineage: Eukaryota > Metazoa > Chordata > Amphibia > Caudata > Ambystomatidae > Ambystoma > Ambystoma mexicanum. Next base: position 909,602,175 of record CM030321.1, read on the forward strand.
CAGACCTCTTGGCTCACCCAAAATCCACCCCTCCAGGTCTTGCAGCATTGTTTGATACCTGTGTAGCATCAATAACACCACTGCCCATCATTTGCAGCGCCAATTAATAATGCATCCTGCCGAGAATTGGTACCCACTGCCCATCCTTTGTAGGTACAGTTAATAATGCATCCTGCCGAGAATTGGTACCCACTGCCCATCCTTTGTAGGTACAGTTAATAATGCATCCTGCCGAGAATTGGTACCCACTGCCCATCCTTTGTAAGTACAGTTAATAATGCATCCTGCCGAGAATTGGTACCCACTGCCCATCCTGTGCAGTGCCAGTTAATAATGCATCATGTCGACAATTGGTACCCACTGCCAATCCGTTGCAATGCCAGTTAATAATACAACATGCCGGGAATTGGTACCCACTTCCCATCCTTTGCATTACCAGTTAATAATGCTTCATGCCGAGAATTGGTACCCCGTTCCCATCCTTTGCAGTGCCAGATAATAATGCATTGAGCCGAGAATTGGTACCCACTGCCCATCATCTACAGTGCCAGTTAAAAATGCATCCGACCCACTGCCCATCCTTTGCCCATCCTTTGCAGTGCCAGTAAATAATGCTGAGAATTAGTACCCACTGCCCACCCTTTGCAGTACCAGTTAATGATGCATCCTGCCGAGAATTGGTACCCACTGCCAATCCTCTGCAATGTGACAATACATAGCACCAAAGCAAGAAGGCAAATCCGCTTTAAAATCACTAAATAATTCACCAAACTGAAAAGGGGTATCCGTTGTACATCATTTGAAATGGAACTTAATAATGCACAAAAATGAGTAGGGGTACTCCCGGCGCTGCCTATGCAATCCCCTTAATGATCCAACAGGGCGAGAATGGGTTTCCAGTGGCCATCCTTTGCACTTGCACTTAATAAGGCACCAAACTGAGAAGGGGTATCCACTGCACATCCTCTGAAATGCTACTCAGTAATGCACCAAACCTAGAAGGTGCACCAACTACCCATCCTTTACAGAGACACTTAATAATGCACCACACCGAGGATGTCCACTCTCCATCCTTTGCACTTGCACTTAATAAGGCACCAAACTGAGAAGGGGTATCCACTGCACATCCTCTGAAATGCTACTCAGTAATGCACCAAACCTAGAAGGTGCACCAACTACCCATCCTTTACAGAGACACTTAATAATGCACCACACCGAGGATGTCCACTCTCCATCCTTTGCACTTGCACTTAATAAGGCACCAAACTGAGAAGGGGTATCCACTGCACATCCTCTGAAATGCTACTCAGTAATGCACCAAACCTAGAAGGTGCACCAACTACCCATCCTTTACAGAGACACTTAATAATGCACCACACCGAGGATGTCCACTCTGCATCCTTTGCACTTGCACTTAATAAGGCACCAAACTGAGAAGGGGTATCCACTGCACATCCTCTGAAATGCTACTCAGTAATGCACCAAACCTAGAAGGTGCACCAACTACCCATCCTTTACAGAGACACTTAATAATGCACCACACCGAGGATGTCCCCTCTGCATCCTTTGCACTTGCACTTAATAAGGCACCAAACTGAGAAGGGGTATCCACTGCACATCCTCTGAAATGCTACTCAGTAATGCACCAAACCTAGAAGGTGCACCAACTACCCATCCTTTACAGAGACACTTAATAATGCACAACACCGAGGATGTCCACTCTCCATCCTTTGCACTTGCACTTAATAAGGCACCAAACTGAGAAGGGGTATCCACTGCATATCCTCTGAAATGATACTCAGTAATGCACCAAACCTCGAATGTGCACCCACTACCCATCCTATACAGAGACACTTAATAATGCACCACACCGAGGATGTCCACTCTCCATCCTTTGCACTTGCACTTAATAAGGCACCAAACTGAGAAGGGGTAGCCAATGCATATCCTCTGAAATGCTACTCAGTAATGCACCAAACCTAGAAGGTGCACCAACTACCCATCCTTTACAGAGACACTTAATAATGCACCACACCGAGGATGTCCACTCTCCATCCTTTGCACTTGCACTTAATAAGGCACCAAACTGAGAAGGGGTATCCACTGCATATCCTCTTAAATGATACTCAGTAATGCACCAAACCTCGAATGTGCACCCACTACCCATCCTATACAGAGACACTTAATAATGCACCACACCGAGGATGTCCACTCTCCATCCTTTGCACTTGCACTTAATAAGGCACCAAACTGAGAAGGGGTAGCCAATGCATATCCTCTGAAATGCTACTCAGTAATGCACCAAACCTAGAAGGTGCACCCACTACCCATCCTATACAGAGACACTTAATAATGCACCACTCCGAGGATGTCCACTCTCCATCCTTTACACTTGCACTTAATAAGGCACCAAACTGAGAAGGGGTATCCACTGCATATCCTCTGAAATGCTACTCAGTAATGCACCAAACCTAGAAGGTGCACCAACTACCCATCCTATACAGAGACACTTAATAATGCACCACACAGAGGATGTCCACTCTCCATCCTTTGCAATGCCGCATAATAATGCACCAAACCAAGAAGGCATTCCCACTACTCCGCCTCGGCAATGGCACTTAATATTGGACCCAACTGAAAAGGGATATTTAGCAACTGCTCATCCTCTACAACACATAATAATACACCACACTGAGAAGGAGTACCCACTTCCCAATGGAAGTAAAAATGCAGACTAAGATGGAATATTCACTGCCCACCCTCTGCAATGACACTTAATAATGCAGCAAAATAAGACGGCATACCCATTCTCCATCCTCTGCTATAGCACTTAACAATGCACCTAAGCAAGAAGGGGTATCCGCTGCCCACTCTCTGCAATGGCACAACACCCAAAATGGCTTCCCACTGACAATGTTCTGAAATGGCCTTTAATAATCCATCAACAAAAGAGGAGTTACCCACTGCCCATCATCTACAATGGCACGTTCGCGCGCGCTCTCTCTCTCTCTCTCTGTCCTATAAACGTATAGAATCACTCTACCCAGGAGCTCCCTCTCTCATTTTCTCCCTCTCTCTTTCTCTCACTCTACCCATGCTCCCTCTGTCGCTCTCTCCTTTTCTCTCGCTTTCTCTTCTCTGTCTCTCTCCCTTATAAACGTATAGAATAACTATACCCACGCTCCCTCTCTCCCTTCTGCTCGCTCTCTCTCTCCTATACACGTATAGTAGCACCCTACCCATGCTCCTCCTCCTCTTTCGCTCTCTCTGTCCTATAGACTTATAGAACCACTCCACCCATTCCCTCTCTTTCTCTCCCCTTCTAGCTCTGTCCAATAAACCTATTCAATCACCCTACCCAGGCGCCCCCTCTCTCATGTTCTCCCTCTCTCTCACTCTACCCATGCTCCCTCTGTCGCTCTCTCCTTTTCTCTCGCGTTCTCTCTCTTCCCTGTCTCTCTCCCCAATACACCTATAAACTCTGCCCATGCTCTTCCTCTCTCTTTTCTCCCTCTTTCTCTGTCTCTCTCTGTCCTATACACTTACAGAATCGCCCTGCTCGTGCTCCCTCTTCTCTCGCCCCATGCATCCTATCTCCCCCATATACTGCGAGCAGTCGTTTAGCCCCTGCGCTCTCCCCGATCTAGCTACAGTTCTCTGGCACCGTTTTTTCTCTCTCTCCATCTGCCCTGCTCATTGCCAGTAGTCACAGTGGCTCTGATGTCTCCCTCTGCTCTATGCTATGCCGTGGGCAGTCTCTATTCCCTGCTCTCTAGTAACTGTCCCATATCTACTGGATGCATTAGTCTCGTTGCCCCTGCTGCCCCTCTCTACCGCATGCACGGTTAGCCGTCTCACACCCCGCCCCCCCAAGTTCCCCCTTGCAGTAGCAGTCTCCAGGCCCTTGCTTTCTGCCCTGCAGGCACCCACTGGCCTCCTCGCCAACATTCCCCTGACCGGGGTACTTACTTGAACCGCGCGCTGTACTCCCCCTATCCCCGTGTCAGGGTGCAATGCTGTCCCGGCGCTCTCAGAGACAGACACAGACACACTGCCCTCTGTGCACGCGCCCTTGTGTGCTTCTGTTTTTCCCGTAGGACAATGTTTCCAGATTTTAAATTAGCCAACAAGGCGCGCATTGATCACCTCGCCACAAGCCCTGCAGGGTCCCAGCCCTCTCACTGAAACCCCCTCACCTGACCCTCTGCGCCCACTCACTGCAAACACCCCATTCCCTCTGCCACATTTGCCACTGCGCGACTCTGCTGCCACTGCGAGCACCCTGGCCCACTGCTGGCACAGCAAAAACCCAGCTCTTGTTCCCCTGCTTGCACTGCAGACACGCCCCCTGATCCCACTGGCACTGCAAACAACCCCTCCCCTGGCCACTGCTGTCACAGCAGAGACCCTTTCCCTCCGCCCCTGCTTGCCATACAAACACGCCTCCCTTCCAGGCCCCACTGGCATTGCGAATACCCCATTCTCTGCCCCACTGCTGGCACAGCAAAAACCCCACCCTCTGTGCCACGGCTGGCACTGAGAACATCACACCTCTGTCTAACTGCTTGCTCTACAGAGATCTTTCCCCACCCATCTGCTGCCACTGCAAACACACCCTGCCGCAGGCCCATTGCTGGCACGGCAAATACCCCTACACTGTCCCCCTGCTGTACAGCAAACGCCCCTATCCCACTGCTTGCACTACAGGGATCCTTTCCCATCTATCTGCTGTCACTGCAAACACCCTGTTGGCACAGCAGAGACCCTTCCCCATCCCACTGCTACCCTACCCCAAATGCCGGCACTAAAGAGACGCATTTTCTCTCCCCTTGCTGTCACTGCAAACCCCCCAACCCCTCTTCCGACCCCACCTCCTTGACCTTGCTAGCACCGCAGAGAACCCTCCCAGCATGTAACACTGTCCCCCAGCCAAACTCTCCCCCTTTCTCACTACAGCTGTGTGGCGCTGAGTCACTGACCTCTTCAAGTCCCACCCCACCGCTATTTCACTGCTAAACCCCTTGGATATCCCTAGTCTCACATTGACCATTGCATCCACATCCTCTCTAGCAATGCGCGTATGCCACCCCTTACTATAGGTGCATTGCCCATCCCCCCATCCCTTATCACTACTCCCATTGTCACCGACCGCTCCCTCACACACAAACACTCCTGCGCCCACCTTAGCAAGTCTGATCACCTCGATTCACTGAATAGTAAAATCCAGCCAGGTTTCAGGCTATCCCAGTAAGGGCCCGATTCACTGAAAAGTGCGCATTTACTCTGCAAAGACTGCGCGCCAAAAATGACTTTGCGCGTTCTTGCGCACATACGTTTATTTGCGCGTACCACGTATTCATGGACTATTTCTGGCACGGCACGCCCTCACGCAAAGCAATTCCAGCCATGTGTACCGACCTTTGCACACTCTTCGTCGACTAAGTAATGCACCCCGGCAATACTGCATGCAAACCCCACCAACTAAGGCAGCACCACGGCGACACTGCACAGGGTCCCCCGTAACTATTAACAGACCCCTTCAAAATGCGTAACATTTTTCACAACTGTAGTTAGTCCCCGGTAAATCTGCGTGCAAACCCCCATAAACTGTGATTGCACCCCGCTACACTGCATACACGCACCCCTAGCTCCAATCGGCACGCCAACTATATGTACGCACCTTTAAATTCCTATCGGACCTTACCTTTGCACAGGGATTCCTCTGCGATTGGGACTTTTCCATGCCTTCAGGTGGCAGCAAATTCGTAAGCTTTGGGTGCTGATTTCCCTGATATGATGTCAGATCCATGATCCATGAATACACTTGGTTTTGCGCAGTTGTGGCATGCAATCTCTTCGTGTGGGCCATCCTTTGACATGACCACATTTTCCCTTGTTATTCCTATTCTGCATGTTCCACCCTCTATTTAGAGATCTGCGTAGGCCCAACCCACACTCTGCATGGAGTCTCATGCAAAACACGCTCGACTGTACGCAGAGACGTGACAAACCAACGCAAAGTCCCCGCAGAGTACGGAAAAGGCCTGCAAAGTCGATTCCATGAATCAACTAAGGGGATTTTGCATGCAGAGTGATGCGCAAAGTCCCTATTCACCAGCAAACAAATCAATGAATCAGGCCCTTGGTGTGATAACAATACACATATAATGCTCTCCCAGCAGTATCAGCCGTCACCTTCCCCCTGCTCCCATTACTCCTTGTGCTCTCGCCACACCTGCTGCTAGTTTGTTCTTACAGTGGCAACACTGGCATTACTGGGCTGATCACAGTATTGACAAAGATGGCCTGCACATGTCATGGGGGAATTCCACCTCAACAAGCGTTTGATGTTACATTTCTTTTCCCAAAGCCTTCGTCACCAGCTGAAAGGGCCTTGCACTTGCTGGACATTGCCTGTGCCCTGAAGTGCTAAATGGCACGCACAGAGTTTTCAGAAGACTTCACAGCTGTCCGTGAACTTTAGTCCTGTGAACCACGGGAAGGCTGTGTCCAAGGCTTCCATCTCAAGGTGTCTCTTCGGCTGCATCATGCACTGTCATCGGTTGGCAAACCGACCACTGCCCGGCCGTCATAGAGCCCACTCCACCAGAGCAATTGCTGCAATGACGGGGTTCCTTGCTGGTGTGCCCCTGCTAGACATCTGCAGGTGTGCTATGAGGAGGTCCACGCACACCTTCACAAAGTTCTACTGCGTCAACAGGGATTCCAGGGAGGAGTCCAGAGTCGGCAGAGCATTGTTACGCAACCTGTTCGCTTGAGGTGAGTCTGTACCGGAGGTAAGAGTTAATTGCTTCTGTCGAGCCTTGACACCTCCCCTGGTTGTGTAATGTTGTACTGGTATGTATTCTTCATTCATGAGCATGTGCATCCATGCCAGACCCCATGCTGGAGAAGGAACAGGTTACTTACATGTAACTATTGCTCTCAAGCATGGGTCTGGCATGGATTCACATGCGAACCCTCCCGCCTACCCCTCTGCAGCTCTTCTTGGTCATACTGCCACTTTACGTGCTTACCAAATCTGAAGATGGCTGCCAGAGGAGGGGCTTAGGGAGAGGACTGTTATTGGATGGTGTCAATACAACCCAGAGGACAGCGATTGGTTAAAAGGAGCAATACAGTTTGTAAGTGAAACAGTTTTTTCTTTTACCAAGGATTCCCAGGCGGACGACGAGGAATATTCATGAACATGTGAATCCATGCCAGACCCCATGCTGGAGAAAATGTATTTATATCGCTGTTGCAATCAGGATAGCAATGGTTCATAGCACTGCTCTCCGTAGTTTAAAGGAATGCACTAGGGGCCAGAACAGACTCTTCCATGCATTGCACTTCTCTCTGCACCTGTTCGGTATGCAGGTGGTTGTGTGGCTCTCTCACACATGGAAATGCTTCATCCGGCTGGTGAATATAAGATGCACTCTTCTGTATTTGGAAAACCCCCGTACCCAGCTTTCATGTACAATCAGAGTGACACACATTCTCACACACTTTCACCCAATTGCTTTTTCTCTAAAGTGAAGGACCTACCCAAACGCACACATTCCCGCTGCTGGAAAATAAAGTTTTGGGAATCGGACCCACAGTGTATTCCCAGTATAACTTCCAGAACTTGCTCCTGTGTCCATTTTGTAAATCACAGCACATCTTCAATATGTCCAACAGTATATTCTCAACATAACACAAAACACATCCCCAGTAAACCACAATGTGTAGCTTCAGCATAGCATAGCTTAGCTGACAGCCCATCCCCGGTATATTCCACAATGTATCATCAGTATAAGTCACAGGATATAATAAACACTTTATCCCCAGTAAACTTCACAGCTCACCTCTAATATTTTCCGCAGTGTATCCCCTGCATTACATGCAGGAAATTCCCAGTATATCCAACAGTGTATCCCTGGTATAGCTCACAGCACATCTGCTGTATACCCAACAGTGTATCTTCAACATAGCGTAGCTCACAGCACATCCCCGGTATATTCCACAGGGTGTCCATGATATAACTCACAGGACATAACCATGTCCCAGTAAACTTCACAGGTCACATTCCACGGTGTATCCCCATCCTGGCAGACTGGGAATTCCCAGTATATCCAACAGTGTATCCCTGGTATAGCACAATCTCCCCCTAACATAGTTCTATAAGGATTTATATATTTGAGTGAGTACTTTACTATGGTATGCATACTTTTCAAGTAATCCTTATAAACCAAAGTATTGTTGAAAGCAAGACATGGGGAGGGGAAATGATGAGAGGGCTCGCGAGTCATGACAATTTGCCCAGAATGTGGCAAGAGAGGTTACAATCCTGGAGACTGGCAGTGTTATTCTTCCTGAATTGTGGCTGCTTTTCAGGGCACAAGTAAAGCACACATGTGGGTGGAGAGCGTAATATTTTTTCAGAAAGCTGATACAACCTTTGGGGTTTTTTGAGGTTGGCAAGCTTGCTCAAGTATTTGGCTACCAGGAATTTATCCAGTTTGTCATGTTCCTAGAGCAGACGCTTACTCACAAGACCAGAAGCACTTGTCTCGTATTGGGATTTTATTTTCCAATATTTCACTACAGATTGCTGGGTTCAAAAGGTGAGCACCTTTTATACTTTGCCAGCATATTTAATAGAACATTTACTCTCCCATGTTATTTTTCTGGTGTTCATTACTTTCTTTAAAAGTCCAATGCTCTATTATCTTGCACGCTTTCTTCCAAGGGGAAGGTCAGTTGAACTACATTTGTATATTTCACTTCACAATATGTTCACTTACTGCGCGTATATTTATGGGTGCCAGATTTTGATTTTAACTGTGGGGGCAAAAGTTGCCACACAGAGAGAAGTGAGAGAGCTGTGCTCATCCCCAGTCAAAACAACTTCTCTTACAGCACATGTTGCTTACATGTTGCTGCAGGAATAGGAACAAATCCATATGATTTATAGGAATGTATAAACATATAACATCTGAGCAACAGTCACCTAACGTGATGAGTTGCCTTTGCAGCATTCGGCTATATGATCCCCTTATATTGCTGCATCTGGCAAACAGCTTAGACCTGCTCACCTCCTCTGATCATCAAAGCTTAGACTGTACATTAATGAGACTCCGTACTCATTCTGTAGTGAGCAGCACCTGATAAACATAGGTATTATCTGCGTGGAGTATATTTCTTTTGACTGTCAAAATAATCCTCATCTCCACCAAAGAGAGTGCTCCCCGGTAAATCTTTTCATCACGCTATGCCTTATTTGCTAAAATTAGAAGGCTTTACAATGTGGAAAGGTCGCTTTTACAAATCAAAGTCTTCATGAGAAGAAAAGAAAGGGCTAGGATGGGCAAAGAGTCCCTGAAAAAGTATTGCATGATTTCCTACAATAATTTTGACTTGTCGAAATGTTAGATATTCCTGAATTAACACATTCATTGTTATTCTCTGGAAAGTTTTTGTAACATCTTGCTCTGAGATATATTACTATACGTATGCACGCAATGAAACAATACATTATTTGTGTGTTTACACTGGAAAAAATAGTTATCCGCCAATTATTGAAGGAAGCAAATTGGAAAAAAACTGATAAACACATACCATGAAATCTTTTCAAGACACTGGAAGAACACCGCTGGAAGTCGGAAAAAACAAACACAGAAAACAGGAAACCCTAAGCATAGCTCAGAGCATATCCCTGGTTTATTGCAGTGCATCCACGGTATAACCCACAGAACATAATAACCATGTTATCCCCAGTTACGTGCACAGCTCACCCTCAATATAGTCCACAGTGTATCTCCAGCATGACTTGCAGGAGAGTCCCAGTATATCCATAAGCGTATCCCTGGTATAGCACATAGCACATCCGCAGTATACCCCAAAGTGTATCTTCAGTATAGAGTAGCTCACAGTACATCCCCGGCATATTCCACAGTGTCTCTGCAGTATAACTCATAGGACATAATAACCCTGTTAACCCCCAGTTAACGTCACAGGTCATATTCCACAGTGTATCCCCAGCATGACACACTGGGGATTCCCAGTATTTCCCACAGTATATCACTGGTATAGCTCATAGACCATCCTCAGTATACCTCACAGTGTATCTTCAGTATAGCATAGCTCACAGCACATCCCTGAATATTCCACAGAGTTGCTGCAGTATAACTGAAAGGATATAACCACTTTATTCCCAGTAATATTCACAGCTTATATTCTGCGATGTATCCCCAGCATGACACACGGGGGATTCCTAGTATATCCCACAGAGTATCTGTGGTATAGCTCAAAGTATCCCCAGTATACTCAGAGCCCAACCCCAGTATATTGCACAGTGTGTTACCCGGTATACTCACAACCTATCTCCAGTATATTCAAACTGTCTCCCCATTATACTCACAGCACAACCCCAGTATATGTCAGTGTCTCCCTGGTATACTCACTGCACAACCCCAGTATATTCCACAGTGTCTCCCTTGTATACCCACTGCGCAACCACAGTATATTCCACAGTGTATCCCCGGTATACTCACAGCACAACCCCAGTATAGTCTACTCTGTTTTCCCATATACTCTCCACACATCCTCAGTATACACCACACTATCTCCCAAGTATAATACACATCACATTCCCAGTTGTGGAAATGACAGTATCCATATGTCAATTGTTGTTTACTGTGGGTTTTCATTTTACCAATCTATTGGTTGACTTTCATGTTTTCCAAATATATTTTCCACCTTGCCCTGCATATGACAGTATATTCAATGCACTGTTTATGCTGTTTATTTTTATCAAGTGCTTGCATGTTCCCCTGTGTGCGTATTTTGTTTCTGGAACACTGGACATTGCCCATCATTGACATTCCATCCTTACAGTGTGTGTGATTCTGCCCTGCTCCGTGTACCCTACATGCTCCTTCTCCAGGACTCAACTCCCTCCAGGAACTGGTTCCACCTGTTGTTCAGTCTGGGACTGTCCCCTTTCATCCCTTTCGGAGACCTGTCATTTCCATCTCCCCTTTGTCCTGCCCTTCCTGACCCTGCAAAACGAGTTTCACTTGTGTCCATCATGGGGGTGTGGGGCTCTGGAATGACACTTGTCCCACACCAAACAATGAACCTCCCCTTTGGGTCCAACTGCCTGGCACTCTATAATTTTATCTATCCTGACCCTACAATTAACCTCCCCTCTGAGCTCCAACTGCCCTGCACTATTTGTCCCGGCAATAGCCAAATAAACACCTGCCTGGGTGTGGGGGAGAGGGGTGGGGTTTTGGCCCTCGAGGGGGTGAAGCGACAGCCTTATATAAGCCTGTGAAGAGAGGGCTGGGTTCTCTCTTTCTTGGTTGCTGGCGGTGGGGTGCTGACGGGGGTCAGCGGAGCTCAGGCGGCCCCTTCCACAGGTACTCTTGTCTTCCCTCTCCATCTTCCCCTCCTTTCCTCCTGAACCTGCTCTATATTGCCGTCAGTAGGGCTCCTGGCCTCTCAGCAGCACTCCCTTGTCTCTACATCTCCCCATGTCTCTGTGCCTGTCGCCCTCTCCCTGTGTCTCTGTGCCTGTCCACCTCTCCCTGTGTGTCTCTCTGTGCCTCTCTGCTCTCTCTCTCTCCGTGTCTTTCTCTCTCCCTCTCCTTTCACTCCCTTTCTTTCTCTTTTCCCCCCTCACCTTCTCTATCAGCTCCCCTCTCCAACTCCCTCTCCAACCCTTCCCTCTCTCCCTATGCCGCGTCATCCACGGGTACTTCCCGGCCCCGGGTTCTAAGCCACTGGGTGTGCCTAACTAGTCCAGTATGTATAATATATCCTGCTGTCAATGAGTTTACTGCTCTTCCTGTAATAAATATGTTCCTGGTTTCTACAAAGACTTTGATGCCTTCATTGTGCATTTCTCAGTGTAGCCTGCCTGTTATTGCCAGAGGGGGGACCCAGTCCGTCTGCATACACAATGCATCCTCCACCAGGAATGTTGACTCCCTGATTAAAAACGGTGTCCCTGACTGGGGGCACCCACACAGCCTCTCCCATTTTTGCCTACCTTCCACTTCCACACAGTGTAGCCCACATGCTATCCCTGGTAAAGCTCAAAACACATCTCCAGTACACTTCACATTGTATCCCCAGTATAACTTGTAGGCCAGCCCCTGCATATTCTAATGCATCCCTAAGAAGTCTCATAGCATACAGGTGATACATCTCACAATGGTTCTGTGGTATCTTTCAAGCATACTCAGGGTATTTTAAATCTTGTGTAAAATCGCATTTTACACAAGATTTATCAAAACAAGGACAAACACAATTATGATCAACAGAGAAACTAGTAGGATTTTACAAGTGTGGACAATGTAACTATTGCAAATTTGCAGAAAATGGCAAAAAATGTATAACTTTACCCAATGGAAAAACGCATAATATAATGGACCTCATGAACTGCAACACGAGCAACATAGTATACATCATCATCTGTATATGCAATAAACAATACATAGGCAGCACAACAAGACCTCTTAAAATAAGGATTGCTGAACATTTACGCACAATCAGGAACAAAGACAATAGATACCCACTGGGAAAACACTTCGTAATGGAACACTCTGAAGAGAGTATGGATGCGATAAGATACTTTGGCATTGAACAAGTCAAGATGGGACAGAGAGGTGGAAATAAAGAAAAGAAACTTTGGCAACATGAAGCAAAATGGATTTGTTTAATGGACTGTTGCAACAAAGGTCTAAACACCGATACGGAAATGGGACACTTTTTGTAAAATATGTAAAATATGTCTAAACAAATTGCAAAAAATGTAAAAAAATGCAAAATATTATGTCAATTTATAATTCATAGTGATAACTTACAAACCGGTTTCTCCAGGTTTCTCCAGAAGGTATAGACAGTTCCCTATGTTCGAATCAATGTAAACCGGCAGAGACTTTTCTCCTCCGGCACTAATACAATGTTTTCTCCCGATCCAAAATGGCGGTCGGAACAACTACGCGACACACGGTGCGTAGTGACGTCAGTTTGCGTCCACGGCGAGGTGATGTGAACATGTCGCGACGCCATGGCCTCACCATAAAAAGCAGCAGCTCTCGAGGGGTGCAGCGGACAATCGTATCCGATGCACACCCTCGAAAGCGACCGCCAAGATGATCTAAGACCAAACAACACTTCCAGGTAAGCCCAATAACAGCAACCTAGCATATTCTAAATGGCAGAACTTATTTTTGTTAAAGAAGATGTTACTTTTCAACTGTAATAGGCAAACAGCCACGCTAACATCAACCACACATTTAAAAATTATATATTTTTTTGTAGATTGTTCAGAAAACTTTGGATATAGACAACGAATTTGTGTTAAAAAATGAGACGATGAAGGAAATTGATGTAATATCAGAAGCTAGCACTAACAAGGAAATCCCAATATATGTAAGTAGGTACCGTATATAAATAAACTTGAATAGGGCGAACCTGATGATGATCTGCTCTATAAAGCATTTGCTGCTTTTTTTCTTTCTGTTCCTTTTTTTATCTTTAGCTCCAACCAGCATAACTATACGTTAAAAATCCCTCCTGAAGATCCTTGCCAACACAAGCAAGGTGAAACACGTGTAGAGGGTGAACCTTATAACCCTCACAACTGAGAAACAATGTATTGAATCAACTGTGTAATCAAATAAAATGTATATTTGGAGCGCAAAAGTGGAAGTCTGGTATTTTTCCAAGGCTTTCCCAAAGTGTGTTTCTGTGTAAGCCGCACTGGTGCCCGGAAGTTGATTCGTCACATGTACTCCAAGGTATATCGACTGCATACCTCACAGCATATTGTGCAGTACAACCCTGGTATTACAGTATGTCCCTGGTATTTCCCACAGTATGTCCTCAGTCTATACCACAGCACATTGATGATGTTTCCTACAGTGGATTTCTATGCATTCCCTGTATTGTATGCCAGTGGGTTTCTATGTATTCCCTGTATTGTATCCCTCGTGTACCCCCTACCATCTAGCCACAGCATATCTCACAGCATATCGTGCAGTTCATCCCTGGTTTATCTCTCGGTATAGCTTCAGTGTTTATCACAGCACATATCTGGTATATCTCACTGGATTCTCCAATCACCAGATCTAGCGTACACCTAGTTTGTCTAACAGTATATCTCTAGTATGCAGCACTATATCCCAGGTGTTTAACACTGCACATCCGCAGGATGTCTCACACTATATCCCTGCTATGTCTCACAGCACAACCCCACTATTTCTCACATCTCCAATATATAGTAACGTGTGCCTATGGCATGTCTTGCAGGGTATCTGCGGTATTTGTCATTGTATCCCTGCTATGTCAATGTATCCAACAGCGTATGTGGAATCAACCTAACATTACTGGCCAAAGAGGTGGTCGATAATGCCAGTTATTGGCCCTTTCAATCCTTAGTATTGACCTATACTGCTCCGATACATACCCGATGGACCTCAGCTGTATTTTGATTCGGTCCACCATGCCCGAGTCAATCCCATTAACAGAGTCATGACCTAGTTGCCCCTATTGTTACAACAGACCCCCTGCCCGGATCACAACCTTGTCCTGTGTTCCTATAACCCCTCTTTAACAAATAACACGTAGAGTTCTCACATGAGTCATGATATAGCACTCCTTTCCTACAGTTCCCATGGGGTATATTTACTCAGTAGGTCTGATGTCATGTTCGTATAGATTTCTGAGCAGACCCTGCTGCAGTCTCTACCTCTCCTGTCCCCTCCCAGGCCCTCTGCACTGCACTGGCCTCGCACTTCATCTCAAAAACTCAGGACATCCTGTCCTCGCTCTCCTCCTCTCTCCTCCCTCCCTCTCTTCCCGGCTCTTCCTCTTGCTCTCCTGCAGCCGCCCCTCCACCCTCCTTCTCTGCTTTTCCACCTTTTTCTGCTGATGAGGTTTCCAGACAAGTCCGATCTATGAAAGCCTCGTCTAAACAGGTTCACCCCTGTTCCTCCAAAACCATCAAGGACCACATCGACTCCCTGGCTCCTGCCCTGGCTGACTTTTGCAACCACTCATTCGCCTCTGGAGTCTTCCCATCCCCCCTCAAGCACTCCCTTGTGCACCCCCTCCTCAAGAAACCCTCTGCCGACCCCTCCTGCCCGGCCAATTATCGCCCAATCTCCATTACTCCCTTCCTGGGTAAGCTCCTGGAGAAACTGGCCATCTCCCAGCTTAACCTCCATGCTGAATCTGTTGGTAATCTTCATGACCATCAATCCGGCTTCAGAGCGGCCAGAAGCACGGAAACTGCTCTCCTGAACATCCGTGAGGACCTGCTCCTGAACCTCGATTCCAACACTCCCTGTGTTCTCATTCTGCTCGATCTCTCCTCTGCCTTTGACACTGTCAACCATGCCATCCTGCTCAACTGTCTCCGTGATAACCTGGGTATCACTGGTCAGGCTCTGGCCTGGCTGACTTCTTTCCTCTCCGGTCGACCCTCCCAGGTCCAAATGGGCTCCTTCCTCTCTGACATCTTTTTCTCCACCTGTGGTGTCCCCCAGGGATCCAACCTCTCTCCCTGGCTTTTTCAACCAGTATCTGGCACTCCTTGCTCACCGCATCGCCGCTCTCTGCCCCTACTTCCAGTGCTATGCAGACGATACCCAGCTCATTTTCAGGCTACCCTCGGCCTCCTCCTCTCCTTCCCTCATCTCCGACTGTCTGTCTGCTATCCAGGAATGGTGTGCCGCCAATGACCTCTGCCTCAACGCCAGTAAGACTGAGATTCTACTCATCGGCACACCCACTCCCTCCTTCCCTGCAGCTCTCTGGCCGGCCTCCCTTGGCCCCCTTCCTGCCCCTACCTGCAAGGCTAAAAACCTCGGGGTCATCTTCGACTCCACACTCTCCTTCTCTCCTCATATATCTGACGTCTCTAAGAAGTCACACTACCAGCTGCACCTCCTCAGAGGTATTCTTCCCTTCCTCTCCTTCCCCAGAAGCTCACTGTCTCCGCGAGCCCTGGTTCTCTCAAGGCTGGACTACTGTAACAGCCTCTATCTTAATCTGCCTGCCTCCACTCTCCGCCCTCTGCAACTTATCCAGAACAGAACTGCGAGACTTGTCCTTGGCCTCAAGCCCAGGGACCGTATCTCTCCAGGACTGAAATCTCTTCACTGGCTCCCAGTGGCTGCGAGGATTAAGTTCAAAACCCTCTGCATTGTCCACAAGGCCTTCTGGGGCCTGGGACCTAAATACCTCAACTCTCTCTTCCTAAATATCTTCCTTCACGAGCCCTTCGCTCATCCGTCTCCAACTCCCTCATGGTCAGCCGCTTCTCGAAGCAACGAGCTGGGGGTAGATCTCTCTCCGCAGCAGGGGCCTCCCTCTGGAACAGCCTTCCTGCCTCCCTGAAACTTGAGGAGAACCATCTCCGGTTTCGGAAGCACCTCAAAACCTTCCTCTTCGCTTCTGCCTTCTCTCTCCCTCTCCCCTGCTAATCCTGCTTAACTCCCCACTGAATTCAGCACTAAACCTGCATCTGGGCCACTCTCAGCAACCTCGGTCCAGGGCCCAGCCACTCTCCACTTGCACTGCCTCCCTGGCTCCCCCTGCACTGTGGGACTGTCACTGTATCCCTACAGCCCCCTTCCCAGCACTTGCTCTGCACTTACCTCGCACTTGCCACCAGCTGGCCCTTTTTATTTATTATTTATTATTTTTGACGCTACTTACCTTGTACTGCACTTCCCCCACCTCCTCCCCTGCACTTCCTCCTTTTCCCCTTACCTCTGCACTTGCGCGATCTGAATGACACCTGGCCTAGTAGGATCGTTTGTCTGTCTTCCCCTTGTTTCCCTCCCTCCCTGCCTCGTCGCGCCTTGAAACACTTGTGTATAGGCGCGTTACAAATACCATATCATATCATATCATATCATATCATTTAAGTAGATCACCTTGTTGGTGTCCTATAAACTGAAAATATGGCTCAGCATGTTATGAGATAGGCTCGGTGTGTTAAATGCACGCCTCGGTCATCTGTGTTCTTTCGGCTTGACCCATGTCTGCATCAACGCAGGTCCGTAAATTGAGAACCATTGAATTGGGTAATATTAGTATCTACTATTATAGTGCTTAGAAGCAGGAGCAATCTGACATGGAGTGCTACATAAAAATATGATGTTAATCCATGTATGGATCCATGTGTTTTAATCGAATCTTAAGTGGCTTTGAATACTTTTTACAGATTCTTTTTTTTTATGCGGGTGGAGACCCGCTGACTCCATCCTGACCCCAGCCGACTACCTACCTTTTGGTGGTAAAAAACAGTTGGTGGGGGGTCGACCAAAACACAAAACCCCATGTTGTAACTATGCTGTTATGTAATGATAGGCCTTCTTTTGTAGCATTATTGTATGTCTTGTTATCCTGCCCCACCTTGTTTGGACAAACCGCTGATTACACTCAGACTGTAAAGAATCTTGGTCTTATCTTGCAATCAAACATGAACGGCAATCTATAGGTAAAGCAGATAATAAAATCTTGTTATTACCAGATGAAGCTCCTAAAACCATTGCTTCCACTCATTTCGGAGAGGGACCGACCCATGGTGGTGGGTTCTCTTATAAATACTAAATTGGACTACTGCAATGCCTTGTTGATTGGTCAACCTAAATACCAAGTTCAACGGCTTCAGGTGACACAGAACTAGTACGACAGATTTTTTCACTGTCTCAGAAAAATTCAATATCAGGTTTCCGGAGGAGCCTTCGTTGGCTCTCAATTCAGGAGCGAATACAGTTTAAACTGCTATGTTTGGTTTTTAAATGTATTCACGATCTCACTCCTGCTTATAAAGTATCTAAAATCATAAAGCATTAACCCTCTCGATTACTGCGCTCGATGGGCAAATGCTTGTTGGTGGCTCCTTCTTCCAGAACTACCACTTGGGGTGACAGACGTTTTTCTGTCGCAGGCCCTCGAGCCTGGAATCCTTTGCTGATACATCTTCTACTAAATTCTTAAACCATTTTTCGTGAACAGCTAAAAACCTATCTGTCTGTGTGGTATTCAGATTGATTGGCTTCTTTAGGTCTACCAGTACTATACCAATACCTGCGCCTAGATGCAGTGCGCTGCCAGGTTCTCTCTTGAGATATGCGCACTACAAACGTCAAATCAAAAAAATCAATCAATCCTTGATTTAACAGCACCTAGGTCTAGTTAGGAAGCAAATGGGCTTATATACAGTATTGCATTCTCAATGCATACGTTGTAATGAAGGGCAATCAAAGTGTTGTCCATGTATGTTTACACGTCATTGGGATTCAAAATACGGGAGTATGTATTTGCACACCATATTTCTTATGACATTTTAAACCGGATGGTTTAATTAAATGGTTTCAATTTTTGGTATGAAATTGGTTAGTCCATTCTTTCGGGCCTCAATGTTTGTTTGAATTTAGAGAAGACATATCTAATGTTGAATGAAGGTTGTTCCTTTCCTTTATCATACATAAAATTGAAGGTCTACCCACACAGTAGGAAAGGAGGTGTTATATCCTTAATGATTAGTGTGTCTGAGTGAATGCAGGGCCTCATAGAATGGTGAGTTGGAGCTTGGAGTGTTGGAGGCTTGACGATTCCTGGGAGTGATGGTTGGGACTTGGAGTATGGCAGGGAACCAGGACAGGTGCTTGTGACTTTCTCTCCTACCTTTCATGAACTATGGCTATGTAACTAAGAACAATAAAGCATCTTTCTGTTGGTACTTACCTGAGTCAGCCTGGTTCCTGCTCCATGTCATCTCTGGCTCAGATACAACAGGAGGGTTTGCGGTTTTTGAAACTTGTTCTGGGCCACACCACGTGTATCAAGCAGCACCTTTGATGCCATCAACCATAATACTCTATGCAGCAGGGAGCTCATCTGGTTCCACTCTTTTCAGTCGAACTGCACAGAATCAGAAGGTGTCGGGCACTCCCAGCCTGGTCCCATTGCATGAAGTCCCACAGCCGTCCACTCGCCACAGCGATCACCTCCTCCTGCTTTCACTCCCCGCCCCCTTTTACGCAGATGACCCCCATACCCTGCTGGGGTGATTGCATCTGTCAGAACTGCATGGAGCCCATTGCAAGCTGGATGTGCAGTAACCAGCTGAAGTCAAACACTGATAAGAGGTCATGTTGGCAATGAGCGCAGGAACAAGGGTCCTGCTTCCTTTGTGGGGTCCTCTGGATGCTGTCATTGCACTGACACCATATTCACGAATTGGGTTGTCTGGCACACACATGCATTATTTCGACCTTTGAGTACCAACTAAACATTCTTCCATCAAACTGTTTACTGGCTGCATGGCTGCATATGGCAACCTTAGGCGCTGCAGGTGTTTTGGACTACAACTCCCATCAGCCCTACCTAGCATAGTAAATTATTATTTATTTGTAGAATGTTAAAATATAACCTTTTACCAAGTACATCCAAATCAACATCATTGAATCATTGTCATAAAAATTCAGTATTACAAAATGAATACAATTAAATAACAGAATCCAACATTCTGTATCAAGCATAATCAGGCATACATTCCATACTGATATGCTCAGTTGATCATCAGAGGAAGTTCCTATACACAATCAGAAACACCAAATCCCACCCAGCTGTATGATCAGAAAAAAACAGCCTGCCATTATGCAGGTCTACCAGATTCCATAGATCCCAATGGTGCAAAGTCTTATTTTAGGTAATTTAGTAATGCCAAAGTCAATGACAGACTTTCCCCCATAATCAGTCGATCCCACCATTGGTCCTTGGATAACGTTGGAAGGTCATGGATGAAAGGGGCCAGCCATTTCATTCTTATTTCACTTAATTCAGGGCAGGTGAGAACCAAATGTTGCAGTGTCTCACTTGTTGATTTAGAAATACACAATCTACAAGTAAGGTCTGACTCTTTTCTGTCCCTAGCCCTCCAGGTGCTCTGAATTTCTCTTGTTGGAAAAGCGTTTAAACGGAAACGCATAAACTGGGTGTGATGATGGTGAATTTGACCAGGTATTTGGGCAATGAATTGAGAGCTTGTGCTTCCAATAGAGGGCTCCCATAGCGTTTGTATGCTAATCTTTCATATTGGGTTTGAATCCAATCCATAGCCCACAGCTTTTGTTTTACTTTGCAAGGATTGGTGATTAGTGATGTTTCAGTAGCATCAAGGCTCTTTAGAATTTCCCTGCAAGTATTGGCCCATTCCCCTAGCACACCTTCAGATCCATCTGCGATTGCCTTCTATAGGAGCTCAAAGCCGCTCGGCCGGGAGGGTGTTCTACACTTTTGGTGAAGTGCAAGACTTCCACACCACCAGCAGTCAATGTTTTGGCATCCTGGGGGATGGGGTGAATAACACCTGGGGAGCACTAGATTACAGACCCCTGATATGTGGCATTACCAAGGCCAAGAGGGAACATTGCACAACTTGTGATTGTGCAGGTGTGCAATAGTGGGCAGGGTGAGATGTTTCCAGAACAGGAGATGCACGGATGAAAGGGGGGCTGTATGGAGGGGAGCCCGCAGCGGGCTTTCTAATAGCCAGGTATGAAGGGAGGCAGTCAGGAGGGTGGAATGTACCAGGGCAGTGAAGTACAGTGATGAACATCTCACATGGAGTGAGGGGCAGGAGCACAGGCAGAGGGCGGGGTTGCCCCCAGAAGGACATGTTTATGCTAAGAGGGTCTAGCACAGAGGCCCTGGTAACCCAAAAGCCTGCTGTAGACACTGCAAGTGGGAGCATAGAAGTAGCATTCGGGAAGAAAAAGGAGTGGTCGAATGGCTGAAAAATGAATCGGACAACCGTAGGTCAGGAGCGTATACAGTCACGTGATTGACATGTTGAATCCTGGAAAGTGTGTCGAGCAAATGGACAGAGAACGCATGACATGACGAGTTGCGTTGACATAGATCAGTGTACTTGGTGCGTAAACTCGGTTTTAAAACTGACATCCAGCTCCCCTTGGACCGCCAAGTACTCTAGGCCAGTGGTATTCAAACTTTTTTATACTGACGTCCCCTTTCCCCTTAGAATAAAACAAATGTTTCAGGTTACAATTGTTTGTATTTTCTACGAAATGCTTATATTTTCTATTAAAAGCAGTCACCGTAATCCCTTTTTAAAGAACCTTGGGGCCCCGCCAGGAATCCTTTGATGGCCAGCCCCACAGTTTGAGGACCACTGCTGTAGGTCTTGTGGCAGCCTCCAATGTTGCCATTTTGATGTCCTAGAGTGGGGTTCTCCGTTCCTTGCCCATGAAATGCCTTTATCCAGTTGCTTCTCTCCATCTGGGCCTCTCTCCCCATCACAGATTGTGCCGAGTACTGTGGAAGGATCATCACCAGTGGACCTCGTGCCTCCTGCGCTATCTGCACCTGCTTCCCAACCAGGGTCTAGATTATCAAACATCTGCATCGCTGCTAAAAATTGAGCAAAGGATTAGATGATATGGAATAGAGCAAACATGTTTTGTCACAATCCATATCATCTAAAAACCTTTGCACTAGGGAATAAAATGGAACAAACTGGGCCTCATTACGACCCTGGCGCTAATGGGTTAACGGCGCCGTAAAAGGCTGCGGCGCCGTTAACCCATTAGCGCCTGATTACGAGGTCCCTTTGCGGGACCCGACCTTAACGGCTGGTCTACACCAGCCATTAAAGTAGGGACCCCCAAAGGGACCTTGGTGCTAAGTACGGTACCGCAATTTGCGGTACCGTACTTAGCGCCTTCCCCATTCCCATTGAGCCCTATGGGGGCAAAAATGGGAATGGGGAAGGGCCATGGAGGAAGGGGGAATTACCGCCCCGCCAACCTTGTAATGGGATGGTAATTCCCCTTTTCTCCATGGCGGAGTCGGTAAGTTACCGGCATGGACCATGGTGCTATTAGCACCATGGTTTTCCGCCTGGGTCGTTGTGTTGTTGGGCTGCATGAACTCCATATTATAAAAAGAAACGTGTTTTCTACAATTCTTTTCATGTGAGGCAGCAACTACAGTAAATCTAACAGTCTATTCATGTTTTGCTGTAGCGGAAACATATTTAGATGATATAAATCGGGGCTAACCCCGTTTGCCCCACTCTGTTTTTTCGAAGCTGCAAAACTGGGGCTACTATTCTTTGCTTCTTTTTTGCACAAGGGCCAAGTTTAGATAATATGGGCTCTGAAGGGGTTATCCATCAAGTCACTGTACATTGCATGCAATTTCCCCATGTTAGCACCTGACCTATGCAATTCCCTCCCTTGTTTAGCTCCGAACCGGACCATCTTTCCTTTCCTTGTTCCATGAAGACCAGGCGATGTCACTAGTCCCCCGATTCTGTCCCTTCCGTTTCCGCAGAAGCTCTAGCGCCAAGATGCTATTCAGCAGCACTTGCTTTGTGAATCCCAGAACCACACCATTTCATACCAGTATGATGATGTTATGCTGTATTTTGCCATGCTAGGCTATTCTTTGTTATCTTGTGCTCTGCTATGGTCGGTTATGCTCTGCTATGTTCTGATGTGCTTGAGTATTTTATGTGCTGTTGTGCAGCTTATTCAATGTTATGTTGAGGCATGTGTTATACCATGTTATCTGTAATATGTTGCTATGCCGAAGTGTGCTATGCTAGCTTATATTATGCTGTGCTGCTCTGTGTTGTGCTATGCTATGTTATTTGTGTTATGTGTAGTTATGTTACTATATGCAATGTTAGGGGATTGGATGCCGTGTTGTGCAATGTTATGTTATGCTATGATAGGTGGTGCTGTGCCAGCCTATGATGGACCATGCTACGTCATGTAATCCTCCCAGCTTTAACTGGAAATAAGGACCGTAGGACCTGCTTGCGGCTCCGGTTTCTATGTGCACTCACTAGCCTCCACCTCCTTGCACATCCATACACCTCCGCCCCCAGTCCTGAACCTCCCATTAGACCAGAATTATTGACTCGACCTCCATGTAGGTCAGTGTATCTCATGTAAAGAATGTTAACTGTATTCCTCATTCGAGAATGGAAGAATTACCTACGGTAGTGCCCCGAAAAAGGAATCCTGTTACCGCTGGCCATTCTGGTGGTAAATCAAAGGAAATATGAGTTCTTCATTATTCCTCATTATAGAGACCCACAGGACGTCATTGGGGATTGGAGGATTTGCCATTGATTTTAATTCCCCTGGAAGTAATAACATCTTTTCTGGAAGTATTAAGTCCAATTTATCCAAAACATCACAATATGGCAGGGTGGTAAAAATTGTAGTATTTGCATTACTGCCATGTTGTCCTCGTTTTTTCCCAACTATACTCGGAAAGAGGTCAATTACTGCATGGTATGTTATGTTGGTAAACGTTTTTTATCCACCATGCAACATGTGCCCAAAAGGCCACTTCAGGGTCAACCGACGCCATGTAAGCCCACTTTGCTTGATTCCCCTGCTTGGCTCAGCTCTAGCTGCCCTAACACAGTCCCGGGTGCCCACTGACAGTCACAGTCAAAAGAATTTAGAAAAAGTAACCTAAAGGGCTCAAAATCAGTCACAGTCAAAATAACCTAGAAAAGGGAAACCAGAGTGCCCAACATCAGTCATAGTCCAAATACATCAGTCACAGTCAAAATAACCAAGAAAAAGTAGCTAGTCAGTCAAAATAATCAAGAAAAAATAACCCAAAGTGCCCAACATTAGTCACAGTCAAAATAACCTAGAAAATGGAACGCAAAGTACCCAAGAACATTCACATTCAAAAAACAGTCACTGTCAAAATATCCAAGAAAAGTAACCCGAAGTGCCCAAGATCAGTCAGTCAAAATACATCAATCACAGTAAAAATAAGCACAAAAGATTAACCTGAAGTACCCAACGTCAGTCACTGTGAAAATATATCAGTCACAGTAAAAATAACCTGGAAAAGGTAACCCAAAGTGCCCAACATCAGTCCGTCAAAATAACCTAGAAAAGTAATCCTAAGTACCCAACATCAGTCACAGTCAAAATATATCATTCACAGTCAAAATAACTAATAAAAAGTAATCTGAAGTACCCAACATAATTCCCAATCAAAATACATCAGTCGCTGTCAAAATGACCTATAAAAGGTAACCCAAAGTGCCTAACATCAGTCACAGTCAAAATAACCAAGAAAAAGTAACCTGAAGTACCCAACATAATTCAGTCAAAATACATCAGTCACAGCCAAAATGACCTAGAAAATGTAACCCAAAGAACCCAAGAACAGTCAGAGTCAAAATATGCATAAAAAGTAACCCGAAGTACCCAAGATCAGTGACAGTCAAAATACATCAGTCGCAGTCAAAATAAGCAAGAAAAATTAACCTGAAGTACCCAACAACAGTCACAGTGAACATATATCAGTCACAGTAAAAATCACCTAGAAAAGGTAACCCAAAGTGCCCAGCTACAGTCACAGTCAAAATAAGCTAGAAAAAGTAACCCAGAGTGCTCAACATCCGTCACAGTCAAAATGCATCAGTCACAGTCAAAATATCCAAGAAAAAGTAAACCGAAGTACGCAACATTATTCACAGTCAAAATGACCACAAGAAATCACAATACATCAGCCAGTCATAATTTTGCAGAAAAAGTAACCCAAAGTACCCGACATCAGTCACAGTCAAAATACAGACACAGTCAAAATGATCAAGAAAGCCTAACTAACCCAGAGTGCCCAACATCAGTCACGGTCAAAATAATCTAAAAAAGTAACTCACCGCAAAAACAAAGGAGTACAAATCATCTTTTCTGAAAATAACTCCAATAATAATAGAAAATCATTTCAATTAACATCATGATATAAAAAGGGTATACTTTTTGCAGATCTATTATGATAAAACATGAAAAGCTGCAATGAGAGACTCGCTACACCACAGCCACACTTCTCTTATGGCACCCAGCAAGGCAGAAGCCATGCCTAGAAGTTGCTGTTGGTGCTTTTCGTCAGAGGAGGACCGTCTGGCATTTCGGTGCTAGACTTTCTTTGTGGGCGGAACCCGAGTGATATGCAAACAGATATTTCTTCTCTGCTAAGACACAGAGGACCTCATTTACAAGTCCCTCGAGTGCAAAAATGGGTGTAAAAGGTTTACACCTGTTAGCACCTGTTTTTGCATTGCGATTAATTTTAGTTCTTTTGACAGGCCGAAAGAGCCAGGGTGCGGAACGTAATGCATGTATTACAGCTTGTCATTTTCATGTTGGCATTAATACAGTATATTCTCCTGTAATCCGGCAGTTTTTAGGAAGTGCTAAAAGCAGGCGGAATTCATAGGAATCCATTGAGGATGTCTCCGAAATTCTATTTCGGGAGCCACTTACACTGCTATGCACTAACTAGAGCAAACATAGTGTTAACTTGTTTTGACCACGTTTAACACCTTTTTTTGCACTTCCTAGTTCAAATGACCAAAATGGCATGGATGCGACCAAAGCGTGACTGTACACGCAGGTGGTCCGCTCTGTATGTACAATTACCACTGTTTTTAAAATGAGCGCTAGGGGTTTCCAACGTGATTGGAGACCCGCATGAGCAGCACCGTCCAATAGAACGGGTTATCTGGCCGTGTGCGCTCCCAACAGAGCGGCTCTCACACTTTTGAAAAATGCTGAACCGTGTGCGGTTTCCACCTATGTAAGTGCCAGTAACCTAGATGTGGGCACATGGCACTCTGTGCCCAGAGGGACACACCACGGCAGTTGCACCTCACTGATTATGCCAACAAGGCAGGAACACTTGTCTGGGTTTGGTGTTGGATAATTGGATGGCATGTGTGGGTGGGACCAGATTGACATGCACATGGGGCTTTCTCCCCTGGCAGGCCACAGGGTCGTGGGTGGGCAGCCTCTACTCGGACAGGTTATTTAGACTTGTTCGTTCTCCGTAGAGTTTTGACCAATACTAAACAGTGTACATTACTCCCTGCTTGAAACTGGTATTAAAACGGGGCGGGGGGCTTGGAGTTCAGAGGGAAAGGCAAGCATCCACCATTCAATGAGTGGTGCTGCTATTTGCAGTGCCTCATTTTGAGTGCCTGTGATTTTACATCTTGCATGCATTTAATTTATAAATGTATTATTTGTAACTCTTCACTTTTAAGTCTTCGTATTATTAATGACTTATTATTTTTGGAACTGTCCAGCACTGAGAGGGAATGGGACTGTGCGATGACCTTTCAAATGTGGGCATTGCCTGGTGCATGGACAGCTTGCCTCCAGTGATGCCCAGTCATATGCCCAGTGCATCTCACCTGTGGGGTGCCACCCAGTCTGCCTACACCAGATCAGAAGATCCCCCTACGGTACATCCCATACATGGGTCTTGGTCGGGTCTACCCTCAAAGCTAGATAGGCAGCGCTCCCTGGCATCTTAACAGGTCACTCAGTAGATCCCTCACTTGGGCCATGATCCACTCCACCATGATATTCACTTAAAGTATTCTCTATAAATCCTCCCACTGGGACCACACCTGGGACATGATCAGGTCTCACTTCGCAGAGATCCTCTGTGCACACTAGTATAACTAGGTAAATCCTAGACAGATGCACGAGCCGAGACATGGTCTGATTCTCCCCATTGCTCCCATGCAACCGCAAGTAGAGCACGAGCACACCCGTAGAGGAGTCCATGGCTGAACAATGCTCCAATCCCTGCATATCCTCAGGAGATCTTGAGATCTCTCATCTGGGTTATGGTTCACATGCATTTACACACAGTAGATTACCCAGGAATCATGCATTAATGCAATGCTCACAATGCTCTTACCAATAGATCTCTTATTAATTTGTCAGCTCAGTTAAGATCCAGTCCTCTGTGTTGGATCCCCTCTGGCAGATCCTCAGTAGAGTCCTCACCTGGTTAAAGATCTGGTCCTGTGTTCCTCTAGATGCTTCAACTAGAGCCCTCACACAAGTCTTGATCCACTCACAATTATCTTTCAGATATTTAGTGGATCATAAATTGATCTTGATCGCAAAGATCACCTAATGCATCCATAATAGAGCACCCGAAAGATCTCCAGTAGACACAGAGCCAGGTCAGGATCTGGCCATATGTTTTTACCTACCTCGCCTAACAGATTCCTGACAGATCCCTGTTAACCCACCCAGTGAATTCCGTTGATATATCATTGGTGGATTTCCAGTGGTTCTCTGGTAGTTTATGAGCTGACAAATGTGTGCACATTCATGAACTCCCTGCAGATCCCCAATAGATTCCTGGTGGATCAGTCTCCCGAGTCAATGTTTGGTTGTCTCACAGAATTAAGGAGAACCCCAGTACAGCAGCTTTAAATTACCATGAGGATCTTTAGTAGTACCCTGAAAGGGATCAGAGTAGAACCCCAGAGCATCCACCAATAGATCCACCCACGCGGCTGTGTGCTTGTTTTGTGTTGCCCTGGATCCTCAGAAGATAACCCATATGGGTGAGGTATGGCTCTACTACCTGGTATTTCTATAGAACCCCTGCTAGATTACTGACAGATCCCGTGATAGATCCCTTGATCCCAGAATGCATCACTCTAGTGCGTGTTTACTGGATTCCCAATGACCCTCCACCAGGACTGTTTAACATGAAGATGACCTATCTGATCTGAGTATATTTGTCCCCAGCAGATCCTGATAGATCTCTGCAAGGTCCTTCAGTTAGATCATTAGCTGGTCCTCTCTCACAAATAATCCCCAGATCTCCTGTTAGATTCCCCGGTAGCCCCCCCCCTAAAGAACCCCCGTAGATCCCGGGTTCTCCTAAATCCCCCAGTAGATCACTCACCTGGGTCATGATCCGGTCCGCCCCCGTGTTCTCCTCGTCCTTGAAGATAATGTCCGGGTTGTAATTGGGCGTCAGCTCCTTGAAGCGCTCCGAGTTGCGGGCTATCTTGCCCTCATAACGCCCGCTGGCTCCTAGGGTCTTCTCGGGCACGTTGGGGCTGAACTGCTTGTAGGAGAGTGGCGTTAGCTTTGGGGGTCGCCGGCGACGGCCTACCACTCTGCCGGGCCCACAGCCGAGCACTCCAGGGGCCCCCAGCAGCAGAGCGCAGCCCACGGCCAGCAGGGGTAGAGCCAGCAGCTTCATGGGGGAGGTCCTGCCCGGGAGAAGAGGCTCTGCGCGGGAGGAGTCTGCGGAGGCGCCGGGAGCTCCTCCGCCAACAAGGTCGCGCGAAGCTCTGGATATAGCTCCTCGGGGTATATAGCGCCGCAAAGATGATAGGTTTCCTGGGGTAAGAGGGTGGGCGTGGGCTTCCCAAGCGTGAGAGGCTTTCGGGGGAAATTCTGGGCTAAGATGAGCGGCGGAAAGTCCTCCGAGGTGAGAGGCTTTCTGGGTCAAAAGAGGGGTTTCTAGCCGCACCTCGTGAGTGATGGGCGTCCAGGGGTAAGAGAGGTGGTTCCAGTTCCACGAGGATGGCACAGCAGGCTCTCTGTGGATAGAGGGGTGGCTCAGTGGGTTGGGTGGTGGCTCCTTACGGACGAGAGCCTTCCTGGGGTGAGAGGCGTGGCTCCTCAGAGGCGATACTCTTCCTGGGGTGAAAGGCGCTGCAGCTTTTTCATCTGCTGAAGGGTCTTAGCTGGGAGGGGGTCCCCAGGTGCGGGGGTGGGGGGGGGTGCGCTGGGTGGTCAGGTGCGGCTCCTCGGGCGCGCAGGTAGTGCTGAGGTGCGATGGCTGCGCAGGAGGCGCGTGGTTCCTCGGCGTGTCAGGATTAAATCCCCCGTGCAGATGGAGGGCCCCCCGTGGCCTCTGGCTGAATGCTGGTCCTTCCTCGTGTCTCGCAGATCCAGGTCTCCTCCGGGGCGTCCGGCCGTGGGTCCTGCCGGCTTCTCGGGGGGTTCCTCAGATGGACTCCAAATAAGACTCCAGCCTGGGACAAGCCTCACCCCACGTGGGCTGGAGGATGGCCTCACGACCAATGTCCTTTCCGGCTGGAGGAGGCTGGCCCCAGGATGCTGTGGCGGGGGCGCGGGATGGTAACCAGCTCCGTCTTTGTAGGGGGCGGGGGGAGGGGAGGTGGCGCACTCAGGGAAAGTTTTACTCCATGGCAGATTTCACCGCAGGGGGGTGTACTTTTCCGCGAGGAGCCCCTGCAGGGGTGTGAGGGGATTATTCACCAGGAGAATGTCTTTAGTCCGGGGTGGAGCGCACTGCAGGGTAGGAGGAAGCCCGGGGCAGTGCTTTCCCGCCAGGGTGCTGTGAGGGTGGCAACTGCTCAGGTGAGGCCCAGACTTGCAGTCTGGGGGTCAGCCTTGAGGAGGCGCAGTCTCTGCCCCTTCCCAGCACAGCCCACCGCCCACAGTTCCAGGGCTGCCCCTGTCCTGTCCCAGGTGAGCTCCCAGCAGATGTCTCTGGCCAGTCCCAAGTGAGTCTCCAGCAGCGTCTCTGGCCAGTCCCAGGTGAGTCACGCGCAACGGTCTCTGGCCAGACCCAGGTGAGTTTCAAGCAGCTGTCTCTGGCCAGTCCCAGGTGAGTCTGCAGCAGCTGTCTCTGGCCAGTCCCAGGTGAGTCTCCAGCAGCTGTCTCTGGCCAGTCCCATGTGAGTTTCCAGCAGCTGTCTCTGGCCAGTCCCAGGTGAGTCTGCAGCAGCTGTCTCTAGCCAGTCCCAGGTGAGTCTCCAGTAGCTGCCTCTGGCCAGTCCCAGGTGAGTCACGCGCAACTGTCTCTGGCCAGTCCCAGGTGAGTCTCCAGCAGCTGTCTCTGGCCAGTCCCAGGTGAGTCACGCGCAACTGTCTCTGGCCAGTCCCAGGTGAGCCTCCAGCAGCTGTCTCTGGCCAGTCCCAGGTGAGTCACGCGCATCTGTCTCTGGCCAGTCCCAGGTGAGCCTCTACCCAGATCACCACACACTCGCGCTCCCCGGAGGCTGAAAGCGGCCCAAGGCACTGTCTGTGGCCAGTCCAGGATAGGGTTGAGAGTGGCTCTGAGGGTGGTTCGCGGAGCGTCTCTGCCCAGTCCAGGGGGGTCTCCCCGAGTGGAGAGCCGCTCTGGGGCAGTGTCTTTCCAGTCCAGTCCCCTGGCGCAGAGGACAGCTCGGGACACGACGTCTGCTCAGACCCAGCATAGCCCCCCGGGGCCGAGCGCGCTCGAGGCTGTTCTCTGCTCCAGGCAGTGTCCGCGCGGCTCGGAAATGAGGCGTGAGATCAGAGTCCAGAATGGGTTGGTCTCGGGATCTGTCACCTGTAGTGTCACGGGGCGCCCCCTGCCGGAGGCAGGCCCGAGATGGCAGGGTCTTTCCGAGGCGGGTTTCCGAGACCAGACTCGGGTTGAATGAGACATGGGTGCTGCCAGCTGCTCCAGCGCGGGGGCAGAGGGTCACACTGCAGACTGTCTGGGGGTCCCTCGCACGGGGAGGGGAGACGAGAAAAGTCCCTCGTTGGACTGGTGCTGCACAGACGTTGTCTAATGGGAGGGTTCCCGGCGCATCTGCTGTGCTGAGCATCACCGGACCAGACCCCGGCGCCTGGCTTCCCGGGGCGCCACGCAAACCTCCCAGGTGTTCTTGCTTTCCGCAGGCTGGCCCTCGGTGTACTGGTCCGGGGTCCAGAGGGCGGCAGCCTTAGAATGCGCGACCCTTCCACCTCGGGCTCCGATGGGTCGCGTTCGCGCAACAATGCGAACTCACGGGCAGAGCGCAGTGCCCCCTCGCTGTCGCCATGGACCCAGGGGCCGGTTGCAGCGTCTCCCTGTAGGTCCAGGCGAAGGAGGCGGTGTTTCACCGGACACTTATGGTTTCAGACTCCGGCTGCAGTGTCAACAGGTCCCCCTACAGGCTCGCCGGCACACTGTGGTTTCGGGGGCTGGCTGCGGCGTTTACGGGTCCCCCTGAAGCTCTATGGGCCGGCAGAAGTGTTCCCTCGACTCCCTCGAAGTTCCGAGGCTCTCTGCAGGGTCCTGGACGGGCAGCGGTGCTCACCCTCTGTGGGCAGGTTGCAGTGTCTCTCTGGGCAGGATTCAGGCGGCATAGGCAGTGTCTAAGAGGCTCTCTGCAGGGTCCCCGGCAGGCTGCAGTGTCTCTCTGGGCAGGCTGTAGGGGGCATATGCAGGGTCCCCAGCAGGCAGCAGTGCTCACCCTCTTTGGGCAGGTTGCAGTGTCTCTCTGGGCAGGATTCAGGTGCATATGCAGTGTCTCCGAGTCTCTCTGCGGGGTCCCCGGCAGGCTGAAGCATGTCTCTGGGCAGGATTCAGGGGGCATGGGCAGTGTCTACGAGTCTCTCTGCAGGGTCCCGGGCAGGCTGAAGTGTGTCTCTGGGCAGAATTCAGGGGGCATGGGCAGTGTCTCCGAGTCTCTCTGCAGGGTCCCGGGCAGGCTGAAGTGTGTCTCTGGGCAGGATTCAGGGGGCATGGGCAGTGTCTACGAGTCTCTCTACACTGGGTCATGGGCAGGCTGCAGCGTCTCTCTGGGCAGGATTCAGGGGGCATAGGCAATGCCTCCCAGTCTCTCTGCAGGGTCCCGGGCAGGATGCAGTGTTAACGTTGCTGCCTCAGAGACCCGCTCCGGGATCTCCCACAGGTGCCCCTGCTGGCTCTGCTCCAGGGGTCTCCAGCGGTCGCTCCAGGGGGCACTTATCTGAGCACAGGCAGGGCAACACCTGCCGGCGTTGCCAGCAGATATTCATTGAAGCCGGCGGGGCTGCTCCCCACTTTACTCCTCTCAGGGATGGTGATCCCTCAATGCTTCTCCCCGAGAGGCTGATGGATGGCCCACCGACTCCAGCGACCCCTCCGCATGCTCTGCTTCCCGCGTGTGATATGTCCACCTGCTCCCCTCGACGCTGGTGATGTCTCGCTCTGCTTCTCTCTGGGATGGTGATGTCCAGCTGCTCCCCTCGACGCTGGTGATGTCTCGCTCTGCTTCTCTCTGGGATGGTGATGTCCAGCTGCTCCCCTCGACGCTGGCGATGTCTCGCTCTGCTTCTCTCTGGGATGGTGATGTCCAGCTGCTCCCCTCGACGCTGGTGATGTCTCGCTCTGCTTCTCTCTGGGATGGTGATGTCCAGCTGCTCCCCTCGACGCTGGTGATGTCTCGCTCTGCTTCTCTCTGGGATGGTGATGTCCAGCCGCTTCCCTCGAGGAGGGCTAGCTTCGTCTGCTTTCCTGGGGGGGTTGTAATGCCCCACGGCCGCCCCGCTCCCCCCAGAGCTGGTGATCTCCCTCCGCTTCCTCGGGAGTGGCGATATTCTGTTGCTCTCATAACACCTGTCGATCTCCCGCTGCTTGGCTTGAGACTGCTCATCTCCATCCGTTTCCATGGGGGCTGGTGTTCTCGGACTCCGTTCCTCGGGGTGGCGGACCTCACCATGCAGTTACAGTAGTAGCCGACAATTCCCTGCCGCTACCTCCGGCGATGGCCGCCTTCGCAGAGGGTGGCGATATCCCGCCGCTTTCGTCGGGGCTGCTGATCCGGCTCTGCGTCCCCCGAGTTGCTGGGTCTGCTGATTTCCAACTCGTTTCTTTGGGGCT
Organism: Ambystoma mexicanum; assembly: GCA_002915635.3. NCBI lineage: Eukaryota > Metazoa > Chordata > Amphibia > Caudata > Ambystomatidae > Ambystoma > Ambystoma mexicanum. The sequence goes on from CM030321.1 coordinate 909,634,647, forward strand.
GGCGATCGCCTTGCCCCCCTTTGTGCTGGTGATCGCCCTTGTTTTCCTTCGGAGCTGGTGATCTCCCCCCTCCCTCCGCCGGGCAGCTTCCCGACGCCCCCCGGGCTCTCTCCTTCCGCGCCAGAGCACGCCATGAATAGGGAAAGGCCGTTTGCTTTGGCAGCCGGCGGGAGTCAGGGCCGAGCCCCCCCTCGGGTAATCCCTGGAGGCCGAGGGCTCTGCTTTCTCCGAGCTCCGACCCAGCGCAGCCGAGAGGAACGATCTTGCTCGGCCCAGGGGTGTGTGCTGCGTGAAACTATACGGCACCTGACCCAGGCTATGCGTCGCCTCCCCGATTTATGGTACCGATCTACCACCTTGGCTACATTTCCCCTTTCTAGGTCTGTGTGTAACTATGTGCCCAGTGCCCTGGCTATATTTGTCCCTCTCTAGGTCTGTAACTATCTACCCTGACTATATTTCCCCTCTCCAGGTCTGTGGGTAACTGTTTGCCCTGCCTATATTTGCCCCTCTCCAGGTCTGTGGGTAACTGTCTGCCCTGCCTATATTTGCCCCTCTCTAGGTCTGTAACTATCTGCCCTTGCTATGTTTGCCCCTTTCTAGGTCCGTGTGATATATACCCTGGCTATATTTCCCCTCTCCAGGTCTGTGGGTAACTGTCTGCCCTGCCTATATTTGCCCCCTCTCTATGTAACTATTTGCCATGGCTCTATTTGCCCCTTTCTAGAGTTTTGTCGCTATATTTGCACCTCTCTAGGTCTGGAAGTAACTATCTGCCCTGGCTATATTTGCCACTTTCTAGGGCCTTGTGATATCTATCCTGGCTTTACTTGCCCCTTTCTAGGTCTGTGTGTAACTGTGACAAATCAACTTCCGGGGGGCCAGTGTTCCGTGGGATGAATATCGGTTTCTAAACCAACAATCAGCCCCACACCTCTAGTACACCAGAATGGATACAAAAAGATAGGAAACGCAAGCAAATTATAAACCTCCTTGTCCAATTTTACTAACGTGGACGGAAAGGCAGGCTCTTCTCTGAAAGGTCGTGGATCGTTGGTTATTTGCGACACAGCAAAAATACAATTTTGACCCAATGATAAAAGGGACTGTCCAGTCAAGATTATATACAAATATCTACTTTATTATTATTCAACAGACAGTTCTAGCACACTACAAAATACAACCCACCCTGTAAAGGAACACAGAGGACAGACAGTTTCAACAGGGAAAAGGGATACACTCTGGATACTGACAGGAGGGTAGTCGGTAAATTAATTAATCGCAATACTTCAAGGATACTTGGTTTCAACACAAAGGGAGCAATGGGTCGTAAAATGTCACTAGCGGCCTTCGGAGAATGACTAGGGGGACAGAAACACAATATATCTTGGGCTTAAAGAAGTTCATGTTGCTCGTCAGGGTCAAGTCGGTTTCCAGGTGATTTGCAGCTCCTGCGACAGACTTCAAGACGGGAGACAGCTGAGGGTAGCAGGAGGCAGGCAGTTCGGCGATCGGGACTGGACGGACTGCTGCAGGCTGGCCTACACAGCGGCTCGGGGTCAGGAATCATTGTCTCAGTGCTGGTTGGCAGGTCTGAAGCACTGGTCGAAGCGTCTCGGACGACATTAGCGACTGCGGCATGACAGTCAGTGGTGCAGTCGGTTGCAGCTTGAGGGGCTCGACTGGATCAAAAATGTCCTTTAAGGCAGGTGCTGGTTGATGCTTGTCGGTGCACTCTTCCTAGCTTCTTCAGTGGGCTTGTTTCGTCCTTTAAAGCGGATGGCCCAAAGCTGAGGAGAGTGTTGCAGGCAACAGCCTTGTCCTTGGTTTGGTTCAGATACTCTCTGGCATTTCCCACCTAGGAAGCTTGCTTGCGGAGTCTAGCAGGGCATGCTGTGTCCTGGCTGGGTACCGGTTCTGGAGCTGTTGGATGGTCCACTGGATTCAGTTTCTCCCTCTGTTCACTGTCAGATGTTTAGGGGAGGGATCTTGCTTCCCTCTTTGGAAATCCTGGCCTTCCGTCACTGACGGAAACTGTATGGGAGACTGTACATTCAGCCAGGGTCCAAATGAGTTCTTGTTACTTATTGCAAAGTCTTCAGATGATCTCCCCAAAAGGGAGGCTCAGCCTTCCTTTAAAGCCAAATGGGCCACGACATGACAGCTCACTGTCATTGATACTTTAGGGTGGGAGCTGGCTTCAGGTTGACACAGTGCATATTAAAGGGGTGTTGGGGTTTCTTGTCTCATTTGTTTTAGCCTCTGCAGCCAGGCCCCAGCCAGGCCCCATGTGGGCCTATCCCCCTACACTTTGTGTCTTCCCGGTGGGGCTAGTTTCGCCTGTTCGTCTTCTGCCTTGCAGCGACCTTAACCTGCTTACATAAGGCGGGGACATATCCCCTGCACTATGTGGCCGTGATGGTGGTCGTTCAGAATTTGGTATAGGTTCTGTTGTTTTCTCTTGCAGGTCTTCTAGGTTTTACCCCTCTCTCTAGGTTTGGATCTATCGAAAAGCTGCATGCGCCTTCTCTTCAACCACACCATCCTGATCAATCGACTCCGTGAGAACCTGGGCATCACGGATCAGGCCCTGGAGTGGCTGACCTCCTTCAACTTGGACCCCCCCCCTCCCAGGTCCAACTTGGTCCCTTTCTCTCCGCCACCTCTCTCTCAACCTGTGGCATTCCCCAGGGCTCTATCCTCTGACCCTGGTTTTTCAACCTCTACCGCCATGGCCCCTTTGGCCCGCCTGATCTCTACCTTCTCCTTTAACTTTCAGTGTTATGCGGATGACACTCAACTTTCCTTCATTCTACCCTCAGCCTCATCTCCTCTCTCGGTCATTCCTGTGTGTCTGTCCACGATTCAGGATTTGTGCACCTTCTGTTTCCTTCCACGGAGATTGTGTGATGCTCCTCATAGACTCGTAACCGCCTTTCTCTCTCATCTGTCCATATAAATCCCCAATTCTTTAACCTATGCCCTCTGCCTCATGCTCGTCAGGCAATTTCTGTATTCTCGGTATCCCTTGCAGTCCCTGCAGGGCTGTTGTGGTCCTCTCTCTTCCCCCCATTGCTCTCGAGCTTCGATGGGCATCATACTTCTGTTAACTATATGTTCAATTTCATCATCTGTTTGTCCCCTACTCTTTCTCATTTCTTCTTCTCTTCTCATCGCTCTGTTCTCTTCTCTCGCTTTCTTTGCAACCCATGCTTTTTCAATCTGGGGGCTTCTATTGATTCACGTTTCTTCTCTTCTATTCTCGCTTTCTCTGTTTCTGTCCTTCATACTTTCTCTGTTCTTCCTTTCGTTTCCCTACCCTTCTCTTCCTCGTGTGCCCTTTTTCATTCCTTTTTCTCCATCTTCCCTTTCTTTAACACCTAATTTAGGCAACATATGTCCTCCCATTTACTAGTTTTGTATAATTGTAATTCTACTTGCTTTGTCTTTCTCTCTTGTTTGTCTTCTGGCTTCCTCTGAAATGTCTATCCATCTGTCCTGTCTCTCATCACGCTCTTTATGTTCATCACTTGCAGACATATATTTGCGGTACTTATTCTTACTTTCTTCCATATAGTCATCGCTATTATATGCGGGAGGTGTGTACGTTGGATTAACATACCCCACCACTGCTTTTAATTCCTTTAGAGGATTGATCCCCTGTTTGTCTTTTATCATACTATCATCTTTAGGGGGAGAACGAGGAGCGTAGAGCACTGAATCCTCCTCTTTATGCTGATTAAGCATCCACTCCTTATCTGGAGGGTATTCTATCTCACTCTGGTACATCTTCCAGAGTTCTAAAACATCTAACCTTTTTTGTAGCTTCTTCCCCTTGTATGTAGCATGCAAGTATGTCATCATATGTCGCATTACTGCCTTTGATAATGAGCCGTCTTGGGGCCACAGTATAAGTATTTTATTAGTCGTGTCGTTCACCCACTCAGCATTGTGCTGTCTAATTTTGGGTGTATTTCGTGTTAATATCCTGCATAGATGTAAAAGGAGAGTGTCCCCAATAATGACAATTCGTTTTTTAACTATCAATGGTTACCAGTTTGCTTTATTTCCCTCGCTTATTATTTATTTAATTAATCATACTTCAACAATCACTTTGGTTAGCACCAGCAATCGCCGACCATCTCCAACAAACCAATTTCTCCAAAACAATTTCCAAATGTATACAACAGCATCCATTTTTATCTCTTCATTTAGTTTTTATCAATTTGTGTTATACTGTTATTATTTTTGATAGTTTAAAAATCTTTTTGATCCAATATTTTTTCTTAGATGTTATTCCTCCTAGATTGGATTGGCGCCAATCGCTTGCTTTTCTAGGGCATAGTAATTTGTCAAATCTTGTAACTATCGTTCTTATAATTTTTAAGCTTTAAACCTATTTTATCACTATCAATAAAAAACATGTGAATATATTTTTTACACTTATATTTTTCTAAATCCCCCAAAACACATGTGCACACTTTTTCTATGATGGTCTTGTCTCATCTCCCTGATAGACGTATCTCATCTCCATTTTATTGCATTTAGGAGTGTGTCACGCACCCTTCCTTGGTTGCAGCCGCAGCAATCACTTAAATAATACTCCATTCCGGAGTGTGTTGCAGTCCCTTCTCCCTCCTTTAGGACAGGTATCGAGGATAAAATTATTTTCCCCATCAAATCCTGTTACGTTCATCTGCTATATACATGCAATACAGCACCTCCCCTTTCATTTGCCACTTTCAATGTTTCTACTTATATCCTTTTAGTCAGCACAAGTCCTTCGGTATCAACTCTACCCCAATCAACCAGTTTGCCTTCAGTCCAATGGGCACCTTCAGGGACCAGACAGGAATTCCTTCAAAGTGGCCCCTGCCAACCGTTTCGGGTCACACATGTTATAGTGCCGCTCTCAGCAGCAAACTGCACAGTCTTCCGACTAATTGTGGAAGATGTCGAGCATCCGTGGGTCTGGATCTTGAACCATCCTCACCGCTACCGAATGTGCAGTAGCGCTTTATGCTTTGTGGGGGTATGACCATAATAAACAATCTTGGACCCAATAACCGGACAGACTCAAAGAATATGGCGAAGTACTACTTTATTATCAGTTCAATAAAGTAGGGCAATCTGGCGAACAACGAATTGTAGTTCACTCACATAAGATTACATTACAGGTTACCACGCTTTTATAACAGGGCACACTCCAGCCAGGGACTCCTTCCCCTGACAATGAATGTGGCACACAATAAAAAGTTTGTTTATCTTTAATAAACCACAGGTTCTTTTATTTGAGTAGGCCCCCAACCCATCTTGCACCCAACATTCACCAACACCCTGTGTCACGATGGACTAGGAACCAGGCCGGTGTGTATCAATAAGATATTTATTAATTTATGGTCTAATGCAAAAGAAAAATCAAACAATTTTACAACAGCCACCAATGTTGTGGCACACAAATGCAATGATTCCTACTCAACAATTGGTTCAAAATCCTAACACAGTTCACATGGATCTTTAATGGCAAACAGGAAAAATAGTTTTAAAGCAGGTGATGGCACCAAGGTTAAGCACCCGCCCCTGCAACACTCACCTCCAAACATCAGCTAACTTAATTCCCTTTGAATTGAAGGCAGTGGCAAGGAGTAAGGAGAGAGGGAGAAAAATCGGATTTGGAATAAAGCCCACCACCCCAAGATGGGAGGCCAGAAAAGAAAGTGAAAACCTGTTTTAGGAGCAAAACGGCAGAATCAGATTTTGCTTATTACACACACGGCTACTCACAAGTGCTAGGGACAGCTAGAAAGGAAATTCGTGTCGCTATGCTTGAGGAGATAGGGAAACTTAGAGACTACTAATCAACACAGGTTCCATGTAATAATGTCCCCGCAAAAATATCGCCATGCAAAAATATCGCTGAAAAATGGCCGTTTTTTGTGGGGACATTATTACATGGAACATGCGGGGGACACCCCCGCAACCCCCAAATCTTTTTTTTCCATCATGGGGAGCGGGGTACACCCCACAACCCCCGCTGCCTCTGTCCCCATATATATGGTCACCCAAATAATATCGCCACAACTTTTTCCCGGCAAAATTATTTACGGCGACCATATATATGGGGATAATATTACCTGATACCTCAGCACACCAGGGCAACATGGAAACAAGGTAAGAAAATCGATTTTGGGGAGAAAGCAAATGCAAAAGAAAAATACAAACGGCAAATGGAAATTCGTTTTACATGGAATTTGCGATGATAGGTAGCTAAGGTAAGGGGATTAGCTTTCAAAATTGGAAATCGGTTTTCAAGGACAAGGATAGAGGCACATAACAGATAGGATTCTAGACAGGAGAAGTTGCTCTCAATGGGAGTACGGTTTGGGTTATTTAATAGGACAGATGCAATTTAGGAGTTTGTGGGATAATGCACACAATACACGAGTACATTTGGTTTCAGTTACACAGAGACTAATTCTGTTGAGGCTATACTTTAATGACTATAGTTATTAAAGAAAGAGACAAGGGACAAGGGCGTTAATTTTCAACTTTAACCAACTTGCAGCGTGAATTTCAATGGGGAATTAATTGATTTACTTCAAAATAATGCTAAGGATTTATACAGACAACTGAAAGATTTATCAAAGGAATACACTAACATACACAGGCTAATACAGATTCTTTAATGGAAAGGTGAATAAATTAGACTGGCAATTTGGGACTTTCAATGGGATTTTCAATGGGATGTAATGTTACAAAAGGAGAGGGGTATGCAATTTGGGGCTGGGATTATTTGCTAATTATAAAGTAAGCCTTGGTTTGGGATTCTGGAAATTCAGCTGGATCCCAGGACCCTCTGGACAGCTAGGCAAGGGGTCTGATTTCTGCACTCTCCTTGGATGGTAAGGTTCAGCTTTCCCTCCGTCCTCCTTCTCCTGTCTCTGCGGATTCTTCCCTTTGTCTAGTACAGTCCCCCCCTTATATAGCCCAAATGACATCATTCATTTTACATTCTGGGGGGAAGAACTCTAGAATTACTCCTACCCTGGGATAGCACAACCTACCATCCCTCTCTCCGCCCCTTGGCCTTATTGGTTCAAGGGGAGAGGGCATCATCTGTCTGTTTGTCATTTATTATAGTTCCTTGTTCTCCAGTCAACATTTTAGCAAATCTGAGTCATGTATCATAAGTACAAACGTATATTAGCCACCGCCATGAGAAATAGATAGGTGGTTTCAGGGGGGTCATAGGGATTTAGGCAAGCCGATCGCCGACTCTGTGCGAAGTAGTATGGCCCCTTGGCACCTTTTTATCCTTTCAATGAAATGCATAACAGTTATAACTCTACAAATGATTAAGCATGTTTATACTCTCATTTTCCACCACTTTTCATATTTGTCCCATTTATAAATCAGCCAGAAACGAGTCTTTACTGGTCATTTCAGTCCAGAAAGTCCTAGGAACATGTGCATAGTCTCTTAAGAACCCCCTGGAAATCACATGGAAAAATATCATAAAACAAAATTATTTCTTATTCTGAATGCTGGGAAAAATGCCTTCATCCCCCACAGCCAAATGTCTCCATCTGGCTCAGCTTGCAACAAAAGACATTTATTACACCCTTTGAAGTTTGTCAGTTTGTCCTTGGGAGTGGGTGCAGGAGGAACTCACACTTCTTGGTCAAATTCTGGCCACGCTTGCTTTCTTTGTCCTCCCTGCTAGTACTGCCTTCTAGTCTGGCAGAGCAGAGGATCATCACGCCCTCAGCGACATCACATGTCATTGCGGAATGGTTCACTTACTGGTGCGACTTCGAGTGTGAGGCAAGGTTTGCAATTGAGGGGGTAATTCATAGAATTCAGCGCACAAGTGGCGCACGCGGCTGGCGCACAGTGTGCGCGTGCGAATTCCTGCGCCAGCCGCGTGCGCCAAAACCCATTTCCGCGCACAGCGTATTCATGGATTCCAGCTACCAAAACCAGCCGTGGCACACAGTGGTGCAGCGACCCTGCAGCAGCGCCAGTTACGCCCCCAAGAACGCCTCTCGCGCAGGGAAAAGCCATTAAAATCCCCAATCCAGCTCAAAGGGCTGCGCTAACCCTGTACCAGCACGGCAAGCGGGCTACGTGTACCACTGGGGTGCGCGGGAAGTACCTCACGTCATTTCAGCTGGGTACGTGCATTTCAGGTGTGCGCGGGAAGTTTCACATGCGATTCCATCAGGGTACGTGTATTTCAGGGGTGCGCGGGAAGTTCCACACGCGATTTCAGCAGGGTACGTGTATTTCAGGGGTGCGCGGGAAGTTCCACACGCGATTTCAGCAGGGTACGTGTATTACAGGGGTGCGCTTGAAGTTCCACACACGATTCCATCAGGGTACGTGTACATCAGGGGTGCGTGGGAATTTTCACACGTGAATTCAGCAGGGTACGTGTATATCAGGGGTGCGCGGGAAGTTCCACACGCAAATGTCCTGGCTACGTGTATTCGGGTGCGCGGGAATTTCACACGCGATATCAGCAGGGTACGTGTATTCCAGGGGTGCGCAGGGAAGTTCCACACGCCGAATGTCCTGGCTACGTGTATTTCGGGTGCGCGGGAAGTTCCACACGCGAATGTCCTGGCTACGTGTATTCGGGGTGCGCGAGAAGTTCACACACGAACTCCTAGCTACGTGTATTTCGGGGTGCGCGGGAAGTTACACACGCGAATCTCCAGGCTACGTGTATCTTGGGGTGCGTGGAAGTTTCACACGCAAGTCGCAGGGTACATGTATATCAGGGGTGGCGCGGGGAAGCTCCACACGCGAATGTCCTGGCTACGTGTATTTCGGGTGCGCGGGAAGTTTCCACACGCAATATCAGCAGGGTACGTGCATATCAGGGGTGCGCGGAAAGTATCACACGCGATTCCATCAGGGTACGTGTATACAGGGGTGCGCGGGAGCACCACACATGAATTGCACGTGTGGGTCCTCCCAGGTGTTCCCTCTACACCTCCACGGCCCCTGCAGGTGGCTCACACCACAGGGACCTACCCTGCACATGTCCTGCAGCACCCCATCCACCATGGCCATGCCCCCCAGCCAACCCACATGTCAACTTGCACTACTGCCCACCAACGCATGTCCCCCTGCACCCCAGCCCCAGGGGCACCCCTCCACCAGGCCCCACCCATGTCTCCACCACCCCCCACCCAGCTGCAGGGCACCTCCACCAGGGCCCCACCCATGTCCAACTCATGTCTCCCACACACCCCCCCCAGCAGTGCAGGGCACCTCCACCAGGCCCCACCCATGTCTCCCACCACCCCACCCCCAGCAATGCAGGGCACCCTCCACCAGGCCCCCACCCATGTCCACCATGTTCCCACCCCCACCCCCAGCAGTGCAGGGGCACCCTCCACCAGGCCCCCACCCATGTCAACTCATGTTCCCACCAACCCACTCCTCAGCAGTGCAGGAGCACCCTCCACCAGGCCCCCACCCATGTCTCCCACCACCCCACCCCCCAGCAGTGCAGGGGCACCCTCACCAGGCCCCCACCCATGTCCAACTCATGTCCCACCACCCCCACCCCCAGCACTGTGGGGCACCTGCCAGCAGCCCCACCCATGTCCAACTCATGTCCCACACCCCCACCCCCAGCACTGTGGGGGCACCTTCCAGCAGGCCCCACCCATGTCCAACTTATGTTCCCCCACCACCCCCACCCCCCAGCACTGTGGGGCACTGCCAGCAGGCCCCCACCCATGTCCAACTCATGTTCCCACCACCCCACCCCCCAGCAGTGCAGGGGCACCCTCCACCAGCCCCCCACCCATGTCTCCCACCACCCCACCCCCCAGCAGTGCAGGGCACCCTCCACCAGGCCCCACCCATGTCTCCCACCACCCCCACCCCCCAGCAGTGCAGGGGCACCCTCCCACCAGGCCCCCACCCATGTTCTGGCCCACCACCCCACCCCCCAGGCAGTGCAGGGGCACCTCCACCAGGCCCCACCCATGTCCAACTCATGTCTCCCAACACCCCACCCCCAGCAGTGCAGGGGCACCCTCCACCAGGCCCCCACCCATGTCTCCCACCACCCCCACCCCCCAGCAGTGCAGGGGCTCCCTCCACCAGGCCCCCACCCATGTCTCCACCACCCCACCCCCCAGCAGTCAGGGCACCCTCCACCAGCCCCCCCATGCCAACTCATGTCTCCCACACCCCCACCCCCAGCAGTGCCAGGGCACCCTCCACCAGGCCCCCACCCATGTCCAACTTATGTTCCCCACACCCCCACCCCCAGCAGTGCAGGGGCACCCTCCAACAGGCCCCCACCCATGTCCAACTCATGTCTCCCACCAAACCCACCCCAGCAGTGCAGGGGCACCCTCCACCAGGCCCCCCACCCATGTCTCCCGCACCACCCCCACCCCCCAGCAGTGCAGGGGCAGCCTCCACCAGGCCCCACCCATGTCTCCCACCACCCCACCCCCCAGCAGTGCAGCGCACCCTCCACCAGGCCCCCCACCCATGTCTCCCACCACCCCACCCCCAGCAGTGCAGGGGCATCCTCCACCGGCCCCCACCCATGTCCAACACAGCTCCCACCACCCCCCACCCCCCAGCAGTGCAGGGGCAACCTCCACCAGGCCCCACCCATGTCTCCCACCACCCCACCCCCCAGCAGTGCAGGGCACCCTCCACCAGGCCCCCACCATGTCCTCCCACCCCCCCCACCCCCCAGCAGTGCAGGGGCACCCTCCACCAGGCCCCACCCATGTCTCCCACCACCCCCACCCCCAGCAGTGCAGGGGCACCTCCACCAGGCCCCCACCCATGTCTCCCACCACCCCCACACCCCCAGCAGTGCAGGGGCACGCTCCACCAGGCCCCCACCCATGTCTCCCACCACCCCCCCGCAGCAGTGCAGGGGCAGCCTCCACCAGGCCCCACCAATGTCCAACTCATGTCCCCCACCCACCCCTACCCCCAGCACTGTGGGGCACCTGCCAGCAGGCCCCACCCATGTCCAACTCATGTTCCCACCACCCCCACCTCCCAGCAGTGCAGGGGCAACCTCCACCAGGGCCCCACCCATGTCTCCCACCACCCCAACCCCCAGCAGTGCAGGGGCACCCTCCAACAGGCCCCCACCCATGCCAACTCATGTCTACCACCACCCCACCCCCCAGCAGTGCAGGGGCAGCGCCCACCAGGCCCAACCATGTCTCCCCACCACCCCACCCCCAGCAGTGCAGGGGCAGCCTCACCAGGCCCCCACCCATGTCCAACCATGTTCCCACCACCCCCTACCCCCAGCACTGTGGGGCACCTCCAGCAGGCCCCCACCCATGTCCAACCATGTTCCCCACCACCCCCACCCCCAGCAGTGCAGGGGCACCTCCACCAGGCCCCCACCCATGTCTCCCACCACCCCCACCCCCAGCAGTGCAGGGGCACCCTCCACCAGGCCCCCACCCATGTCTCCCACCACCCCGACCCCCCAGCAGTGCAGAGGCACCTCCACCAGCCCCCACCCATGTCTCCACCACCCCCACCCCCAGCAGTGCAGGGGCAGCCTCCACCAGGCCCCCACCCATGTCCCCACCACCCCCCCCCCCAGTGCAGGGGCACCCTCCACCAGGCCCCCACTATGTCTCCCACACCCCCACCCCCAGCAGTCAGGGGCACCCTCCAACCCCACCATGTCCAACACATGTCTCCCACCACCCCCACCCCCCAGCAGTGCAGGGGCACCCTCCACCAGCCCCCACCCATGTCTCCCACCACCCCACCCCCAGCAGTGCAGGGCACCCTCCCACCAGGGCCCCCACCCATGTCCAACTCATGTCCCACCACCCCCACCCCCAGCAGTGCAGGGGCACCCTCCACCAGGCCCCAACCCATGTCTCCCACCCCCCACCCCCAGCAGTGAGGGGCACCCTCCACCAGGCCCCCACCCATGTCTCCCACCACCCCACACCCCCAGCAGTGCAGGGGCACGCTCCACCAGGCCCCCACCCATGTCTCCCACCACCCCCACCCCCAGCAGTGCAGGGGCAGCCTCCACCAGGCCCCACCCATGTCCAACTCATGTTCCCCACCACCCCTACCCCCAGCACTGTGGGGCACCTGCCAGCAGGCCCCCCCCCATGTCCAACTCATGTTCCCCACCACCCCACCTCCCAGCAGTGCAGGGGCACCCTCCACCAGGGCCCCACCCATGTCTCCCACCACCCCACCCTCAGCAGTGCAGGGGCACCCTCCACGGCCCACCCAGTCTCCCACCACCCCCACCCCCAGCAGTGCAGGGGCACCCTCCAACAGGCCCACCCATGTCCAACTCATGTCTCCCACCCCCACCCCCCCCAGCAATGCAGGTTGCACGCTCCACCAGGCCCCACCCATGTCTCCCACCACCCCCAGCCCCCAGCAGTGCAGGGCAGCTCTCCACAGGCCCCACCCCATGTCCACTATGTCCCACCACCCCTACCCCCACCACACTGTGGGGCACCTGCCAGCAGGCCCCACCCATGTCCAACTCATGTTCCCCACCACCCCCACCTCCCAGCAGTGCAGGGCACCCTCCACCAGGGCCCCACCCATGTCCTCACCACCACCCCCCCCCAGCAGTGCAGGGGCACCCTCCACCAGGCCCCCATCCATGTCTCCACCACCCCCACCCCCCAGCAGTGCAGGGCACCCTCCACCAGGCCCCCACCCATGTCTCCCACCACCCCCACCCCCAGCAGTGCAGGGGCAGCCTCCACCAGGCCCCCACCCATGTCTCCCACCACCCCCCACCCCCCAGCAGTGCAGGGGCAGCCTCCACCAGCCCCCACCCATGTCTCCCACACCCACCCCACCCCCAGCACTGTAGGGCACCTGCCACCAGCCCCACCATGTAACTCATGTTCCCCCACCCCCACCCCCAGCAGTGCAGGGGCACCTCCACCAGGCCCCCACTCATGTCTCCCACCACCCCCACCCCCCAGCACTGTGGGCACCTGCCAGCAGGCCCCACCCATGTCCAACTCATGTTCCCCCACCACCCCCACCCCAGCACTGTGGGGCACCTGCCAGCAGGCCCCCACCCATGTCCAACTCATGTCCCCACCACCCCCACCCCCCAGCAGTGCAGGGGCACCCTCCACCAGGCCCCCACCCATGTCCAACTCATGTCCCCACCACCCCCACCCCCCAGCAGTGCAGGGGCACCCTCCACCAGGCCCCACCCATGTCCAACTCATGTTCCCCACACCCCTACCCCCAGCAGTGCAGGGGCACCCTCCACCAGGCCCCCACCCATGTCTCCCACCACCCCACCCCCCAGCATGCAGGGGCACCTCCACCAGGCCCCCACCCATGTCCAACTCATGTCCCATCACCCCCACCCCCCCAGCACTGTGGGGCACCTGCCAAGCAGGCCCAACCATGTCCAACTCATGTCCCCACCACCCCACCCCCAGCACTGTGGGGCACCTGCCAGCAGGCCCCCACCATGTCCAACTCATGTTCCACACCACCCACCCCCCAGCAGTGCGGGGCACCCTCCAACAGGCCCCCACCATGTCTCCCACCACCCCCACCCCCAGCATGCAGGGGCACCCTCCACCAGGCCCCCACCCATGTCTCCCACCACCCCCACTCCCCAGCAGTGCAGGGGCAGCCTCCACCAGGCCCCCACCCATGACTCCCACCACCCCTACCCCCAGCAGTGCAGGGGCACCCTCCACCAGCCCCCACCATGTCTCCCACCACCCCCACCCCCCAGCAGTACAGGGGCACCCTCCACCAGGCCCCACCCATGTCCAACTCATGTCACCCCACCAACCCCACCCCCAGCAGTGCCAGGGCACCCTCCACCAGGCCCCCACCCATGTCCCCACCACCCCCACCCCCAGCACTGTGGGCACCCTCCACCAGCCCCCCACCCATGTCTTCACCACCCCCACCCCAGCAGTGCAAGGTCACCCTCCACCAGGCCCACCCAGTCTCCCACCACCCCACCCCCCAGCAGTGCAAGGTCACCCTCACCAGGCCCCCACCCATGTCCAACCTCATGTTCCCCAGCCAACATGTCATCACAATCTAGATCCCTGGTCCCTATGGTCAGCCTCCAAATGCAAAACACCCACCCGAGTATTGCATCCACCCACTCATAATTGGCAATTACATGACAGAACACCAATTGCAAGTTCCGAAACAAACACATTTCCCTCACATACACCCAATGGGTGTCAGTGAATCTCAAAACCCATATCATGATATGCATGAAACCAATGAGATGATACTACACATTGAAGTTCAATAAAAAAATATGTATTAAAGGAAACATAAATAGAATCAAAAATAAAGAAACAGAAATGGGAATGTACAAAAATGAAAAGAAGCATGTCCGTGGAAAAAAGCAAAACCAAAAATCATAATCCAAAGTAATGGTGTCCAAAGTCACTGTCCACAAAAGAAAATCCAATGGGAAATAATAATTGAAAGCCATTGCTCCATGGTCAAATTGTGAAAGAAAAATACAATCCAACAGTGAACTATGTACATACGAACAAGCCAGGGTCCATTATCCCAACAAAAGAAATGAAACCTATCTAACTACACTAACTAATAAAATAAACTATATACAAAAATGTGGCCAATGTCCAAAAGGTCCAAAATAAATCAAAAAAAAAGGAACCTAACACTACCTACATAACTATGTACAAGGGCAGCGGGCTAGTTTGACGGCTCACTTTTGGATGTCCCGGGCCAGGGCATCATCGAACTCCTGCTCAATGTCCCGGAGGCGGTCCTCCTCCATGGCCCCGAGGGTCCGCAGGGCCGTCGACGTGTCCACCTCCAAACCCCTGCGGATTGCCTCGAGGCACTCGGCCCGCCTCAGGGCCCTCCGCATGGAGTTCTCCGCCCTGACCATTGTGAGCCGTGCCTCTTCCGCCCGCTGCCGCTCCGCATCTATGGCGTGGCCCAACCGCTGCCACACGGAAGACACTCTCTGTCCTGGGTCCTCCTGCCCTCCGGCCGATGCCTGCCCCTCCGATGTTGAAGGCCCCGAGCCTTCATGGCTCCCACCACGTTGCTGCTGCTGCTGTGCCTCTGCCCGTGCACTGCCTCCTGCTGCCTGCACATCCTCCGCCGGCTGGGGTGCAGTCGTTGATGTGGCCACCCCTGCTGGACGTCCGACTCCCGACTGTGGCAGGGATGCCTCCTCCACCAGCCTGGCCGCACCGTCAGAGGCAGCTCCACAGGGCACCCAGGTGACTGATGGGTGGGAAGATGGCACGGAGGACGACTGGCGCGTAGGGGGTTCAGTTGAGGAGGGGGTCGTAGCAAGCCCCATCAAACGGAGGAATCCGGCCTGGGTGACCTGTCCCAGCAGGCTGACGTGGTCAACGAGCCATTCGAGATGACGTGCAGTCTCCTCATGAAAAGACTGCAGGTCACCTCGCATGGCCCGTTGACGCAACGCCACACCAGTCAGGACAGGCTCAACCCGGACCCGGATAGCCACGTCCGCAGGCAGAGGAAGGCCAGTTGTCGTTTGCTCATCCCCTGCCTGAAAACGGGTCTGGACGTAGGCATCCCTGCTGGTGCAAGATGATGCAGGGGACAGGATTGCACACAGGCACCTCCGCGGCGGCCTGTGCTGCCTCCTGTCCCTGGTCCTGCACTGCACCACTAGCACCAGTGGGATCCCCACCTCCAGACCCCGTCTCTGTTGCTTGCACGGCCTCCTCCTCCACCAAACCCCCCACCAACCTGGATGACTCTGTGCCATCTTCCCCCGTTGGGCCCTGTGGGTCCCAGCTGCCCCTTCTGCTGCCGAGGAGTCCAACTCCAACCTCCGCCTCTTGGACCTCCCCCCGGCAGCTGCGGCCTGGGACGCGGCACCGGACTCCTCACTCCCCGACGAGATGACAACATGGGAGGGGAGCCGGGCCTTGCGTCTCCGGCTGGCGGTGGGATCCCCGCCGCTGTGCTCCACAGCACCTTCTCCGCCCTCTTCATCAGTTGACGCTGCAGACAGGGAGAAATAAAACACAGGCATCAGGGCACTGTACAATGGACACATACACACATGACAGTTGTACATGAGTGGCATTGGCAAACCTCAGACATGCCATCACAATCCCCAACACACATGTCATTTCAACTCGCCACATAGCCATACAGCCATATCGCAACTGCCAGCACCATCCATACACATACAACAGCATGAGCAGGCAAAGCTGAGCCAGACATCACATGCAACACAGGAAGTGCACCACACATGTACACACACCACCACACTTGCATGCATGTGTACACCTCTGCCAAGTGTCGCAGTGTTCAGATGGGCATCCATGTCACATCTGCCAATCAGGCTTCCACATCCGCTGTCACATGCATCCATGTTGCATCACTGTTGCACCCTTGTCAAATACACACACATGCACATGTACACAGTGCTGATACATGCAGCTGAAAACAACATACATGCGTGACATCACGGACATGTCTACTTACATACACATTCATCCAAACATGTGTGCCCACACAACTGCATTTGGCATGCAAGCCTACACACACACAAGCACCATCCATGTCTCACACATTCCAGCCCTCACATGTGTTAGCCCCACGGCCCTGTACACCCCCACCCATACTCTAACCCATACAAACAGATGTGCAACCTGCAGACTACTGAAACATCACCACACGCACAGCTCACAATCAGGATGCATGTGCACTTACCGCTCGACTCCAGACGGGTCTGCCTCTCAAGGACCTGGACGTGGAGCGCTGGGGATATGCGTTCCAGGACCCTCGTCTGATCTTCTGACAAGACCCTCATCCATCCAGATGAGGGTCCTGGAACGCGTAGGCCCAGTGCTCCATGCCCAGATCCTTGAGAGGCAGACCCGTCTGGAGCTGAGCGGTAAGTGGCCAAGCATTGCTGTGTGAGACAGGGCATGTCGCAGTGTGCTGGTTGTCTGATACTTGCCTGTATGTGTGCAGGGACGTCATGCATGTGAGACCAGTAATGTGTTGGTGCATGTGTTCAAATGCAACATGGGTTGCCCTATGCGGAATGGCCACATGAAAGCATGCCAGTCTCTGTTCCTGGACATGGGTGGGGGTGAGGGATGGGTGCTGATGCCATGTACATGTATGCTGTCCATGTCTGTGTGTCTGACCTGTGTGTCTGTGACTTGTGAATGCCAGGGATGCATGACACATGTCTGTCGCAAATGTTCAGGTTCACTGATGCAGGCTAGTCACCCTTGTATCGACTGTGTCTGTTGGTGTACGAGGCAGATGGATGAAACTAGGGTGAGTGTGTGCATGTGATAGGCATGGCCCATGATGGCATGTGAGTTCCAAAACAACAGTGTATGTTCAAGAATCCCTTGGACATGTATAGCTAATCCATAGCATGCGCCATGCCTGTTACCCGCATGTGTTTACCTGCACTGAGCCATGTGTTGTGGAGGGACATGATGGAAGTGATCTTTGACAGTGCCACTCATCTGCTAGTGCTTCCTGTCTAGGGGACCATTGTACAGTACCCTGATGCTTGTGTTCTATGTCTCCCTCTACACAGCGCCACGTGAAGAAGAGGGCGGAGACGGCTCTGTGGAGCAAAGCGGCGGGGATGCCCCCACAGCTGCAACGGAAGGGGTGGGTGAGCCCCCACAGGGGCTTGCAACGGCGGAAGAAGGGGTGGAGCCATCCAGGTTGGTGGTTTCCACAGAGGAGGAGGAGGCCGCTACTGAGGCGCACATGGGGCCTGGTGGGGGCATCCCTGCTGGTGCAAGTGTTGCTGTCCAGGGGCCGGGGCAGGAGGCAGCACAGGTCGCCGTGGAGGGGCCTGTGCATGTCACTGTCCCTGACACTGTGACTGCACCACCATGCACCAGCAGGGATGCCCCATCCAAGGCCCGTCCGCAGGTAGGGGGGATGTCCATGTCATCTGACTCCCCTCCACCTGTGGACGAGGGGACCCCTGGCCGTATGGAGAAGGTCCTGATTGGTGTCGCGTTGCGCACAGGTGCAATTCGTGATGAGGTGCGTGCTTCCCGGGAGGAGCATGCATGTCATCACGGAGAGCACCGTGCCGACGTGGCCCAGTTGGGATCGGCCATGGTCGGGGGTTTCCTACATGTGTCGGCCAATCTGGCGACCCTCTCCTCCTCTGTGGAGACTATGTACCAGTCGTTCTCCATGCCGTCTTCCGGCCCAGATGCCACCAGGGCCCCCTGTGGACCTGCCCCGACCAATGCAGCCGGCTCGGTGGGGATCCCATCCCTGCCACAGTCGGGAGTCGGAGGTCCAGCAGGGGTGGACACACCAGCAACTGGACCCCAGCAGATGGAGGATGTGACGGCATCATCGGGCAGGGCACGTGCACGACGGCGTCGGTGGATTCCATCAGCCTGGATGCCGTCGTGCTGACACAGGCAGTTGTGTCGGAGGCAGCGGCAGGCTCGACGTGGGAGGCATCATGGCTCGGGGCCATCAACATCAGGGGTGCAGGCATCGGCCGGAGGGCAGGAGAACCCTGGAATGGGAGTGGCTTCCGTGTGGGAGCGGTTGGGCCAGCAGATAGGTGCGGAGCGGCAGCGGGCAGAGGAGGAACGGCTCACAATGGTCAGGGCGGAGAACTCCATGCGGAGGGCGCTGAGGCGGGCTGAGTGCCTCGAGGGTCTTCGCTGGGAGTTGGAGCTGGACACTGCTTTATCCCTGCGAGACCTCGGGGCCAGGGAACATGCCCGCCTCCAAGCCATTGAACAGGAGTTCGATGATGCCCTGGCCCATGACAACATCCAGTGAGCCGTTGGACTAGCCCGCTGCCCATGTAAATAGTTATGTAGTTAGTGTTAGGTTTCCTTTGTTTTTTGTTTTTTTGGACCTTTGGACATTGGCCACATTTTGTATATAGTTTATTTTATTAGTTAGTGTTGTTAGATAGGTTTCATTTCTTTGGTTGGGACAATGGACCTGGCTTGTTCGTCTGTACATAGTTCACTGTTGGATTTTATTTCACTTTCACAATTTACCCATGAGCAATGGCTTTCAATTATTATTTCCCATTGGATTTTCTTTTGTGGACAGTGACTTTGGACACCATTACTTTGGATTATGATTTTTGCTTTTGCTTTTTTTCACGGACATGCTTCTTTCATTTCTGTACATTCCCATTTCTGTTATTTATTTTTGAATCTATTTATGTTTCCTTTAATACATATTTTTTTATCGAACTTCAATGTGTAGTATCATCTCATTGGTTTCATGCATATCATGATATGGGTTTTGAGATTCACTGACACCCATTGGGTGTATGTGAGGGACATGTTTTTTTTTTTTCGAAACTTGCAATTGGTGTTCTGTCATGTAATTGCCATTTCAGAGTGGGTGGATGCAATACTCAGGTGGCTGTTTTGCATTTGGAGGCTGACCATAGGGACCAGGGATCTAGATTGTGATGACATGTTGGCTGGGGAACATGAGTTGGGCCTGCTGGCAGGTGCCCCACAGTGCTGGGGGGGGGGGGTGGGAACATGAGTTGGACATGGTGGGGGCCTGCTGGCAGGTGCCCCACAGTGCTGGGGGGTGGGGGTGGTGGGGAACATGAGTTGGACATGGGTGGGGCCTGCTGGCAGGTGCCCCACAGTGCTGGGGCGTGGGGTGGTGGGAGACATGGGTGGGGGCCTGGTCGGGGGTGCCCCTGCACTGCTGGGGGTGGGGGTGGTGGGAGACATGGGTGGGGTCCTGGTGGAGGGGTGCCCCTGCACTGCTGGGGGGTGGGGGTGGTGGGAGACATGGGTGGGGGCCTGCTGGCAGGTGCCCCACAGTGCTGGGGGGTGGGGGTGGTGGGAGACATGAGTTGGACATGGGTGGGGGCCTGCTTGCAGGTGCCCCACAGTGCTGGGGGGTGGGGGTGGTGGGGAACATGAGTTGGACATGGGTGGGGGCCTGCTGGCAGGTGCCCCACAGTGCTGGGGGGTGGGGGTGGTGGGAGAAATGGGTGGGGGCCTGGTGGAGGGTGCCCCTGCACTGCTGTGGGGTGGGGGTGGTGGGAGACATGAGTTGGACATGGGTGGGGGCCTGCTGGCAGGTGCCCCACAGTGCTGGGGGTGGGGGTGGTGGGAGACATGAGTTGGACATGGGTGGGGCCTGGTGGAGGGTGCCCCTGCACTGCTGGGGGTTGGACATGGGTGGGGCCTGCTGGCAGTGCCCCACAGTGCTGGGGGGTGGGGGTGGTGGGGACATGAGTTGGACATGGGTGGGGGCCTGGTGGAGGGTGCCCCTGCACTGCTGGGGGTGGGGGTGGTGGGAGACATGGGTGGGGGCCTGGTGGAGGGTGCCCCACAGTGCTGGGGGTGGAGGTGGTGGGAGACATGGGTGGGGGCCTGCTGGCAGGCGCCCCACAGTGCTGGGGACATGAGTTGGACATGGTGGGGGCCTGGTGGAGGGTGCCCTGCACTGCTGGGGGCTGGGGGTGGTGGGAGACATGGGTGGGGGCCTGGTGGAGGGTGCCCCACAGTGCTGGGCGGTGGGGTTGGTGGGAGACATGGGTGGGGGCCTGGTGGAGGGGGCCCCTGGTGGCTGGGGGTGCAGGGGGACATGCGTTGGTGGGCAGTAGTGCAAGTTGACATGTGGGTTGGCTGGGGGGCATGGCCATGGTGGATGGGGTGCCTGCAGGACATGTGCAGGGTAGGCCCCTGTGGGGTGAGCCACCTGCAGGGGCCGTGGAGGGTGTAGAGGGAATACCTGGGAGGACCCACACGTGCAATTCACATGTGGTGCTCCCCGCGCACCCCTGTAATACACGTACCCTGATGGAATCGCGTGTGATACTTTCCGCGCACCCCTGATATGCACGTACCCCGCTCAATCGCGTGTGTTACTTCCCGCGCAACCCCGAAATACACGTACCCCGCTCAATCACGTGTGTGACTTCCCGCGCAACCCCGAAATACACGTACCCCGCTCAATTGCGTGTGTAACTTCCCGCGCACCCCCGAAATACACGTACCCCGCTCAATCGCGTGTGTGACTTCCCGCGCACCCCCGAAATACACGTACCCCGCTCAATCGCGTGTGTAACTTCCCACGCAACCCCGAAATACACATACCCCGCTCAATCGCGTGTGTAACTTCCCGTGCACCCCGAAATACACGTAGCCTGGACATTCGCGTGTGGAACTTCCTGCACACCCCTGTAATACACGTACCCTGATGGAATCGCGTGTGATACTTTCCGCACACCCCTGATATGCACGTACCCCGCTCAATCGCGTCTGTAACTTCCCGCGTACCCCCGAAATACACGTACCCCACTCAATCGCGTGTGTAACTTCCCACGCACCCCCGAAATACACGTACCCCGCTCAATCGCGTGTGTAACTTCCCGCGCACCCCCGAAATACACGTACCCCGCTCAATCGCGTGTGTAACTTCCCGCGCACCCCCGAAATACACGTACCCCGCTCAATCGCATGTGTAACTTCCCGCGCACCCCCGAAATACACATACCCCGCTCAATCGCGAGTGTAACTTCCCGCGCACCCCCGAAATACACGTGCCCCGCTCGCACAGGCCCAATTGCTGTATGTTGCCACTTTTGTAATGTGCAGTGATGCTACCGCCTGCCTTCGTGTGGCGGACGTGTTTCGGCTTGTGCGTGTCTTTGGCTGTGCGTGGCTTTGCCCTATTCGATTCCATGAATAGGTGTGGTTCGAGTGCGTGTGGGCGTTCCGTCTGCTTCCCTGCAGTACATCCCCAGTTACGCCCTTATTTTCGTGCGTTGTTCCCCATTCCGCACGTTACGCCCCGTGTTCCCCCCACTTTCTGGTGTATGCGCCGAGGTTGTGCGCTTTCACTGTGCGCATCGCGCACGCCTTTTGGGATGTTGCAGTGACGTGTGCGCCATACACGGGTTTGGCGCACATCCCGAGGAAAACACGCGCAGGGACTTCCATGAATCGCACGCGTGTGCGTGCGCCTGTTTTTTTGCGCTTGCGCCTGCTTGCACCTGCTTGCACCTGCTTGCGCAAAGATTTTCAGCGCACGTTTGTTCCATGAATCGGCCCCTGAGTGTTGTGCCGGAGCCTAAAAACGGGTTTTACTGGTATTCTGAGCCTTTTGCCAAGGTGACTGAAATCTTGTGGGGACAAACATAATGTACATTGCATAGCCAACCCCCCACCCACACATATTCACTGACATTTCTGCGCAAGCAAAAGCTATCATTTCACGTTGGCTTTAAAACGTAATTTTTCGTATTTTCCTTCACACGTGTGCAAGCCGTATTTCATCTCATGTTTGAAATGCGGTTCTGTAGGTCATGGGATTTTCTTTTCATTTGTTCTTTTGAGTGGGTTTTACATTTACTGTTGATCCATGGACACGGAGCGGTAGGCTCCCTGCACCGGGTTCGTTTGATTTAACACGGGATAAAAAGAAAAAGTCAAGCCATTTTTCACTTGCAATGTTTAGAGCGCTGCTGTTCACATGAAAGGGAAAACAAAAGCTGTGTCGGGTTGCAATGTTGAAATCCTTGCTCCTCATGTGAATTAACAGTAAGACAAGGCATTTTTTTTGATGTAGTGCATAACTTTTTGACAGTCAGATGGAATAAAGCAAACGCAGGGCCGTTCTTCAATGTGGTGCATAACATCTTGTTATTCAGATGAAAGGGAAGCAATGCAGGGCAGTTTTTTGCGTTGCAGTGTTCAAATGCTTGCCACACATGTGCCAGGGAAAGCAACGCAATTTTTCAGGTGACAGGGATTTCTGTTAGGGCCTGTAAATGCACCCCACAACGTACACAGTCTTTATGCCTCAAAATGCGTGTTATCATCCTACGTGGGAGAAAATAAAACCTTTTGGGCAAGGGGATTGCTTAGGGGAACATGCTACGTATAGAACCTATAAGTGTTAGTAACTTTATTGGCTTCTCCTTGTCTGGTGGGAAAACCACGAACTTCCCTCTAACTAAGTATATTACAGAATACAGCAGCATAACAGTAGCGGATTGGCTCCTGCAACATTGTATTCTCATCGTCAAATAGGCACTCATGATAGTTTGGCATACTCTCCCAACGTGGACACTCAGCTCACTAGTAGCACATAAGCAAAACACAACTCAGGCGCAGAGAACAATGTCAGACCACTGCCCATTTGTCCAATTAGTTGTAATGTAGAGGAGCAGTTGGATGCATTTTCCATAATTCCCGCCTCCTCACCACTGTTATACTGTAACAGTACGAAAAGTCCCTATATGGGACTCCATGTGTTATGCATATATTGCATCAAGTGTACGATAGATCATATGCACTCAGACAACCATATCAAATGTACCCTCACACTGCATGTGTGGAAAAATGTCATATGGAAGGATGTCAGCACACACCGTTGGACATTATGGAGCGCTGAGTGAAACCTAATGAGGGTAAAGTGATGTCATAAAGAAGCTATACAAGGACATACTGAAACGATATGAAAATACCGAAGAGAGACAATGTAACTGAAGTGACAAGAGAAACGTGTAAAAAATCAATAAATTAATCATGAATGCAAAAGAAGACAAAGTAACTTGCTGACCAATAAGTGTAAATACACAGTAACGCAAGGTAGATGAGATACATAGAAGGTTGCTATAGATATGACTTGTGTATATGTGTCTTAAAAATGCCATACCATATACAGCGTGACAATGACGTCCATAGTTGGAAAATGGATGCTGTCTCGAGTTAAAATACAATTCAGCTACCTCAGAAACAGATCAGGGTTGCAGAATAAGAAGACGCTGGAACAACAGCTGTGTGCAAAATACAGGAGTCTATGTTGGCTTGGGATCAAGGATGCTATTTTTAAGGAATAGCTGCAAAGCACGAAGAGAGGCAGATGATTAAAGTATATACAAGGTAGAGTGAGCAAGTCTTTAGAGGCCAACAAGAGCAATGACATTCAGTATAATGAAATCAAATAACAGTAAAAAAGAGGCTGAAATGGACACATTCGTGGTCTCTTCACATGACGCAGACATCGAAAACAGGGCTATTCAATAAGCCTCGGATGAAGCTTGTGATGTGCTTACACTCCCTTGAATGTCCCAGAACAGAGAACAGACTACAAGGTCAACTACAGACAGGAAACATTGGCTCATGGCCGGACTGGTGAGAGATGATGGACTAAATGGGAAAGTGGAGTGTAATCTGATGTGATTCAAGCGCCTGGGTTTTGTTTCGCTCACGTGCTGCTAGCCGAGCCAAAAGGCCAAGGTTGGGTGAGAATGCCTACCAATCAGTGGGTGTATGGGGCAACCTGCTATACAATGTGCATAGACCAATCCGCTGCAATTTTGTTGGCTATAATCAGTATTATACGTATTTAGAGGTTGTTTGAGGCGTACCTCACAGATAGAGACAACCAATGAAGTACTAACCCATATACATTCTATAAGTAGACATGTACCTCTAACCAATCCCTCCTGCTGAGAAGTTTTATGGTTTGCCATGTAGGATGAAGTCATAGATGATGCATATTGAGGTATAAGACCTCTGTGTAATCAAGTTTGCGTGTGAGTGTGCAAGCATCCGTCTGATGTCTGCCAGTCCACCCTGGTTTATTAAATTGAGAATAAATTAGTACTTTGCCACATTCTTTGAGTCTGTCCAGTTAATTGGTCTGGGATCTTTATTGGTAACTCCATCTAGCACAGGAGACACTTTAAGGTGCCAGAGCACATGTTGGTAGCAATGCGGATGGTTCAGGTCTAAATCGACCTGGGCCCAGATCCAGATCTTCTGACATTTGGCTGCTCCAGCCATTAGCCAGAAGACTGCAGAGCTTCCTGTGGAGAATTGTGTGCAACAAAACACGTGTAAAAGGATACGACTGGCAGGTCCCCCTTTCACGAAATTCCTGTCTGGACCCTGCAGGTGCCCCGTGGCTCAAAGTCGAACTGGTCGGTTGAGGGAGAGTCGATGATGAGGGACTCGAGCTGAGCCATGGACGTAAGTAGAACATTGAAAGTGCCTGTGTTATAAATAATATATATATACATATATATATATATATGCGCAAACACTGCTGTGTTGGGTCAAGAAAGTAGCGTAATAAACAGCAACAACTACTCCACACAGCTACAAAAAGTGCAAGCACTCAATCCCAGAACTAGTGCTAAAACATAACTTTTATTTAAGATAAAACATCTTTTAAAATAATAAAAGTCAGCATGGACTTACAGAACTGGTTACAAGAGTCAAAGCCACTGTAGTAGTGCCACTGTAGTAGTGCCACGCATTCCATCCCTTCACGGGGACTTCATCAGGCTAGTTTTGCAGCCTATGGTTCACGGGCTGTTTTAACTTGCACACACAGGAAACAGAATTCAAAATCATTCCGGTCATGTGGCCTGTAGGTATGTATCTCCAATCAAGTAAAATAGATCCGCCATTTTGAGCTAGTCACACAAATATGCTTTAGGCTCAAAATCAGTCGAAGGACAAAAAAGAGAGTCCCAATTCCAGAACCTCTTGTTCTCCAGCTATTAAGATTCTGTCTGAGATGTTAAAGACTCACTTTTAGTTCTGTGCCTGTGTTGCTCTTCCTCTGGTCTTCTGTCCTCTCCCAGAACGTGTAGTCCGATTCATCATATTCGGATCTGCCACATTCCCGCCCCCCCCTCCGGGTTTTCTTGTTGATCCTCTTCCTCCACCTGGTGGTCGACCCCTTGGTTTTCTGTCATTTCTGTTTTCTAGATGGAGCCATTTGAACTCCTCTAAAAAATGTAACCTGCCTGGTCTTAAATCTGGATCTGAAGATTCAACTTCTGAGGATGAAGACTCCAACACTACATTGGTACTTGGGACTGCCGTTTTCTTATTGGGCAACAGTTGTTCATTTATGGGTTCTTCATATGTGCGTGCAAAAGTATCAATTCTACATTGCTTTTTGTCCCTAAGGAATTTTTGTTGTTTTTTAATTCTAATTTCTCCCTCAAACCTTTCTAGGTTTTCGTCCATTCAAGCTACTTTTCTTTGGCATTCATCCGAATCTTTGGAGCTGAAAAGAATTTTCTATTTCTCAAATAAGATTTTCTCTATCTTTTTTTTCGCAAAGATGACGAGTGATTGAATGATCCCAAATGAACAAGTACTTGTTGGTTGGTCCACTCCTCTATTAGTTCTGGGTCCATGTCTTCGTATGTGGGAATGGTGAAGATCCTAAGGCTCTGGGGATGTTTTTTTTTCCTCAAGATACATCATCAAAGTCATTGCTTCCCACCACTTACTGATTTCTTTTTTCTTTAATCTTTCTAATTTGTCCATTCTTTGCATTATGGTGAGTGCCTCTGAACTCATCGTGTCTTGTGTAACTCTGGTTCCACTGTACAACTTGAATAGAACTTTAGCTGCTGCATATCTCTTGGCTTCGATCTGTTCTGCCATGCTGACTTCACTAAGTAACTCTTCTGCTCTTATGCTCGAGTTAGAGTACTTAGGATTGCTCTTGTATTGAGACTGAAGAATTAACTCAAGTCTAAATAACCCCCCGGTGCTGGTATCAATTTAACTCCAACTACGGGTTCTGGGATCCCTTCTTACAGGCAACCGACCACTGAGTTATCAGGAAAGGAAGGTGCCTTGAAGGCGCTAACCGAGTGTAAATGAGTCCCAAAATTGGTAGCTCGTTCGGTTTCCCCACCTTAAGTGGTTCAACATACTCTGCATATTCTATTAAACTCAAATGAGTTGGATATCCGCGAGAGAGACAGCAACCGCATATATAATTACTGCAGTCCAATGTCCCCTTAAAGTGGTGCTCAGTCTACTATAGCCCCAGGGTGCTTGTATAGGTTAAGGGAAACCATACACTTGTGCAAACACTGCTGTATTGGATGAAGAAAGTATCTCAATAAACAGCACCAACTACTCCACACAGTGTCATTCGTCTGGGTACCGGGAGGCTCTGGAGTAGGTATAGATGGGGCGGCCATTACTAGTTCCATCACGTTCTTGCTAAACGCTCTGGTGGCGGTCTAGTCTTTCTCTTTCACAATGGTGGCTTGGAGGTTCTTATTCCGTTTCCTCCCAGCATTCTTTGCGTTGCAACCTCACAGCATACTCCTTGTGCTTTCTTGGTTTGCCAGAGCTCCGAGTGTTTCGTTTTCCTTTTTGTAAAAAGGTCGTGAAAGCCTCAACTGACACACGCTTCATGGGTCGGATGACTGAGAAGGTAGATGGCAGTGCTGGAGTTGGCTTGGCCAGAGAGGGAGAGATGGGAGGAAATGAGAAAGTGATCACTCCAAGAGAGAGGAGTGGTGAGAGGGATAGAGAGGGGGAGGTCTGAGGAGATCAGAACATCCAGAGTGTGCCCTGCAGAGTGAGTCAGGCTAGAGGAGAGAATAGAGAGTGATAGAGAATCGCAGAGGTCGTGAAAGAGTCAAGAGGAGGGACAGGAAGCATCCAGTTGGATGTTGAAGTCTCCAAGAAGGAGGAGTTGAGTGGTCGAGGCCAGGAGGGAGGAGGAGAGGTCTGCCCACTCAGAGAGGAAGGAGGTGATCTGACCAGGTGGCCGATAGATAGTAGCCACTGTAAGAGAGTGGCCACGAGAGAGAGAGAGAGAGCCTGCAGACAAGGCATTCAAAGGAGGAGTAGGCATGCATAGGAATGACAGAGGCCGGAATACACTCTGGGAAGATCAAGGCTAAACCCCTTATGGAATTGTTGGATCTGGGCGCGGAGAGGATCTTGTAGCCACCAGGGAGGACAGTGTCAAAGCTCGTGGCAGAGCTTACCGTGAACCATGTCTCAGTGAGACCAAGAACATCAAGGTCAAGTTCTTCCAGGAGGCAGCAGATATCAGAGGAGTGTTTGACAGCTGAGCGAGAGTTGTGAGTGGCAATATGGAGAAGGTTGCCAACCTTCAAAGACTTGCGAGGAGAGGTACAAATCAGAGGTATGCCCTGCAGAGGTGTGGAAGGAGCCAGGGGTGGGGCAGAAGAGGAAGGAGAAGAGTGCAAGGTAGCCAAGGAGGAGGCAGAGGGGGGAGGCAAGAAAGCCAAGGAATGGAGAGAAGGGACAGAAGGGGTAGAAAGGAAATTGATGAGGCGCAGGAAAAGTCTATCAAAGAGGAGAAGGTTGGCCTGAGGGCCTTGGACCAAGACAGCGCCATTTAGGTAAACATTAATGATGACCTTAGAGGAGTGGAAGGGGGCCAAGAGGGCTTCCCACAGTGTGCCACCATTAATGGGAGAGGAAGAGAAAGGAGCGAGCACAAGACCATATGAAGAGTCGGGGAGGGGACGCGAGGGGACGACAAAGAGGATGTTGGTGAGGGTATGTCTGGAGGAAGCACTGGTGTAGGTGTCAGCAACAAGGAGGCCTAGGTTGGCGACCAGGATATCCTTTATGAACTTATTCCTACCAGACTTAGAGGGGAGGATAGTTGAGAGAGAGAAGCAGTTTGAAAAGATAGGAGTAACAGAGAGCACCATAGAGTAGGTGGGGGAAGAGGGGAGATGAAGAGGGGTTGAGGGGAAAAGTAGGGTGGGACACTAGGGGAGAACACACAGAGGGGTGCAAGCGGACGAGACGGAAGGGGAAAGCGGTGGGATGGAGGGAGGGGCAACAAACAAGGAAGCTACCAGGACAAAGGGAGGGGGGAGCGGGCACACACATGCTGTGGCGCGAGAATTAAACTTTTACAAATGCACAACTTACTGTGCCACCAAGCACCTGTCCTCACCCCAGCACTGGAAAAGTTGGCGTTGCCTGATGATGGCGAGGATGGCCTGTGGGGACAGAGGGAGTAAACACATGTTGGTGCATGCTTGCCTGCTGTCTGGGCAGGGGTTCGGGCCCTGGGTCCCCCTGGTCTGAACAGTTCCAAGCAGGAATTGCCCTTTTCATAGTCTGTCCTTCACTTTGGATGCCTGGGCGAGAAACACCCTTGAGCTAAGAGTTAAGAACAGAAAGGAAGAGGCAGGGCTAAGAAGGTGGGTGGTGCTTAGGCCAGGTGACCTAGATCCACTTGCACCTGCTCCCAATCTGCAAACACAAAGAAGCTGGAGGGCTGCTTAAGTAGGGAAAAAGAGCGGCAACCAGGAAGGCACCAGGTGGGTCGGGCTTAGGCCAGGTGGCCTAGATACACTCGCACCTGCTCCCCATCTGCAAAGGCAAAGAGGCTGTAGGAAAAAGAGTGGCAACCAGGAAGGCACCAGGTGGGCGGGGCTTAGGCAAGGTGACTAGATCCACTTGCACCTGCTCCACATCTGCAAAGGCAAAGAGGCTGGACAGCTGCTTAAGAGCGGCAACCAGGTAGGCACCAGGTGGGCAAGGCTTAGGCCAGGTGACCTAGATCCACTTGCACCTGCTCCCCATCTGCAAAGGCAAAGAGGCTGGAGGGCTGATTAAGTAGGGAAAAAGAGCAGCAACCAGGAATGCACCAGGTAGGCGGGGCTTAGGCCAGGTGACCTAGATCCATTTGCACCTGCTCCCCATCAGCAAAGGCAAAGAGGTTGGAGGGCTGCTTAAGTTGAGCGGCAACCAGGAAGCCACCAGGTGGGTGGGGTTTAGGCCAGGTGACCTAGGTCCACTTGCACCTGCTCCCCATCTGCAAAGGCAAAGAGGCTGGAGGGCTGCTTAAGTAGGGAAAAGGAGCAGCAAACAGGAAGGCACCAGATCAGAAAGTGTACTAGTGACTAATGTCGATTCAGAGTCTGTTATGACATCATAGCCCAGATTGAAATCACCCATAATCAATATTTTTGATTTAGGTTAAGGCTTACTGTGATTGGGTCACTGAGATTAAGTAAAAAGTCTGGCATGCTCTGAGGTGGTCTGTAAATGAGAAAGATGTTTACCGTCTCATTTGGGTTCAGATATTACTTGGCCGTTAATAGTTCGCAGTCTGCTAAGCAAATGTTATCAAGAAGATGAAGAAATAGAGCGAACGAGGAGACAGCGAAGTTCGGATACTACTCTTATTTGAAAAGAACAAATGAGGCCGAGCCCTGAAATACCATGGGATAGAATGGAACAGATTCTCCCGATAAAGGAAGCAATGCCAGCAGTATCTAGAGTAGTGCTGGAAGAAAAAAGATTTGAAGTGGAGAGCATCGGAGAAAGGATTGATAAAGTCTAGCAACAGTAAAGACGAGATAGCGAGTTTGAGGCTTGAGAGAACAATGATCGATCCCCAGTACCTCAATCAAGAAGTCAGGAGGGAAACCTGTTCAGTGATGAATGTCAGGCATTGTCTTTGAGCAGACTGAACTTAGACAAGGGTGAGGGGGATGAAAGTCACACTAGGTGGGGCCTAGACATGTCAGACGAGGAAAGCAAGTCCGGTTTTGGGGTGGAAGGAGGGAGCGCGTGCACCCCTAAAGGAAGCTCACAAATGGATAAGGAAGTGAGATGGTCAGATCTTGAACAGCGTAAAGATAGAACGCCAGATCCCATAGCATATCCTAAGCATCCCTGAGGATGATCATATAGTGAGAAAGGAGAGTCTTGACCATATGTAAGTAGGTTAAGATCATTGCTGTCAAGGAGACAGAAAGGGATGATTATCCCTGCCATGGATAAGCTATAGTGGGATCCCCTTTTTAGAGAAGGGGGGAGCAAGACCGCAATACATTCCATGGCAACAGATGGACAAGGATAACTTAATGTGTAATCCCCCTGCCAAGGAATGGAGAGAAGGGACAGAAGGGGTAGAAAGGAAATTGATGAGGCGCAGGAAAAGTCTATCAAAGAGGAGAAGGTTGGCCTGAGGGCCTTGGACCAAGACAGCGCAATTTAGGTAAACATTAATGATGACCTTAGAGGAGTGGAAGGGGGCCAAGAGGGCTTCCCACAGTGTGCCACCATTAATGGGAGAGGAAGAGAAAGGAGCGAGCACAAGGCCATATGAAGAGTCGGGGAGGGGATGCGAGGGGACGACAAAGAGGATGTTGGTGAGGGTATGTCTGGACGAAGCACTGGTGTAGGTGTCAGCAACAAGGAGGCCATTTTGGCGACCAGGATATCCTTTATGAACTTATTCCTACCAGACTTAGAGAGGAGGATAGTTGAGAGAGAGAAGCAGTTTGAAAAGATAGGAGTAACAGAGAGCACCATAGAGTAGGTGGGGGAAGAGGGGAGATGAAGAGGGGTTGAGGGGAAAAGTAGGGTGGGACACTAGGGGAGAACACCATAAAGTGTGCGACTTTGGGGGCTGGGAAATGGATACACGAAATAGAGAAAGTGACAGGAGGAAATACGCTGGCTATAGGGGACATAAAAGGTCTCCAGGCAGCCATTCTTGGAGAAAGGGCTGATGACATATGGAGGAGAGCTGGATATGCAAGTGTGACTGCACAAAACACAGCGCATGATGGAGCGCCATTTAATGATTGTAGAGCAGATGTCTGGAGGGCTATCAGGGAACAGTGTCTTGACACATAAGATATGGGTGCAATTATGACAGAAAAAATGAAAGAAGATGAGGACCCTATTGCTTGCATTCAGGATATTCAGGAGAAATGGCAGCTTGAAACTCGCGAGCCATAGGAAACGACAGTGGCATTATTTTACCAAATTTTATGTCAGTGGTTGCCTCTATTCTGGAAAGGAGTGCACGTGTGTAGAATGAATCATCCTTTGTTAAGGTGCAAAGAAAGAACACCAAGAGTTCAAAGTTTAATTCATTTTGAGCATTTAAAACCTGCAAAATGGACCAAATTGTGGTCTCCTGTCAAGTGAGCCAAGGATGAAAATAGAGTTCAAACCTGGAGTCCCAGAACACGATAGTGAGTGCTCTCACTCCCATGTATCCTAAAGACAAGGATACTTTGCATGGCCAAGTGCAAAGCCAATCCTCATGGCAGAAGGCATGGGCGATGAGAGATGCTGGGCTAATTGGGTGAGGAGGTAGTGTCATGCCCTATCTCCTTGCACCTGGGTCTGAGCTTACATCCTGCTAAGTGAACCGAATGTTCCAGACCTGGCACAAGCGTGCCAGCCAATTGTAGTGGGCCATATAACGAAGGACCTCATAGTTTAAAGGACCTCATAGCTTGAAAACCAATGAAAAACTGTGTATGTAATGTTTCTGAAGATTACATGTTTTAGAGGTAGGCATATATTGTCCATCTGATAGTGGGCAGCCAATCACAATCCTAGTTCGTATAGAAAGTATATTTATATGTTCCCCTTAAGCCAATACCGACACTTGGTAGGTTTTTTATTATTGCCTCGTAGTATGATGTCACCTCTGACATATTTTTGAAATAAAAGCAATGATTTGTGTGAAGATCGCTGAGAGAACCTGAGCGTACATCCATTGATGTTCGTCGTAAATGCGCTGTTTTAGATAATTGCTAATAAAACAGTACTTTGCCATCTACCCGAGTTGGTTCAGTGATTTGGATTTGGAGTTATTCCGTGTGATCGCATCCATTACATATGCAGATTACTAAAGGGCCCTAAGCTCAATAGGATTTCAGACACAGAACATTTTGCTTTGGACATCTTGACAGGACAGAC
Organism: Ambystoma mexicanum; assembly: GCA_002915635.3. NCBI lineage: Eukaryota > Metazoa > Chordata > Amphibia > Caudata > Ambystomatidae > Ambystoma > Ambystoma mexicanum. Next base: position 909,667,169 of record CM030321.1, read on the forward strand.
CCTTGGTTTCAGGATGAAGTAGGGAAATGCCTCGTAGAGTAGGGACAGTACGTCATCTTCCAACCCCTTCTTTTGAATAACAGTTTTTGATCACAATCATGAGTTCTCTGTGTCCATGTCTCATTCCTTGCTCCTCATACCACCCATTCAGATATCTTGTCAATAGGATGTAAAGTCTAGTCACAATGTTGTCCTTTTGAAGGCAGGCACTGACAGGGATAGTCCTGGAGATGATTGGGCATGGTCCCAGAAGCTCTTAATCCATGCCCCTCTCATGGAAGGATCATACAACTGGGTTTTTAGCCCCAATTCCAACTTTGGGGTCACCTCTAGGAATTTGCGGGGCTATCTTCATCTTTTAAATGACACTAGTGTCTGCCAGAAGTGAATGGCCTTTGATGTTATCATTCTACAAGAAACCTTTATGAGTTATAACATTACTTTGGATTGCTACTTTACAGTGACCCAAAAAGCACTTAGTAGTGATTCTGGTAGACCTCAGGTGGTTTAATAGTTACTGTAAACTCAAGTTGGGCTCTAGAGTTCATTTTTGACAACTCCACTCGTGGATTGTTAGCTATTCACGTAACCACTAAGGAGCCAATGGTTGATCTACTGTTAGTTAATGTTTATTCGAACGCCGCAGCGTATCCATTGAGTAAATTCATTTTGAATCTATAAAATATATTATGTAAATGGAGTAAGGAATTCCTTAACACATTCATCATAATAGCAGGGGATTTAAATTCAAATTGTTGGATCATGAATTGACTCTAACCTCGCAAAGCTCTGACATGAACCACAACAGCCAATATAAGATGTGAGCACAATGGCTATGTTTACTGAATTAATGGAGCCTACACCGTTTGAATGGCAACACTAAGTGTGACAGTGTAGGAAGCCACACTTGGCAGTGGGGTCACTATTATGTCAATTGATTGCAGGCAGAGACTAATTGAGAGCTTCAAACACCTTTATTTTAAATAGGTTAAATCTCAAAGGAAATGCCCCCCAGCCAGGGGCAACTCAACCGTCCTCCTCTCTTTCATCAATCCATCTCCCTTAGCACTCCAGAACCTAGAATGCTGAACAGTGACCAGCAACCAGGTTCCAAAGTAACCAAGGCTTGTAAGATGCACAGTCATTAAACTATATACAAAGGGAAGAATATAATATACAATAAGGTGCAATGTAAATACAATGTTAATGTAATACTTATCCTAACACCTCCTCTCCTTAATCATAAAAAGATTCAAATAACATATTAATATATCATTCACTCATCCTCTCCCACTTACACTCACACACTTCTCCTTGAAAGACCTGAGAAGAGCCACTCTCTCTCTGTTCCAAATGCTACCACCTTTAACTACAACTCAAGAACCTAGGTCCTTCACAACCTGTTTGGGCTCAGAGAATAATGAGGCCCCTTTTCGCACTTTAGTGGCAAGTTTCACTTTGATCCAGTCACCCTCATTGACTTTGGGGGTCATTACGAGTTTGGAGGTAGCCATGGCGCTATTAGCGACACGGCTGCCTCCAAACCCGGGTCTGGGTCCGGTGTCTCTGAATGGGGACTTACAGGGTCATTCCAACCTTGGAGGACTTGATAAGTCTCCATTCAGAAAACCATTCCCCATTCCCATTTGAGCCCCCATAGGGCTCAATGGGAATGGGGAAGGAGCAAATAACGGGCCCGCTAAGAGCGGGCCCGTTATTTGCTCCATGGTCCCTTGACAGGTCCTGCTAAGAACGGCTGGTCAGACCAGCCGTTCCTGGTGGGACCCGCTAAGGGACCTCAGAATATGGCGGTAGGGGGTTAACAGCACCGGCATCCTTACCGGTGCCGTTTAACCCCCTACCGCAATACTCGGAATGAGGCCCTTTGAATTCTCTACGGCAATTCTTTTGATCATATCGCTCTTTAGCTTTGGCCCCAGACTCAAGTATTTTCCCTCTCATATTCTCCAGGTCCACCCCGACTAGCTTGGATCTACCCATCCAGCCAGGACATATGTGAGAATTGGGTCTTCTTCCTCGCAACACTTCAAACTGGGATATACCTGTCACACTGCGGGGAGCTAACCTGTACTGGAACGTTCTTTCCATCACTGTCCTTATCCAATCGCCACCAGTGGCAACAGCAATCCTAATGGCCTCCATTAGAGTTTTGTTAAAGCGTTCTACACAACCATTGCTCTGGGAATGGTATAAGGATGTGTTAACCTGTTCTATTCCATGTTTGCTCAAAAAATCTCTAAATCCCTTAGACACAAGTTGCGAGCCATTGTCAGATTAACATTTTCTAGGAAATCCTTCCCTCCAAAAATAACTGTTCCATACATTTTACAATGCTGTTGCTGGAAATGTCTTTTAATACACAAACTTCAGGCCACTTCGACAATAAATCCATAACTACCAACAAGTAGTTGTCTCTCCCACCTCCAATGTTGAATGGACCCAACAGGTCTAAAGCAATTTCATCCCATGGTACTCGAGGACATTCTCTCACTACCATCGGTGCCTTCTGAACTTTGAGTCCTTTATTGCCTTCAACACATTCCATGCAATCTTTGACTTGTTCTTCTGTATCTTTTTCCACTCCCGGCCACCAAAACTCTGACCTCACCAACCCCTTTGTTCTTGCACGACCTAAGTGTCCAACATGAGCCAAATCTACTATCAATTTTCTAATTTTAGATGGTACAACCATCTGATGTGCCCTATGCAGATAGCCATTCTGAACCCATAGTTCTTCCTTCACTTTGGCAAAGCCACACATATCACCACTGTTTTTCTTTATTTTTCCATCCATCACCAATGCCAAAATCTTTTGGTAAACTGCATCTTCATAACAAGCAGTATCCCAATAATTCATTTTTAATGTCTCATGAACTTGAAATATCTCTACACTTTCCTCAGAACACAGAGAATTCTCACTAGTTTGAATTTCTTTCTGCAATGATCTAGATATCTGCCACCACATTAGTTACACCACTAACATGAAGCATTGTAAATTATAAACCTTGCAATGCAGTTACACACTTAGCCTTGATACTCCTTCCAAACCACCTTTGGTAAAAATCCCAACTAGTGGTTTATAGTCTTATGGTCTATGCAAATCATAAACTCTCTGCCCCACAGAAATCTTTTAAATTTTTCAACGCCCCAGATACATGCTAGGGCTTCCTTTTCTACAACAGAATATCTACATTCTGGTCCTTTCAGTGATCTAGATAAAAATGCTACCGTATATAATCCAATATGATCCTCCTGCATGAGTACAGCACCAATGCCATAGTCGCTGGCATCCACCAAAAGGTAATCTTTTCTAGGTAAGGGAAATCTGTCCGCTACCACCATACTATTTAAGTGCCTGAGGTCAATACATAATCTCAAAGACCCATTGGTTTTCTTGACCACCACTATGGGGCTAACCCACTCTGACGCTTCTATCTTTTCAATCACTCCATCCTTTTCCATTCTCTTCAATTCTTTCTCTACATCTTCTCTGAGAGCTAGGGGAATGGTACGCAATTTTGTGATCTTGGGAATAGCACCCCTTTTTAATCAAATTTTATGCACAAACTCCTTCAAACAGCCCAACTTGTTAGTGGTGGTATCAAAATGTACATCAGTGGTGCCCTCACTCTTCACTGATCGTACTTGCTCTGGATGACTCGCCCCAAGCCTTATTTTTAATTCTGCTTGATCGCTCCATGAAAGTAGCTCTCCCCCTCTATTGGTAGCATATATGATCCCTGTAGATATCCTGTCTTTAAATTGTAGTTCACCTTCAAAACTTCCTATAATCTCTATATCAACATCTCCATATGCGTTTGTTCTGACAGAATTTTCCCAGAGCGTGCAACAATCAAACTTCTCCTTCCACACTTGTACCCTTATCAATGTGTAATCTGCCCCACTATCTATAAGCATTGATACAGGAACTCCTCGAATCAACACAATGGCATAAGGCTTTTTCCTTTTTACCTTGCCATCAATAGCATTCACTGAAAACACTACTTCCCTACCATTTTCACTGTAGGATTCATCCTCATAATCCGCACTGACCTCATGTTCTTGACTTAGACTAAAATTAAAATGTTTACAACACCGGGCAATATGTCCTCTCATACCACAGTCATTGCATATAACATGTATTGCAAAACACTCTTTGTCAGATGCTAAGTGTGGTAAGCGTCCGCATCTATAACACCTACTTCTTGGAGGATCCCTGGATGGTCCAGCCTCTCTGAAATCTCTAAAAGCATTTGTCCCCTTAGACATCCCTCTGGTATCCTTTACTGGTAGCCATTGCCGACCCCAACCTCTACAAGCAGCAGGCTTATTTTCCTGACAATCTTCAAATCTTTTCCCAATATACATTGAACGCCACAGGGGCTTGGCAGTTAAGTGCAGGTTTGCTCAATACTTTCTCCACTCTTTTGACTCCTTGTTGCAAATGTATACCTCTCCAGTATAATGTTCTCTTCAATGCGGTAATGATTATCTAATGTTGCCAATGTTCCCTCATAAGGGCATCTATCTGGATTGTCTATGGGTTCTGGTAATTTCTTTAACACTTACTGCCCTGCAGTCCCCAAACAATGGAATAATAAGGCTTCCTTGCGCTCATTAGAGATGGCTGCCTGAATGCTGTGCTCCTACACCTGGGCTGATTTCCCAACTGCCTTACTATGGCTGAACCAGTCTCACCAGATACTAAACAACCTGCGAAGAGACAGAAAGGGGATGGTGAGAAGACTTCTGATGAGAGGGATGATAAAATCCTGGACATGCTTACTAAACTGACTTTGGAAGTGAATGAGATCAAGGACAAGATGACTAGAGCAGAGGAGAGGTACTTTGAATTAACTTCAAACTTCAACAGAGTTGAATCTCATTTGAATGTTATGGATTGCACTGTGGAGAAGATGGAAAGCCAGATAAAGGACCTACAAACAAGAAATGAAAGACTGTTTTTGAAACTCTCTGAACAGGAAAAATGTTCAAGGCGGAATAATGTGAGGGTGGCTGGCCTTCCTGAAGAATTTAAGAGAGGTAAACCCATGGAATTTATTGAAAAAATGCTGATCTCTATACTCAAACTGGACCTCAAGATACATCTGCAGTTGGAGAGGGCACATCGAAGTTTGGGGCCAAAACCACTTCAGGGGCAGCGATCCATACATTTTGTGGTTAAGTTTCTGCGCTTCCCAATTAAAGAAATGGTGCTGAGAAAGGCTCAGGAACTACATGATTTATCTTGGAATGGCCACAAAGTGATGATATTTGGAGACCTAAGCTGGGATGTTCTAGATAAAAGAAGAGAGTCCAAGGCTGCTAAGGAAAAGGCTAAACTGAAAAACCTTAGATACTATATGGTGTACCCAGCCATCTTCCGCGTGATTAAGGATGGCAGACTTTTCTCTTTTAGTGATAGTAAGGGGGCTGAGGCCTTCTTAAGTGACCTGGAAAGTGCTGAAGACAGGGGGGCCTGGAGCAGCCTATGGAGGCTACTGCATCGACATCTACATCTACTACACAGAGACTGCTGTCTTCAAAGAAGAAAAGATAGTTTTACTTGTCAGTGGAATTGGAGTTACACGGGTGAATTGACAGTCATTTCATGGATTGCTACAAGTTGTTTTACTTTTCTTTTATTCCTTTTCATCCAATTGAACTACATAATTACTTCGATTTGTTTTTCTTTATTGGAAAGTAACGGATGTTGAAATCCGTTGCTGCTGTTGTTGTTGTATTCATTCAAGTCAGTGCTCGTGTGCAATTAGAGGAAAGGCCATGGTGTTTCATCATTACCTCGCGTCACGTCGTGGAGGACGTGATTAATGGAGTCGGATTCAGAAGAAAGAAAGAACCCCGGCGTACTACGGAGCCGCTTTGTTTCCGTGCAGAATGATTCGTTCTGCTGGGATCGGACGGAAGGTGGGGCCTCCTCTCCTGATGTCATTGCATTAGTATACCGTTCGGTTGGCTCCGGGTATCCTATGAGGTCCCCCCCCTCCTGCTTTCTGCTTCCGGGTGCTTCACTTCAATGGATTCTGCATTTGTTTTTTTTTTGTTTTTTTTTTTGTTTTTTCCCAGATCCTGTGTCGGTGCATTAGTCTGTTTGTGCTATGGTGGGCTACACTGCTCAGCACCCCGCTGACTGGTGTAGGAGACGTGCTTGCCTTGTGCATGGGGCACTGGATAACGTTCCTACGGTTCCAAAGAGACATGGTAGCTTGACCGCAAGAAGCGCACTGTGCACTTTCCCATCCCATTTTTGGTGGACTGTCATGATATTAGCATCTTTTGATACGCCGCGTATGTCACCCCACTTTACGATTGTATGCAAGACAAGGAGGGATTGGTTCCTGTTCGTATTGTCGGGACGGCATGATGGACTACGATGTGGGTGACTTTATTACTAACGCCTTTTTCAGGATGCCTCGCATATGTACTCAATGGCCCTCATTACAAGTCAGGCGGTGGACCATGGTGCTATTAGCACCATGGTCCATGCCGGATTCCGCCATGGTGGATGGCGGAATTACCGCCCCATTCCAAGGTGAGTGGGGCGGTAATTCCCCATTCACCATTTGCCCTTCCCCATTCCCATTTTTGCCCCATAGGGCATAATGGGGATGGGGAAGGCGCTAATTACGGCACCGTAAATTACGGTGCCGTAATTAGCACCAAGGTCGCTTAGCGCCTTGGACTTTAACGCCTGCAAAAAGCAGGCGTTAAAGTGTGAATCAGGCGTTAAGGGTTAACGACGCTGACGGCGCCGTTAAACCCTTAACGCCTGACTTGTAATGAGGGCTAATGTATGTAAAAAGCAAATGGTTGTTATCCCAAGACATGTTTTCAATGCATGCAATGGCATATGGGGAGATGCATGATGTCGGCCCCATGCAATTCAAGCACCTGGATTTTTAAGAAGTGCTTTTGAAATGTAATGTCGCTTTCCGGCTACTGGCTCATGGGGCTTTCTTGTAGTGCTCCTGCGGCTCTCTCTGGATTCTGTCAGTGCACATTTGGTAGTGGCAGATCTGCTGTTTAATGCCTCATTGTTATTCACAGCCAGTCCCTACTTCCTTCATTCCAATACCCTTTCTGTTGCCTTCCTTTCTTTTTATTGTTGCATTAGCTGCTGATTCTGCAACCTCAATTTGTTTATGCTATTGGACCTATGGGGTCTACATATGGAATCGATTAGTCTTGGTTTGTATTGTGGGGGGAGTTGGGAATTCTTCAGAAGAGCACTGAGGGCATGTGAATACTGATGATATTTTAGGGGCTTCTGATTCCGACTGGGTGTACGTTTGCTCTAGTGGCTATGCAGGCACTATGCCTTGATGATCTGCGGCTGGGAGGGGACTCAGAGTGGTTCTATTTATGTGCGTGGCCCAGCTTGCCTGCCATGTTTGCTCTTGATATACATCTTGTTGGGACATGGGAACTGCATGGAGGGTTTGGTATTCCCGGGACATTGAGTATGATGGGTGCAGATGGGTACATTGTGTTCCGGATTGTATTGCTTTGACTGTGCATTGGAAACTGGAGCATACATTTGGTTTTTATGATTTGAGAAGTTTCATTGGTTGACATGATGTACCACTACTTGATTTTTTCATAATTGTGGGCGTATATTTGTGGTGTGGTGAGCGGAAATCGGTCTTTCTCCCCTCTCCATTACCTTCCGTCTGTTGTTATGCTTTGGGGCTATTTTCGCTTTCAAAAAAAAAAAGGGAAGAAAGGAGAAAATAAAATGCAACTTGCTTTGCCTGGTTTTCTGTTCTTGGTTGTGATATGGGTGTGGATTCTGTAGGCATTTGTACGTGGTTGGGGCTGAATTGTGCTGGCATTGTAGAGTCGGGAGGGGTACTGAATGCATGGAGGGATGAGGGGTGGGTGTCTGGGGGAATTTTGGCACTGTATAGATGTATGGATGCATGAATGGATGTGACATATTTAATTTTAGGGATTGCACTTGGAGTTTGGTTTTTGCCTTTGGTTTCGTTGTCGGACTGTTGCATGGTTAACGAAATGATGTGTGCCAAATTTAGGAGGGTAACGTTGCTTTATATGCATTTTGGCTTCATCTTTAATGTCCTCTAGATGGGTCTGGGGTCTAGGTGGAATAAGGCGGTGTGTGGGTGGATGGTTCAGGTTCTTATGCTGATATGAATATTGTTGTAGGTGGTTGGGAAGGGTTACTGTTATTTATTATTGCTGCATAATGATTTGGACGTCGGTTCTGGGTCAATTGCAGTTCGCAAATGTCTTTTTTCTTTTTGTAAATACCGGCACTCAACATCACCCTGCAGTTTTGCAGAGTATGCTGTTGGATTTCATATCTGTTATTTTATGGTTTCTGTGTGTTTGTGTTTTTATGTGTTGTCTTGTGGTGTTTACTCGACTCAGTCCTATCGCCTACCCTCCTTTATCCTTTGGCGTGTATACTTTGGGATCAGTATGATGGTTTCCGATTGGATTACTTGTGTTAATGGATGATCTGAGGATATGTTCCTGGAATGTCAAAGGCCTTAACATTCCGAGGAAAAGAAAAGAAGTTTTGCACAGGCTGAGGAGGGAAAGGGTTGACATTGCACTTATTCAGGAAACTCATTTGCTGAATGATTCAACTCATCTATTGAAAAATAAATGGTATGCTAAGTCCTTTCACAATTGCCACGGTTCCAAGTCGAGGGGAGTAGGTGTGCTCCTACGGAAAGGCTTAATGCTTCAGATAGAAAAGGTGGTAATGGATGAGAACGGGAGGGTTCTTCTTCTTCTAGGTGTTAAGTATGACGATAGATTGATAACGATAGGCTCTATTTATGGTCCATGCACTAGAGGTGGTCCTTTCTTTGGTAAGCTGTCGTTGCTTTTGAGGGAGATGGGAGGGGATTATATGATATTAGGGGGTGATTTCAACTGTGTGATGGACGGGAAGATGGACCGTTCGGCCCACTGTAGCTTCTCTGTCGAAAGCGCAAGTAGATCCTTTAGGGATTTTGTGGATAGCTTGGATTTAATTGATGCTTGAAGGTTTGTTAATCCGGATGTGAAGGAGTTCTCATTTTACTCGCCAGTGCATGACTCTCATTCAAGAATTGATTATTTTTTAGTTTCTGATAGGTTGGCGAACATGTTGCAGGATGTATCTATTAAGGAGAGGAGTATTTCGGATCACTCGTTGATGTTGATGCAGTTGAATATAGGACATGAGAGAACAGAGTTCTCCAGGTGGCGACTCAAAACTTATATTTTAAAAGAACATGGGGTGGCTGAATCTCTGGAGGATTTTACGAGGAACTTTTTTGACATTAATGTTGGCTCGGCTTCTGATGTCATGGTTTGGGAAAGTTATAAGGCGACCGTGCGAGGGGAATTGATGAATGTTACGTCCTGAGCTAGGAAGGAAGGTATGCTTGAACTTCGGAAATTGGAAGGAGATTTGGAGGTGGCACAAATGAATTTTGCAGTTTCTAAGAGTATGGATGAAAGGAGGGAGGTTGGGAGGCTCAAGGAACTGCTCAATCAAAGAATGGATATGCAATATGAAAAGGGCATGTTCTTGATGAAACAGAAGTTCTGGGAGCAAGGTGACAAAAATGGGAAACATCTGGTGAATAGGTTGCAGGGCCTAACAGATAACTCTTTTGTTCAGAAACTGGTAGATAATGATGGTAATCATATTATCAAAAAAGGTGAGATTTGTGAAGGTTTCAGGAAATGTTATGATGCATTATATCGCAAGGATCAATTCCCGTCTCAGGCTGACATGGACTCCTTTTTTGATAGTCCTATTGCAGAGGAGGAACTATTGGTGACGATTAATCAACTTAATGAGGGTAAATCACCTGGATTAGACGGTCTCCCGGTAGAATTTTACCGGACACTGAGTGGTGTGCTAATACAATTTCTGTGCACCTTATATAATGGCTTCATGGAAATGGGATAATTTGCTCCACTATGAAAGAGGCTTATGTGGTCGTCCTTCCAAAACCAGGTAAAGATGCCAAACAGTGTGGGGAATTATAGGCTGGCTTCTCTTCTGAACGCGGACCTCAAGATTTTCACTAGAATATTAACAAATAGACTGGATGGGTGCATTGGTAATTTGATTGGTAGTTCACAGGTTGGATTTATAAGGGGTAGATATGGCTACGACCATATTAGGACGTTGATTGATATCATGAGTTTACCGAAAACGAGAGTTCAAGATACCCTGTTGCTTTTTATGGATGCAGAAAAGGCCTTTGACAGGGTCAATTGGTCTTTTCTTTATCGAACTCTTGAGAGGATGGGATTTGGTGCCACATTCGTTAACACTTTATGAGCATTGAATTCTGATATTAGTGCGAAGGTGTGGGTTTAATGGGGCTATGTCCTCTTCGTTCTTGTTGTCCAGGAGGACTAGGCAGGGTTGTCCGTTGTCTCGATACCTGTTTAATCTGGCACTGGAACCCCTCATTTTGTACTTGATTCAGGATAGGGGACTTCGTGGTCTTCAGTTTGGAGATAATGAGATGAAAGTTCTGTGCTAGGCTGATGATATGACAATTGTTTTATCTAATCTAGCGGAGGGATGTGTGAGACTCAAACAGATGTTTGAAGAAGTGGGTCGTTTGTCGGGCCACAAGATAAACTGGGGAAAAACGGTGGCCTTCTCTTTGGATGTGGATGTCCCACATGATATTTTGGGCTCTTGGAACTGCCACTGAGAGACGGGGGCTGTGAGGTACTTGGGTGTTTCCTTGGTTCGAGATTTTGAAAAGACTGACAGCTTTTAATGTGTCGCGATTATTGGGGGTGATTAGGGACATATTGAAGATGGGGATATGGGCCAAGATCAATGCAATAAAAATGTTTCTTTTACCAAAAATTCTTTACATCATACAATCCATCCCCTTGAAATTCACGAAAAAATACTTGCTCCCGTTGACAAAGCATTTCAGGGCTTTCTTTGGGTGGGCTGGTAAACGACCTAGAGTGCCTAGATATATTTGTCAACGTCCTGTGAAGGATGGGGGATTTGGTTACCCGAACTTGGCGAAGTATTGTATGGGTTTTCTATTGAAAAAATAGACCTCATACTTCTCTGCTGACCATGACTATGTTCCCAATTGGAATGTTATTGAGAGTTCCCAATTTTTACCTTATGCTCTTGGAGATATATATTCTATGTTGAAAGTACCGTCTTCAGTGAAAAAGTTACCTACGATGTGCACTAGTAAGGAGGCTATATTGCGCTTTATAGAAATTGATGGGGGAAATGCTTGGATGCACTATGATGCTTCTTTGTGGCATAATGCGTGTTTGCAGTTGGCAACCAAGCCATTGTGCTGGAAGAACTGGATCAATAGGGGCATTCTTCATATTCGTGATGTGTGGTTAGACGGTCGTATGACTCCCTTTGACCAATTGAGAACGTCTTTTGGGATTGGTGCTAGCGAGAAATGTTGTTACGATGCTCTGAATGCACTATTGACTGAACAGACTGGAATGTTGGATGGCAGGGTTATGGAGGAGAGGCCTTCATTGTGTGGACTTCTCAGTTCAGCCTCATATGTGCTTTCCATGTACATAGGATTGATGCCGTTGGATGAGGCGGATGAGAGGGCTTGGGACAGACTTCGCTTGTCCTGGACGGATGAGGTTGGTGCAGATATCCCTGTTAAGGAGTGGAATTATTTGCTTCATGTGGGGGTGCAAGCAAAGATGGATTTACAACTGAGGTATATTAGACAGAGGATCCTCTATGGGTTATATTGGACGCCGTCTAAGATGGCTAAGTTGGGTCTATCAGACTCTGATTCGTGTTGTGGATGTGGATGTGGTGGAGGTACTTTGATGCATATGTTATAGAGGTGCTCGAGGGTTTCTGATTTTTGGTCCAATGTATTGGACAGGTTGGATCTTGTGTTGGATGAGAAGCTTCCACGCACCTTCCTTTCGACTATATTGTTGTCCAACAGGGGTAGAGGGGACAGGGCTAGGAAGGGTGCGGATTGGATTAACAGAGTTATGGTTTTGGCGATGAAACAGATCTTGCGAGTTTGGAAATCTAGGAAGAAACCTGGTGTGAAGGATTGGCTTTTTGACATGCAAGTCTTATCGAAATATGAAAAGGTTATGCTTTTTGGTCAAGGAAAGGAGGGAAGTTATCATTGGATTTGGGGGCCTTTTAATGACCTGTACAGTCGAATGCATGGGTGCCAGTGTTTGATGGCCTATTGTTTTAATGGGGGATGGTGTAGGACTGTTTCGTTGTGTGTCTTTGTGTTGTTTTGTCTTTGTGGTTGTGTGTCATGAATCTTTTCTAGAGTTCGAAAATGTTATCTTGCTATTGTTTTGGGGGTCCACATTGTTAGACTTTGATTTATCTTTAGCTCTGCTGTTTTATGAGTTTTCCGATATGGACACTTTGTTATGGTAAGATGCTTGTTTTACTGAATCTTGTTTTCAATAATGCTAAATAAAGAGTTTAAAAATGTTTTTTTTTAAAAAAGAAAAATTGGAACCAAATACTGCCAGGGCATATTTGTGGAAACCCTCTTTACAATCTGCCCAACGCACCCTTGGCTCACCTGGTACTGGAAGAAAGAAAATTGGAGCAGGCACATTTGCCATGTCTTTGGCTTTCACTCAAAATAATGCTCTTTAATGCCAAGGTGCCCTTAATGCAATGTAGCCACTCACCAGTGAAACTTCTTGTGGAATGTTATTATATCAAACAGCCAAAGTTCAGAATCAGCTGTGATCACCTCATTTCTCGTTGCAATGATGCTCCGATGCATCACAGAGTATAAACAAACAAAATCCAAGATGGCCGCCACGTCACTGGGTCCTTTCCGCTGCGACCGTGATGACATGCGGCTGTAGTCACTTGTCGTGGAGCGTCGTCTGTGATGTTGCCTCCTCCACGGGTAATTGTGAGCTGGCAACAAATACTTAAATGTAAACAAAGCATGTTGCAACACACGTGAAATGCAAACCGCCATCCTGCGGCTCGCCGGGACACCCAAAAATAAAACAATTGCACTGCTGCAACTGGTGCGGTTTCAGGAGCAGTGCTGATGGGCCCAGCGGGGTGTGAATTCACCCCCTTGCTGCTAGGTCTGTCAGGACGTAGCTCCTGCTTTCTCTGCCAATTCACCTCTTCTTCGCCGGGTCAGTTGGGATGCTCCTGCTGACTCTGCTCTCCTTGCCACCCGTCTCCTATTCTGTCCGTGACTTTCCTTCTCTCCGGACAGGGATCTTCCAAAAAATCAGCAGCAACAGTGCTGTTCAGGAACACATTTCCCACATTAGGGTGCTGCACAGCACTCTCCTCGACTGTGCCGGGGGTCGTCTCCCAGGACCTCGATCCTCGTGGCCAATTTTTATGTCAATTGATTGCAGGCAGAGACTAATTGAGAGCTTCAAACACCTTAATTTTAAATAGGTTCAATCTCAAAGGAAACGACCCCCAGCCAGGGCAGCTCAACCGTCCTCCTCTCTTTCATCAATCCATCTCCCTTAGCACTCCAGAACCTAGAATACTGAACAGTGACCAGCAACCAGGTTCAAAAGCAACCAAGGCTTGTAAGATGCACAGTCATTAAACTATATACAAAGGGAAGAATATAATATACAATAAGGTGCAATGTAATACAATGTTAATGTAATAATTATCCTAATAGTCACCAAAAGACATGCATTGATTATATTTTCGTTTCAGGAAAAATAGTTTAAACTATGCATACAGTTTCATGTAGTGGCTGGTGAACCCATTGATCATAATATGCTACGTGCTTCCTTTGAGGCGTGGAGAAACGCTCCTAGTAAGGATGGTTTTCCTGAAGTTGGGATTCCCAAGGTAAAAAATAGATTAATCTGGCTCCTCACAAATATAAAGGGATGTAATAATAACATCAACTCTAGACTAGACTGTGTAACCTCTGAATTCAAATTTGGATTGGTAACACCTCTAAATGTTCCAACCTTCCCTGGCAGCACCATAGGAGATAATTTATAGAATACTAACAATTTACTTATACGTCCACAAGGCTTCAATCGTGAAATCCAGCCATGTAAAAAAGAGTTGAACGGTTGTATTACACAGATTGTTAAAAACCATTTGGACGGGCGGATGAAAGGAGAAGCAACTCAGCTAACCAGACAAACATATAAAAATAGAGTAAAACATATTAAGATTCATATCCATCCACAATGAGAGAAGATGCTAAAATGAAACTGTCTTTTCACATAAACGATATTACGATTATTATTAAGAACATTGCTAAATCCTGCAACCCGGGTCTGAATGGTTTATGCACTTTTAAGTCAAGACCAGAATTCTCAGCAAACAATTCATTCTATTCCAAAAAATAGTTGCAGAGCAACTTACTCCAATTACCTGGAAAACATCACGTTGTCCCGATATTTAAACAAGTCAGCAAACAAGATCCATTGAGTTACCATCCTATTGTTTTGCTGGATGCCGACACTAAAGTTTTTTCTGCACTGGTTCTTAGGGAACGGAACCTTTGGGTAGAGCAAAGGGGCATGTTAAAAATTAATCCAACAGATTTCCACAAATGAGTCGAAACTACTCTTCCAGGACAAACAATTGATCAATTGATGAGACAGCATGAAAAAAGGGGGCCCGCAAGATTATGTGGCAAGTATAGATTTATCACTCGCACTTCATAAAGTCAATAGGAAATGTCCCTGGTCAAAACTGCAGTCTTGGGATATCCCACATCACTTACTTAACATCTTGATATTCCCCCCTGTTGAAACCAATCTCAATTAGACTAAACTTGCAAGGCCATTTAACACAAGAAATTGATACTCAGGGGCTTAAGGCACGGATGTATCCTAGCCCCATTAATTCTTTTTACGTATACCTGTCGGAGATGGGAGACACAATGGCACAGTCAGTTTTCATCTCACCCAAAATCTTTGGGATTAAATTATTCTGGTTAATTTATGCAGACGATGTCATCTTGTTAGATGGTACCCAAGTGGGTCTGCAAATAGTACTGAAGATCTTTCAAGAATATATTGCATCTAATCACCTGATGATTAATAGTAAAAAATCCAAGATCCTGCATTTAACTACCAAGAAAAAGAGGGTGTGTACAAACTGGTGATTGCTAGATAAAAAATGTGAACTAGTAGATTAATTACAAGGTTCTATGTGGAAATAGCGAAAAAAAAGAAAAAAGTGGCACAAAACACTGATTTAAAAAAAAAAATGTTTGCCTTTGTTTGGGTTAAAGTGCAGGGGTAGAGCCCCCGCAGCCCTCCAACATTCCCTCACTTTATTTAATACCCTTACCCCACAGCCCCTATATTTGATTTATTAAAAATGGAGTGAAATTTGATCATATAAATTCGGTATTTTCTGCCACATTGATTTCCTACTCGTAATTTAGAAGTTTTACCAATTGCAATATCTGGGATATACTATTCTAGCGAAACCGAATACAATTATTTTAATTACCCTTCTAAAAACTGAAGCATTGCACTTGAAGCAAACAATACCTTTCTACAATCGCTTTGGAAAATGTATGCTGCTTGTCGTAATAAATTTCCATGAAGGACTTGCCCATTATCCAGGCACCGAGATAGGTATCCATTGCCAGCTGCTCCCTCAGTTGTGTTTTTCAGCCTGTAACTTGTTTTTCTTTCCTTTGTGTGCCTTGTGAGCGCCGTTTCGCTCATTCCTCTGTCCCTGGTCCTCTCCCTTCTGTGTTGCCTGCCCTCTCCCCTTGTTCCCACTCCCTCTTCCCCCATTGGCTGGTTTTCCTTCTCCAAATCGAGTGAGGACCTAGTCCTGTGCTTGCCTGCCTCGCGGTCGCCACTTGCCCATCATCTAGGCACCGAGCCCGCCCTCCTCTTCTGATTGGTGGCTTGTTGGTCATCACTGACCTCACTAGAGCAGCCCTTTGCCCGGCAGCCCCCGCGGCCAAGGGCCCCAAGGCAAACGGTGGCTCCATCTAAGGCGGCTCCAGCTAGTGTCTGCAAGTGTCCTCAGTGGAAGCCAGTGGCCAGCCGTCAACCAGCAATGACTAAGGAAGGTAGGATCGGCCTGGGTTAGGTATAGAACCCCACTCTACCCTGCAAACCTGTCCATATAGCGGACTCTCAATCTTAGGTGTGTTTTTTCCTGTTTTTAACAATTGCACTGTGAAAGTATTTAAAATTGCATTGTGAAACCTAGGTTTTTTTCCCCACTTTCAGGACTCTCAAACTGTAATTCACGTTCTGTGGCTTTGCCTCCTAGAAAAGCACTTATATATCAAACCTTTCTACCACTATCTTAGCGCCTGTTGTCTTGTCCAATTGTCAACTTGACGCCTCTCTCTCTGTCTCGTCTGCTTGCTCCCTTGCCCTGTGTCCTTCCCCAGTGTTCTCCACTACCCCTCCCCACTCCCTTCCTCCTCTCTCCTCTTCCTACCTTCTCTATGGGGCTCTCTGTCTCTCCTATCTTTTCGAACTGCTTCTCTATTGACTATCCAGCTCTCCTCACTAAATCTGGTAAGAGGAGGTTTAAAAAGGACATCCTGGTCTCCAACCCAGGCCTCCCTATCGCTGACACCTATACCAGTGCCTCCTCCAGGCAAACTTTCAATGACATCCTCTTTGTCATTCCCTCGCCAGACCTATGGCAAGACCTATGGACTCTTCCTATGGTCTTCTGCGCGCTCTTTTCTCTTTCACTCCCATTAATGTTGGCATACGGTGGGAGGCCCTCTTGGCCTCCTTCCACTCCTATAAGGTCATCATTAATGTTTACTCGAATGGTACCGTTGTCATGGTCATGAAGTCAGGGGCACAGGCATGCAGGGGTCGCATGCACAGGAGACCTGGGTGGACACTGTCCTGGCGCCTTTGGCACCAGGCTCATGAACAAAAGTAAACAAAAACATCCATTTAACATCAAAAAGCTTTTATTATGGACATAGCACTTCAGATTAATTAACCTTGAACATTCCATCCATTAAGCAGGGTGCATTAACCTTGAACATTCCATCCATTAAGCAGCCCCAAGTGTATTCTTGGGTGTGGCTGCTAATGGATTGCCTTCGCACATGCTCACTCTCTAGGAGTGGCAGAGTGTGGCTGGTAAGCCGGCCTTAATGGACGTGCTCACGATCTCAGCTATATAAGTTGCCCTGATCCTCAAGACAGATGCTTTGCGTTATTCTGCACTTGCAAGCAGCGTAACACTCACCGTCGTCTGAGGTCAGACTTACCTTTAAAGATCCTGCTTCCTGGACATCCTGCTTCCTGCCAGGATACTTACCAACTGGGGGAAGCTGTTCTTATCTGTACATCTTCATCTTGGCACGCAGCACGACAAACTCCATCGTCGAAAGCAGCGCCTGCAAGGAAAAACAGAAGACAAGGTTAGACATCGAAAAAACAGTCAGTTTAAGGTTGCGCTTCGCCATACTTTGCGCTTTCCTTAAACCATCACTTAACTGCTGTCGAACATTGCGGTAGCATCCATCATACATCCGGCCACGTCTCGCGTCCCACAGATACATTGAGGCTGCATTTTCATCTAGGGGAATAAAACAGAAGAGAGACATTATTGCGGACATAAATAGGAGCAACATATAAAGACATTAAACAGAACTAACAGTATCACAAGAGCTCAAGAAAGACTTACCAATCATAAGGAGAAGCATAGTCGCAGCTGGACTGGACTAATCCTTATCAGGGATCAGTGAAGGAACTAGATCCCATTCGACGTGCCCCTGCCATAAGTAACAGGACGGAGAGCTTATCTTCCATAATTCACAGGTGAACTTTATGGGCCGGCGTTTGCTCACAGAAACCATACTTTGGGCTGAAGGGTTCGAGAGGTACAACAATCACAGATTGGCGCACTCACACACTCTTAACTCCACGCAGGAGCAGTATCACCACGTACAACCGCTCACAGCATTTCTACTGAGGGAGGGGCCTGAAGGGGGCGATTCAAGTTCAGCGAGAGCTGCAACCATGCCCCAACGCCTCCGCAGAGACCAGGTGAGTGTAACAGAATGCAATGCCTCTAATACTTTCTGCCTGGGCGTTATGGAAACTTCAGAAACAGATCAGTTAGCCCTCTTACTAGGGGAATTACGGGCTGAAGTACATGCTTCGAGACAGGAAACCAATGCATTACGAAGGGATCTTATTGTAACTCGAGAAAGAACTGACTAATTGGCAACACAAATACTACAAGCACAAGCAGGACAGGTTCCACTGCCTGGAGTGACCCATTCTTCTCATTCTTCCACACCACAACAATCAACACCGGTTCAGGTGGTTCTTCCAGGAGCAGTGCCTCTAGCCCTTCCCGAATGCTTCATCGGCGACCCAAACAAGTTCGCTGTATTTATGAACCAATGTTGCCTTCATTTGTTGTGCAGACCAGGAGCCTTTCCTAATGACTAAGCCAAAGTGGCGTTTGTGCTCTCGTATTTAGGAGGTAGTGCGGCGGACTGGTCTATACCTTTGGTAAATCAAGATGACTCTTTATTCCGTAACTTTGGGAATTTCCAACATGAGATGTAGAAATTGTTTGCCCGTCATACTCAAGGAGAAGCTCTGGACAACGAGTTGTTGTCACTCAGACAAGGGAGTCAAGATCTAATAATCTATATTGCAACCTTCAATCGTCTCATAGCCCAGACCAGCTGGCCAGAAGAGAAGAGGACTACACTCTTTTGCCAAGGGTTACGTGGAGAACTTAAGGATGTGTTGGCGCAAGTGGTGAATCCCCCTGAGAGGTGTGCGGACTACATAGACCTGACGGTGCAACTCGATCATAGGTTGCAGAATCGGAAAATGGATCGAGCTAGATCAGAGGGACGGTCAGTTTACGTACGACCTCGTGCGAATTAGACTAAACCACATGAACAGTATGAGCCAATGAAAATTGGTGGATTACGAAGTCCCCTTACCAAAGCTGAAAGGGAAAAAAGAAGACAACAATAGCTTTGCTTATACTGTGGACAAGCAGGTCACTTCCTCCGTGACTGCCCAGTAAAACCACCAAAGAAAACGGTTGGGGAAACAGAAAAAACTGATAAAGAAGAACAGAACTCGGGAAACGCCAATGCCCGGCAAGTGTAGGGGTCAGCTTGTCGAGCATGAAAAAGGAATCCGTACAGACCTCACATCTAGTCCTTCCAGTGCTTTTGGTGAATCACAAGCAACCATTAAAAATACATGCCTTGGAGGCATATATTGATTGTGGAGCTGTGGGTAACTACATTGACCAAGATTTGGCTCTCCGAATATGCCTTCCTCTATGACAGAAGCGGAAATCGGAAAACGTCACTGCTGTGGATGGTTCTCAACTATCATCCAGCCCGGTGACACACTACACCGAGAAAGTCAAGCTTCTGTGTCAGTACCGGCATCAAGAGGACATTACTTTCGATCTCATCGGTGCTCCTCAGTTCCAGATGATATTGGGAATGCCCTGGCTGGAGACCCACAATCCTTGGATCGACTTGCGAAAACGAGTTCTGACATTTCCTCATGATTGTGCCGACACATGTTACAAAAAAGATGACACCAATCTGAAACCGAAGAAACGAATCGTGTTGGGCCTTATCAGATCGTTACCTCTTGAATACGTAGATTACCAGGATGTCTTCAAAAAAGAGCAAGCCAACGTTCTGCCCCCGCACAGACACTACGATTGTCAAATAGATCTTACCCGCAGCCCAGATCCCTTGCAGCCGAATTTACGCTCTGACAGAACAGGAAAATCAGCATCTTAGAATTTACCTGGATCAGTACCTGGCGAACGGTTTCATTCGTCCATCCAAGTCACCTGCCTCCTCGTCCTCATTCTTCATGCTTAAAAAGGAAGGGGACTTAAGAACTTGCATCAACTATAGAGCCATCAATCGGATCACAGTAAAAAATCAATATCCTTTACCACTTATACCAGAGCTTCTGGACCAAGTGAAACATATTCAAATCTACACAAAACTGGATTTAAGAGGAGCATACCATCTCGTAAGATTAAAGAGGGAGACGAGTGGAAAACGGCCATCCGCACAAAGTACGGCCTCTTTCAATACCAGGTCATGCCCTTCAGGCTATGCAATGCCCCCGCGGCGTTCCAATTCTTTATGAATGATGTACTCCGTGAACTACTGGACGTTTGCGCTCTTGTTTACATTGACAACATTCTTATCTACTCAAATTCCATGGAAGAACATGTAGGCCATGTCCGGGCAGTCTTAGAGAAGCTTCGACAACACCAATTGTATGCCAAATTGGAAACATTTTCTTTCCATGTAACCGAGGTCGAGTTTCTCGGTTTCATGCTCACACCACAAGGCGTACATATAGATACACGAAAGGTGGATACAATCCTCCAATGGCCCTCACCAACATCCACGAAAGGGGTGCAAAGCGTGCTCAGATTCACCAACATTTACCATCGGTTTATACCTGGGTTTTCACAAATTGTACATCCAATGACCTCCTTGTTAAAGAAAAAAGAAAAGTTCCCTTGGTCGACAGAAGCTGAAGAAGCCTTCCAGAAGTTGAAACTAGCATTCACTACAGCACAAGTCCTTCGACACCCATGACCAGACCTACCTTACATAGTTGAGATAGATGCTTCAAAAATAGCCATGGGAGCAGTATTGTCACAACGAGACCCTGAAACAGGACAACTATATCCCGTTGCATTCTGGTCCCACAAATGTTCAGCCCCCGAATTGAACTACACAATCGCAGATAAGGAATTACTGGCGATTAAAGCAGCATTCAAGGCCTGGAGACATTACCTTCGTGGGGCGAGACATACGGTCACTGTCATCACGGACCACCGTAACTTGCAATACTTGAAAACCGCAAAAGCACAATCCTCGCGTCAACTTCGTTGGGCTCTCTTTTTTGCGGAATACGATTTTATTATAACTTATAGACCTGGAGTACGCAATGGGAAAGCAGACACTCTGTCACGTGTGAGTGAAGAAAGAGGCTTTTATAGCATCCGACCCCATGGCCATAATTCCTGAGGAAAGGATTCAAACCAGAATAGCTGCCACCATGTGTGTGGATGACCAAAGAACCAGTTTGCAATCCCCGATGGATCAATCAACACAACAGGAATGGCTGTTAAAAGGTGACCAGTACACCATCAAAGACAATCTACCGTATTTCCAAGGACGATTATATATCCAAGACCAAGAATTGCAAAAACAAATCATCACAAATTACCACGATTCATTAGTGGAAGGACACCCAGGAATAGCCAAAATTCAGGCTAAGGTAAAACAAAACTACTGGTGGCCAACCTGTCGAAAAGACATCACCCAATTTATTGAAATCTGCGGTGTCTGTGCACAACACAAGTCTCAGAAACAGAACCCTGCTGGCTTACTACATCCCCTAACAGTACCGCCAGCCCCTTGGCATATCCTGCCGATGGACTTCATCACGGATCTTCCACCCTGCAATGGATACAACACCATATTAGTCATTGTGCATTTATTCTCCCAAATGGCCCATTTCATCCCTCTGAAGGGACTCCCAACTGCATCAACTCTCGCTTCTGTGCTCCTAGAGCAAATTGTTCGATTGCATGGATTTCCATCAATATTAGTATCTGATCGCGGAACGCAAATTGTTTCTGGCTTTTGGAGAAAGTGTTGTACGATTGCCAAAATCAATCTCCAGTTGTCCACAAGCCATCACCCTCAAACTGATGGGCAAACTGAACGAACCAACCAAACTTTAGAGCAATATCTCAGGTGTATGTTGCAACAGTCCGAGGATTCTTGGAAAAATATACTCTGGATAGCTGAGTATGCATACAACAACTCAGTTCACACAAGCACAGGGCAAACTCCATTCTACACTGTGCATGGAAGACTTCTGAGGACATCAGTATTTGATCCACCCGATTCCCTGGAAATACCAGCCATAAAGAACTTGCATAAAACCATCACTCAGGTTCTCAAGGAGGCGACAGAGCATCTGACCAAGGGTAAGGAAAGACAAAAACTGTTTGCTGATCGACATTGGAAGGAAGCTCCCGCCTACCAGATTGGAGTTAGCATCCAAATATTTTCCCCTGAAGGGGCCAAGAGCTTTCCGCCCAAGATAACTGGGCCCCTATGCTATAAAGTCCATAATCAATCCTGTCGCCATGAAATTGGAGTTACCATCGCACATGAAAATTCACCCCGTATTTCATGTCTCTCTCCTCAAACCAATGAAGTCCAATACACGGCTTAGTTCTCTGCCAAATCCCGAAGTAATAGATGGAGAACCAGAATATGAAGTCAAATCCATCCTGGACTCCAAGGTGGTTCGATCAAAATTGTATTACCTAATTGACTGGAAAGGGTACAGACCTCAAGACCAAACTTGGCAACCTAGTGAACACGTCCATGCTCCACGTTTAATCAGACAGTTCCATCGCAATAATCCCACCAAACCAGGACCGGGAGGAGAACCACCCTTGAGAGGGGCCTTGAGGGGGAGTGCTGTCATGGTCATGAAGTCAGGGGCACAGGCATGCAGGGGTCGCATGCACAGGAGACCTGGGTGGACACTGTCCTGGCGCCTTTGGCGCCAGGCTCATGAACAAAAGTAAACAAGAACATCCATTTAACACCAAAAAGCTTTTATTATGGACATAGCACTTCAGATGCATTAACCTTCAACATTCCATCCATTAAGCAGGATGCATTAACTTTAAACATTCCATCCATTAAGCAGCCCCAAGTGTATTCTTGGGTGTGGCTGCTAATGGATGGCCTTCGCACATGCTCACTCTCTAGGAGTGGCAGGGTGTGGCTGGTAAACCGGCGCTAATGGGCGTGCCCACGATCCCAGCTACATAAGCTTCCCCGATCCTCAAGAGAGTTGCTTTGCGTTATTCTGCACTTGTAAGCAGCGTAATACTGTCACCTGAGATCAGACTCACCTTTGAAGGTCCTGCTTCCTGAACATCCTGCTTCCTGCCAGCATACTTACCGACTGGGCAAAGCTGTTCTTACCTGTACATCTCTTTGCCAAACCAAGTACTCACCTTTACACTTTCCGGAACGCTGAAATCTTCATCCTGGCACCGCAGCACGACACACTCCATCGTCAACAGCATCGCCTGCAAGGAAAAACAAAAGACAAGGTTAGACATCAAAAAAACAGTCAGTTTAAGGTTACACTTCACCATACTTTGCGCTTTCCTTAAAACATCACTTACCTGCTGTCGAACATTGCAGTAGCATCCATCTTCCATCCGGCCGCGTCTCGCGCTTCACACTGCATTAAGGCCGCATTTCCATCTAAGGGAAGAAAACAGAAGAGAGACATTAAGGTGTGCATAAATAGGAGCAACATATAAAGACATTAAACAAAATGAACAGCATCACAAGAGTTCAAGAAAGACTTACCAATCATAAGGAGAAGCATAGTCGTAGCTGGACTGGACTAATCCTTATCAGGGATCAGTGAAGGAACTAGATCCCATTCGACGCGCCCCTGCCAGAAGTACCAGGATGGAGAGCTTATCTTCCATAATTCACAGGTGAGTTTTATGGGCCGGTGTATGCTCACAGAAACTGTACTTTGGGTTTAAGGGTTCGAGAGGTACAACAATCACAGATTGGCGCTCACACACTCTTATCTCCACGCAGGAGCAGTATCACCACGTACCACCACTCACAGCTTTTCTACTGAGGGAGAGGCCTGAAGGGGGTGATTCAAGTTCAGGGAGGGCTGCAACCATGCCCCAACGCCTCTGTAGAGACCAGGTGAGCGTAACAACCGTCTTGGTCGAAGGCCCTCAAGCCAACCTTCTCCTCTTTGATAGACGCTTTCCGCGCCTCATCAATTTCCTTTCTTCTCCAACTGTCCCCTCTACAGCTTCCTCGCCTACCCCTGCTGTCTCCTCCTTGGCTACATTGCCCTCTCCTCCTTCCTCTTCTGCCCTGCTTCGGGCTCCTTCTACACCTCCGCAGGGTGTACCTCTGATTTGTAACCCTCCCCGCAAGTCTTTCAAGGACAGCAACCTTCTCCATATTGGCACTCTTAACTCTCGCTCAGCTGTCAAACACTCTGACCTTTTCTGCCACGTGGAGGAACTTGACCTCAGTGTCCTTGATCTCACTGAGACATGGTTCATGGCCAGCTCTGTCATGAGCTTTGACACTCTCCTCCCTGATGGCTACAAGATCCTCTCCGTGCCCAGATTCAACTGCTCTGGAGGGGGTGCAGCTCTGATCTTCCCTGAGTGGATTCCTGCCTCTGTCATTCCTACGCAGGCCTACTCCTCTTTCAAATGCCTCATCTGCAGGCTCTCTCTCTCTCTCTCTCTCCTAGCCATTCCCTTACTGTGGCTACCATCTGTCGGCCACCTGGTCAGATCTCCTCCTTCCTCTCTGAGTGGGCGGACTGCTCCTCTTCCCTGCTGGTCTCAACCACCCAACTCCTCCTTCTGGGAGACTTCAACATCCACCGGGATGCTTCTTGTCCTCCCTCTGGACTCTTTCATGATCTTTGTGACTCTCTCTAACTCTCAATTCTCCCCTCTGGCCACGAAATATACAATTTTCTCTTATACCTGGACATAACTACATTAGAAGGCCATATATGCAAAAATGTTTTATTGCTACCTAAAAGCACTCCGATGTCTGGCCCGACTCACTCTGCAGGGCACACTCTGAATGTTCTGATCTCTTCAGACCTTCCTCTTTCTATCCCTCTCAACACTCCTCTCTCCTGGAGTGATCACTTTCTCCTTTCCTCGCATCTCACCCTCTCTAACTCTCAGGCCAAGCCAACTCCAGCAATGCCACTTACCTTCTCGGTTATCCGACCCATGAAGCATGTGTCAGTGGAGGCTTTTGCCGCCACTTTCTCACCCCCCACCGACCCTTTTGGCTGACTCACACCCTGACACAGCCCTTTCCATTTCCATGCTCCACTCTGCTATATCAGATACTCTCAATGTTCTTGCCCCCGTCATGAGGATCCGCTTGAAGCCCAAAGCCAAGTGCAACTCTTGGTACAATTCAGACCTCGTCACCCTTAAACGCAAGTCCAGGGTGGCTGAAAGGAAATGGTGTGCTTCCTGTACATCCTCTGACAAACTGGCCTGCCACCTGCTCCAAAGGCAATACCGGCTCTCGGGCCGCACCAAGAAGAGAGCCCACGTCCAAGCCTGTGACTCAGCGGCATGTAACAACCCAGCCGAACTCTTTAAAATCTGCAAGGAGCTGGCTAATCCTGCTGCAGTCTCTACCTCTCCTGTCCCCTCCCAGGCCCTTTGCACGGCCCTGTCTTCTCATTTCATCTCCAAAACTCAGGACATCCTGTCCCCTCTCTCTTCCTCTCCCCCTCCTCCTTCTACTCCCTGCTCTTCCTTTGGCCCTTCTTCGACCACCTCTCCTCCCTCGTTCTCTGCCTTTCCCCTGTTCTCAGACGAGGTTTCTAGATCTATGAAAGTCTTGTCAAAACAGGTTCACCTCTGTTCCTCAAAACCATCATGGACCACATAGACACCACACAGAAATCATAGAAATCTGGCTGTTTTCTGCAGTCTGTCTGCCATCCAGGAGTGGTGTGCCACCAATGATCTCTGCCTTAATGCCAGTAAGACTGAGATTCTCATCATCGGCACACCTGCTCCCTCCTTTCCTGTCATTCTCTGGCCGGCCTCTCTTGGCCCTCTTCCTGCTCCCACATTTGAGGCTAAAAACCTCAGGGTCATCTTCGACTCCACACTTTCCTTCTCTCCTCACATCTCTGACGTCTCTAAGAAGTCACACTACCAGCTGCACCTGCTCAGAGGTATTCTTCATTTCCTCTCCTTCCCCCATAAGCTCACTGTCTCCACAGCTCTGGTCCTCTCTGTGCTAGACTACTGCAACAGCATTTTTCTAAATCTGCTTGCCTCTACTTTCTGCCCTATGCAACTCATCCAAAACATGACTGTGAGACTTGTCCTTGGCCTCAAGCCCAGGGATCGTATCTCTTCAGGACTGAAATCTCTTCACTGGCTCCCAGTAGCTGCGAGGATTAAGTTTCCAAACCTTCTGCATTGTCCACAAGGCCTTCTGGGACCTAGGGCCTCAATACCTGCAATTCTCTATTCCTAAATATCTTCCTTCTCGGGCTGTTTGCTCATCCGCCTCCGACTGTCAGACTCCGTACCAACCTCCCTCCCTTCCTCCTCACCTGGTTCTTCACTGAGGCTTGTTTCTTCTTCTGTATCCTTCTTCTTCCTTCTGGAATTCTTTAACTTGATGTCTCTCTTCCTTTCTTTCTTTTGCAGCAAATAAGGTCTGTCTTCTCGGGATGCCACACTGTCGGTAGGAAAAAAAAACAACAGCGTGGCCTCCCCCGGAGCAAGCCCCGAATGCAGGGAAAAGCCTCTGGGCACAAATCCTCAAGGTGATGTTGTAGCAAAGGAAGTTGAAGATGGTGAGGATAGCCAATCGGGTAGTATGACTAAGGTTCACTGAAGACCGGGGTTCCGTAGTGAACGGCTTCAGATGGACTGCAGCTCCGTCTGACGGATGGATACTTCGCCAAGAAGTAAATATACAAAGACAGGACGGTCCGGCAAACAGACAGCTGTCCTCGTAGAGGACTGAGGAACAAATGAGTAAGAGGTAAACCGAAGGAAGAACGCCAGGAGAGCCCCAGCAAGATAAGTAAGAAAAAGGCAGCGGCAGAAGTAAACGTGCCAGAAAAACACAAGCAGACAGGACAGGCTAGAAAAGAGAAAGGAGCGGCGAGCCGCGAAGGTCTAGGAAGAAAAGGAGCACAGGGAGAGCGGCGGCAGAGGTTTCCCAAAACAGAACGGAAACCGTAGAAAAGGCGTATAAGGCTCAGAGAGTATACGCAAGGAAAAAGAGCGTACTCAGGAGGACAAGAAAGAGGGAGCGTCATGCACGGAAGGATCCGAGGTGCAACGCACTGGCGAGCAGACTGTGTTGCTGTAAATGCCTGGCGGTGGCCATGTTGGAAAAAACAACTAGACCGTGCATCATACGTAATGGAACATCCTAATGGCGGCCCCACCGATCCCAGACCTTCCAGGAAGGCATGACACCAACTCCCTCATGGTTAGTCGCTACCCCTCCCTTGCCTCGTCGCGCTTTGAAACACTTGCGTATAGGCGTGTTATAAATGCCTTACCATATCATATATCATATATCATATCATAAAGTAATTCCTGCATTAATATATGGTCACGAAATATACAATTTTATCTTTGATCTGGACATTAGAAGGCCATATTGCAAAAATGTTTTATTGCTACCTAAAAGCAATCCAATGTTAGCAATTCGTTTTGAGCTGGGAATACTCTTCCTAAATATAAAGGCTATTCTGGAAACAGCTCTTAATTTGTAAAAAAAATGTATCGAATCACCCCATAACTCTTTATATAAGGCTTTGCATCACTCTGGACAAGGGGAGGAAACCATCTATGTAATGAAATGCGAAGGAGAACAACATCAAAAGGGGCTCACATTGACTGATGGTATGGAAAACATGAGCACATTTTGTTTTAAAAAGCCTTTGGAAAAATGAATGGTGTGACACGCTCGAAAGTCTAAAAAAAATATAAACACAGTATCAAGTTAGCAAAAACACACACAAAATGAAGGTTTCAACTTTCCGATCTGAGCTGGTTTCCATCCTCACAATCAAGAACACTCTACATACAATTTTGATGTAATCTCCTTAGAACTAGAGAGAATCTATGCCTGTGGGAATATAAAACCATTCTGAGCCCACAATGTAGATATTACAGAGCGGTTGAGTCCTAAAAAAAAGTGGGGGGACCCATTAACATATTCTATGGGATGTGAAGTCACCAGAAATCAGCATATCAAGGTGAAATATGCACATTCCATTCAATTGGCTTTGCAAATACCAATCCTTTATTTCCAAATACCAATCTCGACCCAAATGGATCATAAAAGTCACATGCAAAAATTACAACATGATTGGCATAACAGAGGTATAATTTGTATCTATACCAAAGGAACAGCACAATTTAAAATGTGTTAAAATGTTAAAATACAAAAAGGCCCTATTAAGGGTGTGGTACCAATGGATCTCTCACTGGTAAAGCTAAAAATGTGGACCTCTTTTTCAAAGCCTGCAACAAAAAGCTCCCAGTACAAAAATGTGATAGTTCTCTTTCTCCTATCAAACAAAGTCACATGGCCACATTAAGAATTCTCAAGTGCAATTGTTTAAAAGGTGGCATCAGACAGTTTCTTCTGATGTTGGCATAGGCTAGACAGAACATGATAAAGTGCACACTGCCCTCTTCTTCCTTAGGACAGAAGAGACAAACTACTGGATTACTTGGGTTCCAGATGTACTTTAGACTAGCCAATGGTAATGTACCAATATGCAACTTCAAGCATAGGGCCTTCAAATACAAATTGCACAGGACTCATTCCATTTGCCTTTCATAAAATATACACACACAAAAAACCAAGAGAGGATATTTTCTTCTACTAGGGTTTTGAAAACGTTAAAAGGTGTGCATTTTTTAAACTTCCAAGAATCAACAACGTTTGCGGTCTGGCATACGTTTTAAAAAAAGCCAATGTTTCTTATTTTGCACACAGTCGCTATAAAACCAAGGGGGACGGTGTCCGCATTCTGAAAAAAGTCTAACCTCGGCTTGAGCCCCGATTTGTCTTTAAGGAAACAGAACAGTTAAAACATGTGAGTTTACATTAGGAAACATTGAGTTTTGGTCGCTTTGTAAATAATGTCGCCTTTGGGATGAGTGAGACTTTACGGAGGGAAAAAGGATTTTGAGCAGTAATTCAATTGCAATCACTTCAGCACTACGGCAGTGTATACATAGGATACATCTGATATAGCAACAAGACATCATGTCATAATGTTTACTAGGAGAAACTATTAACATGAACATGCCTACAGGATGAACTGGGGATTGAATGATTCGTGTTTTGTAAGTATGTTAACCATGCTTGTTTTACTCCTGTATTACTGTTGCAATGTTTTCTGGGTGCTGCTGTCAAGGAAGGGTGGAGCACTGGGGATGGAATATGGAGTGTTTGTGTATGATACGGGGAAGAGTGTTCTAGAAGAAGCAGTTGGCCAGTGTACGCCGAATGCTGCAGGCTGGCGGCTGCTAGGTTGCATCTTAAATGCCAAATAAAGGTATTTACATTACATGACTGGACCATTTACATCATTGGCGACGAGTGGCTGCCCGCCTGGAGCAGCCCTCAGCAGCGCTGGAGGTGCGGGCGCCATGTTTGGGGAGAGGACCGGCTTCCCGCGTGAGTGGCGGCATAACGGTTGCCATCCCATTTTAGGTTTCACCCTCGCGCGCGTGTAAAGGCAGAGGCTGCAGTAGAGGAAAGGACCTACGCGCGTGTATCGCGCCTCTCACGCAAGGTCCATGGCACAGGAAAAGTAATGGTCGTTGCCCGGCAACGAGAAAGGATGCTGGCATCCAAGCGCCAGAAAAACAAAACGCTACAGAGGGCTGGTGTAAGGGTTGCGAGAGTCCAGGAGTGCCTGCCACTGGATCCTATTGACTCTGAGCAGGAGAGGCGAGGGCTGGCTGGGAACACTGGGGTTGCACACGGCTGTGCAGGATAACTTACAAGGGAACAATCACACAGTGATTGTCATATGGCCGTGTTGCAGAGGGTGTTTTAGGAGACAGTGAATGTGCCGCTGGTTGACCTCCCTGTACTGAACGCACTGCACATGCAATTGTGGAGTGGCTGGAAAAGCAATGGCATGGTGTTTGCCTGGGGACCAGTTCCGTTGGGGACTGTGCGCGGTACAAATACCTTTAACATTAACATGGTGCAACGGAGTCCAAAAGGTAGATGTCTCCTAAAACAGTGTGCAGCGTCATGGCGATGCACAGTGTACCCGGCTCTCCCATTTTTATGTCGTTGCCTGATCCGACCAAGAATAATTGGGGAGAATTAAAGAAGGGTTTCCTTTATTACATCAGGGTGGTATGTGGTAGTAATTTTGGCAAGGACAGGAAAGTGTCACTTCTCATGCATTTCCTGGGGTATGAGTGCCAACGCATTTATGAGACACTACTAGAACTGACGGATGTGGCGCATACAGGTCTATCAAATGAGTTGGATATTGCCATGATGAAATTGGATGTACACTTTAATCCGAAGACAAGCAGAATTCTGGAGGGATACTACTTTGATGTGCGAGTTCAGGAGAACAGTGAGAGCGTGGAGGCATATATTACCACTATGCAACACCTGCCACTGTCACGCACGTTTGGTAGTTCCTTGGATGAGCACATTAGGAATCAGTTCATGATCCATTGTAGTAACAATAGGATCCGTGAAGAACTATGGTTGAAGGATGATCCCATTCGGATGAAGTAATCAGTATTGCAAAAAGGGTTGACCATTCGCTGGCTGTGTGGCCAAAAGAACTAAATCAGAGAGCAAAGCAAGTGCCCCGGAAATATTGAAGGTAGGGGCAGAGGAACAAGGAAGGAAGAAGAACAAAGGGAATGGATTGCGCCAGAAGGAGCCGATTGACTCGAAGGGTGATCGGCCAGGACCCAAGGGAGTGAGAGAGGACGAGAGGTTATGTTTTAGATGTGCTAGCAAGACTCCCTTTGCTAGGTCTCCGATCTGTCCTGGGGACACTTTGGGAATTGTTGTAAGAATGTTCAAGTGGGGCTAGGTAAAAAAAAGGTGTTTGATGTATCTGGTGAAGGGTACAAGTTGTCTGAGGAAGACGGCAAAGATAATGTTCGCATGATTATGGTAAATGTTGTGGAGGGTCGAGGCAACGATGAGTGTGACAGCCCAGAGGCAGAAATATACGTGAATGGAAGAAAGATGCAAATGATGGCGGACTCAGGTGCCAAAATAACGCTGATGTCGAAGAAGATGTTTGAGAGGTTTGTTGGTAGAAAATTTGATTCACTGTTGGCTCCCGATACCAAACCTGGAGGCTATAAAATGGACAGAATTGAGCTATTAGGTTTCTTCGTGGCACATTCGGTGTTAAAAGGCAGGCATGCAGAAGGAAAGTTATATGTTACGAAGAAGAGAGCAACGTTACTCAGGTAGTGTTAACAAACAAAAACCTCAACATATGGCTAGGTCCACACACTAATGAGCAGGTCCTGCATGTGGGAACGATGGCTCAATTGAACGTTAGTGAAATGTATCATAAGGTGTTTGTAAAGAGAGTGGGAAAGATATGAGGGATGAAGCAACAAATTATCATTAAAGAGGGGAGTGTCCCAGTTGCAGCTAAATTGCACCCTGCACCATTGGTGCTGCAGGAATGAGTAAAAAATGAGCTTCACAGATTATGTGAGATGGGAATAATTGAAAGGGCAAGTGGAGTTCAATGCATTTGCCGCTGGTGGTGCTGAAGAAAAACAGTAGTGAATTAGTTGGGTGGCATCCGCTACCAAATATGTCAGAAATGCTATCAACGATTGGAAAGGGAAGGGTTTTCAGGAAATTGGACCTGGCTTCGGCTTATCACCTGGTAGAACTAGAGAAGAGTCGTGAAAATGTAGTGTTGTTAATTGCACACAGGTAGTTTCCAATTTCACAGGGTAACATTTGGCGTGGTGTCCGCATCATCCATATTCCAGAAGGTCATGTAGAAATAGTTTGATTGTTTGAGAAGGGTATGTTGTTTTCAGGATGATATATTGATTTGTGGGGAGTCGATGGAAGATCATGTGAGGACACTGGGAAAGGTATTGGATATTTTCGAAGGAAGAGGGATGGCTTTGAGAGAGGAGAAATGTATTTTCAGAAAGGAATCAGTGGAGTAATTGGGATATTGTTATGTTATGTTATGTTATGTTATTTTGCACTTATATAGCGCCTTATATACCATTGGTATGGTCTGAAGGCGCTGGTAGGTTGAACGCCCTTGGGAACCGCAGTTCAAATCAGTAGAGAGAGTAGAGAGAGTCAAAAAGGTGCGTGTGAGCACCAGGTATGTGTACAGCTCGTGCAGTATCGGTGTAATAGCTGCTTTCTAGCGGTAGGTGTGGTGGTTGAGAGGTCAGGGGTATGTGTTCGTTCTGGCAGGATTTATCCAGATCGGATTTGGCTGCGTTAGGCCTGAGGAGAACGCCTCGCTGGGGGTGCGTAACCAGCAGTGACTACTTAGAGTGATGTGGGGTGAGCGGCAAATGTTGATATGAGAACAGTTTATACCGAATGGTGTCATAGTATCTCTGTGTTCTATTTGAGTGATGGTGTAAGGAGAGAGTAAGCGTGTTGGTGAGATATGATGGGTTACATGGGGTACACTTCTATATTCAACTTTCCACGGGAGGCTCTTGGGCGTACTTCTTAATTCACAGAGAGGCTACAGGGCACACTTCTAAATTCAGGGGTTGTTGGGCACATTTCTAGAATCACAGAGAGGCTATTGGACACACATCTAAATTCAACTTTCTAAATGTACTTCTAAATTAAACTTTCCACAGACAGGCTATTGGGCACACTTTTAAATGCAATTCTATATTCAACTTATCACAGAGTGGGTACACTTCTAAATTCAACTTTTCACAGAGAGGCTGTTGGGTACACTTCTAAATGCTGCTTCTAAATGCACTTTCAATGCAACTTTCTAAATGTACTTCTAAATGCAACTTTCTACATAGAGGCTATTGGGCACACTTCTAAATGCAACTTCTAAATGCAATTCTAAGTTCAACTTTCACAGAGAGGCTGTTGGGTACACTTCTAATTCCCTTTTCACAGAGAGGCAATTGGGTATACTTCTAAATTTACTATTGACAGTTCTATCTAAGTGTGGGCATGCTAATATTCATAATTCCATCTAAGAGTGGACAAGCTAACTTTCGCAGTTCCATCCAAGTGTGGGCATGCGAATATTCACAGTTCAATCTAAGAGTGGACATGCTAACTTTCAAAGTTTTAACTAAGTGTGGGCATGTGAATATTCACAACTCCATCCAAGAGTGGACATGCTAACCTTCACAGTTCTAACCAAGTGTGGGCATGCGAACACTCTCAACTCCATCTAAGAGTGGACATGCTATCTTTCAGAGTTTTAACTAAGTGTGGGCATGATAATATTCACATTTCCATCTAAGAGTGGACATGCTAATATTCACAATTCCATCCAAGAGTGGACATGCTATCTTTCACAATTCCATCCAAGAGAGGGCATGATAATATCCACAATTCCATCCAAGAGTGGACACGCTATCCTTCACAACTCCATCCAAGAGTGGACACGCTAACCCTCACAACTCCATCCAAGAGTGGACATGCCAACCTTCACAATTCCATCCAAGAGTGGACATGCTATCTTTCACAATTCCATCCAAGAGTGGGCATGATAATATCCACAATTCCATCCAAGAGTGGACACGCTATCCTTCACAACTCCATCCAAGAGTGGACACGCTAACCCTCACAACTCCATCCAAGAGTGGACATGCCAACCTTCACAATTCCATCTAAGAGTGGACATGCTAACCTTCACAGTTCTAACCAAGTGTGGGCATGCTAATATTCACAATTCCATCCAAGAGCGGACATGCTATCTTTCACAATTCCATCCAAGAGTGGGCATGCTATCTTTCACAATTCCATCTAAGAGTGGACACGCTATCTTTCACAATTCCATCTAAGAGTGGGCATGCTATCTTTCACAATTCCATCTAAGAGTGGACACGCTATCTTTCACAATTCCATCTAAGAGTGGGCATGCTATCTTTCACAATTCCATCTAAGAGTGGACACGCTATCTTTCACAATTCCATCTAAGAGTGGACATGCTATCTTTCACAATTCCATCTAAGAGTGGGCATGATAATACTCACAATTCCATCCAAGAGTGGACATGCAAACATTATGGCAGTCTATGTTATTTGGATGTAAGATAGAGTGGCATGGGCTTTCAGGAGTGGAGTGATTGCTCTACTCCCCACCCACACCACACTCACGGTTTTTGGTGGTGTCTGTTAGTTGCTGGCTTCATTGGCTTCCCCTGCGGACACCTGCAGACACATCTTGGAGCCGCCTCTGTTGGAGCCGCCCTTAGCCGGTGGGGCTGCCTGACAGAGGGCTGCCCTGGGAGGACCTGTGATGAAGGTCAGCAGGGGTGAGACTCAAAAAGGAAGTGGTGGAGAGTATCAGAAAGGTGGAGTCTCCAAAGAGTAAAGGAAAGATACAGTCTTCTCTGAGAATGACAGAGTTCCACCAAAAGTGTATAAAGATTTTTTTTGGATAAAGTATGCGAAATGAGGACGTTGTTAAGAAAGGGTGAGGAGTTTGTATAGGTTGCTCAAAGTGAAATGGAATTTCAGATGATAAGCAGAGATTGATATGGCGAGGGTGCTGGAGCAATTTGTTGCAAGAAGGAATTCAGTGATACCGGTTGATGCCAGTAATGTGGGCATTGCAGCAGTTTTATCATGAATGGATGAAGAGTGCGGAGAAAAGGCTCTTACCCATGCATCGAGAGTTTTGTGTGGTCCCGAAAAACGATATTCAGTGTTGGAGAAGGAAGCATTGCCTGTCACTGAGAAATTCTGGAAAATTGTGTCTGGGGAGGAATTTGTTTTGTGTCAGATCACTGACCGTTAAAGATCATTTTTGAATTTAAAGGTCTGGATAAGGTATCAAGGAGAGTGTCTAGTTGGGTTGCAAGAATGCAGAGTCATGCATTCACAATGGAAATTATTCCAGGGGGAGAAAATGTTTTGGCGGATTATTTATCGTTAGGTGGACTAAAGCAGAAGGGGGAGGATGATATAACTGAGATAGTTTTTGTAACACATAATGGAATAATTAAAGAGGAATGGGAAGCTGCGATGAGAGGGGAAATTAGCATTGTGTGGGCAGTACAGGGCGTAGAAACAGAGTGGCCAGAAAAGTGGAAATTGAAGAGAGAGGAAAGAACATATTGGGTGTGAGAGAGGAGTTGAGTGTAGAGGGGGTATGTTGTACAGGTAGCAGGGGTGTGCTGGCCCATAGGGAACTCTAGATATTTCCAGGTGGGCCTCTGCACCCTGAACCTCTTTTGTGTAGTGTTTGCAAATTTTCTGACAGCAAAAGGGTTGGACTTGCTGAAAATGTGTAATATGGGGCAACTTTGAAAATTATTTCCAGGGCTTCTTTTGGTTCCTAGACCACCCCTGACAGGTGGGGACATGTGATAGTGCCCATTGAGCTGAGGGAGAAGTTGATTGATATGGCTCATTCCGGCCAAATTGTGGTGTCAAGGACGACAGTGGTGTTGAGAGGAGATTACTGGTGGCCAGGTTTTGAACAAGCAGTTGAGCAGAGGTTAGATAAGTGTATTGAGTGTGAGAGGGCTGGTAAGGGTGTTGTGGCCCGTGCACAACCCATGATTAAGGTGGATGTGCCAAAAGTAGAGTGGGATGAGTTAGCAATGGATGTGTTGAGTCCCCTGGATGAGGGTGGAAGTAGTGGTACGTTTATCATGTTAGTGGTGGATATGGTGGCTATGTTGTCAAGATGGGTGGAGTTCAAGGTGGTGAGAAGGAAGGGTATCCTAGAAGTATCTTAACAGATAATGGGAGACAATTTGTGAGAACGTTGTTTGGGGAGTTTTTCAGGCAGTGTGGGATTGTCTACAAAAGAACGACTCTTTATCAACCGGAATGGAATGGAATGATTGAGAGTCAACAGACGTATCATGGGCGCGATAAGGATGGCAAGTGGATGTGATGGAAATAAGAAAGAGTGGGGGAGGGAGCATTTGTATGCTTTTAGGATGCCCCTGCATTTGTTCAAGGGTGTGAGTCATTTTGAGATGATGAAAGGTTGGAAGGGAAATACGAGGATCTCGCCTTCATGGTTGGGGAGGGTGAGAGAGTCTGATTGTCTGGTGAACAATGTAAGGAGAGGAGTGGATCATAAAAAGGAGGAACTGTTGAGATAAGTCAAGAAGAGGAGGGGACGGACGGTCACAGAAGTTATGGGGGATTGGGTGAGGGCTAAGAAGAGAGCGGTGAGAAGGAAGGGTGAGCCGTTGTATTCTGAACCCGTGCAGATTGATAAAGTTATGAAAGGGGCAGTGATACTCAAGTGTGGAAAAGTCTCGAATTTGGGCAGGGTGGTGGAAGTAAGAAGAGGTGGTGGTAGGAGAGATGATGAATGAGGAAGGAAGGGAGATGTGCTGTAATATTATCTGGGTGCTGTGGATGGGATGGGTGGATTAGTTGGTATGGATAATGGAGTGTTTGTGCATGATACAGGGAGGAGTGTTCTAGAAGAAGCAGTTGGCCAGTGTAAGGTGAATGCTGCAGGCTGGGGGCTGCTACCTTGCATCTTAAATGCCAAATAAAGGTATTTATGTTACATCACTGGATCCGTGTATCTTTACATCAATTGCATTGACTTATTTGTTGCTATATTCATGTTTTAAAATGTAATGAGTTGTTTGATCTCCTTCTTAAATATTTCTTACTTCTTTTGTGTACAGTTTACCTGTAAACCATGAACACAATAAATAAAAAAGAATAAAAAAGTCTGTGAATGACCACGGCCAGGCTTTTGCAAAGAGCATTCTTGAGATTCCCGAAAGCCTGTAGGGCTTGAGGGTCCAACTGGAAGACATTGGGGTGTTACTTGATCAACTTGTTACTTAATTAAGTGGTTTGTTCTGACCTCCAGTTTATGACCTCCAGTGGTAACCGACGAAAACCAGGAATGTTTGAATATCCTTGCACTGCTTCTACCTTGATCTGCTGCAGCAACACCTGCCCATTTCCCACCTGAAATCCCAAGCACTTAATAGATGTTCTCACTAGATGGCTTGCCAGGACTGGCAGTGAGGTTGAACTTACTGAGTGGCTCACGCACAGCTGCCAAGTGTTTCAGGTGGTCTTCACAGGTGCTGTGGTAAGCAACAACGTCATCAAGATAAGATCCTGTAAAGCCTGTGCATGGGGCCAGAACCTTGTCCATTCATCCCTGGGAGACAGCTGGAGCACAACAGTGGGGAAGGCAGTTTATATTTTTGCATCATCACCCAGTAGCACTTGCAAATTTCTCTTGGTTAAGTCCAAGGTGGAAATTAACTTTGCTCTCCCGAGGGTTTCCACCTGCTCAACAATCCTGGGCATCGGGTATGCATTAAACATTAAGTAGTCATAAGTCAATGCAGAACCTCTATGTGGAATCTGGCTTTGGCACTAGGGCGATCAGGCAGTACCACTCACTGTGGGATTTCTCGATGACACCCAGTTCCAAGAACATCTTCAGTTCTTCTCTTATAATTTTCTTTTGTACCTCCAGTAGCCAACATGGCTTCAAACAGATCATGCAACCTGGGGCTGTTTGGATTTTATGTACCACACCCAAACTCTCCCCAACTTTGTAGATAATACATCCAGGTATTTCTTAGCACTGCGGCTAGTTGTTGACAGTTGGATGTGGGGAGTCCTGGTGAAAGGGTGATATTGGGCCTCATTTCAAGTGTGCCGGTCCGGTACCGTTGTTACTGGACCGGTACATTACGACTCTGCGGGTGGGTGCCATCCCGCCCACCAGCGTCAGTCCTGGCGGGCGGAACGGCACCCGCTCGCAGAGTTTTAAGGAAGCACCAGCACCGTTGCAAACAGTGCTGGTGCTTCTGTGGCCCCCATTCCCATGGAGTCCTACTGGACTCCATGGGAATGAGACTTACAAAATTACTGGTGCCTGACTTCCCGGCCACCAGGGTTGTAATACCCCGGTGTTACCGGGAAGTCAGGTGCCCGTAATTTCTTTCGAGTCTGGCGGCAAGCCACCGTTATCACCGGCAGGCTTACCGCCAGACTCGAAATGAGGCCCATTGTGTACTTGGAATAGTAGAGGAGACTCCTGAGTGTTAATGGAATAGAGAGTTAGGCGCTCTGGATTATTGTTTTCTCTCCAAGCCTTTGATATATTTATATGATAAAGTTCTGATGGCATCCATCTATGAGGGATAGGACAACCTCAGTGACAACATAAGGCCCATGCCATCTGGCCAGTAACTTGCTTTGAGTGGTGGGTAGTAAGAGCATCACCTTGCTCTGACCTGGAAAGTGCATAATCCTGGGTCTTTATTATAGGCCTTCTCTGGTCTTTTCTGGGTGGCTGGAATGTGAGTCTTGATGATACTCTTAACTTTCTCTATGTATTCTTGAATATGTTGCACCATTGGCAGGCCTGTGGTCCATCGGATGGATGGTCCTTCACATTCTTCTCACATGATGTCTAGTACGTGACGGGGTTCCGGCCATAAACCAGTTCCAATGGGGAGAATGATGTGGAAGACTGAGGCATGTTGTGAATGGCCAACAAGGCCCAGTGTATTAGGCCGTCCCAGTTCCTTCCATACTCACCCACCACCTTTCTCCAGATGAGCTTCAAGACCTGGTTAACTCGTTCAATAGGCCATTCCTTTTCGGTGGTAGATGGATGTTCTGATTGGCTTGATGTTCATCAGGTCTTTCATGTTTCCCATCACTCTGATATGAAGCCGTTACCCTGGTCCATAAGAATTTCTGCAGGAAAGCCCACAATGGTGAAAAACGGTATCAGGACTTTGAGGATGCTATAGTGTTGTTACTTATTCGCAGAAAAGTCTTCACCACAATATATTTGTTTCCTGATCTTGAAAGTTTGAGGGATCCCACAATATCCATAGCAGTTCTGTAGAGGGGGACCTCTATTATGGATGAGTATGTTTCGATGGAGGTTTGGGTACATCAGCTGGGGATGTCATCTGGCAGATTGGGCATGTTTCATAGAGTTGGCTGTTCAGAACTGCTTTTGCACCAATGGTTGGTAATAGTTACATCCTTCTCCCTTTGGGTACACTCCTATCAAAAAAGTGTTTTTTTAGAGTATGGCTCTCAGCTTTGGATAAGATATTTGTGACGGCTTGTTCTAGAAGCAGATCAATGCTCTGGGCTTCAGGTAACACTAGATAGGTGGTTTCTGGGGCACCCTCAGAATAGGAGTCCCCTCCTGGGCCTCAATCATCTCCCTAAAACAAACCCTTTTCATTTCTCCAAGCTCAACCACTTCTTTTATCTCAAGTATCAGGTTTGTAAGGAACTCATGGTGATAAAAGTGAAGACAGACACAAGCGATCACAGTTCAAGGGTGTTTATTATAATGTATACATGGGTGAGGAAAATGCCTAATCTAAACCTAATTCTAAAATGGGAGCAAGCTACGACTATCAAATAATAATAAGGCAGTCCTAGTGGCGTCTTGTCAAATAAAAAGGGCCTATACTAAAAAAAAAAAGATTGCCAATCCTCACCGCTAAGTTACAAAATAGTGTGCGATAATGTTCATCAGAAAAGAAAGAAGTGTTCTCAAAATAATAAGTGAGGATGGTATGGCTGGGGTCTCCCTTCCCCATGTTTTTAGCATGGGACAAGGCAGGACTCCTGAGCACAGCACACTCCTGGGCCTTGCCAGCACAAGATTACAATTTGATGCCAAAATATAAGGGCCTTCTGTGGACAAGTCTCTTTCACACAAAGTCTCTTGCCTCAGAGGACTTGATGTGTTACAATTTACAAAATCGTTCCTTCAATAAATCTTCATGGGGCGATTACTCTTCGCCTTAGGATCCCCCTCTGCCAGGGTCTGATCCCTTGTACAATGTGGGCCTCCCTCCATCGGGTTCACCACAGCCTTTCATTCACAATGTAACATTCAAGAGTCTCAATGTCTTTTTAAACAACCATTCACTGCGTATAACCCTCAGCCGGGTTCTCTCTTATCGACACAATGTTAATGGGTGTATTCCTATTCAGCTTGATTCGCGGGTTCACATTTGCCAAATACACAGTTCACTTTGATTAATCAATATGAGGAATTCACTCCTCTTTGCACTCCTTCTTGTCAACCTGTCAGAGAATTTCTATTGTACAAGGGGTTTGACTCGACCCTTGTATGACTCCTCTGACTCCTCACGCAGGCCTCTCCTACGGCCTCCTGGTACTTGTAGTTTCAACAAAATGGACCAGTCAGAGTCTTTCAAATGAGCACCCATGTGGCGCCTGACCACTCTGCAGCTGGTCCTTCAGTGACTTTCTTTCAAGCTTTCTGTGAGAAACCTGAGGGTATTCTCCTGAGTAGACCTCGAGAATCCCTTATTCAGGTGGACAGGGAAGAGCTAGCGCTCTTAGATCCTAACCCTGGGAGTGAATGAGCGAGGAAGGATCACCTGGGTAGGGGAGCCTGGGGTTGTGCTTGGGGAAATATCCCAGGTAAGACGCTGTATTATACTGGGGAAGAAGGCGAGGAGGACTAGATCCCTAAGACCTTTGTAGGTTGTACCACATCTGTCTCACTTCCTCCCAATGAAACTCCCTTGCTAGAATCCCACCACCCCTTGTAAGGAACTCATGGTGGCAACAGTAAAGACAGACACAAGTGATCACATTTCAAGAGTGTTTATGGACCAATGAATGCAGGGTGGAAAAACGCCTAAACTAAACCTATATCTAAAATGGGAGCAAACGTCGACCATTAAATGAAAAATAAGGCAGTCCTAGTGGCTTTGTGTCAAAAATTAAAGGGCCTATACTAAGAGAAACCTATTGCCAATTCCTTACAACTAATTACAGAAAGAGTGTGGGATAGGTTATCAAAAATAAAGGAAATAGTGTTCAAATAATAAGTCCGGATGTGATTGCCTTGAGGTTTCCCTTCCCCGTGTTTTTAGCACAGGACAAGGTTGGACTCTGGAAATTAGCACATGCTTGAGCCTTCCAGGCACAAGCTGACAGTTTTGTTCCTGCTGACACAGCACACACGCTTTCTCAACACAAGCCAACAATTCCGTTCCAGCAAACAGGTTCTTTCGATGCTGAAGTCTCTTAGCATTATCTTCAAAGTGCTTTTCTACAGTTCACGTTGGGTGATGGTTCCACCCCTGGGTCCCCCTCTTCCGGATGCCGACCCCTTGCATATAGTATTCAACCAATCAATTGAACAGATCCTTTCTCAATGAACTTTGGGTGATGACTTTTCACCCCTGGATCTCCCTCTGCCGGGCTTGGACCCTAAATAACAAGGGGGCACTTAGCTTCCCCTTGTCTAGCAATACTTTTTGCTTCACAGATATGAATGTCTTTTTAAACAGCACTTCAGGCTTCGTCTCTGATTGTCGGCTTCTCTCTTCTGGGTTCACTCTCGCCAACTCAGACACACAGTTTACTCAGTCAACTCACTGTTCACAGAGACTCCAGACTTCACCCCTTCCCTTTAGCATTCCTCTACCGGGTTCACGCTTGCCAAACTTTTAATGAACAGTTCACTCGATCCAATCACTGTTCATAGGGACTTCCGGAATTCACCCCATCTTGTTAGCATCCCTCCTCCGGTTTCACTCTTACTAACTTTTGCAACATACTATTCATGCACTTATTTCCGCAAATGGGATTCACTTCCCTTCATTTCTCAATCATCTGTAAGTCAAAGACTTTCAACAGTACGGAGGATTTTACAAGACCCCTGAATGACCACTTTGACCTCTTTCTGCCTCTTCCCAAGGGCTTCGGGTTCCAGTTGTTTCTACCATCGGGTAATCACACAGAGTTTCCTGCCTGTGCACCCATGTGGTGCCTGACATCTCTGTTGCTGGTTTCACCCCTTTTCCTCAATCATATCTTTAAGTCTTTTAAAGTTCGAATTAGCTGTTGGCTACTTTTCATTCAACACAATTCGGTTTCTTCTCGATTCCCCCGTCGACTCACCGGCTGTGATGTACTGCTTGCCTTTGTTTCTCCTTGGAGTCATGCTTGGTACCACCGAGACCAGCGTCCTTCCCCAGCTTGGTTATCAGCAGAGGAGCGTTGCGTAGACATCTGTTGCAACACATGCTGGCTATTGTTCGCAGCCTTATTTTTACATCTGCAGAGGTTTCACAGGCCTTGATCGGAAAGGGAATGTTACCTCGCACCTTGTCACCCCTTCGGTACTCACCGTCCTTTGCCTCCTCTTGAACTGCCGTGCTGAGTTATATCTCACGTCGTGCAGTCTGCCTTCCTCGTCTTGTGCTCTGGTTCTCCACCCTTCATCCCTGTGGCAAAGGGAAAGGGCCGCTAGGTGTGTGTGATTCTGCTCAATTTTCTGACTTTGCCTGACCCTTGTATTGGGACATGTCAGGTAAACAACTCTATGGGTCTGTTGCCTTTCTTGGGGCAAAGAGGTGTTTGGGGCGGAAAGGGGGGTTAGAGTGTTACATGGAATTACAACCCTCATATTAGAGGGGTATTTGGTGAACTCGGAAGGGTGGGTTTTGGAAAGGGTTTGAAATGAGTAGGAAAGTTTGTGAGGAAAACAAGAACGATCGGGATTGTTATCACGAAATAAACAAGGGGGTTTGTAGGAATGGTAGTGTTTTATCTGAGCAGGTTGGAAATGATTGTGAGAATCCGAGTAGAAGGCAGAATAGCAGTGATTCTGGGAGTTGTGGATTTGGAGTGAAAAGGGGATTTGGTTCCTATGGTATCCATCAGATATGGAGGTGTTGTTGGATTTGGTAAGTTCAGAGGTGTAGGGGTGATGGGATTCTAGTAAGGGATCTCTATTGAGAGGAAGGGAGACAGGTGTGCTACAACCTACAAAGGTCTTAGGAATCTCGTCCTCCTCCCCTTTTACAGTAAAATATACCGCATTTTGCTTAGGTCATTCCCTCGAGTACAACCCGGGCTCCCCCATCCTGGTGAGCCTTTCTCGCTCTTTCACCCCTAGAGTTGGAATCTGAGCGGATCAGCCCTTCGTTGACCACCTGAATAAGGGTTTCCAGAGGTTCACTATGTGAGACACCCTCAGGTATTTCACACCCTATACCTCTGGATTTACCAAATCCAACGACTCCTCCATATCTGATAGATACCCTAGGAGACCAAACCCTGTTGCACTCCAAATACACAAATAGCACTGCTATCCTGTCTTCTACCAGGATATTCCCAATCATTCTTCTTCACGTCCCTCTGATAATTAATTCCCGAACACCCAGTCTACAGTGACAAAACACTACCATTTCCACAATCCCCTCTGTTCATTTCTCAGTCCCGGATATTCCCGTTTGCTCCACAAACTTTATCAATCCCGTCCCTCTGATTATCATTTTCCAAACTCCCAGTCAAAGGTGACCAACAACCACAGTTCCCACAAACCCTCTTTCTCATTTCACACACCCAAAAAAACCACCCTTTCGAGATCACCACAAACCCCTCTAGTACAAGGGTTATAAATCCATAGAATACCTCTTCCTCTCCTTATCCCATAGGATACTCTGATACTCTCACCCCCCTTTTTCCAACACTAAGGACCTAATTACGAGTACGGAGGCAGCCATGCCCTTAATGGGCCCTTAAAAATGGCATGGCTGTCTCCATAACTGGTCCCAGTACCGGGTTCCTTCAATGAGGAATAACCGGGTCATTATGACTTTGGAGGACCCAGTAATTCCTCCTTGAAGGAACTCAACCCCATTCCCATTTGAGCCCACATAGGGCTCAATGGGAATGGGGAGGGAGCTAATAACGGGCCCGTTAGTAACGGGCCCGTTATTAGCTCCCTGATCCCCTTGTGGGACC
Source organism: Ambystoma mexicanum (assembly GCA_002915635.3). Taxonomy (NCBI): domain Eukaryota; kingdom Metazoa; phylum Chordata; class Amphibia; order Caudata; family Ambystomatidae; genus Ambystoma; species Ambystoma mexicanum. Next base: position 909,710,790 of record CM030321.1, read on the forward strand.
TGCAAAGGACGTCTGGTCTGACCAGGCGTCCTTACCGGGTCCCGCAAGGGGACATTGTAATAGGGCATCCCGTAATGAAGGGTGCTGGTCCCGTACCGGCACCCTTCATTACGGGAGCCCCTATGTTATAATGAGGCCCTAACGCTTTTTCCCGACACTAAAGACAGCAGACTTAGTCTAAAGCCGTTGACCTGATGTGCCCCACGCCAAGAGCCAGGCAGAGTCAGGCAATTGACCAGAAATACACACACACCTGACGGCCCTTTTTCTTTCCCCACAGGGATAAGAGGTGGAGAGTGAGAGCACAGTAGGAGCAAGGCAAACCGCACGATGAGACAGCTATCGAGGCACGGCAGCTCAAGAGGAGGAGAAAGACGGCGCAAACCGAGAGGGCAAAAAGGAGAGAAGCAACCTTGCCCTTTACGAACCAGGCGTGTGAGACCTCCATAGAAGAAATCGTAAGACCGCGAACAATAGGTCAAGTGTGTTGCATCAGATGTCAATGGTACACAGAGTGTGCCTCCGCCGATAAGCAAGACCGAGGGAGACTCCTGCTATCGTGGTTATGACCTTGACTCCATATAAGAAGAAAGCTTAGCCGTTCGTCACAGCCGGTGAGTCAAAGTGAGAACTGATAAAGAAAACCAAATGTGTTGAATGAAAGTGACAAAGTTCAAGAACTGTGAATTTTTAAGGGAAGACCAGCTGCAGAGGGGAGTGGCACCATGTTGGTGCTCACTCAAGAAACTCTGGTTGATACTGTGTGGAATGAAACTGTTAATACCAGAAGGCCGTAGGAGAGCCGCCAAGACAGGTCAAAGTGGTTATACAGGGGTCGAGCCAAATCCCCATACAGTTGAAAGTCTTTGACCCGCAAACCGTTGAAACGCAAGGGAAGTGAGTCCCACATCAAGGTAAAGGAAAGGGAATTGTAAAGTGGCAAGAGTGAACCCGGCGGAGGGATGCTAATAAAGAGGGGCGAAGTCTAAAATCCCAAGAAACAGTGTGTAGACAAAAGTGAACCCCGGCAAAGGGATGTTCACGGAGAACTGTTTAAAAAGACATTAAGATTTGTGAATGCTAGGAAAGCCATAGTGAACCCAGCTAAGGGAGGCTGAGATTCGAGAGGGGTCGGTGCCCGGAAGAGGGAGACCCAGGGGTGAGAAATCATCACCCTAAGTGCTACAAGGAAACCAACTGTTATTGTGTTAATTGGAAAGCATCAGGTCTTCAAAGGAAAGAGACTTTTATTGAAAAGGGACTTAATCATCAAAGAGCCTGATAGCGGGTACGAAGCTGAGGGAGGCTGGCGTCTGAGAAGGTTCCGAACCCGAAAGAGGGAGATCCAGGGGTGGAGGGCCATCACCCAAAGCCCAGTGAGAAAATAACTGTTTTTTTGTTTTGTTCAATCCGATTTGTGAGGGGTCTGCACCTGGAGGAGGAGGCACAGGGATAAAGCCATCACCCAACATATATGTAGAACAGAACAGTTTGTTTGTTTGTTGAAAATACCAGGCCCTTGAAGGCAAGATAATTTTGTTGAAAGAGACTTAACCATAGAAGAACATGATAGATGGTACGGAATTGTCGGGTCGTGCTGGGAAAGCTCGAATGTGTGCTGTGCTCAGGACACCCACCTTGTCATGTGCTCAAAACATGGGGAAGGGAGACCGCTGGCAATCATATGCTGACTTATTATTTGTAAACACTTATTTCTTTATTGAAACCCCTTAGCCCACACTCTTTCTATATTTAGTTGTATGGATTAGCAATAGACTTTTCTTGGTATAGCCCCTTTATTTTGACAAGATGCCACAAAGAATGGCATATTTTTCATTTGATGGTCGATGCTTGCTCCCATCTTAGATTTAGGTTTAGATTTAGGTGTTTTCCAACCTGTATACTGTTTAAATAAACGCCCTTGAATCGTGATTACTTGTGTCTGTCTTTACTGTTGCCACCATGAGTTCCTAACACTTCACACATAAGTTCTTTGATCAAAAGTTCATACAATGTTGCCGTTCGCAACGTTGGGCTCAAAACAGTCTGGTTTGCTATCAGCTCTCTCAGACTTACCGGCTGTGCTGAACCCATTGGCTTGTCTTGCCCCTGGAGTCAAGGACAGTACCACAGTAGCAAGCATGCCTCCCCGCCTGGGTTATCAATGTGGGAGACCCCTGTGCACCGTTGACATTTGCTATTCACACGCCAGCTGTAAATCCTGGTTTTATGATTCTTTCCATGGAAGCTTTGTGGGTCTGGGTTGAAAAGGGCAAGTGCACTTCCCTCCTTGACGTCCTCTCAGGTCTCGCCGTCTTTCTTCTCTGTTTGAACTTCGGGTCCAGAATAGCTGCTTCCTTGTGTGTTTAGCCTTGCTCGAAGTGTGCTTTCATGCTCTGCCTTTTATCCCTGCGGTGAAGGGAAAAGGCTGTCAGGTGTGTGTAGTTATTATCAATAGATTGACTCTGCCTGACCCGGGTGTTGGGACATGTCAGGTAAATAGCTTGGGTGTTAGTCCGTTGTCTGTCATAGTTTACGAAAGTGTTTGTGTTTGAAAAGAGGGGGATGGTAGAGCTTCTACATATTCTACAGGGTTAGGATGGGGAAGAGGTGGTGTATAGGAAGGGGGAACCGTGTCTCAACCTTCGCTGCCCCACTTCCACCTCCCAAAGACCCCCCATCCAGGTGATCCTCCCCCACCGGTCCACCCCCAGGAATTGTATCCAATAGCAATGGCCATGTACTGGCCACCTGCAGGACAGATCTCCGGGGACTAGCAGGTGAGACACCTTCAGGTATCTCACATGTTCTTCTCACAAATCAGTTGGGGGTAAGGGTTGGCCCTGCTTGATGATATGTTAAATGTTAAAGGTATTATACCACGCACCATCACCAAAAGGGGCAAGAGTTTCCATTTGAAGAGGACTACCTCTGCATTGCCTCTGTTGTCTCTGTCATTGACTCCTGACCTATATCTAAAGAGCATTTGCGAGCCAGTCCAGAATTGGGCACAATTCTTTCATATGTGCCTTCTGGCTATTCTACCTTTAAGCCGGTCTTGCCCAGGGACTTGCGGAAATTGTCACCTCCTCCTAGCTATACAAATTGCATCCTGTGGCTCTAGTATTTGTCCTTGTGGGGGCCGAAAGCCCTCCTAGCTGACTTCACTATCCTCAGCATCTCCTTTGGCTGTCAGTAACCTCTGTATCGAGGTTTTATGAATCCCACATTGACGCCACGTGTCACAGATGGCCTCAAGAAAACACCAACTGCCGGTGGACATTTTGTGTCTTACAGAGACACGGATATTGGACTTGCATGGCCCAATGATAGAGCAAGTGATCCATTGGGCAATGTCTTCTTTGGCAAAAATTGGTCTGAGGGCATTGCGGGTGGTGTTGCTATTATTTGTAAGGGAGATCTAGGAATGCATGATGTCAAGGTGCACTGTGATGGTGTGAACATTTACACACAAAGATCACCCCAAATCATAATAATAATATCAATTTCATCCTGACCTATAGACCTCTTGCAGAGATGCCTTCATTTCATGAAAATAATATTCAACTGCTATCTTCCCTACAGAAACCAAATTGCTGCACAAATATTTCTGGGTGACTTAAATCACTGTAAAGGGGACCCGAGAGATAATGCAGCTTTGGACTTAAAGCTATTATTAAATAATATGTAAATCCATGTACACAACTCAGACCCTTCTCATATAAAGGGCAACATCTTAGACTGGCTCTATAGTGGAAATATGAAGGTGTTTGAAGTGGTTACTGCTCCATGTGTTTGGTCGGATAATTTCTTCATCATAGATAATGTAGAGCTTCCATAACCTTATCAGTATAAACACAAGGCCCCCGTAAGGTCCAAGGCAGAAACGTTAAAAAATTAAAACCTCAGATCTAGCCAAATGTCTAAGTGATCTTATGTCCCAGACGACTGTCCAGGACTTCCCTGATTCTTTAGTGAAGAGTTATAATACTCACTTGGAACCGTTAATAAATAGAACTGCACCGTTGAAGCTTAGAACAGTCAGACATCGTCCTAATCACCAGAATTGGTTTACCTCAGACCTAACGCACTTAAACAGAGGAAAAGACAGACTGAACGCAATTGTCTGAAAGAGAAAATTCATGCAAACAAAAAAACCTCGAAACGTAGGGAGAGGGAATACAAACTCAAGATTATGGAGGCAATTCTTTTTTTTATTATAATGAACAAATTATTAAAGTATGAAATGAAACCAAAGAACGATTTAAACTATTTAAAGGTTGGGAAAAGCCCAATGCATTGAATCAGGCTATCAACCCAGATAGAAATGACTGCACTCGGGTATAGAAAGCCATTGCGGATAAAATCACTCTGGCGCATGCTAGAATCTTCAAAGACCTGGATGAACAAACTATGTGGGAATTCGCCTGGCACTGTTGGGCAGGTACAAGGTCAGGACCCCTTCAATTTCATAGCTGTAGCTGACATTGAAGTGGTCGATTAACTGAGAGATAGGCACCCGACCAGTTGTCCTGGAGACCTTCTTCCTTCAAAAATAATTCTTGAGAACAGGGAAATATTTGCACCGTTCTTTAACAGATTTAATAATGCCTCCTTTGTGCAAGGTTTGGTACTGGCAGCCATGAAGGATGTTGTGGTAACCCCGCTTTTGAAAAAAGAAGGTTTGGATCCTATGGATCACTCAATTCTTAGGCCAATAGCTAACACTCCACTTCTCCTCAAAATAATTGATAAAACCGCTACTAACCAGATGCAACATCACTTGGAGGCCATCGGCATTCTCCACAAGAAGCAATCTGGTTTTCGGAATGCTCATGGGCCCGAGAGAGCCTTTCGTGATCTTTGCACTCACATGCTCTCTGCATTGGAAAGGATTTGTTCGGGACTGATGATTGCTCTAGACTTATCAGCAGCTTTCGACCTCCTTGATCATAAAAGGCTGTTGAACACACTGACTCCCATAGGCCGTTTTTCAGAGAAAGTCACAACTTTACTTTGTGGTCGTAACTCCAGAATTTGCTGGGGAGAGGCCTCATCTGACCTGGCGCTGATCTTGTGTGGAGTTCCAAAGGAGGCTTGTTTGTCCCCATCTCTTTTCGAGATTTACATTAAACCGCTATGCGTTGAAATAGAGAAATTAGGAGTCTTTTTTGCTAATTATGCAGGCGACTTACAGCTTTCAATGGAGCTGCAATTATTAAAATGACCAAGAGAAACTGAATAAAATGTATAAGCTTATTAAAGACTGGAGGACCACAAACTGGCTATGTTTAAATGCCGCCAAAACTGAACTCATGGTCTACGGGTCAAAACATGCCCGAGACAGACTGAGACCGGATTATAAGAGCTTCTGCATAGATGGAGATTGCATTCCTGTGGTCGACAAAGTCAAAACCCTAGGTATCTTTATGGAGGCATCACTCAATGCAGATGCACGCGTGCATTACATAGTTAAAAATTCCAACTACTACCTGAGGGTTCTGAGCCAGATTTGCACTCCCTCAGGTAACTCAGAAAAATCATGAGAAGTTAGTCCGAGCCATCGTTTTACCCCTCCTTGACTATTGCAACTCGTTGCTTGGTGGAGCAAGCAAGGAATATCTCTGTAAACTCCAAAAGATTCAAAATGATGCTGTACACACAGTTTGTAATATTGCATGTAGAGATCCGGTATCTAGGGCCCGCCGGGAACTTCATTGGCTCCCTGTTGCAGCCAGGGTGCAGTTTAAGGAAGTTACGCTGGGTCACAAGTGTATGTTTGTAACTGAACTGCAGTATCTGAAGGAGAAATTGGAAATTCCTAAACCAGCTTGCAATCTTCAGTTCACTGATGCACATGGTCTTATCGTCCTCCGCTTCAAGAGAAACAGGGGGAATGGGTGCTCTTTTCCTAACCTGATTGCTCAGGCCTGGAATGAGCTTCCCGAGCATCTGCGAAAATAAACAAACTATCTTATCTTTAGGAAAAGCCTGAAAGCTAGACTGTTCACCTAGGTAGGTTTCCCTGTTGTTTTTCCGTCCTTGGCTTATGTTGTCTATGTTTCAGTGTAGCGCCTGGATATCCAAGGGCTTTGACGCTTAATAAATATACAGAAGAAATATACAGATGAGGATCAATGATTTTTCATTAACATTTTTAACATGCCTAGTTGCCATCCCTCTCTGTCTAACTTAGAGATGGGCAATCCAACCGTAACCCAAGCTTCCCTCGACCCTGGACTGGTGCTAGTGATCAGCAATCTCTACTATCTAAAAGCTATCTATATATGATGGCCTAAAGGTAAAAGCCTGATCTATCTAGACTTCCTCAGGAAACAATCTAGGTGACACTTATCCAGGACCCTGATTGGATGGTGCCCTCCAATCACTCTGGGGCACTGATCTTTCACACCCTTATACTCCTCACCCTCCTGTTCTACTCTCTCTCTGCTTTCTGACTCTATTCCCTTCCTTTCCTCCCTCTCTTCTCCTTCTTTATTTTCTGTCCCTCCTATGTTACTTCCCTCTCTTTCAGCTACCTACTACTCTCCTTTTCTCTGCAATTTTCCTTCCACTATGATCTACCTTCAGCCATCAATCCTACATCCTACTACTCTCCCCACTACTGCTCTCACATCTCCATCACTACTTCACCTCCTACACACCCCTACCACCCCACGCGACCTTCTCCTCACTCCCCTGCCTTTCACTCCATCAGCCACTCTTCGTTCACTCTCTACTCTCATACAACTATGTTCAATCACACGTTGCATGCACGCTCACAACACAGTACCACTTCCTCTCACCAGCCAGTACCCCACCTTTTCTATAAACTGCCTCCATACTCCTTGCCACAGTCCTTCCTCATTTCTCTCTTTTTGTCTGCCACCTCTTCCTCCTCCGACCCCACCCTGACAACCCACATGTTACTGTTACATGTGTTTGGTCGGATAATGTTTTCATCATAGGTAATGTAGAGCTTCCACAACCTTATCAGTATAAACACAAGGTCCCCCGTAAGGTCCAAGGCAGAAACGTTCAAAAAATGTAAACCTCAGATCTAGCCAAATGTCTAAGTGATCTTATGTCCCAGACGACTGACCAGGACTTCCCTGATTCGTCAGCCATCAATCCTACTTCCTACTACTGATACATGTTTCCTGTTGTCCCATATATCCTCCCCCTCCTGCCGACATTGATTTTTCTCTTCTGGTTTTCAAGACAATTTCTCCCTGACTTCCCCACATGGGATGTGTTACAAACATATAATGGGTTCTAATCCCTGTCGCTTGTGGGTTCACCATGAATCTTTAATGGTGGGCCGCTACAATCAGAGTTACAGGTTGAGTTAGAGTCCTAATACCTAATGTGAATGTCTTTCCGAAAGAGCCACTCTGGGGCTCCATTACCAGTCATCCGTGAGTTTGGTTTATACTGCTGATTGTACGGTTCACAATGCTGCAGTATTTTGCTCCCACAATGGTACTTTCTTTAATATCATGCAGTTCCACATTTTTAAGCTGCTATTTGGGGTGCGCTGACACTAGGTGCCGCTTGAGTGGTTCAGGTGGGCTGTTCTCTCTCCGGTCCACCACTAGGACTGCTGGATGTTGTAGTCCTCTAGAAAGAACAGTGAAAGACTGGCCAGCAATTGGAAACAGAAGTATGGGGGGGATCAAGATTGGTACCGTAGTAAATTACACAGGAAAATAGAGAAAAACAGGGACTGGGGGCTTCACAACTGCCACCATCCCCTCTGTGGCGGGACGGGGACTGGTTTCAACCCTTTTAGGCCTCTGACCTCAGGCTAAGGGTGGACTCCATCCCTTCTTGACAGGGTCACAGTAACAATCTGCCCTGGCTACATTTGTCCCTCTCTGGATCTACCAGTAACTATCTCCTCGGACTCATGTGCCCCTTTTCTGATCTACTACTAACTATCTTCCCTGGCTACTCTTACCCTTCTCAATGTTTTTTTAAAAGATTTACCCTGGCTACATATAGCCCTCTCAGGATCAATATGTTAGTAAATGACCTGGCTCCATTGGCTCCTATTAGTAGCTCTATGTAACTATCTACATCGTCTTCATTTAGTTTTCTGTATGTCTATTTGTGACTATATGCCCTGACTATATTTGCCCCTCTATGAGTATAGTTGTTACTATATACACTGGCTACATTTGCCCCTCTAAATGTCTGTATTCATCTATCTACAATGGCTAGATTTGCACATCTCTTTTGAATAGTTGTAACTATTTGCACTGGTTACATTTCTCCCTCAGGATCTATATGTAACTATTTGTCCTGGCTCCATTTGCTCCACTGTGTGTTTTTTTTTACAACAATTTGAAATGGCCACATGCACGGCCATCGTTATCTACTTGCAATTAGCTGCACATCCTACATTTGCACCGTTCTTGCTGTGCCCCTAACTATCTACCTGTCTTCATTTGCTTTTCTCTGCTTATTTGCAACTGTCTGCACTGGCTGCATCTGCCACACTCTCGATTCACTTGTAACTCTCTTTCCTAGCTATATTTGCTCCACTCTGGGTAAAGTTGTAACTATTTGCACTGGCCACATTTTATCTATCTATTCTGTCTACATTTGCCCCTCTCTGGGTATTTTTGTAACTATCTGCTTTGAAGAATCCTACAGATCCCTCATTGAACCCCTGCCTTAAGTCTCCTCACAGGTGGCCAGGGAAAGGCAGGCGCTTCCTGAACTCAACCCTGTGGGTGGTGTACTGCGGGAGGATCACTTGGGAGGCGACAAGGCCCAGGGTGGTGAGGAGATTCTGTGGGATGAGACACAGTATTTTTCCTCTAATAGGAAGATTCTTACCGCTGTACCTAAAGAGGTTAGGGCTTATTGTCATATTAATGTCTCACAATCTCCTATGTTATCTAAGGTTGTGAACCCCAGTTAAGCAAGGGCACTTCCCATGTGAGCAAGCGCTGGCGGCAGCAACCTTTGCTATTCACAAGTCTTCAACAATTACTATGGGCTACCCAGTGACACTGAATGTAGAACATGCCATATTTGTGATCTTGGAAAAATCTAAATCGACCCTTACCAGGGAGAGAGCATCAGATCTTGTATATGAGATCTAAGGTTGTAAACCCCAGTTAAGCAAGGGCACTTCTCATGTGAGTAAGCGCTGGTGGCAGCAACCTTTGCTATTCAAAAGTCTTCAACAATTATTATGGGCTACCCAGTGACATTGAATGTAGAACATGCAGTTTCTGTGATATCGACCCTTACCAAGGAGAGATCTTCGGCACATGAGGTAATTTTGTCAAATGCATCCATACATGCAGTGAGGTGTCATGCAGTCAATCTTGGAAAATTCATAGCCAAATCAGTTATGTGTACATGATTGTGCGAATTATGATGGAGAAGGAGATGAGAGTATTACTAAAGGTAGACGTACACCCCTCTCCTGCATTGTGGCTCCTAGCAACATCCCCTCTCCCCCTGTAGTCCCCCTTATTCCCTACCGTTTCATACAAAAGCGTTGGGTGGTCTGGGCCAAGGACCTGGACAATCGTCCTTCCTTACCAACAGTAGCACTCATCGAGGTGCTAGAGATCAGTAAGAAGAAGGTAGTCACTATTCACTCTGACTCTGCATACATCACATCCACTGTGCATTCAAGGCTGTCAAGATGGCAGAGGAGAGAATTTAGGAGATGTGACGGGTCCTCCTTCCAGCATGCTGCGCTACTATCCAGAATAATGAAAGCGTTAGCACTATGAGCAGAGATATCCATTATTAAGTGTGCTGCACATACTAACAATACTGATTTAATTGTGGTTGGGAATAATGTGGCTAAAATAGCGGCAAAGGTGGCCACATATTTACCATTTACAGATTCCCAGATCACAGAAGCCGTGTCCGAACAGGTACAGTACCCAGTACTGTATACTGCAGTTCCTCCGATTCAAATGATAGAAATGCAAAAGAGAGCATCAAAGGATGAGAAGGAGCTGTGGGTGAAACAAGGGTGTGCCCTCTCGCCACAGATTTGCTCTGGAGACAGGAACTTACAGGGACAGTAGTAATGCCTCTGGAGTTACTTATTGTGGCCCTGGAGCAGCACGTCTCAGTGACAAATAGCGGCGGACCTCCAGGAGGATTGGTTCATCCCTAACTTGCAAGAACAGGTAAGTTCATATCTAGCTGTGTGACATGTCACCAGTTCAACACTGGAAATAACGTGAAGACTTTAAAAGGTACTTTGTCAGACCTTCGGAGCCCTTCGGAGATCTCCACATCGACTCTTTGGACATGCTAAACCGGTGCAGATTTTTTTGTTATTTCATCATTTGACCATTCTCCCGATGGCTGCAGACTGGACTCTGTGCACACCCTGGTGCTTAATCAGCTGTGAAACTCCTGGTGCGGGAGGTATTGCCATGGTATGGTATATGTGAAACCTTTAGGTCCGACAATGGAACTCACTTTTGTAATGAACCTTTTGCAGAGATGACAAAGCAAAGGATGTGTTCGATGTGTCACCCACAGGCCATAGGAATGTGGAAAGATTGTCAGGACTGTTTAAAAATAGGTGATCCAAGCTGTGTTGTGAACTTAAAAAGTCATGGTTGTTTTGCCTTCCCATGGCACTGTTTTATTTATGGACTCAGACGGAGAAGGAACATCACTTATTGCCCCATGAGCTAGTGACAGGGAGAAGGATACATACACCACTCTCACCTGCACACACAGCATCAGATGCTCAGAAGTCTTCAGAGATTATAGGAGAGGAGTTCAGGGTTTACCTTAGGGACTTAACCCGAGCTGTCAGAATTATTGTCATGCCTCACTGTCCATGGTCCTTATGGTCCTCGTGGAAACTCCGGTCCCGTGTCGCAGGCACCATTCTTTCTTCCAACATGGCTCTCCACTTTCCCGTAAAGAAGCAGATTGAACAGTCTAGTTTTAGACCTTCCTCGATGGCTTGGAAACCTGTGATTATTAATTGCAGAACCTGAGCTAAGCACCTCGTGTCTCAACGCTGGTTCTATGGTGTTCAGCTCAGCACTCGGTAACAATCTTGTTGCCTTCCTTGCTTCTGCTATTCTACCCTTCAAGTATCCCTTTCCTTGGCTTTCCTATTCTCTCTTGTATGGGGTCCCAGTTCCTCCTTTGTAATCCTGCCTTGGATTCTGCTCGTGATTGGTTGTACTTCAGGAGCCCTGTTCTCGTTATTTGTATTGCTGCCTGGATTGCTACATCGGCCATCCTTTCAGCAGGATCTACTTTTGGATAAACATCACGCAGGTTTTTTCCTTCCTTGGAAGGTTTTTTCCTGCTGCATGGCAGTTCCACCGGGGGCTCCTTAGCCTGAACGTCTGCTACCAGGCAGAGTGGCATCTGGGGAGGATCACCCTTATCTTCATGAGACCTGCACTAAACAAAAACCTCACAAAGGAAAAGAGCACGGGCAGTCCCTGCGTAAGAAGACACAGGTGAGCCCTTCCAGCAAAAGCACTAACGCTGACAATTATATCTTCACAGGTTGCTTCCTCACAACAACAGCCGGCTGCAACAGAGGGCATCGATCAAGATTCTGGAGTTCTACTACAATCACAGCTCTTTCCTGGAGGCAGCGTGTGTCCATTTGTTTGTCCGGCTCTGGTGTGAGAGCCGCTTTCATCACATATCATTGTCTATGCCACCCGAGCGCTGTGGAGGTGGAAAGAAATAGGCTCTGGATCCACTTTACTGATGTGCAGCAAGCTGCCAGCACTTCTCCACCTTAGCAAGAGCAAGACTTTTATGGGGAAGAGTCGTAAAAAAAAATACTGAGTTAAGTATTCCCAAAGAAGTTGGGGTTCATTCCAGCTAGGGAATTTGAACATACAAACGGACATTACGTTTGTTGTGTAAATATTGAAGAAATAGGTCAAAAAGTATGGGTGTTAGGATGTATGTTTGGTTGTTGTTTCTATTTTTTCTTTATTTTCCCTGTTTAGTTGCACCTAAACAGGGAAAGGAAAAAAAAAGAGAAACAACAACCAAACATGCAGTTGTTGTTTCTCTTTTTTTCTTTTTTTTTCCCTGTTTAGGTGCAACGATGGATAATGATGTGAAAATTAATATGTCTTCTAGAGTTATAGGATCTCATGAAATGCTAAAACCCTGAATCAAAACGATACTGACCCAAATTAAATAGTAAATGAAGGGGGTGGGTTTAGTGTGGTGACTGTGCCTGGCTTTGCACCAGGCAATTTGTGGTATAAGCACATGAAGAGGGTAGGGAGAAAAAAGGAAGCACACTCTTGTTGTGTCTGTTTGTTCATCCTCATGCTTCTGGCGTTCCATGAGTATTTATTTATGAGGAGTTGTCACTGCAGATAATACAATGTGTGGTACACCTATCTTCAAGCATAGTGAGGGGCTTATTTCAGGGACAAGCAGTTCAGGCCACCATCATACCAATCGAAGAATGTTTGGAAAAAGAGAAAAAGGAGCAAGAAGATATAGCTTGTGATCACAGTTGAAATTAGATGGTTTTGTTTTCATACACAATACATGTGAGCACAGGGTGAAGAGCTATAAAGTGGGAGGAATGAGAAAGTTTACTGTAAAAGTGTAGAACAGTAATGAGGAATGTTCAGAGATATGGAATTTATATGTAAAAGAATTGGCGGGGCTCAAGCCACAAGAAAGACCTGTCAAGATCCAGTTAGTTACATATTTTTCCTTGTGTTTTAGAGGCTTCCTGGCCGTATAGCATAAGGGAGAGTTCTGGCCCCGGGTCCCCCCGTTCTAGCGCGGCATTCCTCTCCATCCCCGGAGACGGGTCTGCCACGCTGGCAGCGCCGCCTCTCCACATGTTTTTGTCTTGGTGACGAGATGAACTCGTCGCTGTTTGCACTGGCTTTCCCGTGAGGTGAGTGCAGCTTATTTTGGCTGTTTTGTTCCTTATCCGAATGTATGCCGTGGCGGTTCTCTCTAATGTGAGCATCGGTTCTCTCCATCAGAGCGTGTGTGTACGTCTTCATGATATCCAGCTCCGCCCATTCATAGCCATACAATTCTTGGGTCCCCATCTGCTCCGGGGTATCTTCATCCTGCAACCCCCTTCCTGGTCCTCCCTTACACATCCCCACCACAATCCCAGGGCGATCGGGCATGGGTGAGCTCCTGGACAGATAGTCAGCTACCAGCTACCAGCTGGCCTGTGCAAGGTAAGGAAATCGAAAGGCTGTAGGGAGAGGAACTGACGGAGGACTTGCTGTTAGTGTCCTTATGCTTAGCGAGCCATTGCAATGGTACGTGATCTATATACAACACGAAGCCGCGGCCCAACAGATAGTATTTGAGGGAGTCTACAGCCCACTTGATAGCTAAACACTCCTTTTCAACAGTGGAATATGCCGACTCATGAGGCACACATTTTTTGCTTATAAAACAGACCGGTTGAAGGTCCCCATCCTGTTCTTGTGAGAGTACGGCCCCCAATCCCTGGTCCAACGCATTGGTCTATAGGTAGAAATGTTTCCGAAAATCCAAGCATCGTAGGATGGGATCCGACCTGATCCTTTGCTTTAGGATCTCGATAGCCTTCATCGCAGCCACGTTTTTGATAAGATCAGGAGATCCATTGTGTCTCAATGCGTCAGTTAAGGGTGCTGCAATTGTAGAAAAATCTGGTATGAATCTTCAGGAGTATCCGATAAATCCTCAAAATGCCCTGATCTGCTTCCTGGTTGTGGGTGTTGGAATTTTATGGATAGCATCGATTTTTGAGATCTGCGGTCGTAGGTTGCCTCCACCGACTAGATGTCCCAGATATTTCATTTCATGTGCTCCCATCACAGTCTTCTTGCAGCTTATGTGTAGACCGGCCTTATGTAAATCTGCCACTACCATTTCTAAGTGGTGTAGATGGTTGTCCCACGTTTTGCTGTATACAACGATATCGTGCAGGTAGGCTTCAGCATATCCATCATGTGGCTGTAGTACCACGTCCATCAATTTCTGGAACATCGCGGGTGCACCGTGTAGACCAAATGGTAGGACCTTGAAATGGTAGAGCCCTTGGGGTGTCAGGAAGGTGGTTTTTTCTCGATCCGGGGCTCGCAAGGGAATTTGCCAATAGATCCAGTGTGCCCAGGAAGTGGATGGACCCGAGCCTTTCCAGTAACTCGTCCATTTGTGGCATGGGGTATGCTTCATTCTGGGATATCGAATTTAGCTGTCCATAGTGCATGCAAAACCAAACAGAACCGTCCAGCTTTGGGACTCAGACTATTGGGGAAGACCATATGCTGGTTGAGGGTTCAATGACTTTCATACGCAGCACATCTTCCACTTCGGTTTTGATTGCTTGTCGCCTAGCTTCTGGGATTCTATATGGTCTAAGCCGGAAGGTCTGTCCGGGTTCTGTTTTGATTCCATGTTCAATCATGTTTGTTCTCCCAGGCAGAGAGGAGAATGCTTCTGCATAGGGGGACAATCTGGCCAATAATTCTGACTTCATGGTAGGCGATAGGGTGTTTTCTCATTGGACCTCTTGCAAGTTGTCTTGCGCTTTATTCACTGTCTGTTCAGACTCTGCTTCGCATGTGTCCATGGTTGCTTCTAGGAGTGGCTTTGTCCATGCCTTCAATAGGTTTCATGGTTGACCTTATCCGGGTTTGCTCGGTCGGGTTGATGTACTCGATATGTCACTGGACTAAGAATATCCTTGATCTCGTAGAGACCCCTCCATCTGGCCAGTATTTTGTTGGTGCTGGTGAGTAGGAGTACCAGTACCTGGTCTCCTGGCTTAAATGTTCTCATCCGGCTTCCTTTATTGTAAGCCTTTTCCTGGGTTAGCTGTGCCTGACTGAGATTCGCTTCTGCCACTGATCGTAAGGTTGTCAGGTGCTCCTTTAGTTCCTCTGTGTATTCGGTCAAGGAGACCTCTTCTTAGGTTTCCCATTCCTCCTTCACAAGGTCCAGTATGGTCCGTGGTTGCCTTCCACCCTTCGAAGGGTGAAAAGCCAGTAGAGGACTGGGGTGTATCCCTTAACACCAATAGGACTAAAGGTACTACGCAGTCCCAGTTCTTTCCCTCTGGTCCAATTACTCTTTTTATCATTTTCTTGATGGTCTTGTTGTACCTTTCGACTAGACCATCTGTTTGGCGATGATATACCAAGGTCTGTAGCTGTTTGATTTGCAATCTATCATAAACCTGATGTAGGAGTGTTGACATGAAGTTTGTTCCTTGATCAGTGATGACTTTGGAGAGTAGCCCCACTCTTGCAAAGAACGGAATAAGTTGGTCACACAATTGTGGGGCTGATGTTCCCTTCAGAGGGAAGGCTGCTGGGTATCGCGTAGCATAATCAATGATTACCAGTAAGTATTTGTATACCCTACATGCCGGTTCTAGGGGTCCGACTATGTCCATGTCAATCCTTTGGAATGGTACAGCAATTAGTGGCATCCGCTGTAATGATGCCTTTGCTGGTAGGACACCGCTAGTCAGCTGACATGTGGGTCATCCTTTACAAAACCGGGCCACTTCACCATAAATACCCGGCCAGTAAAACCTCTTCAGGATGTTCTGTTGTGTTTTCAAGGAAGCCATATGGCCGCCACAGGCGTGATTGTGTGCTAGTTGTAATATCACCATACAATGTGCCTTAGGTAATACCAATTGTTCCTTTATCAGCCTGTCATCTGCTTTATACTTTCTATACAATAACCCCATGTGAAATAGGAATCCCGGTCCCTTGGATACATTGGAGTCCCCTTCCTTGGTTGCTCTTTCACGGGCTACTCGAAGGGTGGGGTCTGTTAGGGTCTCCCCCCTAATGGACACTTAGTGGTCTTCGGGTTTCCAAACGATGGGACGGGTCATGGAGCTAGCCTGACACCAAGCTAATCAGTTTCGCCTTTGGATCCCCAGTGTTTTCTTGGGACAGTTGGGGTGTTCCCTGTCTCTGTGGTATCAGACCTAGAGGGGGAATCCTTCTTCTCTTCCAGGGTTTTCATCGCCTTTTCAAAGTGGGGTAGGTATGTACCTATGACCACCGGTGTGGGAAGAGAGCGGAGTGGTTTCATTATCTAATTCAATCTGTATTTCCTTCACTGGATAAGACCTTACAACCCCATGAATACACTGTATCAGTATTGTTACATTTGACAAGTTAGGTGAGTTTCTCACGGTTGGTGAGATGGCTATCTGCCTGCTGCCACTTCCAGTAGCACCCGTGTTGGCCTGCCATCAACCTGTATGCCCACGATTTATGGACCGAGGATGCGTTCTTCAGGATAGAATTTCATGTAGCCGATTTCCATGGGTTCAGCAGCCCTTCTCCTCGGGCAGAATCGGGCAATGTGGGACAATTCGCTGCAATCGAAGCACTGGGGTTGTCGGTATCCCGGGGATATAGGAGAGGGTTTTTCTTCATACCCGGGTCTTTTATCTTTTGGTTTCCTTGGGGCTTCATCGGATTGTCCCCATCTTGGAAACATGGTTCTTGCCCCCTTGTGAAGTTGAGGGTCTGCACTGGGCAATATCATCCGCCCAGTAACCCCAGTTATAGGTATCTTGTTATAACCAGCCTTCTGGTATGCCAACGCTATGTCCACTGCTTCTGCTAACGTTGGTCAGTGGTGCTGCCTAACCCACCTTTGCATCGTGCCTGGCAGGGCTTCAATAAACTGTTCCAAAATGAGTTTGTCCAGCAGTTGTTGGTTCGCCGGGGTGGGGGTTTGTAACCACTTTTCTACCAGGTCCTTGATACGGTAGTACAACTCCCTTGGACTCTCCCCACTTTTCAATTTGGTGTCCCTCAACTGAATCCGATAGGCTTCTTTATCCAGGCCCAAGCGGTCCAGCACTGCTGCCTTAATCTCCCCACAAGGTGTACTACCATTGGGGTTCACCGCCTGGTATACCCCCTGCATTACCCCTGATAATAATGGTGCTACATACTGTCCCCATCGTTCAGGTGGCCATTGCGCATTTCTTGTGATTCTCTCAAAGCTTGTGAAGAAAAAAGTGGGTTCCTCCCTATCCTTGTACTTCTGAAGTAATGCCAATGTACCAAAGGTTGGTTTCTGGAGCTGGCTACCGCATCAGTGAGCCTGGTGATGTTTTCATGCTGTTTAACTTGGGCCTTCATTTGTAAGGTACTTTGCAGCTGAATGGCTTGCTGAAAAGCCTGGCGGTCGGCAGCCGCTTGTTGTGTCTGCAGCTGGATCAGTTTTGCAATTGTTGTTGTCCTTCCGACAACGTTTTGATTAACGTTACCATCGCACTGTCTGAAATCCCATCTTCGTTACCCCTTGTGGAATTACGACTCGGGAGCCCAGGGATGCTGCAGAAATTATGTTTTATTCTTCAAAAACAGGCAAATGAAATGTCCTTAGAAATGTCCTTGACGGTTCCTTCACTTTCTAGGTCCTTTCCTTATGGAGTATAGGCTAGTTTCTCTTAGCTTTCTCCTACCCCTTGGTGTCTGGATAGGCCCACCATTTGTTCCTTCTCTCGCCTCCCTCTCCGACGTTCTGTAATGAGAGCAACAGAATTCGTAAGTTTGCTGGCTTTTGTTTCCTTTGCATTGCTCGCTTCTCCACCAATCAGACCTGGCCCTGCCTAGCTTGCCTCCTATTGGCTGCTTTTGCTGTGTTCCACCTACTTCAAAAGCTGCCACCCATGCACTCAATCTCAACTCCCCGCAGCGGTCTTGTGTGACGTCTTTGAATCCCGTATTGCCCAAATCTCTACGGCTTTGTGACCGTATAGCATAAGGGAGAGTTCTGGCCCCATGTCCCCTGTTCTAGCGCGCCGTTCCTCTCCATCCCCGGAGACGGGTCCACCACGCCGGCAGTGCCCCCTCTCCTCAACGTTTCGTCTTGGTGATGAGATGTACTCGCTGCTGTTTGCACTGGCGTTCCCGTGAGGTGAGTGCAGATTGTTTTGGCTGTTTTGTTCCTTATCCAAATGTATGCTGTGGTGGTTCTCCCTACTGTGAGCATCGGTTCTCTCCATTAGAGCGTGTGTGTACGTCTTTATGATATCCAGCTCTGCTCCTTCATAGTCATATGATTCTTGGGTCCCCATCTGCTCGGGGTAGCTTCATCCTGCAACCCCCCTTCCTGGTCCTCCCTTACAATGGGACTATCCAGTATTTCTACCTTGCACTCCCCAGTCCTGGTAGTCCCCTAAAACCCATCTGGTAGTTTCTAATGTGCTGCCCCAAGCCACTTTTGTACCCTCTGTGTTCCCTCCCTCATTGAGTGCACCTGGACTTGAAACCGTTGAAGGACATAAAATGGCTGAACCTTTGAGAAGATCTACCTTTAGCAACTACCTTTCATCGACTTCTTCAAAGGCATTAAAGAAAGTACCTGAGCACTTTAGACTCTTTAGTAGGATGGAAATGGTCTTCACCTCTCTCCTGGGTCTGGTTGTCCAAGCCATTGTCAACACTAAATGACTCCAGATCACCCGGTATGAACTCATTCAACTGGTTAATTATCCAGAGATTGCCTTTAATGCTGTATTTGAGGAGATGAGTGTCCTGTGCCTCATGACACTTCAGTATCGGTACACCCTAGACCTTCTTACCACAATGGAAGGCGGGGTGCGCCAAAAGATTGGGATTTCATGCTGGACATTCAAGCCACCTATCGAATACTATCAAAGCCTTGCATAATCTGCGTGAGGTCATGGAGAGAAAGGCTGAAATCAAAGATAATACTTGGTCCAATTCACACTTTGCCTGGGTTCCATCAAGGCTGAGTCTAACTGTGAAGATACTGATGCCACTTTTCGTTTTTCTACTTGTCCTGTTCTGTTCCTGCCCAGTACTTTTAAGATGCTGTTCTGCTAAGTGAACTGTACCAGTTACTATTATGTTGGTCACTCTGTCCACAGATAGGATAACCTCCATCTCAAACCATGTAGGCACTGTAAGGAAGGCATGGTATCAAAATAACACAGACAGAAGTGATCACAGTTCAAGGGTGTTTATTGAACTTTATCAGGGGTGTGAAAAACGCCTATCTAAGCCTAAATCTAAGATGGGACCAAGCTACGAACATCAAAGAATAATACAGTCCAAGTGGAGTCTAGTCAAATAAAAAGGACGTATGCTAAAAAAAAAACTATTGCCAATCCTTACCGTTATGCTACAAAATAGTGTGGGATAATGTTCACAAAAAGAAAGAAGTGCTCACAAAATGATAAGTCAGGATGTTTAAACCGTTGGCCTCCCTTTCCCATGTGTTTAGCACGGGACAAGGCGGGTCACTCAAGCACAGCACACTCCTGAGCTTCTCTAGCACAATGTCACAGTTCCTTTCACCAACATCAGGGCCTTCTGTGCCGAAGTCTCTTTTGTGCAAAGTCTCTTGCTTCAGAGGATCTGATGTACCATAAATAACAAAGAAAAGATCCTTCTCTCATGTTCACTTTGAGTGATTTACTCTTCGCCCTGGATACCCCTCAGCCGGGCTCCGATCCTTCTTTCACTGTTAGCCTCCCTCAGTCGGGTTCAGACTAACTTCAATTTGTAGGCATTCCTCAATTGGGTTCACATTTGCCACAACATTCTTCTCAGGTGCGTTACTGTTCACCCAGGATCCCCCTCTTGCAGGACCAGACAGATTTTCTACAATTAGTCCCCCTCAGCCGGGCTCAGTCCCATTTCAGTTTACTGGCAATGAAAGACTTTTGAATGTTCATGGGATTCAAAGTAACCCACTGCAGGACCACTTCGATGTCACAGTTCAATAATGGGGCACCAAACAGAGACCTTCGAGTGAGGACCCACATGGCGCTGGACCACTCTGAAGCTAGTACCTATTTTGCTTTTACAAAGTTCAATTGTATAAAGGTTCTCTTTCTTCATACAATGTTGCCTTGCAACCTTTAGCACAACACAGTCCGGTCTGCTATCCGCCTCTCCAACTCACCGGCTGTGCTGAACTTGTTGGCATTGCTTTGCTGTCGGAGTCAAGGACAGTACCACGGTGGCAATTGCTTTGCCCTGCCTTGGCTATAAATGCGGGAGGGGTCCATGTAGCTTTGACACACGCTACACTGTTCATCAGCTGCAATTTCCGGTTGTATGTTTCTTTTCCTGGAGGCTTCTAGAAAGTCACGGTTCTGTGTAGAAAAGGGCAAGGGTCATTTCCTCCTTGTCGTCCTCTCTGATCACGCTGCCTTTCTCCTCGGGTTAAACTGCGATCTCGGAATTGCTGCTTTCTTGTGCATTTTGCCTTGGTCACAGTGTGCTTTAATGCTCCCCCTTTTATCCATGTGGGGATGTGTGATGGAAGTCAGGTGTATTTAATTATCAGTAATTGCCTGACTCTGCCTGACCCTTGTGTTGGGACATGTGAGGTATACAGCTCTGGTGTTCATCCGTTGTCGTTCACAATTAACTGTCTGTGAGAAAGTGTTCATGCTAGAAACGGGGCGGGTTGAGTTTCTAGGTATCCTACCGGGTAGAATGGGAAAAGTTATTATAAGGAAGGGGATACCACGTCTCCCCCTTCAGTGTCCCACTCCCACTCCTAAAGACCCCCATCCAGGTGATCCTCCAGCACTGGTCTACCCCCAGGAACTGGATCCAACATTGATGGCCGTGTCCAGGCCAACTGGATGACATATCCCTGGAATTAACAGGTGAGACACAGAGACTGAGTTATGGTTAATCGGGCCTCCAGGTGTTGTTTTGTGTCCTCCATTTGATCTAGATAATTATGTAAAGTACTAGTTAGATAGTGGGAAACATGGTGGTTGGTTGTTTTTGTCTTGTAGGCCAAAGGAATATGCTCAAAGTAGAAAGATGCAGGATGTCTCTAAGGTTTGGGTTCCCAGAGATGGTTCTGTTAAATTAAGTAAAGTGGGGAATGTTGGGGAAGACATTTTAGGTCACAACATGGAAAGAGGCTCACATCACGTAAATTGTACTAGGCTATGGTGCGGCTGGGTTAGGCGCGAATTTGCAACTAAATATGTGTTCAATGTAGGGAAAACAATTGAAATGAGTGTTACTTTGTGTTTTAGTTGGATACATTTTAGAGTCAATGTAGACAGCAACATGAGTAGCAGTAGCGTGGATACCATGTATTGTGGAATGTACAATTGGCAGCGCTGAGAAATGTTTTGTGGGGATCTTTATGCATGCGATAGAGGAATTCATTGAAGGGGAAACAAACATGTGGCATTTCAACAATGGTTTAGATTGCAGACACATTTAGGGCACTGGGAACTATGGCTTTATTGTGGGTACATGGAGACATCACAGAATGCTGGTTTACCTACTTGGAATTTTAGTAGGCCGCAAAGTCTCCGGATTCGCAGGAATGGGTTTTTGCCTGGTTTTGAGAGCTGAATGGCCGAGCCCATGGAACGGGTAGGAAGCAAACGGCATGTAGGCAGATGTGATAACATTGCAAAGGGCTTAAGTCGAGAACAGGAGGGAAAGCCATTTGTTCAATTTCTTTGGTAGGATTTGGTTCTTAGATGCCAAGTGTAATTTCCCTGGAAGCATGGAGCCTTGTTTTTTGATGACCAGAAAGGTCCAGTCACGTGGAGGGTTAAATTGAGAGCTGATGGTTTGTGGGCTTTCAGGGAAATAAGAATGCATGCCCATGGCTATTTGACTTGAGATGGCAGTCACAAATAGGATTACGTTAAGGAATGCTGGGAAATAGTATGGGACGCCGGAGCATCTGGGAGGATAACGATCTACTGCTGCTTCAAAGGAGTGCTTATTTATTTCTCTCCCTCCCCTTGCCTTGAAGTGTTTATGGTGCACAATCACCATCTGGGTTAATGGGTTCCTGTCACATGGTCTGAATAATGCACTGAGTAATTCATGAAAAATAAATGTATTATGGTGAGTGCATCATAACTGACCATGAAAGAATATCACATATCAAAGGGGTTGTACTTTGTGAATGTATCCAATGGGGTTTTAGAGTTAGGGGGATTACATTACTTTGTATTAGAGTTATCCAATGGTGGTAGGGGGGAGAAAACCTGAAGGTACTCTCACTTCCACTCCCCCAGGATCTTCTGTTCAGGTGGCCAAGGAAGGTCCATCACTTTTGGATCCCGAGCCTGGGGTGGACTAGCGAGGGAGGATCACCTGGTGGAGGGTCCTTGGGGATTGGAGAGACGATGCCAGAGGGCGAGACATGGTGCCCCATTTCCTAACAGTGATTATGTCACAACTCGACCCTGGACACTGTGGGAAAGATGGAGGCTTACTTAGGTATCTTTGCAGTCCTTTTACTGTTCTAGTCTTTCTGGTCTTTTCCCTTTAAAAGGTAGCCACGCCCACAACGCTTTGCGTTGCCACTCGCATTGTCAGCCTTTTGCTAACTTCGCCTGCAGTGCTGCTCTTCTAGCTTGGTCCTTTGAATCTTTACTCCGTAGTACTTTGCCCGCTTCTGCTTTCCCTGTTTCTCTGTTCATTCCGTCTCGCGGCCTTTCTGTCCGCTCCTCGTATCTGCTACCTCTCCCCTCTTGTGCTGGTTCCCTACCGTTACTCTCCTCCGTGTTCCTTCGCTATTTCGCTCCCGCTTGCTCTCTCTCTCTCTCCCGCTGGATTCCTTACTCTCGTTCACTCGCTTTCTCTCCCGCTCACTCTCTCTCACTCCTTCACTCTCTCGTTCTATCTCTCTCATTCTATCTCTCTCTCTCTCCCTTTCTTGCCCGGATGTCAATCTCTCGCACTTTCACTTTCACGTCTGTTCGCTCTCTCATTTTCCCCTCTCTCTCGCTCTCCTGTACTAGCTCTCCCTCTCTCTCTCTCTCTCTCTTACCCGCATATTAGCTGATACCTCCCTCTTGACTGCTCGTGTGCAGCCTCCGCTTCAGCTTTCCTTGTACGCAGTGGATATTCTTTCAATCCTTTCTGACATCAGCATACCTCGTCCTGTTATACTTGGACTTAAGTACTGTTTGCTGCATTACTATTCATTGGCCTCCTCCACTTCCGACCCTCTCCCAGCCAGCAAGGTCTCGCCATCAAACAGGGTTTTTTCTGCCGTCACTGGCTTTTTCCCTGGCGTCAAGGGACTGGGCTCCCCTGGGTCCACCTGACAGCTTGTTCTCACCACTGTCAGGGTGGCCTCAAGCGGAGACCGTCCCTATCTCTACAAGCGTAAGAAGGACAAGAAGGAGAAGAAGGAAAGTAAGGAAGGAAGAGTTCCAAGACGGACGAAGAACCGGATGAGATCAAGAAGGGAGGAGAAGAAGACCTAAGAATTCTATCCAGGAGGATTCCTCTAAGGAGTCAGGTGAGGACTCACCGGGGGTGGTAGTTTCCGATTTTGACAGTTTGCAACGCCAACAAGTCAACATGGCCTCCCTGGAACAGATCCAGGAGATGGTAGCTGCTATCCAAGGCCTTCAGACTGAAGTGCAGAACCTCTGAACCGAAAATGTCAGTCCACGACAACAGATAGCAGTACGAGATGATACTCGGGGCGACTTGCCTCCACAGTCGTTCTCTTTTGGTAAATATGATGGCAATCCAAAGCAATTGAAGGAATTCTTGAATGCTTGCATGGTCTATTTCACGTTTAGACCCAAGGCTTACGAACTAGACAGGTCCAAGGTTGGTTTCCTTGTTTCTAATCTCGTCGGAAACGCCTTGGCTTGGGCCACCCCGTTGATATCCCAATCTGACCCAGCAGTCAACGATTATTCCCAGTTTACCCAGCAGATGAGATCCAGATTCGACAGACCTGAGGTTCTGTTTTCTTCTTACGAAGCCCTCTTGGACATTCGTCAAGGGAACCAAGATGTTCAAACCTATGCTTCCGCATTCATAAGACTGGCAAAGGATGCAGGATGGCCCGACTCTCTCAACAAACCTCTTTCGTCGGGGGCTCCATGACGATCGCAAAGACGAGCAAGCCAGAGTGGCCCGTCCGGCCTCCTTCCAAGAACTAGTGACCCTGACTCTTCAGCTGGAATACCGACTTCTAGAGCAAAGACAAGAAAAAAGGAGGTTCCGAAACCTTCCTTCAGCCAGTACAACCCCAGTTCCTCTACCTACTCGGAGCCAGACTGAAGAACCAATGCAGATCGGAACTACTAGAAGCCCTCTGACTCCAGAGGAGAGAAAGAGACGCAGAGCTCTGGGTCTCTGCATGTACTGTGGATCTTCTAAGCATTTGCTCCGGAACTGCCCAGAGGTACCTCCAAGACGTTCGGGAAACGCTCCCCGGTCTTAAGCAGGGATAAGAACCGGGCAGAGGTGATCAATCCCTGCAACCTTACTTGTCAGAAAGCTACAGAATAAGATAACAGACTGTTGGTGTTCACCATACATCTCACTTTCGAGTCCAATCCCACCATTGAGGTCTTGGCTATGTTGGACTGTGGTGCGGCTGGTAATTTCATCGATGTCCAGTGGCTCAAGATCAGGGGTGCCTTTTCTACAAAGAGCTGTTCCTTACCCGTAGAAGGAGTGGATGGAACTCCACTCTCCTCCGGGCCCATTGTACAAGAAACCATAACCCGCTACTATGCTTCTTTTTCAACACCAAGAACAGATCGTTTTCGATGTGATTAAGAGCCGCACACTTCCCAATAATACTGGGAATACCATGGCCTACGTAAGCATAATCCTACTATAGACTGGTCAGCCAACACTATATGTTTTTCATCTTGTTTCTGTACTTCTTCCTGCCTTCTTCAGACCAATCCAGTTCCTGGTAAGGGAATCCCTACTCCTATGTCCGCCTCAGTGGTGCAGATGGTGCCACTCTGCTATCAACAATACGCCAAACTTTTTTAAGACGAATTACCACGCTCCTTACCTCCTCATCGGCCTGAAGACTGCTCCATTGAGTTAAAGCCAGGTGCTTCCGTTCCTTTCGGCCGAATGTACCCCATGTCTCTTCCAGAAAGAAGGGCTCTTAGGGAATATCTGGACGCAAACCTTCAGAACGGTCTCATCAGAGAGTCACGCTCCTCTGCCGGAGCCTCAATGTTCTTTGTACCCAAAAAAGGAACCTCCGAATTGAGACCGTGTATTGACTATCGAGGTTTGAACTGTATGACTATAAGAGACAGATATCCCATACCTCTTATAAAGGAAGTACTGGAAGCAGTTGAAGGGGCTAACATTTTTACCAAACTCGACCTTCGAGGTGCTTATCATTTGTTGAGAATCAAGGAAGGGGATGAGTGGAAAACCGCCTTCAGAACTCCTCTGGGACACTTTGAATATCGAGTGATGCCCTTCGGACTGGTAAACGCCCCGGCGGTGTTCCAACGGTTTGTGGACAAGATATTCTCTGACCTGCTATACTCTTTTGTGGTAGTCTATCTTGACGACATTCTTATCTTCTCTTCTTCTCCGGCCAACACCACAGACACGTTGAGCAGGTGTTAAGGAGACTACAAGAGAACCACCTATTGTTAAAGCCAGAAAAGTGCATCTTCGAGTCCTCTTCAGTTCCCTACCTAGGCTTTATTCTCTCCAAAGAAGGAGTTCAGATGGATCCCGAGAAGGTGAAGGCGGTACTGCTATGGGCCACTCCCAGCAGCCCTAAGGATATACAGAGTTCTTGGGTCTCGTAAATTTTTACAGACGCTTTATCCCAATTTTTCGGAAATTGTGCTACCCATTACCAATCTACTATAGAAGGGTCAAGAATTTGTATGGGACTCGAAGGCAGATCAAGCTTTCCAGGTACTCAAAAAGGCCTTCACTACTGCGCCCATCCTCATTCAACCGAACCAGTCCCTTCCTTTTATGGTTGAAACGGACGCCTCTGGAGGTGCCATAGGGGCAGCCTTACTACAATCTGGTAAGGATGGTATCGAACACCCGGTGGCTTACTACTCCCGGACACTTACCCCGAGTGAAAGAAACTACTCGGTATTGGAACGGGAATTGCTGGCCATCCGCCAGGCTTGTGTCGAGTGGAGACATCTGTTACAGGGGGCTGCTCATCCATTTTTGGTGAGAACTGATCATAGGAACCTTAAGATACTCCAACAAATGGAGTGTCGCAATTCCAGACATGCCCGGTGGGCCTATTTTTTCTCCCAATTCGACTTTGACATCACGTATCTTCCAGGGAAGGAGAACGTGTTGGCTGATGCCTTATCCCGGAGCCTAGGAGAAGAATGCCCAGAAGATGGACACAAACCCGAAGAGATTCTTTCGAGGAAAAGAATATTAGGGGCGGTCAATTAATTTCTACAAGAGGTTGAACGAACAACTAGTTTGACCCAGATACCCAACGACTATCTGTCTTCATTGGAGAAAGAGGGACAGTGTATTTCTACAAAGACACGCTGTTTCTTCCGTCTAAAGAGCTTCAAATTCAAGCCATGTCTTGGCGTCACGATCTACCTTCTGCTGGTCAGAAGGGGCAAGGAGCCACAGCCAATTTGGTATCAAGGTATTTCTGGTGGCCCACTTTAGCCAAGGATGTAAAGGCTTATGTAGCCGCATGTCCTATTTGCGCCTCCAATAAATCCTCTACTCATCGCTCTCTGGGTCTCCTTCAACAAGGACCTTTGCCAGCACGTCCTTGGGAAGACCTTTCTACTGATTTTATCGTGGATCTTCCTCTCTCTATGGTTTCTACCGCCATCATGGTTAATGTAGATTCCTTGAGTAAGATGGCACATTTTTCTCCTCTTTCTGGCCTACCTTCGGCTTCGGAATTCGCTGAGGTTTTTCTGAGAGATGTGGTTAGGCTTCACAGTATACCCCAAACTATTGTTTCCGACAGAGGGTCTCAATTCACTTCTCGATTTTGGTCTACACTGTGCAAGACTCTGGGTATCAGTAGGGCTTTCTCTTCTGGTTTTCACCCCCAAAGCAACGGACAAACTGAGCGTCTAAACTCCACCTTAGAACAATACCTTCGTTGTTTCTGTGGTCATGAACAGGAGAAGTGGAAGACCTTTCTCTCCACGGCGGAATTCGCCTACAATAATACAGTGCACTCTTCCCTAGGAACCAGTCCATTCTTTTTTTCCTATGGCTTTCATCCCATGCATATCCCCTTGGTCGGTATACCCTCGACTGCTGTGCCTGCTGTGGACCAAAGACTTTGTGAGCTAAAGCGTATAAAAGGGAAGGCTAAGAAGAATTTGGAGACTAGCAGGGAGCTCCAAAAGAGGTATGCTGACTGGAAGAGATCTCAAAACCCCAAATGGACTGTTGGCACTAAGGTTTGGTTGTCCACTAAATGCTTGCCACGCTGGTTACACCCAGGAAAGTTTTCTGCCAGATTCATTGAACCTTTCCCCATTTCTGCTCAAATCAATCCGGTGGCCTTTCGCTTGAAACTTCCTCATAGTATGAAGCACATCCATCCTGTGTTCCACACATCCCTTCTCAAGGCCTACCTATCAGATCCGCATGGTCGGACCATGTCACGCTCATCATTTCCTGATAATCCAGAACCGGAGGAATACGAGGTGGAGAGGCTGGTGGATTCTCGCTACAGACATGGTATTGTTCAGTACCTGGTACATTTGAAGGGTTACTCTGCTGCAGAGCGTACCTGGGAACCTAGAAGCCACATTCATGCCCCTCGCTTGCTACGCCTTTTTCACCGCCTCCATCCGGGTAAGCCCGGGGGAACCCAGATGAGAAGGGGCATACTGTCACACCTCGACCCTGGACACTGTGGGAAAAATGGAGGCTTACTTAGGTATCTTTGCGGTCCTTTTACCGTTCTAGTCTTTCTGGTCTTTTCCCTTTAAAAGGTAGCCACGCCCATAACGCTTTGCATTGCAACTCGCATTGTCAGCCTTTCGCTAACTTCACCTGCAGTGCCGCTCTTCGAGCTTGGTCCTTTGAATCTTTACTCCGTAGTACTTTGCCCGCTTCTGCTTTCCCTGTTTCTCTGTTCATTCCATCTCGCGGCCTTTCTGTCTGCTCCCTCGTATCTGCTACCCCTCCCCTCTTGTGCTGGTTCCCTACCGTTACTCTCCTCCGTGTTCCTTCGCTATTTCGCTCCCGCTTGCTCTCTCTCTCTCCCGCTCGATTCCTTACTCTGGTTCACCCGCTTTCGCTCCCGCTCGCTCTTTCTCACTCCCTCACTCTCTCGTTCTATCTCTCTCATTCTATCTCTCTCTCTCCCTTTCTTGCCTGGATGTCAATCTTTCGCACTTTCACTTTCGCTTCTGTTCGCTCTCTCATTTTCCCCTCTCTCTCGCTCTCCTGTACTAGCTCTCCCTCTCTCTCTTACCCGCATATTAGCTGATACCTTCCCTCTTGACTGCTCGTGTGCAGCCTCTGCTTCAGCTTTCCTTGTACGCAGTGGATATTCTTCCAATCCTTTCCGACATCAGCATACCTCGTCCTGTTATACTTGGACTTAAGTACTGTTTGCTGCATTACTATTCATCGGCCTCCTCCACTTCCGACACTCTCCCAGCCAGCAAGGACTCGCCATCAAACAGGGTTTTTTCTGCCGTCACTGGCTTTTTCCCTGGCATCAAGGGACTGGCTCCCCTGGGTCCACCTGACAGCTTGTTCTCACCACTGTCAGGGTGGCCTCAAGCGGAGACCGTCCCTATCTCTACGAGTGTAAGAAGGACAAGAAGGAGAAGAAGGAAAGGAAGGGAAGGAAGAGTTCCAAGACGGACGAAGAACCGGATGAGATCAAGAAGGGAAGGAGAAGAAGACCTAAGAATTCTATCCAGGAGGATTCCTCTAAGGAGTCAGGTGAGGAGTCACCGGGGGTGGTAGTTTCCGATCTTGACAGTTTGCAACGCCAACAAGTCAACATGGCCTCCCTGGAACAGATCCAGGAGATGGTAGCTGCTATCCAAGGCCTTCAGACTGAAGTGCAGAACCTCCGAACCGAAAATGTCAGTCTACGACAACAGATAGCAGTACGAGATGATACTCGGGGCGACTTGCCCCCACAGTCGTTCTCTTTTGGTAAATATGATGGCAATCCAAAGCAATTGAAGGAATTCTTGGATGCTTGCATGGTCTATTTCACGTTTAGACCTAAGGCTTACGAACTAGACAGGTCCAAGGTTGGTTTCCTTGTTTCTAATCTCGTCGGAAACACCTTGGCTTGGGCCACCCCATTGATATCCAATCCGACCCAGCAGTCAACGATTATTCCCAGTTTACCCAAAAGATGAGATCCGGATTCGACAGACCTGAGGTTCTGTTTTCTTCTTACAAAGCCCTCTTGGACATTCGTCAAGGGAGCTGTCATGATGCCTACCCCGGAGCACCAGGCCAGGCCCAGCACCTCCGGGAGCAGGCATCACGTCCCAGGGTAAAAGCCCAGCGGCCCTTTATAGGGGCTCTTTGGACTCTGTCCTGGCGCTGTTGGCGCCAGGCTCATGTTGACATCAGTCCTGGCGCCATAGGCGCCAGGCTCTTAAAGGAAGTGTTTGGTGCACTTACCTGAAGCAGACCATGCTGCACACTCACCTGATGCAGATCATGCTGCATGAAGAACCAAGCCAAATGAGGCTTAGGAGGGACTATTTTTCTGAAGGAACTATTTTGTTACTTGGGTGGGGCTGTGGAAAAATACTCACCTGGAACTTCTTCCAAGGCTATTTAAGCCACACCCGGACAGCCACACGTGCTTCGCGTTGTTCTGCATCCCAGCAGCTGAACGCTCACCGTGTCTGCTCCTGCACCTGGACTCCAGCCACGCCCACCTTGAACCTGGAACACCTGTAAGGGAATAAGAGAAGAGAAAGGTGAAAACCAAGAACTATTTCAACCTTCTTACCTGCATCCGGAATCTTCACGCCAGCATTCCTGAAGGAAGACTTCCATTTAAAAGCACCGCGTTGTTCGCTGCAGCGCTGCGCTTCACTCACCTGTTCCCGAGACGCCACCCGGCTCCATCGCGGCTCTCAGTGCCGGTCGCCACATCCCTGCACCGCACCTAAAGGAGAGAAGAAGAGACAAAAGGTGAGCAAGGGAACACAAGAGGAAAGCCGGATTTTCAGCCATATTACTTACCGGCCATTCTTGGTGAGCCATTCCACATCTCGGGTCGGTGCCACATCTCTGGCAGGTACCGCACCCCGGCCCCTATGGGGAAAGGACAAAAGAAATTACTGGGGAATTATAAAGACATTTAGAGGGGTCGCCCTCATCACTGACTCACCTGATTTACCCCGGCAATTTAACCCCTCAACGCATCGCCTTTGTTCTGCACCTGAAATAAAGGATAGAAAAAGACAACATAAAAGGAGGCTCACACTTGAACTTTTGCATCTTCATACTTACGGCGTATCGCTCAGTAAAGTCAAGTGGATTTGCCAACGCCATTCTGAAAACCAGTGAAGTAACCGGACGAACGCGCGCCCCTGCACCAGAAGCAGGATGGAGAGTTCATCCTTCCAACTTTAAGGTGAGCTTAAACCGGGGGTTTTGGAGGAAGTCAGAGGAGAACGAAGGGGGAAAGGGGGAGCAAGCACATTATTCAGCAGACAGTTAATCCCATTTCTCATCTGCAGAAGGATATTCCTACGGGCCAGACAAGCAAGATTTCGGGGTCCAGTTCAATCGGTGGTCCGAAATATGCGCATCACGCTTGAAGAGGCCACAGCAACCCAGACCAGACCAGCGCCTCCGTGGGAGCCAGGTGAGCGTTACAGGAACCAAGATGTTCAAACCTATGCTTCCGCATTCATAAGACTGGCAAAGGATGCAGGATGGCCCGACTCTGCTCAACAAACCCTCTTTCGCCGGGGGCTCCATGACGATTGCAAAGACGAGCTAGCCAGAGTGGCCCGTCCGGCCTCCTTCCAAGAACTAGTGACCCTGACTCTTCAGCTGGAATAGCGACTTCTAGAGGAAAGACAAGAAAAAAGGAGGTTCCGAAACCTTCCTTCAGCTAGTACAACCCCAGTTCCTCTACCTACTCGGAGCCAGACTGAATAACCGATGCAGATCGTAACTACTAGTGGCCTCGTGACTCCAGAGGAGAGAAAGAGACGCAGAGATCTGGGTCTCTGCATGTACTGTGGATCTTCTAAGCATTTGCTCCGGAACTGCTCAGAGGTACCTCCAAGACGTTCGGGAAATGCTCCCCGGTTTTAAGCAGGGATAAGAACCGGGCAGAGGCGATCAATCCCTGCAACCTTACTTGTCAGAAAGCTACAGAAGAAGATAACAGACTGTTGGTGTTCACCATACATCTCACTTTCGAGTCCAATCCCACCATTGAGGTCTTGGCTATGTTGGACTGTGGTGCGGCGGGTAATTTCATCGATGTCCAGTGGGCTCAAGATCAAGGGGTGCCTTTTCTACAAAAGAGCTGTTCCTTACCCGTAAAAGGAGTGGATGGAACTCCACTCTCCTCCGGGCCCATTGTACAAGAAACCATACCCGCTACTATGCTTCTTTTTCAACACCAAGAACAGATCGTTTTCGATGTGATAAGAGCCGCACACTTCCAATAATACTGGGAATACCATGGCTACGTAAGCATAATCCTACTATAGACTGGTCAGCCCAACACTATATGTTTTTCATCTTCTTTCTGTACTTCTTCCTGCCTTCTTCAGACCAATCCGGTTCCTGGTAAGGAATCCCTACTCCTAGTCCGCCTCAGTGGTGCAGATGGTGCCACTCTGCTATCAACAATACGCCGAACTTTTTGAAGAACGAATTACCACGCTCCTTACCTCCTCATTGGCCTGAAGACTGCTCTATTGAGTTAAAGCCAGGTGCTTCCGTTCCTTTCGGCCGAATGTACCCATGTCTCTTCCAGAAAGAAGGGCCCTTAAGGAATATCTGGACGCAAACCTTCAGAACGGTCTCATCAGAGTCACGCTCCTCTGCCGGAGCCTCAATGTTCTTTGTACCCAAAGAAGGAACCTCCGAATTGGACCGTGTATTGACTATCGAGGTTTGAACTGTATGACTATAAGAGACAGATATCCCATGCCTCTTATAAAGGAAGTACTGGAAGCAGTTGAAGGTGCTTGTCATTTGTTGAGAATCAAGGAAGGGATGAGTGGAAAACCACCTTCAGAACTCCTCTGGGCCACTTTGAATATCGAGTGATGCCCTTCGACTGGTAAACGCCCGGCGGTGTTCCAACGGTTTGTAGACAAGATATTCTCTGACCTGCTATACTCTTTTGTGGTAGTCTATCTGACGACATTCTTATCTTCTCTTCTTCTCCGGCCGAACACCATAGACACGTGAAGCAGTGTTAAGGAGACTACAAGAGAACCACCTAATGTTAAAGCCAGAAAAGTGTATCTTCGAGTCCTCTTCAGTTCCTACCTAGGCTTTATTCTCTCCAAAGAAGGAGTTCAGATGGATCCAGAGAAGGTGAAGCTGTACTGCTATGGCCCACTCCCAGCAGCCCTAAGGATAACAGAGGTTCTTGGGTCTCGTAAATTTTTACAGACGCTTTTATCCCAAATTTTCGGAAATTTGGCTGCTACCCATTACCAATCTACTTAAAGAAGGGTCAAGAATTTGTATGGGACTCGAAGGCAGAATCAAGCTTCCAGGTACTCAAAAAGCCTTCACTACTGCGCCCATCCTCATTCAACCGAACCAGTCCCTTCCTTTGTGGTTGAAACGGACGGCCCTCTGGAGGTGCCATAGGGCAGCCTTACTACAATCTGGTAAGGATGGTATCGAACACCCGGTGGCTTACTACTCCCGGACACTTACCCCGAGTGAAAGAAACTACTCGGTATTGGAACGGGAATTGTTGGCCATCCGCCAGGCTTGTGTCGAGTGGAGACATCTGTTACAGGGGCTGCTCATCCATTTTTGGTGAGTATTGATCATAGGAACCTTAAGATACTCCAACAAATGGAGTGTCGCAATTCCAGACATGCCCGGTGGGCCTATTTTTTCTCCCAATTCGACTTTGACATCACGTATCTTCCAGGGAAGGAGAACGTGTTGGCTGATGCCTTATCCCGGAGCCTAGGAGAAGAATGCCCAGAAGATGGACACAAACCCGAAGAGATTCTTTCGGGGAAAAGAATATTAGGGGAGGTCAATTCATTTCTACAAGAGGTTGAACGAACAACTAGTTTGACCCAGATACCCAACGACTATCTGTCTTCATTGGAGAAAAGAGGGACAGTGAATTTCTACAAAGACACGCTGTTTCTTCCGTCTAAAGAGCTTCAAATTCAAGCCATGTCTTGGTGTCACGATCTACCTTCTCCTGGTCACAAGGGGCAAGGAGCCACAGCCAATTTGGTATGAAGGTATTTCTGGTGGCCCACTTTAGCCAAGGATGTAAAGGCTTATGTAGCCGCTTGTCCTATTTGCGCCTCCAATAAATCCTCTACTCATCGCCCTCTGGGTCTCCTTCAACAAGGACCTTTGCCAGCACGTCCTTGGGAACAAATTTCTACTGATTTTATCGTGGATCTTCCTCTCTCTATGGGTTCTACCGCCATCATGGTTACTGTAGATTCCTTGAGTAAGATGGCACATTTTTCTCGTCTTTCTGGCCTACCTTTGGCTCCGGAATTCGCTGAGGTTTTTCTGAGAGATGTGGTTAGGCTTCACGGTCTACCCCAAACTATTGTTTCCGACAGAGGGTCTCAATTCACTTCTCGATTCTGGTCTACATTGTGCAAGACTCTGGGTAGCAGTAGAGCTCTCTCTTCTGGTTATCACCCCCAAAGCAACGGACAAACTGAGCGTCTAAACTCCACCTTAGAACAATACCTTCGTTGTTTCTGTGGTCATGAACAGGAGAAGTGGAAGACCTTTCTCTCCACGGCGGAATTCGCCTACAATAATACAGTGCACTCTTCCCTAGGAACCAGTCCATTCTTTTTTTCCTATGGCTTTCATCCCATGCATATCCCCTTGGTCGGTATACCCTCGACTGCTGTTCCTGCTGTGGACCAAAGACTTTGTGAGCTAAAACGTATACAAGGGGAGGCTAAGAAGAATTTGGAGACTAGCAGGGAGCTCCAAAAGAGGTATGCTGACCGGAAGAGATCTCAAAACCCCAAATGGACTGTTGGCACTAAGGTTTGTTGTCCACTAAATTCTTGCCACGCTGGTTACACCCAGGAAAGTTTCTGCCAGATTCTTTGGACCTTTCCCCATTTCTACTCAAATCAATCCGGTGGCCTTTCGCTTGAAACTTCTCATAGTATGAAGCGCATCCATCCTGTGTTCCACACGTCCCTTCTCAAGGCCTACCTATCAGATCCGCATGGTCGGACCATGCCACACTCATCATTTCCCGATAATCCAGAACCGGAGGAATACGAGGTGGAGAGGCTGGTGGATTCTCGCTACAGACATGGTATTGTTCAGTACCTGGTACATTGGAAGGGTTACTCTGCTGCAGAGCGTACCTGGTAACCTAGAAGACACATTCATGCCCCTCGCTTGCTACGCCTTTTTCACCGCCTCCATCCGGGTAAGCCCGGGGGAACCCAGATGAGAAGGGGGCATACTGTCACAACTCGACCCTGGACACTGTGGGAAAGATGGAGGCTTACTTAGGTATCTTTGCGGTACTTTTACCGTTCTAGTCTTTCTGGTTTTTTCCCTTTAAAAGGTAGCCACGGCCACAACGCTTTGCGTTGCAACTCGCATTGTCAGCCTTTCCCTAACTTCGCCTGCAGTGCCGCTCTTCGAGCTTGGTCCTTTGAATCTTTTCTCCATAGTACTTTGCCCGCTTCTGCTTTCCCTGTTTCTCTGTTCATTCCGTCTCGCGGCCTTTCTGTCCGCTCCCTCGTATCTGCTACCTCTCCCCTCTTGTGCTGGGTTCCCTACCGTTACTCTCCTCTGTGTTCCTTCGCTATTTCGCTCCCCGCTTGCTCTCTCTCTCTCCCGCTCGATTGCTTACTCTCGTTCACCCGCTTTCGCTCCCGCTCGCTCTCTCTCACTCCCTCACTCTCTCGTTATATCTCTCTCATTCTATCTCTCTCTCTCCCTTCTTGCCTGGATGTCAATCTCTCGCACTTTCACTTCGCTTCTGTTCGCTCTCTCATTTTCCCCTCTCTCTCGCTCTCCTGTACTAGCTCTCCCTCTCTCTCTTACCCGCATATTAGCTGATGCCTTCCCTCTTGACTGCTCGTGTGCAGCCTCCGCTTCAGCTTTCCTTGTACGCAGTGGATATTCTTCCAATCCTTTCCGAAATCAGCATACCTCGTCCTGTTATACTTGGACTTAAGTACTGTTTGCTGCATTACTATTCATCAGCCTCCTCCACTTACGACACTCTCCCAGCCAGCAAGGACTCGCCATCAAACAGGGTTTTTTCTGCCATCACTGGCTTTTTCCCTGGCGTCAAGGAACTGGCTCCCCTGGGTCCACCTGACAGCTTGTTCTCACCACTGTCAGGGTGGCCTCAAGCGGAGACCGTCCCTATCTCTACGAGCATAAGAGGACAAGAAGGAGAAGAAGGAAAGGAAGGGAAGGAAGAGTTCCAAGACGGACGAAGAACCGGATGAGATCAAGGAGGGGAGGAGAAGAAGACCTAAGAATTCTATCCAGGAGGATTCCTCTAAGGAGTCAGGTGAGGAGTCACCGGGTGGCAGTTTCCGATTTTGACAGATTAATCCTATCCTCCCTCGTCTGCTTGTAGGATATTGTTGTCCATATCCTACTTCTCTCCCTGAAGTTAGACTAAGACTGAGAAGCAGAAACTAACCCCAAGAGTAATGAAGACTACCTATAAGAGACACCACTATAGTACTGAGATGAAGAAGAGGGTGCTTGAAGGCTATAGCGCTGAAGGTCAGGCATGTCCTTTTATTTGGACTAATTGTGGTCAGGCAATTGAGCCTGAGACCTTAAACCTACAGGTGTTATAGACTTTCATGTGTATAAAGGTGGAGTCCACGAACAGCAGAAAGTAGTCTGGGAAGCTTGTGAGGAAGACAAGCAAAAAGGCCAGCACAGCCCACAAGAACACAGAGAGCAACAAAGCACCAAGAGAAGGACACAGTGTGCAGAGTTGCATTGCATGGCGAGTGAGCAGTGTCTCGAAGGAGCCGATGAGAACAAGAGCAGGGAGCCGTGGAAATAGGCGGTCCTGTCCTGTGGCTAAGAAGTGCTCATTCCCTGACTGAATCAACAGTCCAGGGATGTGTTGGGCAGGCAGTGAGATCTTGACTGTGTGAACTAAGAAACGCAGAAAGAACAGTTTACGAGACTGGTGAGTGCTAATGAATGAATGACCAAGTGCGCGTTTGAAAGGCAGAAAAGCAACATAGTATCAGAGTGGGTGCGTGCTGGCAGCACATTCTCGAAAACCTCTGATAAAACCCGAATGTTGAGATATGGGTTTTCTGCACGTGAGCAGCCAAGGGGAGCAACGAAGTGTGAGCAAAATACCAACTTGAAAGTAAAGAGCTGCATTTGAATCCTCCAAGTGTGAACAACCCAGCAATCCTAAGTAAGGGGGATAAAGTGCTTGGGTAAGGCAACTGGTTGCACAACT